>CM053763.1:75175731-75274628 GCA_028658305.1 Pachyuromys duprasi | reverse complement strand
TGGTGGACTTGGAGGGGGCGGGGAAGAGGGAGATGAGGGAGGGAGTGGGAAGGTAGGAGAGAATGGAGGAGGGGGCTACGCCTGGGATTCAAAGTACCTAACCTGTGATTGAGATAAAAATAAATAAATTAAAAAATATATTAAAAAAAGAAAAGAAAGGGCTTTTGTTGTTGTTGTTTTCTTGTTTTTTGTTTTTTGTTTTTTGTTTTTTTTTTGGCTTATTGTCTAACGGGATACAGCCAATTGAGATGGAGAAGGCATGATGACAGATTGGTCAGATTCATCCATGTTCAGGAAATAGAGCCGGGCTAAGAAACGCCAAGGTCTTTCCACAGTGACCCATTTCCTTCAACCATGCCACACCTCAAGGCCTACCCCAATCTGGGATCAAGTGCTAAAATACTTCAGCCTATGAAGAAAGTTTTCTATTCACACAACATTCTGCCCCTGGCTCCCGGGGCCCCATAGCCACCTCCTAATACAAAAATTAGTAACTTTGGGGCTGGTGAGATGGCTCAGAGGTTAAGAGCACTGTGTGTTCTTACAAAGGCCCTGAGTTCAATTCCTAGTCAACCCCATGGTGGCGCACAACCATCTATAATGAGATCTGGTGCCCTCTTCTGGTTTGCAGGTGTGCATACAGGCAGAACACTGTATACATAATATATAAATCTTTTTTTTTTAAAGTACAACTTTTGAATTCCCCGAAAGTTTTAACAAGCCTAACACCACTCAAAATTCCAAAGTCTCTTCTGAGATTCAAGGCAATCTCTAAAATGTGGGCCTGTATAAAATGCAATTGTATTTATATATAAAAATACGTTATATACTTCTGATTTACTAGGTTTATTATCAGCAGTGTTATACCCTTTGACAACAGCAGCTGCTTTCACACCTGCCTTGCCCGTAACTTTGAAGTCACACTTCTCTGCACGTTTCTCATATTTTTTTCTATGCCACTTGTTACCCTCTCTCATGTCAGACCACGTTTTAGGAAGGTTCAACTGTGTTGTCAAATGCTGATTTCGGTGCCTTGAGATCTGGTTACCTCCGTGCCATGGGTATTGTTCTAATGTTGAGCTACCTCCTGTACCCATGTGATCTATGGAGTGCTCCCCAATTATCCCTGATTGGCTGATTAAAATGTCTGCACCTGGGCAGGGCAGAAGTGAGGGGTGGAACAAAGGTTTGTAGGGTTTTGGGAGAGAAGGATCTTGGATAGAGGAGACAGGTACCAAAAGGAGAAAGTACTTGGGAATTACACACTTAACCCTCCCTCCTCAACGGGAGAGCCTCACCGGGTTAGCGTGGAGAGGAGCCCATGGCCAGGCCTTTTGGATAGAGGAAAGCACACCAGATGAAGAACATCAGCAAGTATTTTGAGATAATGGATGGTAAGTAGCCCAGATGGGATGGAGGCTCTTGAGGTAAAGGTAGCTTAGGAGGTAATATCTGCCTTATCCGAGGTGAAATAAAACTAGACTAAAAATCTATCAGGTGTCTGTGTCTTTACTGATTTTAGTAGCCAGTTAGATAATACTGCTGTACTAATTACAGGGCTAATAATAAACTTTATTAGACCGTACTTCTACATTATCTACAACAAGACCAGCGCAAGAACAGTGAGCAGTGACCATACCACAGATCTTCACGAATCTCATGCCAATGCTGTCCTTTCATGAAATTTCCTTTTCCAAACCAACTATCCTGTCATTCTCAAATTCTGCCTCACTCACACTCCCAGGACGATGGCAGAATGGAGCCAGATTCTTTGTCAGAACATAACTCAAATGGCCTTTAAGCCAGGTTCTGATGGAACTGTTTCTCTCTGAAACCTCACAAGCTGTACCATAACTCTCCACATTTCTCCAAGAATCTGGCTTTCCAAATTCCCACCAGGATGGCCTGCTAAGCCTGTTGTATAGCCTACGGCTTTTCTAGTCTCCAGCTCTAGGCTCTATCATATTGCTCCTTCACACCAATTCCAATTGCTGGTGGATGACACTGTCAGATTTACCACCGCCCCAACTCCACTGTCCGTACAAATAGTCTGTATTCCCTACCTTTCTCCCAAGACAGTATGCCTGACCAGAGCAGCAAGGGAAGGGAGAGTTTGTTTTGGGTGGGATAGAGGCCACCCAGACAGGGAAGTCACAGGAGCAGGGGCTGCACCCACAGTCAGGAAGCACAGAAAGATGAAGGACGGCAATGAGCTCATAGGCTCCTATGTGATGACGCTGCCCACACTTTTCTGTGTGTCTTCCCTCTCCTGTGAAGCCTTTCTGGAAAAGCCCTCATAGACATAGTCAAGACTATGTTTCCATGTTGCTTCTATGCCTCTTCACATTGACACTCAATAATAATTATAAAATGTTCTAACTGAGACATACCTCTGAGGAAAACTTTAAGATTAGACCTGTGTCAGTACAGCCTGATTCTATGACAGACACACTGTCACAGCCTGACTCTGGGACAGACTCACTGTGCCACAGCCTGATTCTGGGACAGACTCACTGTGTCACAGGCTAACACTGGGACAGACAGACACACTGCATCACAAGCTGACCCTGGGACAGGTACACTGCTAAACTCTAAGCTCAGCTAGATGCTTGTTTCTGTTTTAGTCCATTGCATGTGTCTGTTCTTTAAGACTCACTCTTGATATGAATGTGAAACAATCTCCAGCCTACACATTGGTTTAACAAGTTCCTTGAACCAAGGATAGGACTTGGTTCTTTCTAGCTGAGCCAGCTAAGGAATCCTGGGGCTCTTACCCAAAGAAGCCTGAGGGGCTGCTGCTGCACATCCATGTGCAGAACAAGGCTGGGCCAGACAACACCTTCGCAGAGACAGAATGAAGTCCACACCCTCATCTCTACCTGAATCTTGTGTCCATGCAGTCCTGGTCCAAGTCATCACGGAAACTGGTAGGGTCTGCTGAAACTGGGGAAACCAGGAGTCACACCCCTTCAGTTGGCCATACCCCTTCTGTGGGCAGGGGCTTCAGGCTTCCCTGAAGGCACTAATCCAGGACTAATACAGATCAAGCCTCTTTCTTACACCCGCCCCTTACCTGGGCTACCAAAACAGAGCGCCAGGCTTGGTTTCACCATTACAGTTTCTCTAGCCAACTGCATCGCCTTTGGCCATGCTCGGTTCTTATTCTCACTGGTCCTCATTCATTTTCCACTCTCCTTTTTATTCTCCAAGTATCCCACACAGTAACTGTAAACAAGAAATTCCTTAATAATGCCTGAAGAGTGTGTTAGCTGAACAAAACAAAAGTCACAGCGTAACCAATGATCTGTTCAGCCTCTTAAGGGAGATGGATCAGCAACACTGAGATGTCCTAACTGAGACTACTGGGATGCTCACGATCAATAATCACAGACCTAAGGACAAGCCACCTCTTAGTGTACACAGTCCCTGTGACAAAAGCCTACTGATGGTATTTTCTTTAATGCTCAGAAGTTGTTAAATTTTATTTAATAAAAACATGTCTCTCTGGTGCAGGCACGTGTAATGTGTCAGGTATTTCTAATCTTAGCAAAGCATTTCCCATCAAAAGGTAAAGAAAGTGTTTGCTTGCAGCAGCTTTGATGTCTCTCTTCCATGAAGGACTTCTGCAAGGAGCACAACAGAAGAACACAGTTCCAACAGGGGTGAAGAAGGCACTATTGCCCATGGTTTCCAAAGCCCTCTAAACCCTGTTTACCTTTGCGATGAAGACGTCAAAGGCTCTCACTCAAAGCACTAGATTATTTCAGTGTAATTTAAGAAAAGTTTCTCACTCCTGTTAATGAGATGCTTCAAGGATCTTGAACACAAGCTGTAGCAACAGCAGCAGCAGCATTTCCTCCTCTGCCCTCTACTGTTTCCAGAGAAACAGAAACAAGCTCTCACATAAACACACCAAAAAATTCTCTGGACACCCAAGTTAACCGATGTCTCCATTCTTCCCAAACCACCAACCAATCAGCCAGTCACCAGGCAAACAGCTCAAGCACCAGGCAAGGAAAACATGTTATTTTTCTGGGCAAGCCTTAACTTCCCTGCCTACAAAACACAACCCCATGAGGCACATCCCACACGTGGTGCGATTAAGACTCTCGTGTCTCATTTGAAACCAATAGTTACCAGCTACCGCCCAAGGAAACTGAGGTCAGGTCCATCAGCAAGCACCCAAAGTCTAAGCGGGCGTATTCACCAGCATTATCACACACGCAAGCTTTTCTGACAAGCTTCCTCATATTGAGAACGTCTGGAGAAGGCTCTAGAGGGAGGAAAGTCAGAGAACATCCCGGCCACTCAGCACCTGGCCAGGAGAAAGGGGCTCTACTCAGTCTTGGCACCCAATGGCAGGCTGTCTGTCTGTGTGTCCTCTGAAGCTGGTAAGCCCATGCATGGGGCTAAGGCAGGGAAGAGAAGGCAAGCCAAACATGGCACTCAGGACTCTGAGAGTCACTTGCAAAGGTGACTGGTAGGAGCCAAAGTCCGCAATGCACAAAAGCCACTTTAAAGACACACGCAGAACACTTTTTAGAAATCCTCAAAGGATAGAGGAGACACCCCAACCAGAAGCCAGGACCATGGCTCCAGAAGCAACAATGAGCTACTCCCAAGAATATCTGGCCAAATAAGATGGGTGCCCATCTTTTCCAGACTTCAAACCTCAGCTTTCTCTGCAGTCTGGCTGCTTGGTGATGCCTTTGGGTCACAAACTTTGCTCCCATAAGCATAGCACAGGGCTTCCCTCCCGGCCCCCGCCCCCAGAGCTAAGGACTAAAATCAGGATATTGTACTTATGAGGCAAGCTAGCTACTAGAGAATTAATTTCCCAAAGTGAGGACTTCATTTTAGAGCATGCTAAGAGAGCCACTGTCTTCTGTCACCTCTCTTTCTCCAGGGGATGTAGCAGTCTTACAGAACAAGTCCCCTGAGGCCCTTTGAGGGGCAGCACTTGTTAGACAGAGACAAACAGGGTGGGATGTCTCTGCCCTGACAGGACACATGGGAAAGAAAACAGTGCACGAACATACGCCAAAACAAAAGCCCACGATCAGAGAAAAGGCACAGAAAAATATCCACAGGGCTCATAAAAAAAAGCCACAAGAGGGATTCACGGGTGATGGGGTAGGACAAAAGGTGGTATTTGGTTTGCTTCTGAAGTATTTCCCCACGGACTCATGTCTTAAGCACGTAAATCTTCTTGGTAGAGCTATTTTGAGAAGTGTGGGATCTTTAGGAGGAGACCTGGCAGGTCTCTAGAGGTGGGCCTGGGGAGGTTATGGGTCAGCCCCTGGTTCAGCTCTCTCTCTCTCTCTCTCTCTCTCTCTCTCTCTCTCTCTCTCTCTCTCTCTCTTTCCTGGTCCACTGTTATAAGAACAGCCGCTGCCTCTCAGGAACAAAGCTGCCCTGTCACTGCCTTCCCTGAACGCTAATTGAAGGCTCCTGCAACTGGGAGCCAAAGCAAACCTGTCCCTGTCTGCTCTGTCCGCTGTTTTGGTCACAGAGGTGCATGTGCAATGAATACACTTGACAGGATAAAGGAACCCTGAAGCACACCAGGCTTGCTTGTCTGCAGGACGGCTATGCCTGACTGAGACTTGCAGAATGTGGGGAAGCATTAGAAGGATGGCGCTCACCTGCAGAAGCAGAGATTGGGGCCTGAAGGAAGGCAGAGGCCAGGCGTGGTAGTCCTGAGAACCAGGCAAGGGTGGAAACAGGAAGGCCTTCAGTCTGCAATGGAAGAACTGATTCTGAGAGCAGAGGCCTGGCGATTCTGGGCAGAAGGAGGATAGCTCATCTGTGCCCTCTGGTGAACTGTGAGGGTCACAGTATCTCTCTTTGGGGCTGTGGCCTGGGTCACAGTCATCATGGGCACAGTGACTTGCCCTCTTCATGGACCAGCCACACAATCTACCCAGACTTCCTGAAAAGATAAGTATGTAGTCCTGGGGTGAGGGACAGAGAGGAAATAGGAAGGAATGCACATGCTAATAACCCAGCGTTTTGCAGACACCATGAAGGCAAGTGCCTTTCAGTCACTGTAGACGCAGAGCCTGATCACACAGCTATTTTGAAGTGTGGCTCAGTAACTGGGGGAAGCTACCACACTTTATTTTTGCTCTGATGATGGGGGGGGGCTGTTAGAGTCCAGAAGGCCTGTTCTGTCCTTCGCAGCCAGTCACTGAACAAACATCTTAATATATTTCAATGTACTCTTCTCATCTGTGAAATGCGCAAAACCATTCTTGTTCATACAGGTCTTGGTGAAGACTAAATGAGATCTGTCGCTAACATTCAATAAAGCACAGCACTGCAGATCTCTGTAGTAGTTAGGCCTACAGATTTTTTATTCTCTTGACTAGCTGTGTGGCTTCAGAGAACTCATCTAACCTCTCTGTGCCCATTTCCTCACATCCTATAAGAAGAGTACCCACCTCATGAGGATTATTAGAATGTAGAGATTAAAGGAGTCAACATCTGTAAACAATTTCAAACAGTGTTTGACACGTGGTAAGCTCTGTGTAACTGCCAGTTCTTATTGCTGTTATGAAATTGGAATCTCAAACTTCTGAAAAGCATATGGTTCCATAATCACGAAAATGTGGTTTATTTTCTGGTGACAAAAATAACCAGCGGGAGTAACACAGCACGCTGACATTAACTGGCAGACATTAACTTTTTATTCATGTATGAACTTGCTGTGTCTCTGTGAACAAAAAAGTGAAGGTTCTAATTTTTGTATTTGTCTGTATATACCTCAACACAAGCTATAATTTCAAGCCTATGCAGCAAAACTCTCAGTGGCCTGGGCTAGTGTCTCCAGTGAGTGTTTTCTTTGCCAGCATCTCGCCTCCTCCAGGGTATGGAAGGACTGTATGGCTGCACAGTACCTGTGCGTGTGTACAACCACACACCACAGCAGGCCACCCAGGGGCTAGCGTGTCCTGTTTGTTTATCAAATACAGATATTAAGTTCCACCTTTCTGGTACCATGCTAGGCACTGGGCATATCTAGTAGAACAAAGGACATTGTTTTCAAGAAGTGAGTAGCCAAGAACATGGGTTTCAGAGGAACTCAGATCTGACCTCTACCCCAGCTCTCTGATCCCTGCTGTTAGGACCTGAGTGTCCCTAGACACACTGTTTAATTTCTCTGGAGTTCAGTTTTCTTGTCTTCCATAAGAACAAGAAGATAACAACTACTGCATAGATTTCCTGGAAGGACTGAGGGAGAAATTACCTGTCAAGCAGTTGGCTCAAGAAACGTTAACATTGCTCTATTCGTGCAAAATGAGGGTTGGGGGAGAGGCAGATACAAGCTGGTAGCCACAGTCTATGTGAAAAAATGAGCTCCATTTTAAGGAGACTGTGAGAACACAGAGGAGAGAGTGCTCAAGACTCAGAGAGGGGGATCAACTAGCACCTTCTGTTCTTTTCTGGTGTCTGCCCCACCCAGTGCCCAGGATCCTAGGTCTGGCTGGCCTAGGATCAGCTTTACCTCAGGTATGCAAAATCTTGTGCTTCGTGGCCCAAGTCCCAGATCCGATCAAAGCTCACTGCCATCTTTATCGTTTTTTGTCATCTTTATCAAATGAGAAGGCCAAAGTTATCTTGCTCAATTCCACAGCTAATGTTTGAATTTATCCAACAACTTCCCAAAACTCCTACTCTGGGTGTGGCCAGAAGACCTGCAGAGGTGGGGGGCTTGATCACAGGAGGGTCTCTGAACTGTTCAGCAGCACCGGCAACCAGAACTTGGCTGAACCTGACACAGGTGGACTCCATCCGTCTAAGAGGTCCTCATCTGTGCTCATGGCTTGCCTGCAGAGGCTCTTAGACCTCATTTTTATTCTGTGGATAAGCTCTGCTGCTCAGTAACTCCTGGAGAGTAGGCCCTGCTGCGTGATGTGTCTTCTCTACAGCCCAGTGTAGTAGTTCATTTCCTAAAGACTGTGACAAAACACCCAACAAAATCAACCTAAGACAGGCAGGGCTTGCTCTGGCTCACGGTTTGAGGGCACAGTCCATCTAGGTGAAAATGAAGTGGTTAACAGGAGTCTGGGGTGGATGGTCCCAAGGCTATAGCGGGGAAGCAGAGAGAGATGAACTGTGGTTCTCAGCTCACTGTCTCTTTTTCGTCTTTAGTTCCTGATCCCAGCCCACATTCAGGCTAGGTCTTCCTCTTCAGGCAAACCTCTTTCGGTACATCCTCAAAGACATATCCAGAGATATGTTTCATTGGTGATTCGGCAACGATGGCAATAACAATTAGCCAACAAACCCAGGCTGACATGGAGCTCACTATGTAACACAAATGCACAACCCTCCTGCCTTGCCTCTCCACGACTGAGCTTACAAGAGTGTACTGCCTGTCCGTATAGTCTGTCCTCATAGTTTCTTACTTTATGCACACAGGGATTCACACTACTCCCTCTGATTTCCAATCAATGGGCTCATTCACATCCTGGGACCATCTTTAAGTAGTACAGTCTTCAATATGCCAGAGACTAGATGTCTGAGGGCAGACCCTAACTGCCTGCCTGATGCCCTTTCTTCTCTTTGGCAGACCAAACATCTTCAGGTTCCTTCTGGCATTTCTCTTAGGATAGGTTCTTTCCAAAGCTACCCTGATCAGTAAAGACATTAGGATGATGATGGCTTCTCTGTGGGTTTGGTCACAGAGAGTATTTACATTTAACCCCAAGAAGTAAGACATGTGGGAGTCTCTAACAAATGGGGTAGGCAGATGTGACTTCACTCTGAAAGACCATCCTCTCCTTCCACCTGGAGCAGAATTTAGACTTGCAAACACTACAAGGGAAGTGCCCGTTTTCTCAAGTCCTCAACAGGGTCTGTAAACTGCATGAGATTGCTTATTCTCCGCTGGACATGTTCAAAGGGACTGGGGAAGAAAACAAAAGGCTGGAAGAACAAGCTGTGTCTCTGTGGAAGGTGTTGCTCGCTCTGCAGTTCCAGGGGCTGAGGCAATGCATAATGCCACAGGTGAGCCTAGGGGTTATCCACCAAGGAGATAGTTCTGGACAACCTCAGGCCATTCCAAATCTCTTCTCTGCTCCCTTCCTCCCAGAAGTCCACTCTTTACCCACCACTATCCTTGTCCTCTTTACCTGGACGACTCGCGGCTCTGCACTGCCTGTTGAGCCTTGGGTAGCAGTGGTTATGTCTCCACGCATAGCAAATAGCTCCTTTCTCACACCTCCCACCTTCCCTGATGGAATCTTTCCATAGCCCCCTCCTCCTGCTGCCTCAGGGGTTGGAACGACTCTCTACCAGGGGACAGCCCTTGTTCTGTCTCTCCACAACTCTGGACCAAGTTCTTTCAGGACATTTTCTCTCATTATCCCTTTCAAGGTAAAGAGACTGACAAATATGGCGACCTGTATCTCAAAAACATTTCACCAGATGCTTGGGACTGCTGTGGTGCTGACCCTTCCAGATAGTGGCCTAGTGGTCCTGGAAGCCGTAGGGTATCCAGAATCCCATGGAGGAAGTGAAAGACTACATGGATGTGCTTTGACCACCATTAGAGTGGCTCGTACAACTGGGTGCTCTCAGACAGAGAAGAGCCAGACTGTACAGGCATGTTTGCATGCAGAAAGGGGGCGTGCTGGGAAATGCTCCCTGCGGCAAAGCTGGCCTTGCAGCATGAAAAGCACATTACCACTACCCCTCTTTACTACTCTTCAGCTATCACCACAACCCTTTGGAAAGGTGTTTTATTGTCCCCAGTGTACAAAGGAGAAATTATGAGGTAAATGACTTCCCCAAGGATCCAGTCTGAAAGAGAGAAATGGGGCGTCTACCAATTCCAGCTCTTCCTCACCTGGAACATGTTTATCCATTCTTACTGAAATTCTCCACCAACTGACTAATCAGGGGAGATTCATTGGTGGCCCTAGGCATGTTTCTTGGGCTACACTGGCACTCTCAAACTTTAGAGCTACTATACCTTCATGTGTGTAAGACAAGAATGACAGATGACATTTACTAGAAAGACCACGAGCAAAACATAAGAACTTACTCATGCTTATAACACTTTTTTTTCCCCCAAAGAAGGTGCTATTTTTCCCTTTAGGGCTGTGTTTGTTCATTTCTCCACCATGCCTCGGTTTGGCTTCTCAGCAGCGCTTGGGCTGTTTCTGTCCCAGCAAGGGGCCACAGGTTGTGTGAAGTCACCACCATGCCCAGTTGCTTGCCCTGCTGCCAAGACCAGAGAAAGTCTGTCTCTCTGCTTCCTTTCGAAAACCTGACAGTCACACCTTCTCTACTTCAAAGCCACATGGTATGACCTCAGCAGGCTGACATAAATGGACACTCACAAGAAAGATTATTCATCCTGTGGCTTTTCCATATGGGAAAGAAACAGCCATTAGTGAACCTCTGCAGAGCTTAACAGTTTACAAAGCCATTTTCCATACATTAATTTAATTTGGTTCTTAGAATGATTTATGGGATGGTTGAATTTCTCTTATTATTTTGCAGATGACAAACCTGACATTTAGAGAGAGAAGGTAATATGGTTGAAGTCACACTACCAGTAAAAGGCAGGGCTGTGACTTGAATTTAGGCCCTCTGCTCCTAGCCACTTGAATCTTTTCAACACAGCGAACCACACAGCGAACCATTTCAACCGGTTGAGGTGTTTCTAGACCTGGCAGAACTAATCTAAGCATTTTGAGTACTGAATAAAAAAATGCTGTCCTAGAAGGCTTTGGTCCTCCAGAATGTTTTCAAAGATGGATGAAGACCGTTCTGTCACCTTGTAAGTGGAAGAAATTGCAGCAAGCACGCAAATATTACCTCCTGTACAACTCAAGCTGCAAGATGTTTGCTTCGGTGCTTTCATTTAAGCTCATTACTGCCCACATGTAGGAGTCTCCAGCTGTGCTGAAGCTGCAGGCTTCAGACAGTTCTCACTTAGCGTCCTATCTTCAGGGTCTACTGCTTCTTAGGAAATGCCCAGGCAGCCTTGAAATTCCTCCTTAGGAGGTGGCACTGAGTGCCTCCTATCAATGAAGTGCCCAAGCTTTCTATTCCCAGTCTCACCGCTGAGTATCTTCCACCAGTGAAGAGCCTAGGTTATCTGGATGTCATACCAAGCCCCATCGCTGAGAACCATCTACCAATAAAGTGCCGGGTGCCAAAGCTAGGCCCATCACACCTGTATGGCCACTATATACCTGTTTCTAGAACAGCATAGAAGCCTAACTCCACAGAATCCCATGATACAAACTATACACATCAAGCATCCAGCAAGATCCCCAGCACACAGATAGCGCCCCACTGTGGAATCAATGTTTTCATGAGGCTTGCAACCAGAGCTGCAGGGCTGTGTCCTGAAAGAGCCACATAGTATTTCAAAATGTGTAACAATCTCTTCCTCATGAAAAGTGAAGCAAAGATGAACATGAAACAGAGGAACTCATGGAAAGACATAAACTGCCCCAAAATAATAAGAAGAGCATCTGAATAATTTATAACAAGTGGAGTTTGGGTAACACATATTTATATGTACACTCATATGCACGTGCACATACAGTCACATGCACACATGCTCCCAAATACATATATGCACAAACATATACTTATATATACACTCATGTATGCACACATTCACATACATGCACAATCAAGCACACACAAACATACACAGTCATATGTACACATACACACATGCACATAGAAATATATACATATACATGAATGCACAAACATACAATACACACGTACTCATGTGTCCCCACAGAGACAAGCTGATGCGCACACACATGCAAACTACTTCTCACAAAGAAAAGACCAGGTATACATGTCTTTGCTAATGAATTCTACCAAAAAAATCTCAAGAACATTTAACAGCAATAATTCAGAAACTCTTCCCACATTCCCTCCCTGGAAAAACAACCAGGGAGAACCACTTTTCAACTTATTCTATGAAGCCATTATCCTCTAATTATCCTCTAATATCAAAACCAAAGGCATCCCCCCCAAAACTGCACATAAATATTTCTTAGGAATATAGATACAAAATCCTTTACCAAAACAGTGGCAAGCCAAATACAACCACATATAAGAAGAAATACACACCATGACAAAAGTTTCCTTTACCTCAGGAATTCAAGGTTGGCTTAACATTTAAAAATCAATCAATAAAATAGTGTGGATTAATATAAAGGACACAAAACCACAGTATAATCTCCACCAGGCACATACAAATCATTGACAAAATGTGACAGCTTTTAATAATAAGATATTTAAAAACCCAGGAAAGTAATTTCCATGACAAAAGCTTCCTGAAACAAACAAACAAACAAGACAAAATCCTGCAGCTAACAGCACATCTAATAATAAAAGACTAAATAATTTAGCCTGGGGTGAGAAACAAACAAAATAAACATGTCCATTCTCATTACTCTCTGGAGGGTCTAACCTAGGCAATCAGGTGAGGAAGAGAAAACATAGCTAGCCAAGTTGTAGAGTGCTAAGTATAACTGCAAGGACAACCGCCTCGGGTCACGAGTGATATGATTTTGCATACAGAAGATACTAAGAAATCAGCCAATGAAATAAAAGAAATTATTAGGCTTGAAGAACATACTCAGCAACCTTGTAAGAATAGATGTTAACGTGGAAAACTCAATTGCATTTCTGTGTGCTAGTGATGAACACCGTGAAATGAAAATCACCATAGAAATCAAATCATATATACTTGGAGATAAATTTAACTCTCATTTTTGTACTTAGATTCAAACCCAGGATCCTGTTTCTCCTAGGCAAGTCCCTTACCACTGCGCAGTGCCCTAAGCACAACAAAATGGCACCGCTACCAAGAATAACCGAGTCTCTGGTTCAATGGTTGTGAACTGGAAGGGTAAGCGTTGCTAGACAGCAATCCTCCTCCAGCCGCTCTGTGAGTCACTTCAGTCCCAGTCAAGATCCCAGCTGCCTTTCTTGCTGAAGTTGGTAAGCTGAATCCAAAAATTCATATGGTAAAGCAAGGGTACAAGAATAGACAAAACAAGCTTTAAAAAGAACAAAGCTGAGGGATTCGCGGGTTCTTATTTCAAAATGTGTTTCATAAAACGCAGTAATGAGGACAGAGGAATGCTGACAGACCTGTTGGGATAGTGTTGAGAGTCCAGAAATAAACGTTTGCATTTATCACCATTTGATGTTCAGGAGGGGTGCCAAGATCATTCAAAGGAGGAAAAAAGTATTTTCTGTACAGAGTATTTGGAAAATTATATAGACATATGTAAAATAATGCAGTAGACCTCTACTTCACACTTGTGTGCTCAAAAAAATTAATTTAGATCAATCATGGAACCAAATGTAAGCAGTGGAGCTGTAAAACTCACAGATGAAATCATGACATAAATCTCTGTGACCTCAGATTGGGTAATAAATTCTCATGACACCAAAAGTACCAACATGAAAATAACACGACTAGCCCATGGCTGTGGAGATCATAGGCCAAGTTGGGATCCACTGCTGGTGCTTCAATAAATGGACACATTGTCTAACTGCCGTTTTAATGTTTTTGATTATACCCATAGGTCTGTGCTGCTTCTTGGTCAGAGAAGCTTCTTTTTGCAATGGGGTAATGGTTAAATCAGAGACTCATGACTGGTCAAGGTGTTGAGAATAAGTGAGTGTAAATGTTTACTGTTAATGGGTCATCTGTATAAAGTCCCTTTAGCCAAGGCTCAGGGAACATCACAGGAGAGCAGATGCAAAGGATGTAAGTAAGAGTCAGACGAGGAGGAGGAAAGCTGTGAGGTACTGTGTTCAGGAAGGACATGGCTGCTGCACGTTTTTTCTTGCCACAGCTGTCATAGCCTATCAAAACCTGAACAAAATCAAGCCAGTCAAACTGCTAGCATGGATGGGGAGGTCTCCTGAGACCCACCCGTAGGTGAAGGGCTGCAGGCAGTTGACGGCCGCTGAAGGAGAAGCCACTTTTCGTTACGGATATAAACATTGGTAGGCTGCCCATGTTCCAGTGCCCAAATTCCACGTTTGCATATGGCAACACTCTGAGCTCAGTGGTGGATTATTATTGCTGACAATATTGGTAATAATTATGATAAAAGAACATGAGGTCAGGACTAAAACAAGTTGGTGAATCCTGGGAAGAGTGGGACTTGAAAATCAAAATAAATATACATATATGACATTTTCAAAAAAAAATAAGACATTTTCAAAAAATAATGACATTTTCAAAAAATAAATAAGATGAATACTGGCTTCATTTTAAAGCTGGTTTAAAGACTCATTTTAAACACGATCAAGAAAGTAAAAATCAACCCACAAAATAAAAAGTTTCAAATTATATACGATAAAAGCTCTAATATCCAGAATGTGTAAGACAAATAACCCATATAAAAGGAGGACTAACTGAATAAACATTACTGTAAAGAAGACAATGATACAATGGCCGACATCATTAGCCACAAAGGAAATTCAAATCAAAAGCCACTTCATACCCACTACAAGGATTAAAATGAAGATGGATAACACATGCTGGTGAGGATGCAGACCGAAGCCCTCAGGCAGACTGTGGGTGAGATAATAGAATAAAGTCCGAGGGGACAATGGTTCGGCACTTTCTATGACCGTTACTATGTGACTACGCAGCTAATTTTCAGGATGATGTCATCTAATACATTACACATATACATCATATACATGCACATAGACATATATTAAATCACCATTATATACAATTTTACATATGTATTATATATTTCCAGCAAATAGTAAACACGCTTTACTAGTGCTCCTAACTTTACACCCAAGAGAAAACTAAAACCTTTGTCCATCCCAGAAACTCTTAGCTCATATGTGGATGCTCATGGCATCGTTGTTCATAATGATAGAAGGAAGAAACAACCCAAATGTTTACTAACTAATGAATATGCAGGCAAAATGTATTCATGTATTAAGTCCTATGGTGCCATATTGATAGATACTATAACATAGAGAAGTCATGGAAGTAGTGTAGCGAGTGACAGAAAGATGACATAAAATGCCATGTATGTGTGACCTTATAAGATGTCCAAATTGGCAAATCCTAAGGACAAAAAAAAAAAATAGATAGATGTCTTCCAGTTATGGGAGGAGAGGGTAAAGCACAGTGGCTCCTGATGACACCAAATATGTTTTAATTTTTTCCCTGCAAAAAGAGGAACCTTGAGAAAAGCAGTTTATGGAAATATCGTAGCCAGGGTTTCTATCGCTGTGATGAAATGCCATGGCCAAAGCAAGTTGGGGGAGGAAGTTACACTTCCACATCACTGTTCACCATAGAAGGAAGTCAAGACAGGAACTCAGACTGGGCAGAAACCTGGAGGCAAGAGCTAATGCAGAGGCCATGGAGGAGTGCTTCTTGCTCAGCCCTATTGCTCATAAAACCCAGGGCCACCCGCCCAGGGCTGGCCCCACCCACAGTGAGCTGAGCCCTCTCGTGTCAGTCACCAGTTAAGAAAACACACTACAGGTTTACCCACAGCATGCTCTCCGCTGAGGCTCCCTCCTTCCACATGACTACAGCTCCTGTCAAGTTGACATGAAACTAGCCAGTGTGGGAAGGAAGGGCTCACCGTCTTGAGTTTTCTGTCTGGCTCTCAGTTTTAAGAGATAAAGTCTCTCAAGATGGCAAAGGCATGGCAACAGGCCGGTGAGGTTGACAATCGCAGTGTCTTCATGGTCAGGAAGCAGACAGAGATGAGCGCTGGTGCTCAGCTCATTTTTCCCTTTTCAACCTATGACTGCACCCCAGAAGATGCTGCAACCTACATTCAGGTTGAGTCTCCTACCTGGGTAAACTATTCCGGAAATACCTTCATAGACACAGATAGAGGTGTGTTTCTATGGTGATTCTAAGTCCAGTCAAGTTATCATTGAAGATTAACCATCATGATAAAACCCTTGTCAGTTTGACGCCCAAACACATCACATAAACATTCCACCCTTGACCCCTGAAATTCTCTTTTAGTAATATGAAATGCATTTAATATGTCTCTAAAGTCCTCACACCCTTTCACTGTTCCAACACTGTCAGTCTCTTCCTGAGAGTCAAGGCAATTTTTAACTGTGGATTCCTACATTAAAAACACACAAACAAAAACAGACAAATTGCATGATTCTAGTTTACAATCCCAAAAGGGAAGGATAGAAGGATAGGAAGAAAAGACAGGAGCAAACGAAACCAAATCCCAAACAGAGCAACCCTGTACCTTCATCTTGAATCATCTGAGCCCGAACAGCCTTGGATATCACCACCTCTCCAGCTCTGCCACATAGAGAACTTGGGGCTCTCTCTCTTGTGTTTACACCATTCCTATGAACCATAGGTGGCACTTCTATGGTCCCAGAATCTCTAGAATCCTGAAGTCTCCATTACAATTTCAGCTTCATTTTCACTTCAGGCAATAGTCTCTTGGGACCTTCTTGCCGGTAAAGTTATCATGGCCCACACTGCATGGCCTCAGTAGCTCTCTGGTACTTCATATACCTCCACACTATATCTCGAACACAAAATCAGTACCATGTGGGCAACACTGCCATGATCTCCTTCTACCTGGAGATGGATCTTGGCACTTCTAGCCCAGAGTTCCAGTGGTCTCCATGTGTGTTCAAGGCTGAAGCGAAACAACACTTTCCTAGAAGGGAACTCCTGCAGCCAATGGCATTCTTAGTTCCGGCTCTCATGTTTTAGATGGGTCTGTAGTTTCACGGGTTGGAAGCTTTCCTGGGTGGGATCTTGTCCCCCAGGTACCTCTCTATTGTCTCAGTGCTGAATGTTGGTCCCTCTTTAATAATTGTAATCTCTCAATTACAGCCACTCTCCTGTGCTCTGTCTGAAACGTTATACTTTTGAGTTCTCCTTTTCTCTCCAAAGTGCACACTTTTCATATTTTCCTGCTCCTCCTGTTACCCACTCTTCCTTTCTCAGATTACACCTGGGTAAGGACAGCCAGTGCCACTGCCTGACTGCTGTCCTGTCTTGAGTTGCCCTCCACCAAACAAGCTAATCTACCCTTTTCGGCTTCTCAGGACAAAGGCCAAATTCAACCAGACTCTTCGCTAGAATTCCATGATTCAAGGTCCCAATAGAGGACCTTGTTCCCTCCAAAACTTTCTGTGCTGGGCTTCCACCATCTGCACTTCCCTCAGCAGTCTGGTCTTCTAGATTCCCACCTGAATGCCCGATTAAACTCTGGCTTATAGAATCCTGGGGCCACTCTAGCCCACAGTTCCAAACTCCTCTCTACTCCTCCTGCAAAGCAAAGAGCTAAGAACCAAATCGTCAGAATTATCACACCAAACACCATTCCTCAGTACTAACTCACTGCAGGAGTTACTTTTCTCATCGCTACGACAAAAACATCTGAAAGGAAGGGTTAGAGTTCGAGGGTACAGGCTACCATGGCAGGGAAGGTATGGGGGTCGGAACAAGAAGCAACCAGGAAGTAGTGTGCCTGTCACTTTCTCCTTATTCCATCTGTGACCTAACCCATGGGATGCTACTGGCCATGTTCAGAGTGGGCTTTCCTTTCTCAGAAAAACCTTTCTGGACAAATACCTCATTCCTACAGAGTTATATTTTGATGATAGCCTAAGTGCAGTCAAGAAAGTTGACAAGAAAGATTAATCATCCCACAAAATTAAGGGGGTAGCTGTAGTTAGAATAGTGATATAACCTTGGTTACACACTTCATAAGGAGGAATTTATGGTGTGTAAATCATATCTTGATGAAGCTTATATCAGCATCTACATAGATTAGGAAGTCATATAACTGGGTTCATTGCATTTTACCCCAGTCATTCTGTCTCAGACAATGGCACTGGATTTACAAGTTAATGTTCTTTCTATAAATTCTACAAAGTTCTTTCTAGATGGTTTCTATAGGTATAGCTTCTTCCAATATAAAAACCAGGACAAGTTTTAACATGAGTTTTCTGAGTTTCTGTTAATGTAAATTAAAAGTCTATATACCTAACCATATTAAGTAAACTATTCTACAAACCATCTGGTTAGAAAATGTTACAATAATATAAGATTGTAGCTGTCACCAAAAATCCTAGAGGCATAGCCTCTTATGAACCAGCCATCGGGTCATATCAAATATACATATTTCATTACTCAAAAGACACACCCGAATTTCTAGACACCAGCCATGAGGAGTTGAGGGAAAATTATGTCTACCTGCACATTGTTATGCAGGAAAGTAATTCTCATCTGCTTTCTTCTCTAACTTCTAAATCAACATTTAATAAAGGCAAATGACCATCAAAACATGCTGGAGACAGAAGACTTGCTTTATCAGCAGGCGGCCCACATTGCTGTACAACGCAAACATCTATTGAATGATGCACAGGTACGATGCATCTCTGGCAAAGCCTTGTTTCTCTGGCCTTTGGAAGCCATTTCCTGTGATTAGGACTGTACTGAAGCCTCTTACAGAGTCTCCTTCCCTTTGGCAGGATTTCCGCCTTCAACCCCCCTTGTCCTCTCTTCTTTTCTGCTGATACCTGGCTCCTTCTCCATCCCTACTTCTCTCCCCTCATGTCTAACACTCATGTTTAACCATGCTCCTAAACCAACTCAAGCTAGGGATGGCCAACATTTATGCATCAGTTCCTGCATGAAATGGATTTCCTCCTGTCCTCAGCAGAGCCCCAATAGGCAGGTGCTATTGTTGTTCTTAGCTTTAAAAAGAAAAAAAGGAGAAAAAAAAAGAATTTAAGAGCCGGGCAGAGTAAGTCCCCTGGCCCATTGAGTCTATTAGATTTCTGAGTCTTCAATATCATTCTCCCTGCCACTCTGCCTCAAGTCTAGAGCTCCTGCAATGGCCAGAGCACACTTCAAATGTGCTGAAAGTTTGCTCAGTGTGACTCTCCTGCCTGCCAAGGCTCTGCTGCTGATGTTTTCCTAACTGTCCAATCTATTTCTTGCCCATTCTTGAATCCCTTAGAAATAATCTTAGTTATCACTTCATTCTCTGTACCTAAAAATGACTTAAAGGCCCCCGTGGCTTCCCATAGGTCTTGGCTCTCCCCTGACACCATTGAATCCTTTGGAAGGTACAGCCTGATCTCATTAGACCTGATGCTCCGGGCTCTGGAGCAGGACTGCTGGGCTTCCATGTTGTGTGAAATGCGCACACTTCACCTCTTCGTATGTGAGATCTCCCCTAGGTAAATTAGAGAAATCCTAACAAAGCATCCACCTTACTGAGTTTCTGTATGTTTAAAGTAGTATAAGCAATAAACTTAGATATGGTGTGCATATGTACAATTCTAGATAGGCACTTCCCATTTCACCCTTCTTCAACGCCTTTCACCTGTACCTCTGGTGTTCCTGTAAACCTTTGCTCTCTTCTCATCAACTTAATTATATGCATTTAATAAAATATAGAATTCCAGGATTGCTCATGTGCAAATGTCACATGATTATAATGGGACAGTTGTAATGAGCAGATAACGAGCCTAGTTTGAGCAATGACAATGGAAGGCAGGACAGCATCCTTATCTAACAGGTGCAGCCTCATTATCTACATCTATAAAATGGGGTGATGGGATAGAGACCAGAGAGGGTTAGGGGAAACCGTGTTTGCTGCATGTGTTCAGTGCTGGAAGCTCACTAGACAGGCTGGACTACAAAACCACAGTTCATACTGCTTTCCCCTGCACAGGTCATGTTCTCAGTAGCATGTGGCATCCAGTCCACTCCTAAGTGTGAATCATTGCCTTCTACTAAAGAAAAAAAGGCATGGAGGAGAATGTAGAAAGAGAATTAAAAGTAAACCTTTAAGACAAGGTTCCAGAACCTAAAGTCACCCTTAAGACCCCTGAGACCTGAAAGGGAACACAGTACTGTATGGCTCTGACCAAGAGCTAGACTCATTTTCTCAGGGGAGTTTCTACAATAGGAAAAGGCCCCTTGGCCCTAGTCTTGTTTACATTGTACTCTCACTTCCCCAAACCCAGAGAAAGGAAGGTCAGCACACACGTGTGATTCCTGAATGCTACATGGGAATGCTAGCTAACTGGAGGAAAGGAAGGAGGGGTGGGGTGTGCAGAGGAGGCCCACTGCCAGCTCCAAAGCTCTACTCCCTCACTGAGAACGTGACTGCCACGAGGCACTCGTGTTGATTTTTCCCAGAGGATGAGAAGGAAGGCCAGTTCCATGGGGGCGTTAATGTGGAGGGCGTGGGCAGTGCAGCGAAGACTCCTGTGGCTACATTCTTTCTTGGCAGGCAGAGGGATAGGGTGTGGGTGTCCTGTCATCAGATCTGCACGACATTAGCCCAACCCATTACATCAGCAGGAATCACATCCCTCCGGGAGAAGGGAAGGCCAGGGTAGCAGGGCCAGCACCTCCCACAGCAAGGCGTTACGAACCGTTGCCTTTCCCTTGCTCTGTTCTTTCTGGACTCCAAGGGAATTGCCACTCCCATGGCCCACCACATCTCAGGCACCACCTAGGTGTTTAATTCATGTTCATATATTTAATTCCCCCAATATCCCTTCCAAGAATGCAATCACATCCATATTTTATTAGTGACTTAAGTTGGGCTCAGGGAGGTGAAGTCATTGGCCATGATCACATAGTTGGTGTTTGGCAAAGCTGGGATTCAAGCCCAGATCCATCTGAAGCTACAGCCACTGTTTTGTTTGATGGGGCTTCATAGTCTTTCAAGAACCCCTTTGATACAGCCTTTTCTGACCTGCCTATATTCGGAACCTTATGAGAGTAGTGATAAGCCTCCTTTGCATTATTCTGTGAACTTAAATCTACCTTGACCTAAGTTGCATTGCTTGGAAAAATTTCCAAAGCACTACTCGCCCGTGTCACATACACACTGAAGCCCAGGAAGCCCTGATCCTGTCCTTCCATGTGTTCCAGAAAGCATGCCGAGCCACACTGGGAATCACAATGAATTTATGAGACCCAGCCAAGCCTGTTGTCATTTTTTTTTTATATCAATGCCCACACATCCCTTCAGCCACCTTTTCTGATTCACCTAGTCAGAAAGTATTGAGTTAGGAAGTATTAATATTACCAAGCACCTAGCTAGACACGGAAGATGGGATTTCTCAACACAACTACGCCTGTCTTCAACTCTAAGTTTCTGATGTAGGGCTTTGTCTTGACTCCTAGTCCATATTGTGTGTTTAGTCACCCGACAAGAACAGGTTCTTCTCTTTTCAAGGTACTAGTGCTGTGAGACTCTCTTTCTACTCCCCTCTCCAAGCCTGGAGTCCTGCTCAAAGCAAGAAATCTGACAGAACAATTATCATCCTTTCCACGGTCTGGGCTGGCCTAGGTGTTGGGACCCACCTCTCATATTGGATATTGAATGAGTTAAGGCCAAAGTTACCAGACGTGCCTTCACTCAAGCTAAATCAAGAGTCATTTCTGAGACTAGGGCAGGCCGCCCACCAGTCCTCCTTAGCAGTTTTCAGGGCACATCTGACTGAGTCTCATGATGAGACAGAAACTGCTCTATATTTTTCTAAGAGACAGTTCACTGGAGTTCTTCTGCGTGTCATATACCAAATCACATCAGTTGGCATGGTCCACCACCAAGATTTCTAATCTTCTTTACTTTCATATATGTACAAGGGTGTGTTTGTTATTTTTTTACGTTACACAGGCTAGAGTCATTTTCGGAGAGGGAGTGTCAGTTGATAATATACCCCCACCAGATTGGCCTGCGGAAACTCCTGATTAGCAACTGATTAAGAGGGTCCACTCACTGTGGGTAGTGTCACCCCTGGCTGGTGGTCACGGGTACAATAAGAAAGCAGGCTAAGAAAACCACAAGGGCACGCCAGAAAGCAGTATCCCTCCATTTTCCATCAGCTCCTGCCTCCAGGTTCCTGCCTCGAGTTCCTGCCTGACTTCCTCAGGAACAGGCTGTGCTGTCGAACTACAAGCATAAATAAACCCTTCTCTCCCTCTCCCTGAGTAGCTGGTAGTCATGGAGTGTTGTCACGGCAATAGGAACTTAACTAAGACAAAGAGTGTATACCTGTTGGGGCGCGTGTGTGTCAGGGAGTACCAGTGTGTGTGCGTGGAGAAAGCAGACGTCGATCTCAGACACCACTCCTAAGGTTCCATCCATCTTCATTTTTGAGAAAATGTCTCTAACTGGCCAGTTAGGCTAGGCTGTCTGGCCAGCAAGGAACCCCACATGGCTTTGACTCCCCAGCACTGTGATCATGAATTTGGGGAGCTGATCTCAGCTCCTTATGCTTGTGCGCCAAGAATTTCACGACCTCCCGCATCTGCCCAGTCCTTCATTTTCCAATGTTAGCATTATTCTGAAAGAAGGCAGATAAGAACTATACCAGATCCATATATCTGTAACAACCGCTTGTCCGAGGAGGACCTTGTCCTTGTCCTTCTGTTTAAGTCTACTCAGCATAGGCCTAGAGACTAGTAGGATAGTCCAAAATCTAGAAGTGAAAAAAATTCAAAATTTTTAGCAAAAGTTACGCTCACCACCAACTGTTCTGCCCATAGCCATTGGCTCATCTGTCAGAAGGGACAAATGGCTATCTGTGATGCCTATTGGCATACCAAAGTTCATCCTGGCCTCACTACCCATGTCACTTCTCAGCTCTTCTCACCCCACCACCTACCCTAAACTTGGCTTCTGATTCCCTTATTACCTTGCCATTTCTGGCCACCTGCTCTCTCTTTGCCTTCCTTCCTCGATATCCCATCTCTCTCTCTTTTCTCTCATGGTCCATTCTACTGACCATGTTCCATCTACAGCTTTCACTCCCCACTCTGAACTCTTCCAAATGTTTCTGGCTGTACTCTCCCTCATATCTCCAATAAAATCTTTCCTCTCAACTATACCTAGGAACAGCCACGTCCTCAGTTTATACAGTGGGGCTTGTGGGGGTTCTTTACGTCATGGAGCTCAGCCCTGAGGAAGGACTGTAGAGCCTTGCCTTTGATCTTTCTCAGCTCTTGCTTCCAGATGTAATCATTTGCTTGCTTCCATGTTAACCCCGCCATTTTTAGCTGCCAAGGTATGACACTGACATGATACTTGTGCCATATCTTTGATCTTCCTAAGCTGAGGGCCAAATAAACACACATCTTCCTACACGTCAACAATGTCATTACAGTAATGAAAGACCAACCAATGTACCTAGGCATAAGCCTAGGAGAGGATAACAATAGCTGTGGGCTGTCCATATGCAAAATGGTGCACATACACACACATACACACACACACACACACACACACACACACACACACACTTAAAGGTAGCTTGTTAACCTACTCACATGCTGAAAGCATACAGTCCTCACAGAGGGATTTTTTTTTCTCCTCCTCTTTTTCCTCCTCCTCCTCTTCTTCTTCAACTTAACTAAGACCTTCACAAAAGCTTCAGAAGAACAACATCAGGGAGAGACTCACTACATTGCCAGAAGCTCCTAAAAGCTGCCTGTTGGCTGGGGCTTGGTTTGCCCCATTAGTCAGCAGTTGATCACAGTGAAGGCCCCTGACCAGGGACCCCTGTCATGTGGCTGACAGTGACCAGTCTGTAACAGCAGAGACCCATTGCCCACTGCACAGGATTTGTTTCTCAGGAGCAAAAGAAATAAGCTAGAAGACAAGTGTCCAAAAGGGGAACACTGACAACCAGCCAATGCCTGCTGGCTATTATGTGCCACGTGTGTAAAGGCAGTGAAATCGGATATGCTCAAAGCCATAGATTTGTAACTTGCACTTATGTAAATATTTATGGATTCTTTGAGGGGGGATCGATCCTCTCTGCCTTTCTCTTTCGTATATACTTAGAGAGAACATTTTTTTTCTTCTCGAAATGAGGATGTGAAGTGCAGCTATTGCTTATGAAAATTAAGTCGGAAGCCTGCTGAAGAATGGTCTAAAGACCATTTGTGACTTCACTTTAATAGATTACACTATGCCTTCTTTTCCAACACCCCCACCTCTCCGTAGCCTGCCCTCAGTGACTGGCCAGATCAGTAACACTCCTTACATTGGGGCGGGGAGGGAGAGAGGGAGGAAGAAAAAGAGAGAAAGGGAGGAAGATAGAGGCAATGAGAGAAGAAGGGAGGAAGGGAGAGAAAGGAAGGGAGAGAGGGAGAGAGGGTGGAAGAGAGAGAGAGGAGGAGGAGGGGAGAATTGCAGAATGTGCATACCCTCAGTCCTTACTACGGAATAAAATGAATATGTCCTCCTCTGGTAACTGAGAAGCACACGCCAGCTTTTTGCCCATACTTTCTTAGCCAGAGCTATCAAATTCTTTCTTGCTTCCTGATCTCATGGTACCCCCCAAGCCACCTCCTAAAACCCTAGTATACTCTTTCTCTGCCCTCTCATTAACTACCTAAGCCTCAGATCCCCAAACCTTGGTCTGGGCAGCCAAGATGCTCTCTCTGATCTAGCTCTGCTTGTTCCCTGCAGGGCTCACAGATGCAGAGGCCCCATCTCCCACCCTTTCAGCATTTCATCTACAAAGGGCATTTTCCTTACCCTTGTCAGCAATGCCCCTTCTTCCTTCTGAGTTTATTAAGTCCTTGTTATGTCCCATGTGAGGGGTGCAGTAAAGAAACTGCCGACAGAACCGCTCCATGGTGTGGTTAAGGGGAAGGTTTTTATTGTGAATAAGAGAGTGAAAACATCCAGAGAGATCTGGAAGAGTCTTGAGCAGAGAGAAAAGAAAGCAGATTGGACATGGCCAGAGATATCTGTGAGAGAAGGGAAAATAGCAACAGACAGAGATAGCGAGAGAGGCAAGGGAGGAGAGTGTATATATATATATATATATATATATATATATATATATATATATATATATATATATATATATATATATATGAGAGAGTATATATACCGAGAGAACGTATAGTAGAGAATACCAGGTTCTAAGGAGGGTGAGTAGCTGTGCAAAGGGAAGGGCCAAAAGGACTTTGAAATATGTAACAGGTACTTGTGAATAGGTACTCTAAGAGCCTGGAGGCCTGCGTGGACTTTGATATGCAGTCACAGGTACATGTCAATGGAGAGCCTATGTAGGTCCCTTATGCCAGAGGTAAGGCAATAGCCCATTTTGGCAGACAGGAAATGGTTTCATAAGTTCCTAAGGAATGCTGGCTTTTACCTAGCTGCTGGAAATCTTCCTATAGTCCAGGTAGAGCTGGGTCTAGACTCAATTTTGGATCAAGTCTTGTATAGTCTTCATGCACCTCAGTCACAGGGGAGACAACATATGAATGAGGACATGGAGAGTGGTGGGCAGAGGTCACTCACTATAAGATCCCTGTTTCAGGACCTCAGGCTCACGATCCCCTGCCTGGCACTGCCTATTAGTACCAACACACTGAACACATTTCATCATGCAAGGTCGTATCTTCCAAGTGAGGAAGGGCTCCACTCACATGTTTTTTAAGCACCGTTTGCATACTGGTTCCTCGGTCCCTTAGAAAACTGTCATCGTTGCTCTCCTCCTTGCTGTGACAAAGTACCTGACCGGAAGCAGCTTAGAGGAGCAGCGGGTTGTTTCCGCTTACACTCGAGTACGGACCATCATGGCAAGGAACGCATGGTGAATTGAATTGACAGTTCAGAAGCAGAAGGCGATGCAGTGCTGAGCTTCCTTTCTCCTTTTTGTTCAGTCTGGGTCCGCAGCCCATGGAATGGAGGTACCCACCCTTAGAGTGGGCCTTCATTAACCCAAACTAGACATCATTAATCTAACATCATTAATCTAAACTAGACAGCACCTACAGACATCCTCAAAGGCCTATTTCCATGACTATTTTTAAACCCCAGCAGGCTAACCACCAAGACTAACCATCAGAAAGGTGGAGCATGCCTAGGAAGAATCCTCACTCCAGTAGAGTCTGGTGCCCTGCATCAGTACCGGCCTTGCTGATAGACTAGCGTCATAGAAAGGGTAGAGCCACGGGTTCACTAACCATGACATAAGCAGCTCATTTGTCCCATGCAGAAGTGCAGTATGCACAAATACTGTGAGGTAACACTAAGGAACAATGTGGCCCCCACTGAGGAGAAGGAACCCTGGAAAGGGGAAGTCCTAGGAGAAGAGGCATTCTGTCATCAGAGCAACCAGGAGTCCCTGGGGTCTGCTCAGGCAAGCTGATACACATTAATCACCCTTGGACCATTCTAACTACACTTATGGCATGTGCTAAAGAACCTATGAGAGAGAAGACCCTCATAGGAACACGGACTGCAGGACAGTCTCTCACACAAGTGACCTGCCTGGCCTAGACCCCCTTCCAGCAATATCATTTACAAAACCCCTGCCACACACAGGAAAGAAGGATAGCATCTTCAAACTGGGCGCTGACTGCACTGGTCAAACTGGGTGGCTGCATGGAGGAGAATCAAAAAAGATGCATACTTGTCACCCTGCACAAAACCCAACTGCAAGTAGATCGAAGAGCACAACATAAAACCAGATGCACAGAACTTGACAGGAAAAAAAGGTAACAGTCTTAAATTCATTGGTACAGGGAAAGACTTCCTGACAGGATCCCAGTAGAACAGGCATTATGGTCAGCAATTAATAAATGGAACCTCAAGAAACTAAGGAGCTTCTGTATGGCAAAGGACACTATCATTAGGACAAAGTGGCAGCTTATAGAATGGGAAAAGATTTTCACCACCTATATACTCAAAAGAGAACTAATATCCAATCTACATAAAGAACAACAAAAAAACCTAGATATTAAAAAACCCACTACTACAATATGAGATACATATCTAAACAGAGAATCTCAAAAGAGGAAACTCAAATGGCTGAGAAATACTTAAAGAAATGTTCTCTGTCCTTAGACATCAAGAAAATGCAAATCAAAACTACCTTGAGATTCCATCTTAAACCCCTCAGGATGGCTAAGATCAACCAAATGATGGTTCATGCTGGTGAGGATGTGGAGTAAGAGGAACACCCATCCACTGCAGGGGGAGTGCAAGCTTATACAGTCACCATGGAAATCAACATGGTGTTTCCTCAGGAAAATGGGAATCAATCTATCTCAGGACCCAGCTATATCACTCTTGGGCATATACCCAAAAAGACACTTTATACTACCACGTAGATGTTTGCTCAACCATATCATTGTTGCTTATTTATAACAGCCAGAAATTGGAGACAACCTAGCTGTCACTCAACAAAAGAATGGATAAAGAAGTTGTGGTATATTTGCACAATGGAGTATTACTCAGTTGTTTTTGTTTTGTTTTGTTTTGTTTTACAAAATCATGAAATTTGCAGGTGAATGGATGAAACTAGATAAAAGCATACTGAGTGAGGTAACCAAGGCACTGAAAGACAAATATTGCATGCATTCACTTATATATGCGTAGTAGCTGTAAAGTCAACTATAGCCAAGCTATAGTCCATAGAACCATAAAGGTTAGGTGCAGAGTAAGGGACGAGGGGCTAGAGATAGATCTTATGAGGAAAGGGAAATAGAAAAAATAGTTATGGATGAATGCGGAGGGGCTGTAAAGGAAGATCAAGTTGGGAGTGGGAGCACAGATGAACATGATGGAAGGAATACAGGAGAGACAGCTAAAATTAAGGGTCATTTGAGGGATACATGGAACTATAACACAGTATAAGCTTCCTAAAATATATACATATGTGAAGACGATCTAAATGAAATCACCAAATATTGGAGGAGACATAGTCTCAACTTGCCATCTCTTGTCACCAAATGGAGCTTCCAGTATCAGAATTGGATTACATCTAATTGTGTTGTTGGCCAAAGGGGTCTCATAGGAATTCCAATCAACCAAGGCTGTTGCCAAGGCTACAGGTAGCTTTTCACAAAGCGACAGCAAAGCCCCATTGCTGAAGACAACAGCTACACAACTCATTGATCATGGAGAAGTTGAACAGGTGACTACATGGAGCTTTTACCTGTTATATTCTAGCATCTTTAGTACAGAAAAGTACTCTGCTCACTTCCTGTATCCTGTATGCAAGGTATGACAGGGCAATGGTGGCCTAAACCTTGTGGGAGTAACCACAAGGCTTGACTTAAGGCTCATCCATGAGATAGAACCAATACCCAAGAGTGTGTTGGTGACCAGTGCCAAAGAAAAGATAGTAGCTCGCCCAGGGATCTAGGGAGGAACCGAATACTAATGTTCTAACAAACAAACAAACAAAAGTAGCAATAAAATGACCCCAGTGACATTAGTGCCTTGCTCAGCCATCATCAGAGAAACTTCCTCCTGCAGCAGATGGGAACGAATGCAGAGACCCACAGCCAGACATTAGGCAGAGACTGAGAGAGCTTGGAAAACTTAGCCCTAAAAGGGATGTCGCCATCAAATCCCTCCCCTCAGGACTCAGGGTTCCCTGTGGAAGAGGAAGCACACAGAAAGAGGAGGCACAAAGAGAGTAAGAATCAAAGGGGGGGACACCAAGAGAACAAGGCCCCCCAAATCAGCATACTCAAAGCTCATAGACTGAAGCAGCAGAACTCAGGGACTAAAGTGGTGTGCACAGGAGTCTGCACTAGGTCTTTTACATGTGTGTTATGGCTTCAAGTTTAGTGTTTTTATGGGATTCCTGAGTGTGTGAAGGAGTGGGTCTCTGATTCTTGTGACTTGTCTTGAACTCTCCTCCCTCTCTGTTTTGTCCACACGTGTTTAGTAACATGCTCTAGAGCACTGGTTCTCAACCTTCCTAATGCTGCGACCCCTTCATACAGCCCCGCATGTTGTGGTGACTCCAACCATAAAATTATTTCATTACTATGTCATAACTGTAATTTTGCTACTGTTATGAATCTTAATGTAAATCTGTGTTTTCTGATGATCTTAGGGGACCCCTATGAAAGGGTCATTCAACTCACAAGGGATTGTGACCCACAGGTTGAGAACCACTTGTATAGGATATAGTCCTCACCTAATGAAGCTTCTGTAGGAAGACCACACTGCTCTACACACACAAAACACTAAGCAAACTTGATGCTGGATGCCCATAGAAGCATCTGTGCATGCATTTTTACATATTCAAAGCTCACATCTTAAAACTTCTAGCTAACTATATGCAGACCTAACTATTTTTAAGTTATACTTCCACAAAACACATCTATTTGGGACTGCCTTTTCAGTATAAAAAGAAATGCACGCACATGCACACACACACACACACACACGCGCGCACACACACACACACACACACACACACACACACACACTTTGGCAAAAGCACAGAATAGTATCCAGAACAGTGGCCAGACTCCAGATCAACTGTAAAAGTCTGGAACGGCCTGGGCCTGCCTTGTTTATGCCCAAACCACAGAAAGACTCAGGAAAAGCCACACAGCTGGTGTAAGGCTATGTCTGTATAATGTCAGATGCCACAACACAGAGCAGCCACTTCCCACTCAAGTCTTTGCAGTGATCACACAAGGGAAAAGAGGGGAGGACTTCAGCCTTCCATTCTACCTTGCTTCCTGGGGCTTCGAGAAAACACTGGCCAAGAACATCATGGGGGAGGTTTATTTGCCTTATACTTCCAAATCACAGCCCATTACTCAGGGAAGCCAGGGCAGGAGCTCAAGCAGGAGCCTGGATGCAGGAACGGATGCAGAGTCCGTGGAGGAGTGATGGCTACTGGCTCACCTATGACTTCTGTCCAGCTGCCTTTCTAATATGATCCAGAACACCCTGCCAGAGATGGTACCATGCACAGTGGGCCAAGATCTTCAGTAGTCAAGAAAATGCCTCACAGACCAATCTGGTGTTCCCTTTTTCCATGTGTCTCTAGTTTGTGTCCTGCTGACAAAATTAACCAGCACACTCCTATCCAAAGTTTACCACTGTTTTCCTTTATCCATTTACTTCCTCCCCCAACACATACGCATGCTCCCACATGCAAGTATACCACAACACAGACCCCTAAATTTTTTTTAAATTTTTAAAAAATCTAATTTATGCATATGGATGTTTTCCCTGCGTGTATGGCTGTGCACCACTTGCATGCAGTGCCCACAGGGGTCACAAGAGGGCGTCAGATCCCTTGAGGCTAGAGGCAGAAATTGTAAGCTACGGATTGGGTGCTGAGAATTGAACCTCCATCCTCCAAAAGAGCAGCCAAGGCATTTACTTGATCAGCCAACTCTCCAGCCCCATAAAGTTCTCCAGCCCTAGGCTAGCTGTGGTTCACCTGAGAAATGGCAGTAACACATTTATCCAAAACAACTTGACAGGAAGAGCTTGGTTCTTCATAATACACTGAGGCTTACTTACAGGTCAGCAATGGGTAAGCTGCCTGGGTTTACCATGCAGTGAGACCAGGCCTCTGCCTCATTATTAGTGACTTGAAACCTCCCACCACATCACGAAGAAAGCCGTTTATTTATATGTTTAAAAAGCCACCAATTGCAGAGGATGTAGAGATAATGCACTTTCTGCATTCAGTCAAGACTTTGGACAGTACAGACAGCTGAGGTTCCTCTCCTGTACTCCACGTTTCTCTTTACTAGTCAAGAGCCACGAGCTAACAATACAGAGCGCACAAAGCTAGAAGCCCAGGGCATCTGACCAAGCAGACCAAGCTCCAGCTGAGATCTATTATCTGGATGAAATTACAGCTTGACATCAGCCATTTCTAAGTCATCAGTCTATGTAGGGCACTTGCTAATCACGTATTTCCTCCAGCATGAGAAATTGCAAGCTTCATAAATAATCTACATTGGTATTTTTGCTTGATATGAAACTCAAGCATCAGAAGAGCAGATTAGAACAGTGGGTACCATGCTTTGAGACTGGGATAATTCCAGGATTTTCTATGTCTTCAGTAGTTGTTCTAGCCATGCATTATGTAAAGCTTGGAGATTTTGATTCCAGCCAGTGTATTACCCATGGGTATTTACCCATGGTCATTTTATTGTCTTTGTCCAACAGAAAGCATCAGAATTATTATCACCAGTCTCAAGCCATCAAACAAACAGCATCTATTATACTGACAGTCTCCTGGGGGAAAGAAGGCCCAAAATGAACAAGAGAAAAAGATACAGATAAAAAAAAATTAAAGCTCTTCAGTAATGCCAACTGATTCTTAAAGTAATTTCTCTTACTGTTAGAGGGACTTTACCTCCACATTCCAAAGCAAATCCAAAGATTAAATCTATTATTGAAACAACTCACTTCACACACTATACTTTTCAAGTGTCACCATTCTGAAGTCTAGGTAAACAACAGAATTTGACTCTCTTTGTGAAGTGAAGGCTGGGAGGAAGATAAGAGAAAGAGAGAAAAATGTCCACAAGAAATTATAACAGGAATTAGAGTTATCAGCATCAATCAACTGATTTTAAGCAAGCAATGATGCTTTGTGAACATTAATCAGCTTTATTTTTGCTGTTAGGAAAACTCCTCTTTGAAGGGCCCCCAAGTTATGACATTGGGATCCTAATACAATATTTGGCTAAGGAAACAAATGAAATATATCTAGTCTTAATGTATCAATGCTATTTATTGATGTCAAACTGTCAAATTTAACAAAAGCCCAGAAGACATAGTTGTGGTTGCAAAAGAGAATGTGAAAGTAAATGACCTAAACAGTGAGTAATTCTGGGAGCTCACAGAAGGCACAGTGTGTAGTCCTGAGCAGTGAAGTAAAGGATTTCTCGAGGGATAGAAATGCCATCTAAAGCAACAGGATTTAAACTGATGGGTGTATTAATCTATTTTTATTACTACAACAAAATATCCAAGACTGGTTCTTTATAAAGAAAGGTTTATTTAACTCTCAGCTCTGGAGGTCTGAGAATATCACAATGAAGTTAGCATCTAGTGAAGCTTCCATGGCAGATAGCTTGACATGGAGAAAACACGTTTAAGAGAGAGAAGACATGCTATGAAGGGCAGCAAGAGCCAGCGTCACCTTGTAACCACCCCCTCTTCAAGCCACCACTCTAATCCCGTGAGACCTCACCAACTTACACAAGACTAGCATTTATCTTTTCAAGAGAGCAGACACACCCTGAAAATGACCCCTTATCTTTCCAATACCATTATACCGGAGAGAAAGATCAACGTAAATTTTTGGGTGGGGACAAAGCATATACCCAGCATAAAAAGAGACACAGAAAGGAAAAGTTGAAGTGTACAACCTGTAGAGACAAAAGCAATGAGGGAACATTGAAGGCCAAGTGACTGAGCTGAGCCCCTGTCCTCCAATACAGATTTAAGAGCCGCAAACTCAGACACAAGCACAATACTTAGAGTTGAGCAGTAACATCCAGAAAGACATAGATTCTGAGAAGATTGTCTCCTATGAGATGGGCAAGAGATAATTTTACCTTAATTTCCTAGAGGTCTGGTTTAGTTTGCTCTCCCTCCACATCTAAAACAAAGAAGCAGAGGGAGGCAAGGAGGAGAAGCCTGGCCTACATGAAACAGGAAAATGTCATTTTTTTAAAGGAAATAAGGTGTTGATAATGACTAGGAATTGGTCGAGAAGTCAGGGTTTCAATCCTGCTTAAGTCAAGGCCAGTGTGTGGTCACAGAATAACAAAAGAAAGCTGAAGAAGGAGTCACAAGGCCTGCCTTCCAGCCAGCCATAGCCCTGATCCTAGTGGTGTGCACCTTGCATCAGGCAGCCTCTCCTTCCCCTTCCCCATCCCCCCCTATACAAATGGGTCTCAGTTTGGCATGTGTGTAAAATGAGAAGACCAAGACATGCAATCGTAGCTGTTCCTAACTTGGCTTATCAGTCATCCTCCCCGTGGCTCATCCAGTTCCCTTCCCAGTCAGCTCATCTCTTTTGTTCTGTGAGGCGCTGGTGGTAGTCAGAAAAGCTACCTGAAGAAGCCAGCAGGTGTGAGACTCACTTCAGTGTCTAGAAAGTTCCCTATCAGAAAGCAAGGCTGAGAACGCAGGAGGGCAAATCTCGAAGCTACTAGGAGCCCCGCATCTGCGTCTCTTGTTGACATCATCTGGACTCCAGTAGCCTGAGGCAGTCCCCCCTTCCGGCTTAGCAGTCTCCCCTTCCGGCTTGGCAGTCCCCCCTTCCGGCTTGCCCGCCTGCAGTACCTGTAGCCTTTTTCGGTCCAGTTTCATTCAATGTCTGCAGCTTTTCTCAGGGCAACATCCCACACTGCTGACATCTAGGCTTCACCTCTACGTCTGGCAAAAGACCCCTCAGGGTTTCTTTGCCAGGAATCCATCCTGGCCTAGCTTCGGCAGCTTTCTGGACTCTTGGCTAAAGTCCCCATAACCTCTTAACTCTAGCATTTTTGCATGCTGGTCAAATCAGCACAACGTAGAAGAAACTTCCAGGTTCTACTAGCATAGATGTTAGACAGAGTCTGCCTCTCTTCTGCTGCAGCTGCAGTGGCCTATGTGCATGGAAGCCACACTGTAAAAACAAAACAACAACGAAAAACCTTCCCCTACAGAGTTTGTTTGTTTTTGAGAAGGACACTGTCAGGCGCAACCTCGCTGTGTGCTGCTTCCACTTTAAATGAATTTGCACCTTTTACAGTTCTTCAGCAAGTGAGGTCTTGCCCTTCATCTACCTTTTCTATCACCTCGTTGCAGAGAATGATTTTCGTTTAAAGGCTCGAATCTCCTATGACAGAAGCTTTGTCCGTGCCCCTGTTCAGCCTGTAACTTAAAACCTCACTCTGCTTTCCTTACCAAACTGTTCCCCTTGCTGTTCAGTCTTACTTTACAGCAGTGAGTAGTGACCACCATACAGTCTGGATGCCAGCCTATCTTAAAATTTCCTCCCTCAGAAATCTCAGTCTAACACTTCTGAACTCAGCCATTCTCAGTTTTCCCCTTCATTACACAATTCTCCTCAACAAATCCACATGCCTTGTCTTGCAACTTAAACTACATTTACACTCTCTTCCTCATTTCTTCTGCATAGTTTCTGTATCTTCTTGCTTTAAACTCTCATTACAAACTTGAGAAAATGCAGTGAGCAATAACAATGCCACAACCTAAGTGCTACACAGTCTTGAAATTTCCTCAGCCATGACTGCTGAGTTCAGCCTCAGTGTCTAGGGATAGGCATAGAATAAGTCAGACTCTGACAGAATGAGTGGCCTCAACCCATTCCTAGTAGCGTCCTTGTCCCCTTCCGAAGCCTCAACCTGTTCCTAGTAGCGTCCTTGTCCCCTTCTGAAGCCTTGGGAGCACAGTCTTCACTCTCTGCCTTTCTGTTAACATCCTGGCCTGCCACACACACCCACTAGAAGAGCCTGTCAAGCTGGAACCACAGCAGTCTGTATCCCAAAGTTACAAACTGATCCCTGTTCATTTTGCGACATAGCTCCCAAAGCCTGTATTGATCAAGTTCAACACGGTAATACCCCTGCTTCTGTTGCCACACTAAGCATTAGCTACTCTTCTTTCCCAGTCAGGTAATTGGTTCTGGAAATGCTCTTGCAGACAGAGGTGTGCCCCACAGGAGTTCACTAACCCAATCCAGTGGACAGCTGAAATCAGCGATCACAAAGGGGCTCATTGAAGGCACTACTGCCAGGATCATTAAAAGAACTGATCCAAATTTTTTTCCTCCAAATTTGTAGCAACTAAGACAACAGGCATGCATGAGAGGAACCATCAAGGTTGAACGCTCTCTGCAAAGCATTTTCTTCCTTTCTTAGATCAAGCCTATGCTGGTTAGCTGTCTGTCCCGTTTTGTCAATTTGACACAAGCCAGAGTCATCTGGGAAGAAGGAACCTGAACGTAGAAAATGACTCCATCAGAACTAGAGGCATGTCTGCGGGGGACATTTTCTTCATTAATGGTGAATGTGGGAGAGCCCAGCCAACTGTTGGTGGTGCCAACCGTGGACAGGGGGACCATGGTTGTGTAAGAAGCAGGCTGACTAAGCTAGGCGGGCAAGGCAATAAGCTGTCTCCCTTCAAATGGTTCATGCCCCTGTGCCTGCTTGAGTTTCCTGCCTGGTTTTGCTCAATGCTGGACTAATATCAGGATGTAGAAGCAAACAACCTCTTTCCTCCCCAAGCTGCTTCTGCTTGTGGTGTGGTATCACGGTAATAAAACACAAACTGTGACAAGTCCGGACAAAATGTACCATGGTGGCCTGAATGATCAGAAATGAGTTAGTAAATCTAAAGACTAAAGAAGGGCTGTGGAAAATAGAATCAGCAGCAGCTGGATGGCTGTTGATTGCCATATTAAAAAGACAGAATTACCCCAGTGTCTACAGGGGATCAATTCCAAACCCCTCCATGGAAACTCTGGTCCTCAGGTATGCACGTCCTTCACCCGATAGAACTGTGGTGTCGACATGAACATCTGCACATCTGTCTGTTGTTTCATGATGGCTTATGATGTCATACACACTGTGAGCGCTTCACACATTGCTTTTATTTAGAGAATAATAACAAGAAAAGTGTTGTTCGTGTCCTATAGGTGTATCTGCACATGCTATTTTCCCCGAATATGTCTGATTGTGTTTGCCAGCACAGTGCTTGTAAGCACGGTGTGTGTAGAATGCATTCTGAGCCCTGCGCTGCCTGGAGCAGTCTTTGATCTCTCCGAGGACTCTGTGATGTCCGGATTATCCTGACCTTCACTTGTGACGGTTTAGTGACCAGTTCAAGGCTCGCAAGGGACAAAGCTAAGGGCTGAGCCCAGGAGGAAAGGTCTGCCTCTTGGTGGCCCTGCCTGCCAGGTGCTCACGGATCAAGAAAGGAGCTACCTCAGTAATCTCTGTCCGGCATACAGCGGTGTGCTGAGCCGTCCACTTCTCACCGCCCAGTGTGAAGCGGGAAGACGATCACCACTGTAGAGAGAATCTGCCTCAAAGATGTCACCCAACTGATAAAGAGCAAAGCCAAGGCCGAAGCTCCAAACGGCCTGGTGCTTTCCTGCGCCTGCGCTCAGAGCAGAGGCCAGGGAAGTCTTCACACCCTCGAGTATGAAGAACATTTGGTTCGTGTTTTCACTGGTGTCAGATTTTGGGAGCTGCCAGCAGCCACAGCATCCTGCCAAGTTAGCCCCGAATGCTCCAGTTTTTGTGCAGCGTAGTGGAGCTGGGTGGGGGAGGAGAGAAGAAACTCCCGAAACAAACAGACCGACTGAATGCAAGGAGACCAGACTGCACTGCACCGGAAGAAACGGAATGTGACGGGAAGACTCCTTGTCCCACAAATTCTTTTGGAGTGTATGTTTGTATTGTTCTTCTTCAGCACACCTCAGGGAAGGTACCCAGTCTGTCCAGTCTGTCCCCCTCCTAAAGACCATGAATAAAACTAAGGGATTATGGAAATAAAGCCTCACAGGTTGTCTGCTAGATTTTCTTTTTCTTTTTCTTTTGTTTGTTAGTGCTGTTTTACCACTGCTACCAACAGGCTTTGGACATGCTGAACAAGCAGCAAATCATTCCATTTCTCTCTCAAATACTTTGGGAGGATTTTAGATCCTGGCTCCCCGCTTTCACTCTTAAGTAAGGCCCTATTTATATTTTAATTTTTATTATTATCTTTCCCTGCTAGACTTCACCGTTAAGGAGTCTAGTTGGTAAGCAGCTAGGAGAGCCAGGCTGAAGATAAATGCCCTCGGATAATCCAGAGCCACCTGCTCCACCAGAGGCTGTGGATGCTATAGAAGAAGGAAACTTGCAACTTCCCTTGTTTGGCATGGAAGACTAAGAAGAAGCCCCCTTTACACTGTGGCCATAGGAAAAGACTCTCCGCTCTGGTAATTTAGGGCAGGAGAGTTCTTCCCCAAAGTCCTTCCTTTAAATTCTCTGGTAATTAGATTTTCTCTGGCACCAGGATAAGTTGAAATGAGCTCAGGAAACACCACTATTAGCTTCAGGTTCTTTGGGGGCAAAGGTGAAGGCCAGTAGGAATTTTCTTTTCTCACTGTGTTATGCTAACCCATGCACAAAGTAGCCACCAGGTCATGAATCTTGTCTTTATTTTTGTGTTTTTAAAAGACAGCTTCTCTTGTGGTGGAGAAGTGCCAGCAGAAGTATTTTGTTCCTTTCCAGACTTGGGGGAGAGGGCCAGTGGTTGATCAGCCATGTTTCCCTGTTACCCCCCTGCAGTTGAGAGACAGACCCTTTTCATGAGCCCACCTCTGCCTTCCTTTCCCAGGAAAAGCAGCCAAGTAGCTTTCCCAGATGGGCATCTGCTGAAAGAGGAGAGAAACTGCAGGCTGGGAGGCCAAGGCCACCTTGGGAAAGATTATTGTGGTCCTGCTATTGCCTAGACTGGCCCCTCCTCAAATTCTAGCTACACAATCAAACAAATCAAATCCATCGTGTGTCAAGGGAACTCCCCCAGGCTAGTGTGATACTACCAAAGTCTTCATCAGGTCATTTGCTGGTACTAGTGTGGAAATGAGAGAGAGAGAGAGAGAGAGAGAGAGAGAGAGAGAGAGAGAGAGAGAGAGAGAGAGAACAAGTTAACTAGTGAGGAGGCAACAGAGAAAAAAAATCTAGATTTTGTAGAGATATCAAATCCGCAGAACTTATCTTTATGAGATGCTCATTTGTTTGTTTCTTTTTTAAGGCATGATCTCCTACAGCCTGACCTTGAACTCACTGAGTAGTAGCTTGAGTAGCTGCAGCAGCTGGAGTAGACCGACCTGAACTTCCAATCCGCCTTGCCTCCACCTTCCAAGTGCTAGTATTATAGACATGCCTCACCGTGCCAGAGCAAAGCTAAACTCCCCATAACAAGTCTGCTCATCTTTCACCAAGTCTTTCAATCACTTCTCGCAATCAACGTCCATGTAGCAGGAGAAACATGTTCTGAGCTCTACCAGGTTGTGTCAGCACTATCCCTGTAGGAGTTTGGCATCGAAGACTGGGTCAAGCTACAGACGGAGAACTACAGAAGTAGAAGCATTTCCCCCAGAGATCTATAGCACATTAAAGTTTCATTGACACTTGGTAGGGGGGAGGCAAGATAGACGATAATGGTTGTGGAGGTAAGAGGCTGAATGGAGGGGGAGATGAAAAAGGGGCCGAAAGCCTCCGTTTGTAGCTGTGTCAACGTTACTATGCAGGAGCTCAACACACTATCTCTGAAACAAAGAAATGCTTCATCGAAACCCCTACTCCTGTGTGAAGCAGGCATAAGAACTGTTGGGTCCACCATGGGGCTGCATCATCTCGCAAAGCTTAGAAGGCTCCACAGGGGAAGCCTTTGCTCTACAATCTGCCCAAGCAGGTCTATACAGGGAAAAATCTTAAAAGACAAACTTCGTTTGACCCTTGGGAACACAGGACTTTCACACAGATCCCATCTCCCTCTGCAGTTAAAGTCTGACATCGTTGCTTGCCACAAGAGAAGAGAAGTATTCCCAAGCGTGGAGCTCCTAGGTGGTGATACTATACTGTGCATGCTCAACACACACCCGGATGCTGCACAGCATGTTCAAGGGTCAGGAAATCAGGAAGGCACAAGATGTGAAGCTGGTCCGGCTTGCTGGCTGGAATATCAGAGAGTTTCATCGCTCTCCCACGGCCCCTATCTTCTTCTGCCTCCATAAAACTAACTGGCCAGTCAAATTACACCTTGCCTTTCCCAGTTTCTGACACAGCCCACCTTGCAGGATTGTTGTGAGGATTAAGTAAGGTGAAACAGTTAAAGAGCTCTGGACTGTCTAGCACAAAGTAAGTGTTCAATTAAAGCCGACTTTTCTCAAGGGCCTATGGGATGAAATTTGAATCTGCATATATTGAAAGAACATACATTTATAGGTGTGTCCACTCTGATCCTTCAGTAAGAAATTGAATAGAAAAAGTGATTAAGAGATCTTAATGAAGCAGGGCATGGCGGCACATGCCTGTAATCCCAGCACCTGAGGAGGCAGAAGCAGGCAGATCTCTGAGTTTGAGCCAGCCTGGTCTACAGAGTGAATCCATGACAGTCAAGGCTACACAAAGAAACCCTGTCTCAAAAAATAGAAATAAAAGAGAGAGAGAGAGAGAGAGAGAGAGAGAGAGAGAGAGAGAGAGAGAGAGAGAGAGAGAGAGAGAGAGAGGAGCTCTTAATGACATTAAGATAAGAAAGCCATGAGTGATACTGACTTAAGACACAGTATGTAATTCAAGCATAGACTCAGCTGACAAATCCCAGGTAGGACAGGATTTTTATTCTAGTTTCCTATCTATAAACAATATGACTTTGAGAAATTATATGGGATTTATCTTCCAAACTGTGGAAATTAAAAGTTTCTATTTTGTCACTCTAAGAGTGAGACAGTAACTTGTAAAACATTTAACATAATGCCCCACGCCTGACAAACATTTTCTTCAAGTCGAGGAAAGTCTGTAACCTTAGAATTTGGGGGAGAGAGACATGAGGACCAGAAATTCAAGGCCAACCACTGCTACATAGTAAGTTTGAGGCCAGCTACAGCTGTAAGATATTCTGTTTCAAAAACAAACAAACAAACAAACAATAAAAACAACCCCCCCCCCCGCCCCGTGAGTAGTGGTGCATGCCTTTAATCTCAGCACCTGGGAGACAGAAGGAGGCAAATCTCTTGGGTTTGAGGGCAGCCTGGTTTACATAGTGAGTTCTAGACCTGCTGGGACTACATAGTTAGGACATTGTCTCAAATAAAGAACAAATAGGGGTTGGGGCAATGGCTCCTCTTACAAAGGACTTGAGTTCAGTTCCAAGTACCCATGTGGTGGCTCACAACTATCTTTAACTGGAGTTCCAGAAGATCTGACACTCAAATTTGACCTTCCTGAGCACCAGGCACTTACATGGTACATATACAGACTTACAGGGAAGAAAAAAAAACCCAAATGCATAAAATAAAAATAAATAATTCTTTAAAAAATAAAAATAAAAGTTGAGGATTATTTCATTCAAAAAATAACATCAAGAAAAGAATTGTGGTGTTATTTATATATTCAAGGTATTTTTGTATTATCTCTGTGATCTTCCTAATAATTTAGGGAGACAGGCAAAATAAATGTGAGCTTAACTTCAAAGAGAAAAATCAAGGTAAGGCAGGTACACACTTTCTCAAGATTAAAGATCTAGCCACTGCCAGACACTGTTTCTCAATGCTTTATTCTATGTAGCCAGTCACCAGGGGTTTTGAGGAGATCTCTCTTGGCAGTTGTGTAACAGCTCAAAAATGGCCAGGAGCTGGAGAATGCATTTGGCTCCTTTCACCAGTCACCAGGCATAGAGCTTTCAACCAAGTGCAAAGTTCTGTTGTGTGTGCATTCAGGTTTGACTGGGAGTAGATGACTTCCTAGTTTTAGGAAAAGAGGTTTGGAAAAGCACATTGGAAGGGATTTAAATCAAGCTCTAATGTCTTCTTGGACATCAACTAACTCTTTGAAAAGAACATTTGATGAGTTAAGTTTAAACAAATAAAGAAACATACAGACTAAATTTCCCCTGAAATACACACAAGGGTCTAAAAATTAAGGAGAAATTCATTGATAAAATACATTTGGGATTTTATTGAAACTAAAACATTTACAAAGCCAATACACATCTTGATGTACCAAACCTTGGCAGGCTCTTTTCTGCCAGCCATGGCCAGTCTCCCCAGCAATAGGCTGCCAGATACTTCCTTTCTTGCCAATAGGTAGATAGATTAGATAGATAGATAGATAGATAGATAGATAGATAGATAGATAGATAGATAGATAGATAGATAGATAGATAGATGAACTCGATGGCTGGCTCTCTGACCCTCCCCCATACATGCCAGGGTGTAACAGCCTGGCTAGATCCCAGGGGAGGACATTGCAGCCAGCCCTGAGGAGACAAGATGAAGTGGGGTTGGGTGGAAGTCCAACCGTCGGTGGACTTGGAGGGGGCAGGGAGGAGATGAGGGAGGGATGGGGAGAGTGGGAGGGAATGAGGAAGGGGGCTACGACTGGGATGCAAAGTACCTAACCTGTGATTAATATAAAAATAAATAAATTACATTTAAAAAGATAGATAGATAGATAGATAGATAGATAGATAGATAGATAGATAGATAGATAATTGCTGGCCTTGAAGTTACCCCACAGTCCTTGTGTCCCATCTTGTTTACTGTTGATGAAACATTCTCAGCCCAAGCTGTGTAAACCCCAGATGCCCTGAATTTCAAAGAAGCAGCCCTTGCTCCAGAGACTCGGTAGCCCCCTCATATTGAAGACCTAATATCTACAATAAGTTTTGTAGGTGGCTATTAAACTAAGCTTCCACCCTGCAGTTCTAAAGCTAGCAAACTTTCAAGCTACTTTCCAGCCTTGCAAAATTAGCAAAACCTGAGGCAGGGGCAGGGGATGGCAATGAAGAAAACCAAGCTGCAATCTATCATGCAACTGTGCACACCCCTGCAGCGGATCCCAGCAAGCTGGCAATGAGCATGTGATATTAACCAAAGCCCTTAATTTAAGGAACCGGAATCAACCAACTAGTAATTAACAAATTATTCTTAAACAGGCCTCGCTTAAAAATTAAGTTGAACTACCATTTTTCTATAACCCGTCAGGAAAATGCTGACTGCTACTTCAAGTAAACACAACTTAAGCAGATGGTGAGCTCTCGCAGAGCACCAAACCTATACTTAAATAAATCAATGTTGTTGGACTGCAGTGCTACACGGCCACTCAGCAAAATTCATGGGCACCTTTGCAAGATTTGGCAGTGATTGACTGTCACGTGGAGATGACAGCTGAGAGCACCAGGTTTCCTGGTCAGAATGTTCTGCACCCCTGAGTCAGATAAAGCATACTGGAAAGAAGAAGCTTCCAACTGCTACCCTAAGAGTGCAGACGAGAAAGATGGTTCCAAGAGCCCCACACCCACACCCCAACACAGGCCAGTGCTTCTGGGTCTGCTCAGCAACTACTCCTTTGAGAAGTTTCTGCTCAGGCAAAGACAGGTCACAGGCATTTTGCTAGGTCCTAGGCAATCGAAGATGAACACACCCCACCCTCTTCCAAAACTACTCAAAGGTCACTCAGATCTTTGAAAAAAACAAAACAAAACAAAACAAAACAGGGTAACTTGCTAAATTTTGTAACCAGAATCCTTGAGACTATGAAAAATTCTTAAGAACTGGAGGACTGCTGCCACTATTGTTTGAAGACTTGGGAACCCTTTTGCTTTTTGCAGGTGCAATCTTAACAGATATGTTGAGGAGCCTAGAGTCATGGGTTCAAATCTAGACTCTACTCTTCATGGGCTATGTGACCTCGGGAAATCTGCATGCCGTTTCTGAGCCAGCTTCCTCCTTTTCACAACAGGACCTCAATAGACAGATTACTTAAATGAAACCTCTGGATGTGGTACACACTAGAGCCTGAACTGGGAATTACGGACCTACAAAGTACTCTAGCTAGGAAAACAGTAGGTGCAGAGGCCGGAGCTATTCATGATGATCATGAACAATTCACTATGGTAGTTTCCCAAGGTAGACACAGAGTGGCATCAAGTGAAGAGTGGGGTCATATGCAAACAATTACATTAGTCCAAGGAAAATTTATCCCTTGGGCAGTTGAGATCCAAAAGAGGTGTGAGACAGTCTCGCGTTCAGGTTTTCTGCTCATTCTGCCCTCAGTGTAGAGTTTGGGTTTAGAAGGATGTCAGATGGCGTAAGGTCCTTGTGGATACAGACAAAACATCAAACAAAGGCTCTGCTTTTATATTTGAGCTTTAAAAAAAATTACAGATAACTAGGGCTGTTTGTGGTCAGGCTAAGAAGTAAATATCCCTGTGTTTGGTTGCTCGCTAAGAAAATTGTGGGGCTTCGCAAAGGTTAGCTAGTCCCAGCCCTTATTCAACTCACCAAGCCTTGGGGGTAGCTCTGTTTGCTTCTCTTCCCACCCCACAAAATTTTGAAGCTGAATCTCATAGCTCACTGCTGGGAGTCCATTTTCATGTGCTCAGTTTTATTGCTTTAATGGTGTTCACGAATCACAGAACTCCAGGAGTCAAAGGGAATTTATAGCAATCACTAAATCCAGTTGCTCCCCATTTGGGGTCTCTGGATTCCAAGGAGGTCTGTGAAAGTAATAACCAAGATCAGTTATATTTTTAGTATTTCCTAAAGCTTAACATGCATTTAAATAGTTTCTTGTTCACATAGCAAAGCTTCAGTTGCCAATAAGATACCAAGTTTCTAAACTGTTGGCTGTCTTTATGATCCAATATGGTAACCCACCATTTCATGTTTATCACAACTTCTTATTGATAACTACAAGTGCCAATAATTAAAAGACAAAAAGTTAAGATGCATCAAGTAGAAAAAGATATAATAAAAAGCAAGGGAAAACCAAAGTTCCTTGATGGGTGTGAAGCTGGAATGGGTGACTATCTCCGCGCCCCACAGACACCCACTTAGAAAGCCACTTTCTGGCTGACAGAGTGGACAGCTTAGTCACATCCCAGCCATGGGGCTTCATTAGGGTAAACCGTGAATGTCTAGCTGAAATGACAAGTTCAGATCTATATTCTGGGATGTTCTGTATGTTAAAGGAAACTCTGAAGCTCATTTCTCCTGAGCTGAAACAGCTTAACAGTATCTCCTCCCAGATGAAACCCTGTTAGAAAACAGTATGTCTCTAGACAGCCAGGCCCTCAGCAGGTTCCATGTGCTCTGTGTCTCTGTGTCTCATCGTGCCAGTAGGCACTTAAGTTGTAGAATAAATGATATATTGCAATGCTTTCTGACCACAAATGGCTCCTGAATAACTGGAAAAATCTTACATGGGAGCAGATGGCAGATGCTTTGTAAATTTACTCTGAGCTGAAGAGTTATCAGATTCAAATTGCATATACTCTTATTCCCTTTTCTAGAATGGATTTGGGAGTATAATTAATAAAAATCCTACAATACCATGAAAAGTAAAACTCTTTTGAGCACAGTACATAACTCCATTCAGTAACGCATCTAAGGAAGTGAAAATCAACTTGTTCATAATACTGGTTCATAATCAACCCCATAATACTGGTCCTGAAACCTCACAGGCAAATGCTATGGAAGGCAGGGCTGGTCCCATGTATCAGAGACAATGAATGGTCCCTATGGAATCTTCAAGAATTATACTCCTCGAACCACTTTGGAACCAAATCATAAAAGTCAGCATTATCTTTATAGAAAATATAGGCCATAGGAATTCTACCTGGCTTATGGATGGCTACTGAATCCAAGCATGGGTGAATCATTTCAAAATGAGATAATTTGTTTTGCATTTTGCTACCCCTGCAGAAACCCATCTTCAGATGTTCTTGTCACTCAGTGAAAGGAATAATATACCCACGAGTAGTAAACTGAGCCCTTTCCCTGCCTACTCCACAGGGCAAGGTAGGGAGGAAGCAGGCTATCCCTGTTTTCTAGCAAATACATAGAGAGGATGAACAAAGCCAACAGATTGTTTGTGGCTGGCGCCGACGTCTCAAATATGTTTTTAAAACATCAGAAAACATGGGTAACAGAAGGCCATATGCACAAATGTACACAGCAGACACAGACTACATCAGACCTCAGCAGCCCAAGCTGCAAGGGCAAGAAGCATTGATTTTTACTGGAGAGGGCATATCAGGTTACAGGAATGCACACATTTAATTTTTATGAGACTGAAAGCTCACAGAAACAACAACAGAAAATCTCACTTTGTGACACATTAATGAAACCCAGTGAAGGGCCTCTTTAAAATAAAACACAGGGAAAGAACTTAATGGTGTTATCAAAAGGTCTTTGAAAATAAACTATAATGCCAAGGGCTGTTCTGACATGTTGTGTGATACTTTTAGTCTCTGGTCCAGAGAAATGCTAGATCCAGGCTCCATCTGCTATCTCCTGTCTAATATAAACACACATATAAGGTATTACTCACCCCTTTCTGGTTTCTATCAAGAGTAGTTTTCATTTTCTACGTAAATCCCAGAATCACCAATCTTCCAGCTCTCAGCCTCAACCCAAGAGGAACAACCGGCAACAGAAACATGGCTTCATCCCACGGTATCCTCTTCCAGCCAAGTGTAATTTACAGCCCAGTGTTTGGTTCATCTGTCACAGGAGAATTATAGGACCCCACCACTTACCCTGAAAATAAATATCTGCTCCTCATTCAGGTAAATGAGATCGTTTCAGACATAAATTGACTCCGGTACTGAAACTGGCCTTTTGCATGAGAAATAAATATTTGAATTATTTCTCCAGATGAGGATGATGCTATGGACACTTAAATTTAAGAGAGGGAGCATACATTCCTTTTTCATATGAAGGCCAGCCCAGGAGAAACTGGAGGTTGCTAAAGCCGGAAACATCTCATAATAACTCTGTTTAGTCAACTCTTGCCTATTATTAGTATGCAAAATCTCCCTGGCAAAAATAGAGGAGGAAAGGTCAAAGCACACATCTCCACTGACAATCATACATCTGGAAAGAAGACATCCTTGCAGAATAACACTGATTTTTTTTTTCTGGCCCACACAGGGCTTTCCACTACCTACCCCATCCTGGTGACTTCCCATTGTTTGAGCTTTCAGAGAGAAAGCTCCTCCTGTTTGCAGACTAAAAAATGGAGGTAGCCCAAAGCTATCTGAGTCTCTAAAGAGTCAGCTAGTTACAGGTGGAGGCATGGTGGACAGAGAAAAGTAAAAGAAGAAAGGAGCAGGGAGAAGAGAGAAGAGGAAGGGAGGGAAGCAGGGAGGAGTAGAAAGGAGGGGAGAGGAAAGGAGAGAAGAGAGAGGAGGGTGGGAGAGGAGAGGAGAGGAGAAAATGGAAAGGAAGAGAAGAGGAGAGGGGAAAGGAGGGAAGGGGAGGAGAGGAGAGGAGAGGACAGGAGAGGACAGGAGAGGAGAGGAGAGGAGAGAGAAGAGAGAGAAGAGGAGAGAGAACAAAACAGAACCTGGGTGGCTTAGGTAATGATTCCAACACTTTATCAAACATTCAGTCCACTGGGTTCTAAAGGGCTCCATCTCTTCCCTTATAAAGTGTGTTTGCCCAATTAAGAAAAGAAAGACATACAAACACTAAATTAAATATTATGTTGCAGCATCCAAGAAATAACGCAGAGGTTAAATATATATTCTTTAACTATGGTCGCCTCAGAGCCACATTAATTCTATTATTTTATGGGGTTACAGAAAGATTCTTAGCAAACTAACCCATATTCCCAGACTTAAAACCGTACAGTAACAGACAGGCCCCCTTCATAACGTACCATTTGTTAAACTAGCTACATCTTCAAAGTTTTCCTGGTAAATATCTAAGTGAGCTATAAGAGTCAGGTATAATTATTTACCAGTAAAATAACTACCATAGATTATACGGCAGAACAAAAAGAACAAGAACAAGAACACTGAAGAACAAGAAGTTAATATGGTTTAAAGATCAAAAGTCTAGGTTATTACCTATTTCATTGAATGACAATGAAATAAAAATATTTAGCCATCTTATTATTGCTACAGTGATTTATTGTGAACCTAAAATGTGTTCATTTTGCCATTTCCTCGTCTTAGAATTCCAAAACATTTCCAAACATTCATAACAAATTTTCAAATTTCTGTATTTTAAAGGAATTCACTTAACATGGGGTAAAATAAGTCCTGCCAAGAAGCTGTGGGGATAATAAGAAAACAGAAGTCTCCACGAGAAATCGGATCTGGGTGCTGAATTTTGGCATTTGATTAAAAATCCTGTAAGAATGAATAAACTAATGGCCTAATCATTATAAGTAGTAATTCTACTTTCCGTTTCTAACAATAATTAATTAGTACATACCTTTGAGGCATGATTATCTCCATTGTAAAACAAGCCAGAGGAGAAGAGGGTAAGATGAGCTGAGGGGAAGAATCGGCGGCACCTGGGATCCCTGCACCGTCACTGTCCACTCACACTTGCAGCTGGCACGGGGAGGGTCATGGCTTACGTGGCGTAAGCCAGAAGAGATGCTTCTTGTCTGTCAACTATTCCTCCCAACTGGTGTTATTAGCCCCCTTCCGTTTTTCATAGGAGATTCTTTCCAGCCTGCGGCTTCTCTGGCAGGCTGCCACAAGAAAGCGAAGTTGAGTGAAGTGAGATCAGCAGAGGTCTGGGTCTCTCTAAACTTTTATTGCAGCAGAAGGATAGAAACGTAGAAGGGAGGTTAATGGTGCTACAACTGTAGCGAGCCGAAGTGGGGTCATTTTGAAACTCCGTAAAGACGCTCATGAAAAGGCTCACAAATAAAACGCTAGGCCAGGAATAAGGAACCGCAGCATGCTTTGAAATACCCTTCTAAGGCTGAAAGCACAGGGCTGGGGCAGCAGTTGGGGAACAGTTGGGAAGCAATTGCCTTGCAAGCCTGAGGGCCCGAGTTCAACACCCCAAACCCACAATTTAAAAGCCAGGCATGGTGAGGTGCATCCGTAAACCCAGCAATGGGGTGGAAGAGAAAAACGCATCGCTGGGGTTTGGTGGCCGTCCATCATAGCCTACACGATGAGTTCCAGGCCAGTGAGAAAAATAAGCCAAGCTGCATCTGAGGAACATCACAGAGGCGCACGCGCACACACACGCACGCATGCCTAGGAACACACATGGGAACATACACACTAATATGCACATAATACAAAATGCATAGGGCTATATTTTTGTTGTTAAACTTTGAAGATCTGCTATGTACAACTTTTCTGAATTTCAAAAAGTAAAATTTCCACGAGATATTAACACTCTGAAAGAAAAACAGCCCCAAACTATTTATGGATAGACATGAACAATTTGTACAGGAAACCGTGTTCAAAAAGCTAAATTAAAACGATGTTTGACTTAGCAAACTGGCAGATTTTTTTTCTTTTAATAACAGTACCCAAGTCCTGGCTAAAGGTCAGGGGCTAAGATACATTACTGCAAAGCCTTGACTTCACAAGTCGATGTACACAGGTGCTTTGAAGACTACGCAGGAGCGACCCCACAATCTACTGTTTGGAAGAATTGCTTTGAGGAGAGTAAGGAGGCCAACAAAGGATGGTTTGCAGGGCTACTCACAACATTTCTGACCGCCATGGAAAAACTAGACATGGATAAGATGTTCTACAGTAAGCAAATGGTTTACCTATGATGAGTGGAGGCTTACAAGGCTATTGAAACCGCTTTCCAAGAGAAATCATGACCTTGGGGGAACGGACATAAAAATCATGTTAAATTAGCCAAAAAAACGCCAAAGAAAGTCACATGTTATCTACGAGCGGTAAGGAGACGATATGAGGCCATAGAAGAAGAAGATGCAACAAAATCGCCAACAGTGATTGTTTCTGTTTTGATATTTCTTTTTTTTTATTATTTCTTACATTCTTAGGCCAGAAAGCAATACATTTCCTCTAAAATGTAAGAGAAGAAATTAAAGGAACCCCTGGACTTGAGTTATCTTGTCATTTCTCTCACTGTTGGGGTTCAAGACGGCTAACCTGCGTCTCTATCTGGATCCTCCTGCCTCAGCTTCCCTCCCCCACCCCTAACCCTTTCCTGGCTGCAGAGGTGCATATCACCACAGGTGGCTCCTTAAAGAAGGCATCTCAACTTGGAGAACATGCCAGCATGTTCAGGTTTGGGGAAGGATCAGTTCTTCCCAGTGTTTAGAACTTTTTAGAACATTTCTTTTACCTTTGCTCTCTCAGAAAAAGTGGATGCCCTGATGTTTCTTTTCAGGGTGTGCTTGAGGGGCAGAATCTGAGAAAAAGAATGGTGCCCATCAACATTTTACATGGTGCACTCTCATTTAAAAATCTCAGGTGGTCATGGTCAAATCACCTAAGTGCCTGCTGGCTTTCCAAAAAGCTGCAGGATGGCATGCAGGCAACAGCCATCAATGACATAACTAAGAAGGTATTGCTTGTTTAAGGAAATAGACACAGAACCTGCCAAGAGACTCCTACACTCAGCGTTTTTTCTGAATGAACTTCTTTTAAGTTCTGTCATATGAACTAATGTAATAGTCGGAATCTTGCAACGTGGGAACCACGTTCCAAATACATCTACCACGTGGCCTTGGCTGTTGGCTGGTTGCAGTACACAGCATTTCAGATGCATAAAACACGTTGTGTAATTACAGCACCCAGTGTTAAACAAAGTAGTTCACTGGATGAAATCTAGCAAATACAATCAGAATTGTAACAAAATTAAAAGAAATAAACTGCACAGTTATTTGCAGCCACCCAAAATCCTGCAGTGGCTGGCTAGTGCACTTCATCTGAAACTAGCCTCTCCAGCCCTAACATGACAAGATATTTGCCCAGGACTCCTGGCATTTGTTCCTGGATCACTGGTCTTTTCCCCCCCTTTTCTTTTTAATTCTTTCAAATATTTTATGTATGTGCATTCCTGTGTGAGTTTATGTGCACCACCTCTGCAGGTGCCCGCAGAGGCAGAAAAGGCCATTGGATGCCCTGGAACTGGCAGGAGAGAGTGCTGGATGGAGGTGCTGGGAACTGAAGCCAGATCCTCTCCAAGAGCAGTGCTCTTGGCTGCTGAGCCATCTCAAAACTGCTTCGAATTTCCTCATTTGCATAGTGTTAGGATTCCTTGTACCTGAAATATTCCTCCTCATTATATTTAAATTGACATCAGCTTCGCTTTCAGGTGAGGGTGGAAAATGATGAGGTGCTTGGCTGTTGACCTGAACTAGTTAGTAAAAATATGTTGCAAATTTCCCACCCTTGCTATTCCTGCTTAGGAAAAAAATGACTGATGTTTACTTCAATATTTGAAAAGTATTTTTCAAAAAGTCTGTTCAACAGAGAGTTTCTGTGTGTCCAAACATGAGTCAGGGACAGAAGTATAAGAACCAGTCAAGATTTTTCATTGGTTAAAACTGAATTCAAAATGTCCCTACCTCCAGCTTCCCTTGCCTGTCCAGGCCCTCCTCCGCAATCCCTGGGAAAGCGTTTGTCCACAAAGGCACAGGAGACGTTAAGGAATCCCCAGTGTGCATTGCAGGAAGATAGGGAATGACGAGGTGCAAGAACAACCATCCATTCATTTGTCAAATACTGAACACCAGCTGGCAGAACGGGGCTGAACAAAGCATGTCTGTTCCTTATCATTGAAGAATTAAGATTCTAGGAGAAACATGGGCTTTAATTCTATTATTATTAATTATTTACTTAAAAACCACATAAAATAATATAAAACTGACAATGGAGAAATGTCATAAAGCAAAAAAAGGTCGAGGTAGCAGTGGCCCGAGTTATGTTAAAAACTGGGGACACCAAGGAGTGATCTAGGTAGAAGCACAGGTGGAAGAGACCGAATGTGCAAGGGCCCTGTGCTGAGAAAGGTTTGGCTTTCTAGAACCCGACATGCTGAGTAAAGGCCCATGTGCCCTCAGGGGAGGCTGGGCTCTCAAAGCTGTGATCGCCATTTTAACCTTCTCTGCAGCGCAAGCTGTTTCCCTGAGCTCCACGCAGAGCATCCTGCTGTCTTCCTCCTGATATAGAAGCTGCGTGGCCCGCCGCTCACCTTGTTTCCACCCACGTCTTTCCCATCCCAGCCCCTGGCAGCTCCTTGCCATCTTCCCTGACTCATTCTCACACCAACTGATCACCAAATCCTGACCATTTTACTACCATCAGCGAGAACCTCAACTTCTACCACCTCTCCCACAAGATCCCGGGCCACAGCGCCACCCTTGCTCCTAGATCGTCTGCTCTTCGGTCTGGTACGACCAGGAGGCAGCTCAACTAAGGGCATCACTGAAGGTGGGTATTCCTTCCTTTGCAAGAACTCTTCGGTCTCTAGGGAAACTGCACTTGATGATTCTCTACTCACAGCTATGTAAAGCGCCCCCACGCTGCTGAGTTGAATGCTTAATGCCCACAGCATGGGGTAGACGGCCCAGGATTTGGCCCTTTTTCTCACCTATCTTCCTTGCAGGGTCTTAAACATAGCAAACACAGGAGGGTCTCTGTGACAGTAGCCTAGAAGACTTCGCAGCCGCTAACCCAGGAACCATGACTCTGGGGAGTAGACCTCCAGGTCCCGCACTACGCCATAAGAGAGGCCACAGGGTGCACATTGTGCGCATGTGCAGCTTTGTCTTCCTTTTCAGCCCTTACACTCTGTGATACGCGATCCACTTATAAATACTTGCTGAAAGACTGTGTCTGGCTGACTGCCAGTGCTTACAATCGGGAAGAGTTCTAGGGAAGGAAAGAAATGGGTTACCTTCAATGCTGGGTTTTGTTGGGGCCCCATATAGTCATCCCCAGAAGTCTTCGAAAAAAAAAAAAAGGATAATCCTTCTGCCTTAGGCCCTACACACACACACAAAGGAAAGACATTGAACACTTAGTATTTTGCTAAGATTCATTGAATCCCTGGGGAGACATGAAATAGAGATAGAAGTCCAGGTAAGAAAAAGGGGATTCAAGAGAGGGCAGGCTTTGCAGTAGGCAGCCTATCCTGAGAAAGGCAGTGACCAGGTCTTTACCACTCTAGGAGAACAGGGTGTGCTGCGATGAAAGGGCAAAGACAGAAGGAGTAAGAGATGTGGAGGAACGCCTAATACAACTGTCTCTGTTGTTTCTCTGTTTCAACATTGCCAAAGTGCAATTCTAAAATAGAGGTTTTCTTTCCTTCCTTCCTTCCTTCCTTCCTTCCTTCCTTCCTTCCTTCCTTCTTTCTTTCTTTATCTTTCTTTCCCAGTTGAAGGGAAAGAGACGACGATCTTCAGAGCACATATTTCCATTGCCAAAAGACTGATCATGTATTTTAAAAGAATTGTTTAAAAAAAATCCACAGCAAACTTAACAAACAATAGCCAATGGTTAAGAAATTATGGTAGAGTGACTCCATGAGATAGTGTGATAATCACAGTTTTCAAAACTGCGGAACAACATGAAAAAATGTCTGCGGTGTAGTTTTAAGTGAAGAAAGCAGTATTTGAAGATGTCTCAGTATTGTGACTAAGAGTATTCACTAAAAGTATTGGGTTCTCTTCTGGGTGAGACATGGAAGGAAATGTAAAACAGAGAGATTGGTGTTTCTAGAGGGTGAGGGCAGGTGATATGATAAACTCTTTGCTCTTATATTCCCCCATCTGTTTATCTCCTCCTTCCCCATTTCTGTCTGTCTGTCTGTCTGTCTGTCTGTCTCCCTCCCTCTGCTATGCTGGGGCCTTGTGCATGCTAAGCAAAAGCTGTTGCACTGAGTGCTTCTCTAGTCTAATGTTTCTTTAAGTATAGAGTTTCAAACAAAGGGACAGTGGTGAGCTTTGGTCAGTAGACCTATAGGGTCTCCTAGGCCTGTACTCCAAGCAAGCACTGGTGGGAAAAAAATTCAAGACAACAATACTCAAGTGTCTGTTTCCTCAATTCACTCAACATGAGCCAACTACCCAAACCATGTTCAGGATAAACATACAGAATCTTGTGAGAAAAACCCAATCTAAGAGATTCAGCTGGCATCAACATGGTGCTCAAAACTCTTAGAGAAGGAATTCATTGTAAATACAAAAATAAGTCTAATAGCTTATTTTTTAACTCATAGGAAGCCAAGTATGGGAGTACACACTTGTAATCCCAACACTGGGGAGATGGAAGCAGTAGGATCAGGAGTTCAAGGACAGCTGGGCCCACCTAATAGAATTCAAGGACAGCCTGGACTATGTGCAAACCCTAAATTTGTGTTTCACAAGCAAATGAACAAACAAGCAGAACAATAAGGAGTTAAGTGGGTTTTGTATCAGATTCTCATTTGGGAGATCAGGAAATAATGATGGTTGATGGCCTTGAAGAAGAACACTTTTCTAAGTGTGTGTGTGTGTGTGTGTGTATGTGCCCATTGCAGGGTATTGAAAGAGAATATCAGATGTTACAAGAAAGGGGCTGGTGTGAATATGCAAATGTCACCCAACACAAACCACAGCTTACCAAAGGCCCGGCTTGAACACGAGAAGAGCTACAGAGATGAAGCTAAGATTGGCCTGGGATCCTTAGAACAGGATGCTTTTGATCAGGGAATTGAGGTATACCAAGCACTCAGCAGAAAGTTTAATCTGGTAATCAGCATGGAAAGAGTTCATACTCAGGAACCAGACACAACTGGCTCCGGAGCCCCAACTTGTCCATTTACTGGTTTTGTTGCATAGTGTAGGGCTCCTTGACTGAAGAGCCTCACTTTCTCCAGCTGTGAAAGAGGATCACCCTGGCTCTTCGGTAGGTTGCTTGTGAAGGTTGACATGGTAGACAGAACAAGAAACTTTGTTCAAGAAAGACTTGGTAAATATACCATTCTCCTTAATTCTCCATGTGTAAGAGGAACCGGTGAGAGACAGAGAGAACAGAAGGGGAAAGGACATTGCTGAAGTAATGGCTAGAAGGCTTGGAAATGACATAAGCATGCCTGCCAAGGGAAGAGGCAATGTCACTGATGTTCAAGAAGCTGAGGTGCAGAGGACAATAGCAGTCATCACTGAAATGGGTGCAGCAGAAGGTGAACTGACAAGAGAATGACTGTGAAGAACTAAAGAACACCACCAGCCTACTAAACAGGAAATGTCCCGGTACCATGTGCGGATTGAACCCAAATGACACAACTAATAAGTTCATTGGCAGTCAGCTCTTCCTATAACTGAAGTCTATAATGACTTTGCCAATTTTCTCCATTTCTCATCTTGACACATTCATGCCAAATACATAAGAAGTGCTGAAACCAAAATACCCAATTTGGATACAGTCCCAGCTGAATGTAGCATGCTGTGTTTTCTTCCATGATATGCTGTCGGTCTTTATCAAGTTTATTGAGCTATATCATTCCTGAATCATGAAATTCACAGATTTAAAGTGCATTCTCCAATGACTGTAAGATTCACAAATGTGTGTAACCATCACTATAATTACCTCAGAACACTTTCATTAACCCCTAAAGAAGCCATGTACCCTTTGGAGGTCTGTCACCTCCAATTTCTTAGACCCAACTTAGCCTTAAGCCAACCCGTAACCTAACTCCTGGAACCATGGGGTTGTCCATTTTGACTATTTCACTTTTTATATTTTTATTTCTGGGGATCAAACTCACGGCCTCAAATACACTAGGCAAGTACTCTACCAGTGAAACATAACCCAACTCTACAAAAAAAACACAAACTGTTATTTATCCTTTGTCATGATGTGATTTCAAAATGCAGGCTTTTGTCTTCTTCCTGCTGAGGAAAACAGAGGTAGTGCATATACACTATAAATTCCTCCATTAACAACCAGAAAATCTGATTTTTTTTCTTCTCCTCCTGAAACATCTATAGTCAGTCTGGTATATATGTGTGTATTTACGAAAACTTGTGGCTTTTGTCCTTGTCAGTAGCTATTAGCATAGGAAAATAATAAATACTAAGCTTGCCACAGTGACAAACTATTGTGGAATTTAACCCCTTCACAGAGTAAAAACTCGGTGTTGCTTCTTGTCTCCCAAATCCTAGAGACAAATTCAAGGACAAAACAAAGACAGTAGCAACTTTCGCAAGATTTGTCTTTAAATTGTAAAATATGGACTCTGATCTCTTGATGTCTTGTTCCAAGATTTTCTGGGGGACAACAGAAGGCTATTTTTAGCACCTCCAAAGAAGTGTACAATCAGCATTGTTCCTGACACTCCCTTGTGGGTTCAGGGGCACACCTGCTGTGATCTCAAGCACAAATACACAGAGCACTCAGGCAAAGGGAGAGGAGAAAGAGGAGAAATCTAGGAGAATGGGAAGGAATTATAGCAACGTGTGTATGTGTGTTGTCTAGGACTCTACTACCATTTAAGAATTGTGCATTTTGGCTTCTTTATCCATGAGATGGGAAGGGAAATATTGCTCTGCAGTTTCTACCATGCAGAAGTATGTCACCTTAAAATTTTATGTTAAACACTTAAAGTCCTAAACATGGGAGCCAACAAGGTAAGATGGCTCAGCCAGTAAGGGTTGTCTCCAAAGCCTGAAAAGTTAGAACCCTGGTACCCACAAGCTGGAAGGAGAGAACTGACCTCTGCAAATGGTCTTCTGACCTCCACTCTTGCCCTGTGAGATGTTACTGTGCCTAGTGCAAGTCTACACACACAGATGTACATAGACACATACACGTGTGTGTATATGTATGCATGTATGTATATATATGATATAATTTCTGAAGTCTTATTAATGGCTGGCTTCTTGGGCAGCTATCAACTATCTGTATAAACACAAAGAAGCACTTAGATACTGATACTTTTAACTGCTATTAAATAGTCATTCTTGATCATACATGTTAGCATATGTTCATTAACTCATTATGCTTTTAACTTAACAACCATGCCTAATATAAATGAGAGACTGACCACATGGTACCAAGACTCCCTAAATCACCCAAATCCTCAGATGCTCAAGTCCTTTATATAAAATGGCATATCCTGTGTATACAGCCTGTGAATTTCTTTGTGTTCTTTAATCTGTCTCTGATTGCTTATATTTCTTACTGCAAAGCAAATGCTAGGGAAGCACTTGTTATACTCTTATGTTCCTCAGTTTTATGCTCTAAGACAAACTATCCAAAGGAAACAACTTAAGAGGAGAAAGGCTCCTGGTCTGGCTGAGGGTCCCAGAGACTTCAGTCCTGGTCAGCTGGTCCCTGATCTTTGGGGCCTAAGGTGGGACAGCATACCATGTTCTGAAGCATGCAGTAGAGCAAAGTTGCTTATGCGATGGTGCCCCTGGTAACCTCACTTCCTTCTACTAGGCCCCACTTCCTAAAGGTTCCATTACCCCCTAATGCTATCACAGGCTGGGACCATGCTTTTCATCCATGGCCTTTGGATGACATTCAAGATCCAGATCATACAACTGTACTTTTTTGTGGATTAAAGGCAAAACACACAAAAACACACTCAAAAAAAAAAAAACGAAAAACAAAAATACCCACATGTTTGGTACTGATATATATTTTTTCAAATAATTCCCAAAGTTGAATAAATTTGAAGATAAAGAACCCACTGTGACATATTCACAAACACACATGGATGAACCACATGAAGCTGCTCCTCTTTGATCAAGGCAATTTCGAGCTGATGCATTCCTGTGACTACAGTGTCAGGATGGACCAGTGTCGCTGGGCCGGAGGTTTTAATTCTACAGCCTGTGCTTCTGGATCCACAAAGTATCTTCTGAGTGGGTGCCAGTGAGCCACGTTTCTGAAACCAGCTGCAAGCTCTGGTTGAATATTAAAGGTCAGTTTTTGCCAACTTCCACTCTGCAGTTCCTACTGTCTCCTGAAGTTGGAAACAGCACTCATCACACACGCAGTGTTCATCGGAATCTGACACAAGCCTGTGTGTGCCCTCTCCTTTCCCTGGCAAACAGCCCCACTCCCCTGTACCATTCCACACAGGCTCTGTTTTCAGAACTTTCATTTTCCAGACTGCTCCCACAGAATATTCTCACAGGCCAGTGTCCCTGTAGGAATGGGGTTCTGGTCCCTTTCATAACCCAGAAAGCCACCACATGAGATTTTCCTCATTGAGCCTTATGCTAAGAAAAGCAATCAAACCCAAACAGAAATGACCAAGTATGATGAAAAGTTGTTTTCCAAACTAAATAACTGAGCTCTCAACATACAGGGCATGCCCTGAGGAGGCATTTGATGTTGAGTGTCTAACCCTTGGCTGCTGAGCCACACACACACAAACACACACAGACACACACACACACAAACACACACAGACACGCACACACATGCACGAACTCATGCACTAATGTCACCTCTTTGCATTAGTTTGAAATGACAAAAATTCTCTTTAAATCTTTTACCTTCCTGTTAAAATACCAAAGCCACTACACCAAGCATGAACCAAAATGTTCTGTGCCTTCTGTTTCCTATCTAGGGGACAGGTATAGACAAACTTTGTACCCTGTAAAATATACATAACACAAACCTTAACACTGGAAGCCCACAGCGTTAAGAACATTCTTTTGCTTGTGTATCTAATATCAAAATCTGCTATTTTTAAAGTGTACATAAATAATGAAAACTAACCAAAAGAATATAGGACTTCCCAAACAGTGTTTTTCGATCACATGCTAAACATTAAATATAAACCACCCATAAAATTCACTCTTACAGCACTCCTCTTAAAGATACAAGAGTTTTTGTGGTTTATTTAAGTGTTTCTTTCCTGAAAAGAATAAAAAAGGAAGCCAGTGCTTAAGGGTTAAGCTGTCTGCCTTAAAAATGTCCCTTCCAAAGGGCATGAGGAGTTATAGTTTTTTATTTGTTTGTTTTGTTTTCTCTCTGGTTTCTCCAAGAGCTTCTAAAACCCATGAAAAGCTAACAGTGTACTTATCTCCACCCAACCAGCAGACATAGCTGTTTTTCTTTTTTTTTTTTTAATGTTTTGAATGGCTTGGGGATTAGCATGGGTATTTAGCAAAAAGTACAACTTCAAATTATACGCTGTTTCGTGGTGCCAAAATTCTGTGCACCATCAACTCTATGACGTCCACGGAGCACAGTGCTTAGAATGGTGGTTGTTAGTCATTTGGCTTTGCAAATGAGAAAATGAAATTGTAAACAGTGTGTGCCTAGGCAGGCTGCCTTTACAAAGGAGGATATTTGCAATATGATCTCAATTCTGTTAGTGCAGCAATAGCTCTTAATCAACAATATGTATCTAAACCAACATTATAAATTGACTTGCTCTGAAGAGCAGGACAATTTGTTCATAGGCATTCTAACCCAGGTGAGATGATGGTATGTAGTTCCAGTTCTTGGGGAAAGGGGATGTTGAAGCAGGATAATATTGAGTACACGGAAGTTTAAGACCAGCCTGGGCTACACAGTGAGGCCCTGTCTTAAACAAAATGGAAACAAAACAATGACAAGTGTATTCACAAGCAAGCATATGCTCTAGTAACTTGTTAGTCCTCAATTTTATTTACATATAGTTTTTACATAATTATAAACACACACACAGACACAAGAGAAAGGGGGAGGGAGAGAGATCAAAACTGTTTTAACCTTTAACATAATGTGTAGCAAAAAACATAGCATAACTGCTCTGGTATTGATTGATCACAAATCCCACTGATAATTAGGATGTATGTCTTGCACACTGATGATACAGACACACAAAAACCCAGCAATGGCTATACCCTACCTACTGCCATTATTAACAGAAAGCAAAATCCAAATCTCAAAAGCAGGTGGCTTCAGACCAAGTGTGAAGATGGCGCACGGACACAGAGAGGGCTAAAGTGTTTCACTAAGCATCATCAGGGAACCATATGAGAGTCTATCCTGCTCAGTGAATGAATAGCTAGAGTTCTTTACCTTCACTCCCCAAAACAGATGAGCAGCTTGCATCATTAATCTCAGGATTTATCCACACTGTTCTAACAGTCAGTCACAAAGCAGCCCGAGAGAAGGTTGCCCTAGAAACTAACAAAAACACAGGTTTGCAATAGATGTCTCCATGCAACTTTTAGAATAGACACCATGTTAGGAAGTTAACATACACTTATGCTTTGTTAATCAATCCAGGTACATGTGGCCTGAAGCTAAAGAGTATATAAGCACAGAAACCACTGAAGTGCAAAGGAAGTGTGGGAACACAGCATGGCGTTACATAAAGACAAAGACAAAAACAAGGCCAAAGGCCAAAAACAAATGGAAGAGGGTATAACACACGCAGGCCATACCCAGTTAGGCTCACGTTTAAGTGATATTGCACTCACGAATCTAAGGGCTTCTCTTGTCCTGTTCACCCTTTTAAACAATGAGCAAAAAGTGCTTGCCTTGTCAGTTTTTCAGTTTCTCCATCAATGAAATGAGGAGAATTAGAGGCTGAATTCTTCCAATGGATTAAAGTCATGTTTCAAAAGCAGGTGATTCAATATACATGAATTTGGAAACAGACAACTCTGCAGCAGATAAAGACAGGGGATCATGGTGAAATGACTCAGGAAGTTGGAAATGCAGAGGTTTTCAGCAGCATGAAGTAACAAGGAATGGACAACAAGGTCTCTCCTCTTCCCCAGAAGCAATGCTGCTTGCGGACACCACAAGATAGATGTGTGAAAAGCTTGGGCATTCTTGCTTTTATTCTTTGCATCTTATAGTGCATGCAGGCACTGACATAGTATGCAGGTATAATACACAGGTTTTAAAATACATACACACACACACACACACACATATATATATATTAGAATGTTCTGGTATTTACTGAGTCCTTAAAATATTTTCAAGGGTGGCAAATAGGATGAATGCCTTCAGTCTATAAGATGATAATTAGCATCTTGTCCTGAGTGACTTTAGTCTAGGCAGTGACACAAAGCTTGTTAAATAAATGCTTGGAGGGAAGAAACTCTAAGGAATCCAGATGTCTCTAGTGATTTCCCCTCCCAGAACAGCAAGTAGTGCTAGAGGCAGGAGAGTAAGCTGGCAAAATAAGCAAACTGTTAGGATCTTGACTTTTTCCCAAATGGAGGCTTTCTGTGAGGCGACATGTAAATCAAACCAAAGCTAAGACATCTAGGAAGTTAATTGTTCTAGGCAGCCATGTTAAGAACTTATATATAACACAGCTCATGTCTGGGCCTTAGAATAATCTCCATATTAGTCATTCTACAAAGTTTCATTTTCACTCACTGTGTTTCCATTTTAATTTTTTGCACTTGTTTATTTATTTATTTTGTGTGCTTGTGGGTATGTGTATGACAGCATGTATGTAGAAGTCAACCTGCAAAATTGGTTCTTGCCTTCTGTCACATGCCCTCTGGTAAGCACCTCACCTGACTGAGCCTCCTCACTATCTGCTAATTCTGTTTTTATAAATGTGTTTTCTAACTTTTAGTGTACCTGTATTCACTGCTTCCTGCTCCCAAACTTTCAATGAAGACATCACTGCAAAGTCTTTCCTTGAGTAGAATAAGGGAATCTTAGCAGTCAGAACTGAGATGTTCAGGTGTTACTGCCCATTAGAAACTGCTGAGAGGCTGCCTCAGTCCAAGTCACCCGAGTCATAATATTCGAGAGGAAGCCTGTGTGTATTTTTTTTCTAAGTGCCACATGTGGTTCCCTTGGGTTGCTATTATTAAGAGACATGTACAGACCTGCATTGTCTAACACGGTTGGCCACTGGCCACACTTGGCTAGTGAGTACCTGACATGTGGCTATCCAAAATCAAGATGGAAAAATCCATCCTAGATTTCAAAGGCTTAATACCAAAAAAGAGAGCAAAAGAACATAAACTATCACACTGATGTTTTATATTGGTTAGATGTTGAAATTTAAAATGATAATATTTGGGATATCCTAGAGCAAACAGTTATTAAAAACGAACTCCTGTTTCTTTTTTATGTGGCTTTTCTGCACTTCAAATTATATTGGAATGTGCTGGTTTAGCCAATGGTCATTTAGCATGAACAAGGAAACTGGGAAGTTGAGATAGTACAAACCTGAATTTCAGCACTTGGGAGACAGAGGCAGAAAGATCTGGAGACTAACAGTGATTCCCTATCTCAAAACAGAGGGAACCGAGGTGGCATAATTCAATAAGTTGGGTCAAACTGGGGGGTGAGGGGCTTTCTAGTCACAGGCTTTGCCTGTTGCTATTGAGGCCGTATCACTGTGCAACCAGGAATGACAAAGAGAGTCCTCGACAGCCAATTAGTTTGCTCTATTTTTGTTTCACTAATTGTTTCTTCGAAGGTTGGATACGAAAGTTGAGTTGTCTATGGGAAAAGAGTCCCTCTCTGTTGTACATGCATTTGTGACGTAGCATGGTAGGGCTGCTTCTGAGAACAAAGTAGTCTCAAGGGATGGATATAAAAAAAGAAATCTGGAGAAACATTAACATGAAGTAAATGCAAAGAATGGAGGAAGAGAAGTTTTTGCCACACTTCAGCAGAGAAATGACCCTGGACCTGGGGTATAGCTTAGTGGTAAAAAGTACATGCCAACCATTCATGGGGCCCTGGGAGAAAGAAAAGACCAGGCCAGATTCGACTAAACCACCCTGTTGATACTGGAGGTGGGCAGCATCCCGAGAGCCATTTTTGACTCAGAACTCTTAACTGTTGTTTTCCACTCTGAGGAGTCACAGTGTTGTCCTTTCAGTGAGGCAAATCATGCTGGTTCCAACTTTCACCAAGTCACACCTCAGTACCCTGGTGGGAATGGACTTTATCCCCCAGTGCCTTCTACTCTCTGGGTTGCAAAGGTTGATGCCTGAGCTTTAGAAGCCAGGTTTGCTCAAAGAGAAAAATTCAGTTTTGATAAAGTGTCATGGTTCTATCAAATAGGCCAAAAGAATATTAAATGTCTTTCTTCTAATTGTCAGCTAATTTAAATAAAACCAAAGAATTTTGTTGTTATTGTTGTTGCCCGCTTTCCCCCTTTGGAAGCCAGCCGAGAGAGCTGCATAAAATTAGCCAAAATGTGTTACATCTGAGAAACCATGCCTGCAACATAGGGGCCCCTGGTGTAATCAAGGAATGAGAGAGGCCTGGATCCTGATGGAAAACTCAGAGGGCTGGAAAGGAAAGCCGTGGGTCAAGCCAAATGACACACACAGTGCATGCATTCAAAGGTTTCTGTTTAGACACTCTTGTTCCTCAATCCAGTGGCAGCAGGGCCTAAATCAGAAAGAAAATGCCCAGAAAGAAAAGTACTCCGGAGCCCTCAAAATTATACCTGCAATTTACAAGTAGTCAAGTTTTGCCAATGAAACCCAAAGAGCATGCTTCCAGACAACGCACTTCGTACAAAATAGTATTTACCTCCACACTCACTCCTACTCTAACTCAGAAAACATAATATATTGCAGATGGGTGCCCGGCAAAGGCAAACAAGCCAGAGCGAGCAGAGAACCCAGAACGATGATGAATATAAACTTTAGGCCTTTCCTCAGACCTCATCCTTAAAGATGGTGAAGTAAAAGTCACTGCTTCACACTGAGACGGCCTTTTCAATCATTTAAGTTCTGCCCAGTTTGTATTCTCAAATGAAACCTCAATAGTGTAGTTTTGTAAGGATTAGTATCAGCATGGAGAAGACATTAAGGTTAAAAAAAAAAAGACAATTTAAAAGGTCAATATTAGGAAAATTAGGATTTCCTATATACATATGCAAATATAGACTAGAAACTACAGTTTGTTTGGACAAGGCAGTCAAGCTAAATTTTAAAAACTTATCATTGAAAGGCTGTCGGTGAATGGCTTGAAAAGAGAAAGGTTTCCAAAGCCTTGGCCCCTGCTGTATGGGTCCCTGACAAGGGCATTTACACAGCCAGTCTGGCAGAAGAATCGGAGCTGAAGGCAGAGGCCAGGCATTCAGACCCGGTCCCCACTCTCTGACATGGGCATTGGTAAGCCAAGGCTTATAACCAGACTTTGGGATCTGCTCCATTCAGTGGAGAGGGTGACCAGGAGGCCCTCCCTAGCTCCAGCATCTATATACAACTATTGGTTTCTACCCACCATCAAAGTCTCTAGGCTAAGTATAAAGAACCTTTACTCCCTCCAGGATCAGGTTGAGTCAAATGGCAACACGGTAATTTTCCATTCTTGTTCATTTGGGGGCAGAAATTAGAAATGTAAACCTTAAGGAAGTGGAAGGCAAAATATTGCCTCGATTGAAATATTCAATTTCAAATCAATGCTTTTATTCCTCACTATTTTTCAGATAAAGAAGGGGAGAAGACCACAGATTGTGCCTGTAGGAAAAGTCAATTGGCATCCCATGTCACATCATAGCCATTCGGCAATTTTCCCTGAACTCTGAGAAATCTTTGAAAGTGCCAGAGTCTTTTTTCAAAAAATTTCCTGGCGGTTTCGGCAGAGTGTTATCACTACTTGGAAACTCCTAAGAAGCCTTTCCTCTTTCTAAAAATGTTCTTATGTTGAATTCCTCACTTGTGATTCCCAACTATAGAACTAATGAGTATTAAATATATATTTATTGCTCATTTTTCTTAATTACTAAATCTAATAATTATTTAGTAGAAACATTACATGAAGTCATTTTTAAAGTACCAGACTTCCTACATAAAGCACTAGGACAGCATAGCTCATTTAGTTCACAAATAGCAGCAGAAAGATGTCCTTTGTGAAAGAGTTTATCTCCCAGACTTAAATACTCAAGACTACTGCTCTCTGTGCATCTCTTTATCTCAGTGGTATCATTTTCTTAAACAGAATTTGGAGAAATAGTCCTCAATTTAAATGTTTAAACACTAATTTATAAAACCCTTGGTTGATTCCCATAACACAGTGACAGTCAAACTGGACAAGATAATGAATTGACTGAGATCATTGTCCAGCTTCATCCAAGAAAGCTGCCTCTAAAAAAAGATCTTAAATTGCCTTAGAAATCCAATTTGCAAGCAGCAAAAGCAGCATATAGATGGGAAACACCAGCCTTGATCACATTAATTTTATGACTAACAGCATTGCTTTGAAGAGGAAAGGGAAAAAAAGAAGAAAAAGAAAGAAAAGATGAGCAAAATAAATAAGATCATTCAAATCCTAAGTCCAATCTAACAGTACAACCAGAAGAAAACCAACAGCACAAACAAAGTTCACATCTGGGGGATGCAGGGACCATCAGACTCCAACAAAACCATAAAGATGGGCACTGTAATGATGTAAAAAGTAAACAAAGCAGGAAATCAGGAGACTGGAAATGTGGTATTAGTACAAATTGCAGTGGAAAAGCTCTGACTCATTTTGAACACGCAGGTGTGAGAAATGGCAAATAGTTATAATAAATATATTCTACACCTGAAAAGCTATACAGGAAAAATGTCTAACAGACTACCATTTATTTCACCACCAATTCAAAAGTGGAGACATCAAAGCAAGATAGAAATAAAGGCCCCAATTCCATATTCTGTAGGAACAATCTAATGTACCAAGTGCTCAGTATGAAGTTGGTAAGTTCAAAACTGACTTCTGCCTGACAGGTAATTCATGGAGGTCAGCCACTTACATTAAGAAAGAAAGAAGGAAGGAAGGAAGGAAGGAAAGAAAGAAAGAAAGAAAGAAAGAAAGAAAGAAAGAAAGAAAGAAAGAAAGAAAGAAAGAAACACTGATCTGGAGATATCATCAACTGAGTAAATGTATTTACTCTGAGTGAAGTTGAAAATAAAAACCGATAGAAAAACAAGTAATTGAAATAACAAATTTATATTAAAATGATGTAAGCAACAGAAAGTGAGAAATTGATGAGAAGGCAGCAAGTTACATCAGAATTGTAAAAGTGATATTTAATCACTGCCATCCTTCTTTAGGGGAGTCTGGATCTATGTTTGAATATGGAAGTAATTTTTGTTCTGTTTTGCCTTTAATCTTCAGGTTTCTTTCCAAAGGACACCTCGCTAAAACTCAGGTACTCACTGAAGGACTCATGAAATCTTTCTGAAGAGAGGATTTTTTACCTGGCACCTTGCTTGCGTTCTTCAAAGCCTCTCCAAAGCGGTTCACAGGTTCATGGACATTTTTTATGCCAGAAATAAAGATCTCTCTCACACACACACACACACACATACATGCACACCTACACGAAACCCAACTAATCCCAGCAAACTAACACAAACCACACACAAATGCAAAATAAAAATCCATCGCCAAGTCCTATCTGTGAAAAGATAAGGCGGATGTAGATTGATGTGCAGTGGTGCTTTTTCTTCTGCGCAAATGTGAGCATGCTCTTACCACACCGTGTTGCCTTCTGCAGTCTCTAGATCAAAACGTCCCTTCTTTCTTGTAACTTCTTTTAAGCAGCAAGATCAGAAAGGAAGCAAATCTTTGAGTACTTGCCTCAGTATTCCAGACCAGAAAATCTGGAACTAGCTCTTATTTAAAAGGAGAACAGGCCTGGTCCTTGGAGATCACTCTGCAACTCAGAGCTACCTCATGGACTCTGGTACCTTCTTCCCTTCCTCCCTCTCTAAGTTTCTTTTAGTAATGAGACTAATTTTTCCAGTAGCCTTGAACTCCCTAGATTTAACTGACATGGAAAATGTGACTAAAAACTTGTAGAACTGTCTAGCCTCCAATCCTGCACAGAATGAACTTTGTTGTGTTAAAGAACACCTCACAAGCAGCTACATGCTCCTATGCTCTGCAGCACAGAACACCAAATAACAGGGCGCCATCTAGTTAGCAAAGTGAAGTCTCCGTGCATGGGGGGGGGGGGCAACTTCCAGCCCTGGAGCCAAGCTTGTCAGGGTTCAGCCACTCTAAAGGTCCAATTGTTTATTTAAATAAAAAAAAAATATCGCTACTGGGATAATCCACATCTCATGGATATGGGAAAATTTAGGTTATAATGGCACTACAAACTTTTACATCTAACTTTGATTTACAAGATAAAAGCAAGTTTTAAATTAAAAGGGCTTTCTGTTAATAGAGCTTATTATTCTGAAGACGGGGAATGATTTTCTTCGAAAGTTGTCCCTGGGTGCACGCCTATTATCTTTGCTTTTCCCCTTCCACTAATGAGCATTTATCTAAAGAGCCTGTTAATCCTCTGATGTGTGCTTCTGGTCAGAGGTAACAGTTTGAATAAAACCACTAATCACTGATCACTAAATCACTGATCATTAATCACACTCTCCAGGGTCCATGACCTGGCCATTTTCCCCTTAGGTCTCTGCATCACAAACAAGAATTTTAACATTTTCAATGCCCATGCCTCACATTGGGGACTATACTATTTCGTCTCTAGATGTGAATAAATAAAAACTGCCACAAACTTGGGGAAGGGGTGTCAGTCTCCAGTCCCGAGTTCCACAAAGCCTGCTCTACAGCCGGAGCACGTTGGAGAAAGTAGACCTAATTATAACAGAACATGTTTTCCTCAAGCATGCCACCTATTTGAAATATAAAATTTCCTTCGCTTAGCTTCCTCCATCTCCAAATCAAAGAGCCGCCAAATCCCCTGTTCCCCCAGCCAAAAGCTTGTGCCTGTGTTTTTGTTTTTACTTGATTTCTGCTATCAGTCTTCAGTCACTCCAAAAGTTTTCACTCTCTGCTCCCTAAACAAGTCACAGACAGTGATGTCGCTGCTGGGGTTGTTTTAAGGGCAACTGGGGAAGAACTCAGTTCTGTAAATTGGCCATTTAACTTCCTCTGCAAACATAGAAACTCATGGCTAAGAATAAGAAAGTACCCTACGTAGCAACGCATTTGTATGGCCTTTTCAGCTCTCCCACATATTCCCTCGCTTTCCGCTAAACTCTATTTAGTCAGTTCCTTCATCCTTCTCCTAGGGCTGCGCGGGCCACAGGACTCTGGGCTCTTAGTTGCCGGTCTGTTGCTCTTTCCAAAGTCACCGCAGGGACACAGTATTAGTACATAAGGCTTCTAAACCTTTCCAGGGGTTTTCTATCCAGACTGAGCATTCTGGCCTGGGAAAACAGAGCCTGGATAGAGCCTTTCTTAAATAATAGAAAAGGGCAGATTGAGCGCTCATCAGGTACGGTGCTTGCTCAGACACCAGAAGCTTTCCAGCTCACTCCTGGGACAGCTCCCCCCCCACACACACACCCCTCCCAGGGGAAACTGTAAAAGGCGGGGGCAGGCCTAGTGATAACGAGGTGGGCGGGGGAGGAATGGAGGAGGAGGGGTCGAGGTAGAGAGGGCGACAACTCTGTCCAGGGAACCCGAGATTACGCTGGGGGGGGGGGGGGAAGAGCAGAGTTGCTTTGTCAGCATTCTGCGCCCCTGAACCCTTGAGTATCTGAAGCCCTTGATCAAACACTTACTGGCCCGCAGAATGACGTAATGGCCCTATAGCCGGCCTTTATTCTTTGACACATGTCAGGGAGAGGGAAAAACAAAACACCAAACAAGCTTTGCAGACACTGACAACGATGAACAAGCAGCCCGCTCCAGTTCCCGGCCTTTAAACCAGCTTCAAGCGGGGACAGCGCTCGGTCAAGGAAAGGTGGAGCTTTTTCTACTAGATACACCCTAAAAATAAATCCGTGACTTCACCCCCCCAAAAAAACCCTGAGATATAGTCCCCCTGAAGTGATGGGGATCAAGGGGGTCGGTTCTGCTTGGCTCCTTCTTGTCTTGAGCCTCTAAGAACTTTGTGAAAAGTTTAAGCGGTTCGATGAAGAATCGGGCTCGAACGCAGGCTCCGCCGCTGGGTGCTAAGAAGCGCCTGGGCGCAGCGCGGCTCGGGCCCCAGCTGTCATTTGGAGACGCAGCCCGGAAGAGGTGCCGGTGCCAGCGCCAAGGGGACGGAGGCGGGAGGCGGCTGCAGGCGTGAAGGCGAGGGCCCTGGAGCGCTCTCAAGCTGGAGCGCCCGGAGCGAAAGTCAAGTGCCCTCCAAGGGCAACCGCCCCTCCCCGGGCGCGCGCCCACCAGCTGCAGCCGGCAGCGGGTCTCTGGAGGTGGCAGCGGCCGCTCGGCGTCCGGGAAAGAGAGAGAGCCCCCCGCGCACTCCCCCGGCCGTCCCTAGGTGACCCGGCGTCTTTGCCGCACCGGTTGGAAGTTTGCAAACTTTCTCCGGGGGTTCCGGGGTTTCCGCAGCATCACTGAGAAACCGGGGACGCGACGCGGGGAGGCTCCGGGTTCGTAGTCTCTGTTGCTGCCGCTGCTGTTGCTGCTACCGCCGCCGCCGCCGCCGCCGCCGCCGCTTGACCACACTTCTGGAGGGTTCCGCACCTTGCCAGGGCTCTGGAGGCAAACATACACCCCCGATTCATAACTGTTCCCCGTGTCAGGGAAACTCACGCGCGCTCCCATACACGCACGCACACTGGGTCGGACACGGCGCTGGCTCCACTCAGCATCCCTTTAGCCGCTCGGCGCAGTAACCACCGAGACGCGCTCGGGACGGACACGGCGTGGGGTCTCTGGGTGGCTACGGAACTCCACAGTCCACCAGCAATCGGGGCCCGGCTTCCCTCTGATCCGCCAAAGTGTTTACAAACACAAATCAAGAAAGGAAGAAAGAAAGAAAAAAAAAAAGCATCGCATCCTTCCTACTCCTTGCCCTGTGACCTGCCCATTGGACCGAGTAACCTCGCGGCTGCAGCAAAGAACCAACCCCTGCAAACAAGGACGCTCCCAAGTCGGCTCGCGCGGCAAGTGCAGCGAAAGTGGCTAAATGCAAAAGCCCCAGAAGTGGCCGCGCTGTATTTTTAGGAACTTACCAAACAAGTGTGGAGAAGGCAAGAGCCGAGCCCGGGTGAAGGGACCACGTTGGACTGAGCAAAGATTACAATACATTCTATTTAGAGTGCATTACATCACCCCCCCGGTGACGTCACGTGGGATTCCTGAACTTCTAAATCATTGCGGTCCGCTGGGGAAGGAGGGAGAGAGGGGCGGGGCCCGCACGCCGAGTGGGCGGGCCCCGTCTCTGCCCCGCCCATACCCCGCCCCTCGCGCGGACCAGGGTGCTGGCGGTGGCGGCGCCCGCGATCGCGCAAGCAACAGCTTGCACTGCCCAGCTCCGAGTAACACGGCTCCCCGACATTAGTAGTGTGAGTCAGCTTGGAAACAATCCTGATGGTTTCGAATAGGATCTCGCAAAGGAAATGGACACGAGCTCTCCTGCAAGGAGCGCCTGTCGTTTCAGAAAGGAGTAAGGTTTGGGGTGTGGGCAAGAGGGGTGGTAAGGATGGTGAAAGATGTGGGGAGAGGCTTTTGCACTCACAGATGCAGGACTCTTTCCCCTGTCCCCCAAAGCCATCCAGCTCTTTGGCCTGCGACAGCCGTGACCTCATTGCAGTGTGCTCTGCATCCTTGCTTCGCAGCACTCTATCTACAGTTCACCACCTCCTCCGCATCAACCTCAAGGGCATAACTTCTTTCATGTGCACACTCAGTAGGACCACACCTAGCCCTCCGCCTCCCCCAGCCTTCCCTAGTCCCGCAGAGTGCATGTGCGGACCTGTATGAGAGTCTCTCCTGAAGGCGAAAGGTGAATCTCAGCCAAGAGCCAAGTGATGAGCCGGATTTAGACTCCGCGTCAGCACCGGAAGGGCCCTGGCCATTGCTTCCAGAGACTCTGTTACTGGCCCAAGCTCACCGGCTGGGAAGCGGCCAAGCCAGGGCTAGGATACAGACTCTAGAGCCAGGTCTACAGCGAGAAAGGAGAACTGACATTTACAGCGAGGGCCAGACGCCACCGCGATCACCTTTCTCATTCCCGCCAAGGGCTAGGTTCCCTTTTGGAAACTCTCCCTTTGGGGAGATTGAAAGCCATCCTGCAACAGCTCACACTTTGCTAAACACTTGAAGCCACGCCATTTCCTTCTTCCTCATAAGACCTTGGCACGGTGAGGGAAAGTGGGACGGTGTTGTGATTATCCCCATTTCCCAGCTGAGCTAAGGCAGACTCCAGAAAGCGAGCAGCTGGCCTGCTGAGCGGAAGGGGGGACACTCTACCCCATGTCCACCTGGGTTCCTTGGTAGAGCCAGGGATGCTAATTCTCTTCGGATGGCTGCCTGGTGGTTAGAACTTCAACTAAGAACTTCCTGGGCGCGAGTTGGACCTTTGCTTAGGAACGGTTTAGCCCCCATTAAGAACCAATGATGGCTCCTGACATTTATGTAACGTCTGACATTTATATAGAACCGCTCATCCCATGCATCACGCCGTGACTGTGCAGTCTGCCAGAGGATCGTGACCAGACTGGCTAGGAATCGCAATGCTTCGCCGATTTGTCACATTTCTGAGCTGGTTTTGACACACTAAGTGCAAGAGCCTTCTATTTCCTTTCTGGTTTGAAGTGCTTAACCAGCCCACTCCTCTTCAGGGTTCCTTGAAACCATAGGGGATGACAAGTGCTTTTTCCTTGCAGCCTTCCTAAAACAAGCAAACAAACAAAACAACAAAAAAACCTCCTCGGTGAGTTTCCTACTTGTTCTTTTCTCTGTGGAGTACTGAAGGAACAGCAGACTCCAGTCCCAACCTGAATCTGAACTAATAAAACCTTGACTGTGACAGCTCAATTATCTGGGCTTAGGGAAGGAAGCGATAATCCATTGAACAACAGCTTCCGTGTTCACATTCCATCTCACTTACCAGTGCAGCCCCCGCTCACCTGAAGCAAGGAGCAACCTCCTTCTTCCTCAGAGAAAAAGAAGGAGCTCCAAGGAACAGAGCCAACACATCAGAGTTCAAGCTGAAAGCGGGCGTTTTCTCCCGGTGGACAGGTATAAGCAGAGGAATGAAGCAAAGAATTAAATAAGCAAAGCCAGGAAGACCACCAAAAGGATTTACAAAGCTGCAAGGAATTAAATGGTTTGACACACAGCATTTTCTAAACAGAAGTGTGAATACTGGAGTTTTAATCAAAGCATGATCCCGATTTCTTAATGTGGTGCTGGGAATATTTACGATAACTCAAGAATTCTACCGTTTGCACTCGCAAATGTGCTTGCCCCTGGGCGAGCACTCTTTCTGTGAATGCAGGCCCCAGTCTTTCTGCTAATGAATGTACTTGGACTAAGGCTGTCATCAGTGAAATTCAGTGACGTTAGTAAACGTAAGCCAGTAATTAGAAAAAGAGAATTCCCCATCACCCCCATCCGACACTGCCTTCCATGCGTACAGAGCCGACAACAGCCTCCATGTCTGTGGCTTGTATGCCTGCCGGTCTTGAACTGGTTCACCCTGTCTCATCCCAAGATTTCTCAGACCCATGGAGGCAACAGTGCAAGGGTGTAACTTGGTGTAATTTACTAGGAGTGGGCATAGCCTGTGGCTTTTGCCCACTGGGGTGCCAGCGGGCAACCAGAACTGCCATCTCGCTGCCAGCTCTCCAGTGGGACCTGGAAACAGGGATCTTTACACCAAATCAAGACAGGCTAGCTGGGGCAACACCCACCCCAAAATCCACACACACAAGCCAGCCTGGCGCTAAGAAGGTTAGACCTGTGAAGAGAGGCGTGTCATCTACACTGACAAAGACAATATATGACTCCCTGCCAGATCAGAGGTGTTCCCTTAGTTGCTGGATCAGGAAGGGAAGAATCTTGGGATCCAAGTCAGGGATTTACCTTTACCACAACCTAAAGAAATCCCATATTTAGCAAACTGACAGCCTTTCTGGGACACACTGAATGCTAGGCACAAACAATCCCAAGCAGTTCAGCTACGAAGAAACTGTACACACACACACACACTTGGAGGCCAGAGGTCAATATCAGGTTCTTCCTCAATTGCTATTCCCTTCATTTTTATGAGAAGGTCTTTCCGTGCCCCTGAAGCCTGTTGGTTCAGCTAGGCTGGCTCATCAGTGCACTCCATGCATCCTTCTATCTGTGCATCCCCAGTGCTGGCATTACAGGTGCCAGCTGTGCACCGGGACTTTTTTTAACCTGGGTGCTGGGGTACTCGGGTTCTCACACTTACATAGCACTTTACCGCTAAGCCATCCCCCAGTCCCTTGGAAGTTCTTTGGCCCTGTACGTTGGGTTTAGCTATCTGTCCAATTTATGGCTGGTGTTCGCAGATCTGCCTGGCCCTGGGGTCTAACAACAGTAAAAAGGTGGTGGGGACTGGAGAGATGGCTCAGCCATTAGGAGCACCGGCTGTTTCCAGAGGACCCCAGTTTGGCTCCCAGCACTACGTGGTGGCTCACAACTGGCTGTAACTCTAAGGGGCTCGGTGCTCTCCTTTGGCCTCCATGGGCACCAAGCACACATGCGGTACACAGCCGTACATGCAGGCAAACCACTCAGACACACAAAGGCCTCCTTCCCTGCCTCTGGAGGGGAGTTACAGAAACTGGGTACATTAGTTAAAGGAATCCCCAGGCCTTTGTAACGACACAGTATGCACAGCGATACCATGTTAGAGGTAGCATCGTGGTTCTGACTCACCAAGGGTTTCAGCTCAAAGGGCTCATGAGTCAACATGTGTGACTTTCATGTGAGTGTCATGGGACGTTCGCATAGAGTGATGCTCTTTTAGTGAATTCTTATATGGCAAGTAGTGGAGAGGAAGCTGCTGAGGGACCAGAAAAAGGGCCTTCTTGCACCATGACTTTCCTCTTCATTGAAGTCTTCCCTTTTTGACTTTTAGTTGTGGTTATTCTTTGTTTCTTTTCTTTCTTTCAAACTAAAACCATGACCCTGAGCCCCTATGCTCCACACCAACACACCAGCAGCCATCTGTAAAGACTGTAGATCACTTCATCCCACTGCGTACACATCTCAAGGCATGCCTTGAGGCTTCATCAGAGATCCTTGAGTTGATGGTGCTGTGGTAGAGACGGAAGCCTTACTGGAGCACAGGCTTCTCGTAGCTCAGCCAGCCATGCTGGCAGGAAGGATGCTGCTGGAATCAGCTCAGACGCTACTCCCAGCCATGGCTCCACTTGGGAAGTCTCTATCCCTCGACCCACTGAAATGGATCGTCACAGGCCATTTTTATTATCTCTCTTGAAAGAAGAAAAATTCCCAACTGACAAATTGAAAATCGCACTCAAAGACATTATTACAGTTTGAGTCTGAAAATAGCCCCTGAAGGCTCAAGTGTTAAAGGTTTGGTTGCAGCTGACAGGCTTTAGGGAGTGATTGGATCATAAGGTTTGAGTTCATCCGTGGCTTGATCAACACCTGAATTCATAATTTTTAATATAATGTTTTTGCTAACTTCTTCAGAATTGCATACATACAATATATTTGGGTTATAATCATACCCATTCCTTCTTCTAACTTCTCTTAGATGTGCTCTGTACCTCCTACCCTCCCCAAAACTTTGTGTGCCCCCCCCTTACTATAATCCAATGAGTCCAATTTGCACTGCCCAGAGAGTAATGAGTGTAGACCAATCACTGGAGCTTGGATGACCTACAGAGGACACACTGCTAAGGAAAACTGACACCCCATCCCCCAGCAGCCATCCGCTGTCAATAATTTCTCAGTTAGGGAAGGGAGCTCATGAACCCCTCTCTTTTCCATGCTAGAATGTTGACTGGCTTGACCTTTGGCAAGTCTTGGCTGGGCAACCACAGCTACTGTAAGTTCATGACCTCTGGCTCTTATAACCTTTCTCTCACCTTTTCTTTGGTAATCCCTGAACTTCGGGAAGAAGGATGTGATACAAATGTCCATTTGTTTCTGACACTTGTTCTCTGCACTTTAACCAATTGTGAGTTTCTTGCATTCACCACCATCCACTGCACAAAGAAACTTCTCTAATGAGGTCTGAGAGTTACGCTGATATATAGGTATAGAAATATGGATCTAGAGGGCAACTTGATACTATGTCCATTTAGCAGAATAGAACCTGTGAGGCTGTGAGATCCTCACCATGAGTCCTTGGCCAGATTTACAGTACCAGGCCTATGGGCAGAGCCATAAAACACATCAGAATGTAACTGGTTACCCCCATACTATTTGTGCCACAGTTGCACCCATAGGTTTATTTTTATTATATTTTAATTGAAATAGAATATATCACTCTCCCCCATACCTTTCACCCATTCAGCTCTTCCAAGGTATCTTTGCTCCAACTCTTCCCATGCCCTCCACTCTCAAGTTGATGGCCTTTTTTTCTTTGAGTATTAATGTTACACACACATATGCACAACTATTAGGCAACTAATCACTCCTGGAGGAAGATGAATCTCAGAGATGAGCCCCTTATTCGTTCTCCAAAGCAGAGTGATCATCTCTAAACAGACAAACAAAAAACAAACTCATAAGGGTATATAGAGATAGAGAGGAGATAGATAGAAATGAGAAAGAAAGAGACAGAGATAGAGGAGAGGAGATAGAGATGAGATAAAGAGAGAAACAGAGAGAGAGAGAGACAGAGAGAGAGAGACAGAGAGAGAGAGAGACAGAGACAGAGACAGAGAGAGACAGAGATGGCGACAGAGATAGAGATTCTTCTGTAGATCATAGGGTTCACAGCTGGACAAGACTATTGATGACATTTCTCTCCAGCAGCCCACAGAACCCCTTTTGGTTCTGCTAGCTAGCAGGGAAGACGGTTCCTGTCAGAACCAACTTGATTTCTCTACATGCTGTGAGCCAAGTGTGTAGTCTCCTCAACAATAGGGTTTTATAATCAAGTACTGGGAGGGAACCAAGAGCAATGACAATAGCTGGCACTGTTTTGTAAATCTCCCTGACTAACAACTTGAGAGACAGTATCCCACACATCACACTGAGCTTTTGACTTGACAGTAGATGACTTCTGGGATGAACATAACTTGCTGTGTAAGATAAGTCCTATTAAACTATTTTTGTTTGGTTTTGTCTTGTTTTATTTGCTTTGTGGTTTTGTTTTGTTTGAGGCAGAGTTTCTCTGTGTAGCCTTGGCTGTCCTGGACTTGCTTTGGAGACCAGGCTGGCCTCAAAGTCACAGAGATCTGCCTGCCTCTGCCTTCCAGAGGGCTGGGATTACAGGCATGCACCACCTCACCCAGCCCTATTAAATTATTTTACATGAACACACACATATGGGCACATGGGTACATGGGCACATGTAACACACATGATTTAATGGGTGTCAGTTGAAACTAACAGGTAAGGCCTAGTTTGGAGAAAATAGGTCACTAGGAGCACTCCCCGAAAGGAAACAGTTTATCCCTAGTGTTCTCTCTCTCTCCCTCTCCTCTCTCCTCTCTCCCTCTCTCTAGCCCCCTTCCCCCCCTTGTGTTTTGTTTCTTGTTAGCCAGAAGTATTTCCTGGAAGGCTCTGAGTTTTTAGTCTTGCTCCTTCTGGTTTCTGTCTTCGTGAGAGATGAACAGCCTCTGCCTCATGCGCCCACCACTGTGATGCTCTGCTTCCCTCCAAGCAACAGACCCAGCTGGCCTTGGATAGAAGCCTCTGAAACTGTGAGCCAGACTAAATCTTTGGTCCTCTATTGTCTGTGTCAAGCATTTTGCCATAGCGTCAGAAAAGTGACAAACACCGCTAATAACAACCATGCTACAGTTGCCTAAGATTTATTAACTATTTACTGTCTGTTGAGTCCTGGGATAATGGCTACGTGTGTATTCAAACAGCCAATCCTCCCAATAAACTAGTCTTATTTTGCAGTGAGGAAACTGAGTCTCAGGGAGGTGGGTGGCTTGCCTAGGACTGCAGAACTGGGATAAGGCACATCGTCACAGGTACCTGCCTGAGAGCCTGACTGGAAGGCTCAGGAACCCAAGTCAGGTTGCAAACTCCAGAAGCAGCAGAGTGAGAACTCACCAGAAACAGGGAGTAAGCAGGGAAACTATATCAGTCTCCCCTTAAAATCTGCTTGGCTAACCAAGACCATCGCAGATAGGGCTGTGCTCATGGCCTGCCGATGTCTGAGTCTCACAAGGCCTTGTGTTCAGACTTACACTTGATTTAAGGCTCTGTTGTGGCCATCTTGAAATCTCAATATTTTTAGTTTAAGCTTGAGCTTTGTAAGTTAAGCCTGGTGGGACATCGCACACGCATGATTAGAAGAAGTTCAGACTTGGTGCATGTCTGTTAGTCTCTGTCATCCCAATGTATGCCAAGCTCATGATGCCACATGGACATAAAATGCCAGGGGACACAAGATGCTCAGGAGTTCCACCAGGCTCATATCAAGTGCTCAGTGAACTCCTAGCCTGCATGGCTAAATGGAGTAGGGAAGGCGTGGAGTGCTGAAGACACTATGAGTTCATGCTTTCAAGATAGATCTTGCTTGGAACCCACAAAAAGACAAAGGCATCTCAAGAAACACAAATAGCCGAACCTCAGCTTACTTGTACTGGGGCTCTGTGCTGGGTGCAGTTCACCGTTGACACAGAAAGGAAGAGAAAGTTAGGCAGCTCATAGTTCATTCCCTTGTGGCCTTTTCTTAGCCATGTATGGACAAAGCATGGAGTGGGTAGAACCCAAGCCACAAAGTGGCTGCATTTGTTTTGTGGAGCATTTCCACTATTTTAAGAATATGCCTGTCACCAGCCATGAAGTACTTGACTTAAGGGACTTTACATACAAAGCAGCTAATCTCATACTTACTATTAATATTAAAATTCCCAATGTACAGTACAGTGTAAAGGAGAATAGCAAAATTAATGCTAGTAGTTTGACATTTTTTACTTTTTGTTACCTTGAGTGTCAATAAACCGCAAGTCAAAATGTTATGGTAATCAAGAGATTGATTCTGGAGAATAGAAACAAGCTTTCTGTTTCATAGTTTTAGTGTTGCTTTTCTGGAATTTCAAAAGGGCCCTGAACTTGCCCATAATGTGGGTTCCACAAAGCATGCCGCATGGTGTTTTAGTCAGTGTTCTGTTGCTGTCAAGAAACACATGACCACAGCAACTCCTATAACCAAAACATCTAATAGGTGCTTGCTTACAGTTCCAGAGGTTTACTCCATTATTATCATAGCAGGAAGCATGATGGCAGGCAGGCAGACACGGTGCTGGAGAAGTAGCTGACTTCTACATCCGGATCCACAGGCAGCAGGAAGACAACATGAGCCGCTGGATCTCACTTGGGCTTTTGAAACCTCAAAGCCCACCCCCAGAGGCACACTTCCTCCAACAAGAAAGTATGGACCTACTCCAACAGGGCCACACCTCCTAACAGCACCACTCTCTGGTGACCCAAATTTCAAATCTATGAGCCTACAGGGGCAATTCTTATTCAAACCACTACACATGGCTTGACTATAATCTACGTTCCCCTAGTCTTTAAATGTCTCTGAACTCCAGCTTTTTCATCTATAACGTTAGCATATACCTTTGCAAGCTATTGCAAGACCTAACACATCAATATATTTAGAACAATGTATGGTACATGATAATCAATGGAAGAAGTAATCAATACTGGCTAGTTTTATGTCAACTTGACACAAACTGGAGTCATCTGTGTGGAGAAAACTTCCACAGAGAAAAATGCCTCCCTAAGATCGGGTTGTAGGCGAGCCTCCAGGGCATTTTCTTAATGGATGATTGATGGGGGAGCAGCCAGATCAGTGTGGGCGGTATGACCCTGGGCTGGCGGTCCTGGGTTCTATAATAAAGCAGTCTGCTTTAGCAAGCCACTAAGCAACAATACTCTACGGCCTCTGCATCAGCTCTTACTCTCAGATTCCTGCGTTGAGACCTTCCTGATTCCATCCTCAATTGACTGTTAACCGAAAGCGGATGTAGAAGACCTTTCTTCCTTCCCCAACTTGCTTCCGGTCACGTGTTTTGTCACAGCAGCGGAAACCTTAACTAAGACTCTTAACGCCTGCCAAGGCTTAGGGAGGATTTAGTAAGTGAGTTCATGCTCAGGGCTCAGCATGATGCCTGGCTTTTAGAACATGCTCAGTGCGTTTTGGCTATGTGGTGCTTTACCTAGGGTGCACTATTGAAGTTTCGTAGCCCCAAGTGATGGAATCGATCCACTTGGACCCCACATTCAGAGCCCTAGTGTGACCGACTTGCATTTGAAAGAGCTGTTGCCTTCAGAAAACTAATCTGCAGAGTCTGTGAACACCACAGCAGCTTCCTCCAGGCTGATGATCCGGCTAATATCATCAAAGTTACCCTTCCAGTCTTGATGGAGAAATGTGCTTTACACAGGAGGCTGTGTAACTATTAATTCTCATGTCATTTCAAGCTCCAAGAGGCACTTCTGGAATCCGAACAGGGCCAGCTTGATGACAATATGCTCGTGCATTAGTGCTCAGGGTGTATGCCAGCTCTGAAATATTGATTCAAAAGGGATCAGGGCACTTGGCTCAACCTCCAGGGACCCCAGATAGAAGGCCGTCTGATGCTGATGGCCTGACCTATTCTTTTAGAATTGTTACATCTGTCACCTTATAAAACGTAACATCTGCCCCTGAACCTGGAGGGAAACCAAATGCTTCCCTGTCCTGAAGAGGAATAGAGTGTTAATACTCCTGTAAAAGTTACCTGATCGTAATGGGCTCCTCCTCCTCCTTCTTCTAAGAGAGATTTGATGAAAGGGAACCCTGTTCCATCTTTTACCAGCTCAGCTTTGAGATTAAGTGGAAGAGATTGACACCTGCTCTGAACAATGACCCTCAATGAACAGTGCTGTGTCAGCACACTCCAAAACTTCTAGTCATTTCCTCAAGATCGATGGTAAGTGGAAAGTAACGGTTTAACAATAATTAAGAATGTTTTATATATAGGGAGGTTCATTTAGACTAAAACATTATTGATGTCCCATAAATTAATCCGTAGCATCGTCTTCCATGAACTGATATTTCACGTGCCACCTCTCTTTATGTAGTTAACCACATGTTTAACTCATGTACTGCTGATGTGGAAGGTTATCTCATTTCTTAGGGTCGTTTGTAAGTACCTGATTTCAACAATTCTCGGGAATTTCAATAGCTCTTCAACCTAATGGATCCACCATCCCACCTCATACGTATAAGATACAGAATACTTAAAAAGCTGGCAAGTTACCCTGAACCTCCCGAGAATCGGGGCTATTACTCATGGTCGGGGGGGACTGGAAATATAAAACAACCCCTCCCAGTGTCTCCCTCGACCCTGCCTTTAGAATCTTCTATCCGCGGCTTCCAACAATAGTGGCCTCACCTGACACAGAGACGGCAGTATAAACAGCACACAAAGCTGCTGTGCAGCTCAGCAAAACCATCTATTTTCTGAACCGCTGTGGCTGTTTAATGCCATGGCGAAGTCTGAGGGGGAGGAAAACAGTGTTGTTTATGACAACAGCTGTGGGTCCTACCTGTGTCTATATTTTACCTCCTTTAATCCCAACAACTCTGGGTGAAAGGTGTCATCCTCCTTGTTTTATTAATGTCAGAACTGATGCTCAGAGAAGCACAGTCACTCGATGGACGTCACAGAGCTAGTGAGTACAGCAGTGAGGTTCCAAACCTCCTCCTGACTCCAGAACCCACCCTGCCTCCGTTAGCCTGCTATGATCCTTATTTCCAGCACTCCACCTTACTGCTGGCCCTCCTGCGGAGTGTTCTTTCTTTTGTAGACATAAGTATACTCAATGGTAGGAAGATGTTCCTTATAGTAATTTCTTATCAACCACTTTCCAGCAGGTAGATACCTTAGTCAGCTGATTCCTGTATTTATTCAGGGAGGAGTTGACCTATTGGATGAAGCACAGAGGACCTACAGAGCAAGCTCCCTGGCCCTCTTAGTTGACCTAGGAACTGTACTACCTACTGGCATTGGGGACTGTGCTCTACTTCTTATGAGAATAGGAAGGCCACGTCCCTGACCTAAGGCCCACAGCAAGGACAAAGGCAGAGAAAGTGAAGTGCCTGAAGCGAAGTCTCAAAGGACAGACAGCACTGTACTCACCTCATCACCAGATAGCTGGACTCTGAAGACCCCACTTATCTCTCTAGTGGTAAGAGACATTCATCAGAGCCAAATAAACTTGAAGTTATTTACATAAGGACAGGGGGAAAGTCAAAGATCCATTCTTCCTCTCTGTGCTGGTCAGTCCACCTCACCTAGACACTGCTAGACTCATCTAGAAGAGTAAACCTCCCCTGAGGCACTTCCTTCATGAGGCTGACCTGGAGGAGTGTCTGTAGGGACATTTCTTTAATTGCTGATCGATGTAGAGGACTCGGCCCTCTGCGGGCAGCACCGCCCCTAGGCAGGTGTGTATAGGCTGTGCATGAGAAGTAGCTGAAAAACCCAGAACAAGCCAGTAGCCTTCCTCCTCCACGCTCTCTTCCTCTTGAGTTCCTGCACAGACTTCTCTCACAATGATCTATAAAGCACACAATGAAGTAAACCCTTTCCTCTTCAGGTTGCTTTTGGTCGTGGCAATTATCACAGGAGCAGAAAGCAAGCCAGAATACACTCCAATAGTCAAAGGGCCCCTTACAGTCCCTTTTATTTTTTAGTGGAATATTTCTATTGTTTCTACAGGTTATAAAGGAAACGTGTGCTTATGAAACCTCAAGCAACAAATAAATGTATAGAACAGAAAGTTAGTTTCTCCCCATAGCCTCATAGAGAACTACTATTAGCAGTTTCAGTAATACCCTTTCTGAAATAACACTGCACCTATAAATGCACACTGTGTAAGTGTGATTAAGCGACATATTCTCTTCCTAGAGTGCCCTTTCCAGTCTACATTTTATTGTGGACATCTGCACACAGAATGCAAGAATATGACATCATACTCTCTCATGATTATATAAGTTTCCATTGTTTGGGTTTAATAATTCATTATTAATGAATATTCATGTGGTTTCCATTTTTTTGCTACAATAATTAGTGTCACAATGGGTAACTGTTCATGGGCTTGTACATAAGAAGTGTGACCACTTTTCACAGAAATAGTGTTATAGCTGGACCACAGGCACACAGGCTGCTCTCAGCCACAGAGGGTTTGGCATAGTTTTCTGATTAAGGATGATGAAGAAACAATATGCACTTAGTAAAAACCAAAATTGCAATTCTGATATTTTCCTGGGCTAGTAAGTCATTGCTTCCAGAAGACATTATGATCACAAGCACATCAGCCGTTCCTCTGCCGCGCTCGCACTAAGCTGGGTTGGTCCACAGGCCAATTATTTAAATACATTTCTACTTGCAATATTGTTTAACTTACAGTGGCTTGCAGGAACAGAATCTCATGCTGAATCAGGGAACACCTGAATCCTGAACATTGTTGCTTACTGCATGACTGTTCTCCTGAGTGACAATCCAAACTGATTCTCATTCTACAGTGAGGAACCCTCTTTCCCACACCCTCTTTCCAACCAGAGGCATTATCAATCAGTCATGTTGCTAAAATAATGTTTACTTGGTGTGAATTGTTCAGACTTACTGATTGCTAGCTGCAATAAACATCTTTTCTTGCACACCTCCACTCCAATGTCTTCTCTGTTTTCTTCTTTTGTGCGTTTACTTTGTAAGTATTCTTTCTACATTAAAGGCACGAAGGCTTTTTTTTACTATCATTTATTCACTTTATTACTTTCTCCAGTGTACCTTTTAACTTGTCTGGCCTTCCCTTTCTTCTGCTCTGAGGCTTGCATCTACAAAACAGTAACACAGAAGGTAGGTATAACAGAAAGATGGAAGACAGTAATTGTGTAAACTCACCAAAACAGTCACATGACTTTAATTTTAAGAGAAAAATGTTTCAATATTAGGTGAAATAAATAAAGTTTGCACAGTGGCAAATCCAAGGTCTTAGGTAATATAAAGTAACATTTTTTTCCATGCTGGCTATGAAAAGTGCAGTGAATGGCTCTGAAACTTAAGTCCATGGTGATTCCAATGGATTGGGAGCTGAAGAGATGGCACAGTACTTCAGAGCAGTTGCTGCTTTGCAGAGAACCCAGATTCAGTTCCTAGCACCCACATATCAGTTCACAACCTCCTGTCTGCAGTACCTGACAATCTGATGTCCTCTCCTGGCCTCGGTGGGCACCAGGCACATATACAGTGTACATATATACATGCAGGCAAACACTCATATAAAAATACAATAAATCTTCAAAACAACAACAGCAACCAAATTTTCATGTTTTAACACACACACAACAGACACAGACACACACACACACACACACACAAATAAACGTGGTATTTCACTGCTCGGTTAGCCACAGGCACTTGTCAGACTGTCAGCCATGTTTGAGGTCAGCTTGCCCACTGACTTCTTCCTCAGTCAACGAGGCTTCTGTTGTTCTGGAGATAGTCCACGGCTGCCCTTCCCTCCCCACTCAGAGACCTGATCACAAAGCCCAACATAAGAGGAGAAGAACAAGATGTAGATTTGATTTAAATATACAGTGGAGGAAGAAAAGGTGACCCTGTTGGAGACAGGAGAGCTTAGAGCTTAACCTGGGGCTCTTCCCTCAGATTCCATGAGTTCACACCTCAGTCCAGATGGGGAGAGGAAAAGAGTTGGTTTTTCATGGGCACAGCCTTCCTGTTTGGGGTGATGAAACCAAACAAAGAACCTGGGAAACAAAGAAACCAAACAAAGCAACTGGTGACAGCTAGATAAAATAGTGAATGGACTTAACATAACTGAATCGTATACTAAGAAGAGTTAAATTTGTAAATTGTATTTTGTTTTGCAATAAGGAGAGAGGGAAGAGACAGACAGAGAATTTTGGTTCTACCTTTCCTGAGCTCTAGGGATGGACCCTACCCCTACACACACACACACACACACACTTCTGCTCACTCATCTGTGGTGTGGAAGAGGTGATGTGGTCTGGGTGTCATAGTGATCAAGACAGGCTGTCATAGCAGTGGTCTATGAGTGTGAATTCTGTGATTTAGGATCCGTGTATGGACTAGGCTTCTGGTTGTAGAATTTAACATACAAACCACTAATTCAGGTTTCACTTATGAGATGACTTTTTTTTTAATCTGTTTGAAATCTCTGTAAAACATCGCTCTTAAAAGGCACCGGCGATTCACTAACCCAAATAAAGTGGCTAGGAGGTAGCTGCGACTCATGTGCTGTCCTGGAGGAAAATCCTCCTGTCCTAGAAAGAGAAGAACGTGCAGCCTGCTCCAGGGGTGCTTCAGCCGGACAGCACTGGTCCGACGGAACCCTCGTGTCTCTTTACCTCTTTACGTAGCCCCCACCCGGATCCCCATTTAAGTTTCCCCAAATAGATCCTCCACCACTCACCCCATTGCCATGTGGTGAACGGCCTTCTTGGGGAGAACCCCCACTCTGTAAATCATCCCATTGACACCACGGAGGGGTGTTGCCCACCCACACACGTGGGCTAAACCAAAACATGGGCCGGCGTCCCGGTCCACACATCGGCATTTCTCTTCTAGTTCTCCAGTTCTCCATTGCTGTTTTACAATAAACTCTTCCTGAGAAATTACACCTCATGTATCACTTGATTCCTCAATTCATTGCCGCCATAAGAAAACCTTAGAAAACATTTGTTCTGTAGATTCCTGTGGCATTTAAAATGTTTTATAAAATAATATGTATCCAACAAGACCACAGGCTTTTCCCTCTGTCTTGGTGAAATGAATAAAGACTAAACAACCCAGAATATAAAGGCAATGAGGGGAAAGAGGGGCCGAGCCGAGAGGAAGATGGATTGAGATGCAGACAAAGAATACAGTACTGATGATTTCATTCCTACAAACTTACCTGTTATTCCTTAGCTTGCCAAGATAAAAAAAAATTAATAGCATCTAAGAGTTACAGTCCTGTTTTAAAAATTTTAAAAATTGCAATTAAAATGATTAAACTAAGTACAACAGACACAGGAAACATACAGAAAAAATATATTTCCTGTGCGTTAAGCCTCTGATCCCATTAAGCGCTTAAATAATATCTTCCTGACATCATGACTATATAAATAACATGTTACCTTCATATTTATGACACTGAGAGATTGTATTACTAGTGTATGAAATAAAATTTTAATTCGCAATTTTTTATGACTCTGATAGAGATTAGGGAATGTTATAGAATTATATGCTTATGTCACACCAGGCAGTCTTATATTCCATTATAAGCATCCAGGCACAACAATACACCTAAAACATGACAAAAGATAGTGTATAATGTAACGATAAACCACATGTGTCCTGTTCGCAAAAGGAAAGAAAAATGTAAAGAAATTGCCCCGTACATCCTTCTCTTTGACCTGTATCTCTTGGGCACAATGCCATATAGCTTTAAGCTTTTGTATTTTTGATTAAAAGAATATGTGTAGAATCATATTTGCTGCCATTTGATGCCAAAAGCTCATCATTAAAACGTGACACTGTCTGGCTACAAAGGAAGAAAAGCCCAGTTGTCATGCTTCTTTGCGCAGCTTTTGGGGGGCTGGAGGATGTTTGGCAATCCTGTTGTTTCTAGGCTTTTTGTGAAGTAACCGGTCTAATTGAGCTGCTGATGACTGTGTCTGCATTGCACTTCTGACTTAGATCGTTATTTCTGTAGTTGGCACCAACTGGTGCTATGTGGCAAGGGAATGGCATGTATTCAGCAAGCCTAAATTCCAGGGTCCAGCCCACCCTATCTTTTCCTTTGCCAATCTGATTTCTGAGGAATTTGCCTAGAGTTGTTGGGAGGGAAAAAAAAGAATAAGAAGAAAAAGAAAAAGCCTAAAGGAAAGGAATTCCCCCTGCCCCCACTTTTCAATCCATTTCACAGAATACCTTCCTTAGGTTGGGATTCTTGGCCCTACTAAATAAGTTTGAAAGGCTTTTCACCTTTTCTAAAGTGAAGGCCTCCTTAGGATGTTCTCTGTAACTGGAGCGTGTCCCACTGCATGTAAAATACAATGTAAACCAACCTGTTGCAACGTGGAGAAGAGTACAAGTCAGATATTTGCTACCCAACCTGGCCTGTTGGAAAAAGAAAGGGAGGTGAGGGGGGAGGGAACTTGGGTTAACACCAGCCTTGTCCTGACATGCACCAAGATTGTAGCATGAAGGAAATTGAAAACAGAAACATCAGGAAGGCAGAGAGGAGGCAGGGCCTCTCTTTCTTCCTTAGCTTTGTTCCTAACAAATGTTCATCACCACCCACTCTAAATCATGTCACTGGATGGGAGACTGTACAAAGGGGAACTTCATATCACAGTGCCGGCAGGTAACCTGCCCTTGACTGCGAATGGGAGTGGTTCTCTCCAGCACACACTTGGGCCTACTGACTCGTGGGTGAACACACCAGGCTAGCCTATAGTTAAAACCTGAGATGATAAAGGAAGCTACAGATCTCCCCCTGAACACCTCATGCTTAAATGAGGACCTAGTCTAGACTCTCCCAAGAAAAATGTAGATGTTATTCCTCTTGGTGAGTTTCATCTGCAAATATTCAGAGATTTTCTTTCCTTCTCCAGGGAGGCACCAGAGGCTCTTTCCCCCTTCAAGTAGGACAGAGAAGCCCTTCTCTTCAAACTAGCAGGGAAGGTAACATTTATGAATACTTAGAAATCCATGGGAGTCACTCCAATGCAAAGAAGGCATACAACCAACCAAGCGGTAACATCAATCAGAAAAACTGTAGTCACTTAATAATTCCTTTGTGAAAATAGGTCAGTAAAACACAAGGACTAGGAAATGACTCTCCAAGTGGCTTTTGAGTGACATTACTTCAGATGAATCAAATCAGACCTGAAGAATCAAGAGACATACTCAGTGCTGAATTAAAGTAAGTGCAGCATCAAACTCCAAGGTCTGTGAGTGGCAAACCTTAAACCTTGGGAAATGGCGGGTTCTCTCTCAATGGAGAGCATAAGAAGACAAAAACTTCCTCTGGCTCTGTGGCCCTCCACCTGATGACATCGTCTGAAGCCTGGAACTGGTGTAGCTACTTAGCTCTGCTTCCTCTGTTCCTTAACTTTTAATCTACACAAGTCTTTAGGCTGAAATAGATTTTTACTTCTTTTAGCCAGTCATCTAGCCCTGGTCTTTATTCAACATATTTGGACAACATACTAAAAGTGATGGTTGTTACAACTGTACTAACGTCGCCTCTGCAACTGTCTTAGACTCATTGTCCTTGTTCTTGGCTTTTTGTTCTCTTTGAGTCGCTCACCTTCTACCTTCCTTTCCTCTAGTGGAACATTTAATATGGCAGAATGTTTTTTCTTTTAACAAATAAATTATACTTCTTTGAAAAACCCTTTAGTGATTGCCTTAGAGCCTATCTTATAGACTTATGAGGAATCTACCTTAACACTATGCCATTTCAAAGGAAGTCTAGGTCTTCATTACAGAACTGTCAGTTCTGACTGATTGCTGTCCACCATGATTTTGAACAAACTCTTGTCTGTTAGATAGCTCTTAAGATTCAGCTTCATTTAGGGTGAGGCCATGCCAAAATGAAAGCAAATTTCAGCCTTTATATCCATCACAGTGAGACTAAGGGACAACTCAGAACCTGTAAATAAAATCTACCAGAATCCATAATCAATTACTTGGTTATCAAAGTAACCAAAACTCTTGGAAGGAGTAGAGAGCTGGGTGGAAATGCAGCAGAGAGGAGGAAGAGAAAAAAAGGTGATTGACAGTTGAAGGTTTTAGCATGTTGCCTTCTGAAATGCAGCATCTACAGAAATGACAGTTGTGAGGGGACAGCCAAGACACAACAAAAATGTTATAAGCTCCTTGTCCAACAGAACATATTTCTGCTTTGTTGGGTGAGAGGGCTTTAATGGAAAAGGGCACTTACCCGACGAGGAAATCCTGAAGTAGCATTAAACCTGACCTTACCAAGGCTGATTTGCAACATGCAAGAGACAAGGTCTAAGTTATAGGCTGAGGCATCATGTGTGCACAGCAAATCTTTTTACCCTGTACACACTCCATTTTCTGAAATATATATATATATATATATATATATATATATATATATATATATATATATGAAGACTTGACTGGGTGAACTACAAGATCATTCTGTACTGCAATTTTAAGTTCTATAAAACATCTTCATCACAATCTACCCTTCGTGAGACTTGGATCATCTTGGAAATATTGGTCTGTCAACAGTGGAGGCCAAAAGTGGATTAAAGAGAGCCAACAGTCAAACTCTAAAGAGAACTATCACCTGGAAGATATAATGCCGCAGGAACCTGGGCTGTGAGAAGCAAGGCCATTGCCTGCCAAAGGAACTTCCACTGAGGAGACTAAAGAACTGAACAAGCCTAGCACTGAGTCCCAGAATTCAGAGTGTTCTGGCTGCTCTGACCAAGAAGACCAAGAGGAAAAGGGCTCACTAACATTCCTAGAACAACCTCATGAGAAAGGAAGATGGCCTCCACGCAGGCCCTGTCCAACAGTGCAAAAGCAACTCGGAAGCATGTCCAAGATCCAAGAAAATAAGCTGGACCCATAGTACGTGGAAGGCAAACAGCAAGGAACATGGTATGAGAAGCAGAGAGAGAAGATTCATTGTTACAGAGGACTGTCCCAAAAGGGTCTGAAGGAGGAAGGCTGCCCATCAGAAGCCAGAAGACCTGGCTCTACAGCGAAATTCCTAGAAACAATGGCTTCATGGAGCAATTCTTTAGTGGAGGCTTAACCTAGTCTCATTTACCTCAAGCTATAATGATACTGAAAAACACAAAAGTATTTTGAATACCGATTTTATTTGTTCACATGATTATTTTCCAGTAGATGCATCCAAAGGCACAGGATGGGTGGATTAGTAGTTACAAGTCAAATCCAATGAAATGACTGGAGAGAAAAAGAAAAAAACATTTGATGGATGCGTACGTGCCAGACATTGTGCTAGGCCCCTTAGATGAAAATCACCTCTAAAGTGTTCTTGTTCCCCCCCCCCTTTTTTTCTTGATCCCTTTTTGTAAATGAGGGAAATGCCAAATTTCTGGGAAATCACATGTGCTATACTTAATACAATCGGCAAGAGGGGTGAAGGTCACACTGTAACACATTGTAACATTGAAAACAGAATATTAAATCAGAAGTAGACTAGGAAGAGGATTGGTTGTACAAAGGTAGTTGTTTTAATCTACAAATAATTTTAATTATATAGAAAACTTGCAATAAGTGTATGTACAAAAGCAGTACGTCTCCGAGGAAGTTTTATTTGCCCAATTTAAAATATAAAAATAAATCTACAAATCAAAGTTATCAGTGAAGGCTTTTAAAAAGCCAGGCAGTGTGAAGCAAATGGCACAGGAAGCACTTGGCCTGCTGTCTCTAAGCCATCTTTCAAAGAGTTAAAAATGCATAAGGAAAGCCGGAGCCCGAGTCCAAATCGCAAACTTGACTTGAACTCTGTTGTCAATTGCCAGGGAAAGCATTCCAGACTCTTAAGAAACTGTTTGATTTTTTTTTTCCTTCCTAGCATCAAGAAAGTGCTGGAGGGCTTCGAGGGCTCCTGGCATGTAAATTGTAGCCATCAGGAGAAAACCCCACTGTTGTATGAAGTGATGCTTTCATTTTCCCACATGGGCAGAGTCCGGTGGGATGGAGAATACTGGCTTGAAATCAACCATGTGACAGAGAGAATAAAGAGCCCTTTGCCAACCCCGAGATTAAAGGTAATCAAGGCAGAGGCGGCTGCCAGTTATCTGAAAGAATGTGTAAGCAATAGATGCAGGACGGTAGAGCCGCCAAAAGCACAGATTTCTTCTCTCTGCCGTTTTGGGGAAGCAATCGGCAGCATATTTCATTTCTGGCTTAGAAAGGTTATTAACAGTGTCTGTCTAAGAAGGGTGAAATGTCCTGCGCAGCTTTGCTGGTAAGCATTAGAGTGGTGTAGAATTATGTGCTGTTTTATGATCGTGCTTCACAGTAGAATAAAGCGCTATCTCCCCAAGCTTTCACACAACAGAGCAATTAATTAACTTATCTCCACGAACTCTGTTCTCATTGAAACTTATTAAAAGCCTGATTCATCAGCAAAGCCCCAGGCAATCGTCCATTGCCTCATAATAACACAAAAGAAAAATAAGCTACGGTTATGTTCTCACTTAATGCCCTAGGAAGTCCTCTTTGCCCTTTGTCTTTGTTTGAAAATATCTCTATTAAGAGTTAAAAAAAAAAAAAGACCCTCCTTGACATGAAATATGTTATGGCAAGGAACTATGGGAGTAAATTACAGAGCCTCCAGGATACCAGATTAAGACGAGTTGCTGGACTTTCTCAAAGACACACAAATCATTCAACATGTAGTACAACGGAGCACACAGTGTGTTACCAATGCCACGTTCCAAGCACCATTGTTAATACAGACCAGAAGAGGAATTGTTCATTAAATAATAAAAGGGGGAGGGAAGGACAGCCGGCAGATTTCTGTGTGAAATAAGCCACCCGAGAGACGCTGGTTGTACAAGTATTAAGTAGCTGAATGGTTATCAGTCTGCTTAGAGTTTGAGTTTAAATTCAACTCCCGAAGATCTTCTGAGCAGAAGCCATGCGAAATAACCCCTCTTCACGACATTTAGAATGGTTGACCATGCCAACAGCGCCCTCTTCAGGAAGTTGGAAACCTAGGCCTTCCTTAAATTGGGGAAGGAAGAAGGCAGTTTGGGAACTCCATCTGAAAACAAGGTTCAGTTGAAGAAGTTATCTGGAATGTTCACAAGGAGTTTAAGATTCTTTGGTAATTCAAAAGATACCACAATCTGTAGCCTTGTGCTTTTGTATATTTTATGTGTATACTTTTGGGGGGAGGGGAGAATAGTATTTGGTCTGTTAATATCAAGTTGTTTGAGAGAGGAATATTGAATTTCCTAACATCTGTTTAAATACATTATCTAAAAAATCAAGCTGCTTCACCTGCTCTAAAATCTTCCTGGTTGCAACATTATCCAGTACTTCTCAGAGTCCTCGAAAAGTGCAAACACCAATGAGTGTATATTCATTTCCAGCTGTTTCCCCAATATGCCGCCCTCCAGGCTTTTGCTGGTGAGAACATCCTGGAACTTTCCACATTGTACCTGTTCCAGTCCCAAAGTTGCCTGTCTAACTACTACAGGTAGTGGCTCTGCATGCTCAGCACTTAACAAATTCAGATGCAGAAGCCAGAAGGAACTTGGAGAAACAGTCCCTACTAAATTTTTTGACCCATGTCACCGCAGCCTTGAAAATCAAAGATTCCGGCTTCTTGTCTCTCGGCTGAAACACGCCGAATGACCTTGTGGCAGTGATTTAATCTTACCTTATTTTAGCAAGTTATCAGGATTTGGGGGGAAATTTACTTCCAATTTCAGAAACACCTTGAGAGTTATTAGGAGTGACGTGACACATGGCAGCTCCCAGAGGCCTTATCATCTGTGTGATGGATGAAGTGAGTACAGGCATCCGGAGCTTGGCTTTACTCTCTGCTTTGCCCTACGCTTTTACAATCAGCTCTTCTGGGTCCTGGTTTCTTCACCACCACAATTAACGGTAAACTTCTGTTTGAATAAAGATGTAGACTGGGTGCCTGGCAGGGCTAGATGAAATACAATAAACATCGTTTCAATAGTTAAGCTTATAAAAAGGGAAGGCGGACAAGCAGTTGAGCTGTTAAGAGCGGGGAATCAGGTGTGCAGATGCACCTGTGCTTGCCCTGTGGGCATTTGCCAATCTTGATAGCTGAGAGGCTTGGGTTTTAATGGCCACATTGGGGCCTAAGCAATAGAGGGAATTGGATTTGAGACCTCCCTGAAATCCTGAATAATGAAGGGGTTGCATCTTTCTTAGAAACCATGTATCAATAACAAGGGCATCTTCTGCCTGGGCCCTGGGTCGGAATGTTACAACTTCTGCTGAAATCCTTATTAGGAAAGTCCATGCTCACAGTGATACTACCTGTGTGGTCCCAGAAAACTCAAGCAAGACATTAACCCAGAGGAGGCTCGGCGGGAAAGAGTCTACACCCACAGCCTTGACGTAGGCAAACTCTGCTGTAGAAACTAGCTTGCCTTCCGCTCAGGTCTTGGAAGATTTCTCCATAAGAAGTGGAAGAAAAGCTCGAAATCCCAAAGCACAGAATCCATGAGGATCAGGTCACGTGAACAAGTCAGCGGGAACAATTACAGCTGTGTGCGGCCATCGGGAATTTCAAATGTTGGGATGGGAGGGACAGAGAAAGTCACCAGGTGTAAAATGTTATTGGAATTATAATGAGACTTAAAAAATGAGACTGTTACCTGATACTTTACAAACAAGTAGTAACATATTTCCAAAAACAGCAGATATTTAAAAAAACTAAAAACAAAATGTTAAAAAAAAAACAGGATGGCTTAATAGATTACAAAAATTTTAAAAAGAATTGGTTAAAAAAATTGAGAGATGACATTGAAGGTATAAACCAAAACTAGTGGGAACAAAACAGAACAATGGCAATGAAAAAACACTTAATAGAAAGAGAAGGTAGGCAGTAAGTTAATAAAGGCCCAGGAGGAGTTTGAAAAGGATTTTAGATAATATTCCAGTGGTAAGGATACGTATTTTGAGAGCAGATAAAAAATATGAATTTTCAAGAGTCAAGAAGCATGGGTTTCGAGTAAAATAAATAGTAAGAAACTAAGGCCTAGACCAAGCAAACTGAAGCTCCTAAATACCAAGCAAAAGTTACTAGTGGGCAGAGAGCACAGCTCAGTGACAGGGCCACTCACCTAGCATGAGGGAGGCCCTAGGTGTGACACTCAGTACCCAGACTCCCACAGCTTTGCTGTGTCAGGAGGCTTGTAATCCCAACTGCTCTCAAGTCTCCAGGAGAACTTGAGGTACAAGGTCTGCCTAGATTACAGTAAGTCCATGGCCAGTCTCTGTGAGCTAGTAAGACACTCCATCAAAACCCAAACCAAAACAAAACATTCTGGAATTCAACAGTAGAGCACTTGCCTGCACATGCCAGGCCCTGGGATCAACTCCGGCACAACAAAAATATAAGATAATAATGAAATAAAAATATAGGGGGTAGGGAGGAGAGGGAGGGGGACAGTTTATCCATGAGTAATGGATATTTAATGCCAGCAGCAAACATCAGCAGCGGCTGCAAAAGCCTGATTATTGTGGGGAGTCAGAATGGATGTTTGCAAAGACGGTTGACCAAGCATTTACCTATAGCCAAAAAGCAGGAATGAGGTAAGGATATTCTGTATGAACCAAAGTGGCTTTAAAGGAGCATCCGTGAAAGGGGTCAGAGGATGTGCTTCAGAAAGAACAGTGACCACAGAAACACAGCGAAGAGCGGGTGAGTAAGCAGATGACAGTGTCTAAAGGGACACAGATTATGTAAGAAAGTAACACTTAGCTGAATTATATGTACTCATGTTTAAGCTGGGAAAAAAATCAAGGAAGGTGACACCATTACGTATGATGAAGGAGAGCTCAGGGTAGGCACCTGTGTAAACATGTAAATGGACTTGTCCCATATGTAAATCAGACAAAATGGAGTTACTCTATTAACTCCAGGGAACTTCCTGTCTCTGCCTCCCGAGACCTGAGAGGTACAAGCACGTGGCTTAAAAACAGACAAACTCAGGTTTCCATGTTTGCGCAGCAATCGCTTGCCCACTGAGCCGTCTCTCCAGCCCTGTGATGATGGAAAAAGTCTAAATTCAAAACACAACTCTGCTATCATGTAAGATTTGCTTCCGATGATTTTTAGCTTTCACAAGTTTTTGATAGACATTTTAATACTTACGCAACTCGGCACACTACTTGCGTGTTGTAGTTTGTTTTGTTTTGTTTTTTAACTGTGGATTGAACCCAGAGCCATATGCACACTTAGCAAACATTCTATTATCCATACCCTGTTTATCCATTACCCTGTTTCTTCTAAACTCTGTTCTGTATGATTGCTAATACACTGAACAGTACATAGACATATAAATGTAGCTGGTGTTAATACTTTCATAGCTTTTTAAAAGCTTTCTTGTTTGCTTGTTTTTGTTTTAAGAAAAAGTCGTGGCTACTTAGTTGCCAAGGACTTATTAGCCAAGGCTGGTCTTGAATCTCTCCACCCTCACCCTTCTAGGCGTCCAGTGCCACACCCATCCCAGTGCTCGGTTACATAAACATTGACAGTTTTTCAATGACTTTGGAATACTAAAGATCCCAGAATTAATATAAAGAAGAGTGCAAATTGAATCTTTTAGATAAACTCTTTGAGTTTTTAACAACAGTGATGTTTGCAAAGCTGGATTTAAATTTGTTACAGATTACAATTAATGAGGAAAGGTTTCACCAGAAGTCAGATTAACACTTGTCTTATTTCATTGGAAAAAATAAAAACTGGGAAATTCTTCCCTTCTAGACATTTTTTTTAATGCCTCGCTTTTCCATGGGCACCACAAATGCTTGCAGCTCTCTGATTACTTCTGTGTTGTGTTAAACATGCCTCTCTGTGGGCTGCAGCTAGTAACAACACATATTCACTCCTCCGTTCCTAAGAAACTAAGAAACCAATAACACATTTTTGTTTTGTTTTGTTTTTAAGTTCGGGGGAGGTAGCTGCTTTGGCAGCCAAGGTTCTTTTTAAACTAAGCTGTTTTCAAGTGTGAAGTTGTAGCATGCGCTTCTGCTGGCATTGACAGAGCCTCACTGCGCTCACTTGCTCATGTAGATACAAAGAATTTTAAGCCCTGTTTCTGATAGTCTGTTGCAACACTGGCATGGGGAACTATTGCAGATACACTGGAAAGACAATTATAATGCTGTCACTCCCGGAGCACTGAGAGAAAATGTGCTGCCTGTCTCTGTCTCTGTCTCTGTCTCTGTCTCTGTCTCTGTCTCTCTCTCTCTCTCTCTCTCTCTCTCTTTCTCTCTTATGATTTCATAGGCTGTTTCCCTCCAGCAGCAGTGCCCACTGGGCTGGCCATTGTTAATTTTACACTGTACTTTTCCAGTTCAAGACGCTTGGCCCTTGGCCTCTTTTTCCTTCCCAGCATGTCCAGTGGGTGGCCTGTGCTGTCTGGATGCTAACCTTAGGCGATACTTCATCCTATCTAATAAGCACTCAGCTCAGATGGTCGCCTGTGCAAATGCCACGAGGAACAGCTCCCATGGGACCTGGAAGAGTATTCATTTTCCAAAGAGAATTCAAAGCCCACATTGATAGCATATAAAATATGAGCTCTTTAAAATGTAGAGTGACCGGGTTATTTCACCCCTTCCTTGTGCTATTAGAAAAAGGCAAGATTTAAATACTTAAGAGACCTATATGCCTACTTGACACTTTAGAGATAGAAATTCATGCATAAAATGTATTGCAGTTCTCATCATCAGCTTCAGCATTCACCAAATTGGCAGTGTTTTAAGAAAAATAAAATTATATATATATATATATAATTTATAATATATATATATTATATATATAATTTATAATATATATATATATTATATATATAATTTATAATATATATATAATTTTATTTTTATTTGTGTGTGTTTGTCTGCCTGTACATATGTCTGACATGCATGCCTGGTACCTCCGGAGGTCAAATAAAGGCCTCAGATCCCCTGAAACTGGACGTATGGATGGATGGTTGAGTCACTGTACCAGAGCTGGAACTGAATACAGATTCTCTGCAAAAGGGACAGGCTCTCCTAACCCTCGGCCCATCTTTCCAGCCCTCCTGGCCATTCTTTTGCAGCTAACTTTTCCATTCTCCCAACCTTCTAGTGTCAAAGGTTTTGAAACCTGTTGGCCCTCCCTCCCGTTTAGGCCTCAGAAGAAGCTCTTGCCAGGTTCCCGTTCCCTCCAGCTGTTTCTTTCTCAGCACTAACATGCATTACATCTGGTCGGTATCCGCTGGCACGCATGATACATGCGGCTTCACTTCTCCAAACGCTTCTGTCTGGGTGCGTCCATTCTCCCTGTCCCTCCCTCTGTGCTCACAGTGGTTCCTGGCGCTCAGTCTCAAGCATGCACCCTTCTGCTTGAGTTTCATGACTTACTCCTATCTTTGGAGCCCTTTCCTCACCCCTCTTCAGTATCTCTTCCCTCTTTCAGCCAGGTAGTCAGTCTTCACTAAGTTACGTTTATTATTTTCTTCTGATAATTTAGGAGGAAGAGATAAAGCATAATGACAGAACAGTTCCCTTCCTTGACAAGCACGATGAGAAGGTGTGGGGTGGGTAGAGGCAAGCAAGCTAACCGGCATTCTGCTGTATTATAAATGAGCACCTCGCAAACACAGCCATAGCAGGGGGAGGCAGGGGAGGAAAGACTCAGGAGGAGGGGCTGATGGAAAGGTAAGTCACATTTCTAGAACATTCTACAATGAAACATAATCTCTGGGGTGTGAAATGGTTGATTTTTTTGTTGTTGTTAATTTGACTAGATGAAGAGACATCCAAGTGACAAATGATAATTTATGCTTAGTCACTGTACGAGCCACCCCCAGGGCTTCCGAATGCTCCCTGACCAACCAGAGCCTAAAGGGAAGATGCCTGAGCAATGAGAGACCCTGTCTCAAGGGAGAAAGAAGACATTTATGAGGATGGCATCCAAGTCTGTCCTCTGGCCTCCACATACCTGTGTGAGTACCCAGCCACATACATACAAGCATACACATGAACACAAACACATAAATACTCTCTCTTTCTCAAAGAATGAAGTTCTATTAAATTACCTCTAATGGAACAATAGTATAACAAGCACTTCTAAGCCACATGCTCTAATTTCCCTAGCACCTTAGCTGTTCTCTGACTGAGTAAAGGGGTTTTAGAAGAAGAGAGAGAGGTGAAGGTCCCAGTCTGAGGCAGGGAGAAAGGTGCTATGAGGAAGGGGGAAATTTCTGGAATCAGAATCTAACAGGGCTAAGCTCTACTAAGCCCTCATTCTGAAAAGCTAGTTAGTGACAATTACGGGGTCCAGCGGTAGCATCCAGAACAGCTGCTCTTACCACTTACTAGAACTGTGCTGAGCATCTTCGTATACACAGACATGCCTGGGCTGAAGATGGGGTTACAACTGGATCCCACTATAAATGGAAAACAGTCTAAGACACATGTAAAGCTTCTAGCCTGAGCAACGTTGCTTAGTACCACATACAGCATGAAGCCTAATTTATCAGCTGCTTCCTGTTGCCACTCGTGGTCACTAGAGGCCTGCTTACAGAAGAGTCTCAGGGCAAGATTTCTAGGTCAAATTTCAATATTCATTAATTATGACCATAGCATTCCAGCACTCACAACAGCCATACGAATTAGGCATTGATCTCCTTAGTTTTTACCTGTGAGCTAACAACTTAAAGGCTTAGTATCAGAAGAGAGAAAGAAAAATGCCTCAGGGTCAGCCCAGATACCACTGCAGTGTGGCTGTGGTTCTGCAGCCCCAGTTACAGGTCTTGGCCAGTGCTGCCTCCAACTACCTCAGTTCCTTGTCCCAGGCATGATGCCAATGACACTCTAATGCCTTACTAATGTTCACACTGCTTCTCAAAGTGTCTCAAGTAGCTGTAAAACTTGTATTTTAACTACTGTGATTGTGTTTCTGTAATCTAGCACTGTCATAGAAGACATTCTATCACTCATCATCAGTCAAAACCAGCTGTCATGGACATTGAATGGAGGATAAAATAAGCAACAGGACAGGAGCATACCAAAGAGGGCCTCTGAAAGAATCAATATAGCAATGTATCAAAGCAGATATTAAGAATCACAACCAAGCCTTCGGCAGAGGTCGGGAAATAATAATAAAAATAGGGGAAGTTAATAAGACTTGTGGAGAACAAGAGTTCCACAAAGACCAAACTGAGCAGGGCACAGGGGTCTTCTATGAGACAGTTTCTCCAACCAAGGACCATGTATAGATATGTCCTAGAACTCCTGCTCAGATGTGGCCCATAGTAGCTCAGTGTCCAACTGAAGACCCTAGTAAGGGGAACAGGGACTGTTTCAGACATGAACTCGATGGCTGGCTCTTTGACTCTCCCCCATAAATGCCAGGGAGTAACAGCCTGGCTAGATCCCAGGGGAGGACATTGTAGCCAGCCCTGAGGAGACAAGATGAACTGGGGTCGGATGGAAGGGGAGGAGATCCTCCCCTGTAGGTGGACTTGGAGTGGGCGGGGAGGAGATGAGGGAGGGATGGGGAGAGTGGGAGGGAAAGAGGGAGGGGGCTACGCAAAGTACCTAACATCTGATTGATATAAAAATAAAAATAAAAAAAGATTTAAAAAAACAGCTGTCGGAAAGGGAAACCGATGTTAGGTGGATCTGAAAATGATTGGAGAGCACTCTTTGGGGCCAGCTCCCTAGCTGGGAGGTCAATGGACACTAGAAGCTTCCTTCGTGACCACAGGGCTGTAATGATCATCAGACCATACATCTTCTCAGGAACAGTTGATGGGGCAGCCATTTCCCAGGAGAAAGCAAGCCTGCAGCAGAGCTGTCTCACCGCAGTTTGCAAGGACACTGATTTCTAGAGCTCCCTACCCAGTGAACTCATGGGAACACACATTTCTGTCATGTTCCTGGTGCTGCTGCTGCTGGAGGGAGCTCTCCTTTGAGAGCCAGTGGCCTTAAGCCGGCAGATGCGGCACACGCCTGTCATCCCAGCACTCGGGGAGGCAAAGGCAGGCTGAGCACTGTGAGCTCAAGGCCAGCCCGGTCTACAGAGTGAGTCCAGGACAGCCAGGCTACACAGAGAAACCCTGTCTCGGGAAAAGAAAAAAGAAAGAGAGAGAGGAAAAAAAAGAGCCAGTGGCCTTGATTAGAGTAACCAGGGCTGCACTAGAATTCCCTGGAGGCTTACAATTTCTGAGCCCAGGCCAATTCAATCAGAACCTCCAAGTATGACCCAGGCTTGGGAAACTTAAAAAGTTCCAAGAGATCTTATTAAGCACCCATAATTAGGCTGTAGGTGCTTTGGGACAGAGCCTGAACTTTCTCCATTATTCCTGGAATAGAGCAGAACAAGCTACCTCATATCTACTTTTTATATATCAATGCTGTGTTTGACTCTGTTAATATATGTTATTTATATTATGCATAGAGATGTATCTATATATGTTATCTATATTATAGATGAGATGTATTTATTTATAGATGTATAATATATATGCTGGTATATAATATGTATATTAGATTTTTAAAAAGATAGCAGGATATTAGGAAAATTAAAGGTGTCATGTTTTGGATATGCAACATCTCTCGTGGTTCATGGTGGCAGTACGTGATTTTCTGAAGGTGATGCTGATTTGGGGAGTCTCTGGAAACTAAACAGATGGGTATGGGCTAGAGGAAGTAGGTTTAGTCCTATTATCCCTAATTACTTCCCATCTTACTCTCCCCTCCTGGTCACCTATCTCATGAATATCCTTTTCTAAAAATGCCCAGTGCGATGATGTTGTCCCCATGTGTGAGGACAAGAAACTGCGGACTGAACCTGCTGAATCCACGAGCCAAAGTAAATGTTTTGCCCCTTTTTGTTGTTCTGTCGGGTGTTTAAGTTGAAGTGCTAGAACAGAACATATTATGACTAGCTTATTAGTTCAGAGGACAAGGGGCTTAACATTGGTAGACTGATAAATGAGAAATATATATGTATATATATATATACACACATAGTGTCTGTGGCTACGCTTCTAATATATGTTTTCCTTTGACTAATGTATTAATCATCATCATCATATTATTACTCTGGCTTAGCTCACTTAAGAGCCTACTATTATTTCTCAATTTCAAGTAAGTGTGCATTTAATTTTTCAACTAAGCCTTTACCAAGACAATTGTTTGAATTTTCCAAAAGACATAAAAATATGGGATAAGTAAGCTCCAGAAACCATTGCATAGCAAATTTGATGTCAAACCTCTAGAAACATCTGCTAACAAATTATCTTGGAAACACTGAGCAGATTGCTGGAAGCTGGCATGGATTCCCAAACCAGTCTTTTGCAAAACAAGTTGGATTTCCTCCCTTGACAGGCTCATAGGTCAGGAATCAGGGAGACAGGACAGGACAAAATATATCTTAATTTCAGCAAAGAGTCTGATATCCTATGGACAAGCTGAAGACATGAATGGCAGTAGAGATGAGTGGATTTGTAGCTGGCTGGGCAGCTCTACCCTAGGAATGTTGACTGCTTGATGAATCACTGCTTATCTGAGGAGAAGGGACTATGGTAGACTCCCGGGTTTTATCAGTGGCTCGTTCAGTCCAAAACATCAACGAATGATGGATGAAGACATGCAAAATGTTTTTATCTGCATTTCAGGTGTGATGGACAAAGCTGGGACAGAAACCTAACTCATTAACAGTCAGACAAATTAAGTGGCAAAGAGCATCTAGTAAGTTAACATGAGAATGAGTAAACTTAATGGGAATAAATAAAATTATCTATTTAAGATTAAGTATAAACAAGGACATTTGCTCGACTATGTTCGTGGCTGCTTTATTTGTAATAGCCAGAACTTGGAAACAACCCAGACATCCCTCAGTTGAGGAATGGATACAGAAATTGTGGTACTTTTACACAATGGAATACTACTCAGCAATTAAAAAGGAGGAAATCATGAAATTCGCAGGCAAATGGTGGGACCTTGAAACTATCATCCTGAG
>CM053763.1:75145374-75175231 GCA_028658305.1 Pachyuromys duprasi | reverse complement strand
TGGCTAGATCCCAGGGGAGGACATTGCAGCCAGCCCTGAGGAGACAGGATGAGCTGGGGTTGGATGGAAGGGGAGGAGGTCCTCCCCTGTTGGTGGACTTGGAGGGGGCGGGGAGGAGGGAGATGAGGGAGGGAGAGGAGGGGTGGGAGGGAAGGAAGGAGCGGGGCTACGCCTGGGATGCAAAGTACCTAACTTGTGATTGATATAAAAATAAATAATTTTTTTAAAAAAGCAGAACTGTGGAAATACCTCCATACAGAAAAAAAAGATTAAGTATAAAAGGATAGAAAATTGAGAATAAAAGCAGTTTTGTAAGAAGAAAAAGAAAAAAGAGAAAGAAAGAGAGAAAGAAAGAAAGAAATTCCAGAAACCATACATGATTAGAGCCTCAATACAGTGGAAAAAGCTATCCCTTTAAACATGAAGGTCTCTGAGGCTGTTTTAGTCCTGCCCATAGTCAAAAATTGTTTACAATTTCAAGCTGATCATTGACCCTTGGGATCCATCTCACTAAAGACTCACACACATCTCAGGATCTTTGAACAGCATAATTGCTGACATGCAGCTACAGAAAAATAACAATGATAAGACAAAAGATGATAGCCTAAGATGGCTTGGTGCATCTTAATTATGATCTATGATGTTCAGCTTAACTGGAGACTGAAAATTGGGACACTTAATTGTGATGGAGATTACTTCAAATAAAGAATATTTAAAGGAAACTAAGTCGTTTGCCTTTAAAATTTGGATGAAAGGCTTACACCTTCCAAAGGTCTGAGGCTTGTTTCTTGAGACAGGGTACAAATGGACTCCATGGAAACATTATCAAGCAGAAACTGACTGGTACCTGTCATTTAACATTTTCTACTTGCCACAAATAAAATTTGAAAAAATTATCTATGCTAACTGCACAAAACAATGAATTACATATAGTATTTTCATGCATTCATGTGTAAAACTAACCTTAACACGTTGCTATTAGCCCAAACTACCAAGCACACAAACTGGCCAGGTTTCAAGTGCCCTACAGCTACCTTTGACTAGTGATTACTACACTAGCTAATTTAGCTGTATAGCTATCCAGGGTCGAAGAGGCAGAAATGACAAAGGCACAAGAAGGAATCCAAAACCAGGTAGATAAGTCTCCTCGCAGAGTGATGCAGTCTGTCACTAGATATGTTCTCACTGAGGCTAGACAACTGTGTGTCAAGGCTGATTTAAGGGTTTCCACCTAATTGTGAGCTGAAATAGATAATTCTGTCCATTCTCATTCTGAGGCTATAATTCTATGATTAATGGGAACTGGCATGTTTTGAATAACCAGCCATCCTGGTTTGCTTTTCTATCACTGTGATTAACACCAACACCGAAAGCAAATTGGATGAGGAAAAGTATCCAATACTGAGGGAAGTCAGGACAGGAACTCACGGCAGGAACCTGGAGAAGAAACTATGGAGAATGGCTGCTTACTGACTGCTCCCCGAGCCAGACCTGGGGGACACAGGCTATAATCCCAGCTATTTGGGATGGGGACGCAGGAATACAGAAAATTCAAGGCCTGCCTAGGCTCCTGAGTGAAGTCAAAGCTAGTCCTAGGAACTTTGTGAGTCTTCGTAATTTTTAAAGGGTTTGAGATACACCTCAGCAGAAGAGACTTGCCTATCCTAGGTCAGTCCCTGGCATTCTGACTAGAATGATAGAGTAGGCTTAGAAACCACTGACTTGCCCATTTCCTGAAGAACTGACCTGTTTCGATGATTTCTATTAGCATGTATGAAGGCGGAAAGTCACAAAGCAAGAGAGCAATCAAGCCTGGAGTGTTGGCGGAGTCCAGGTTTCTCAGGGCACTTCACAAGCCTCCCAGCGCTCCCTTCTAAAAGCGTTCTTTTACCAAAATGGACATATTACATATGGATATGAATATGCGTCTGGCATACATTTGTTAGAGACATGAGCAGTATACACATCATTAAAAAACCTGAAATGCTTCATCATTCAATACTTTTAAAAACCACTTTGTGACTTCTGGACATTTTCAGTATAATGTGTACCAATTTCTACAACAAACAAACAAACAGAACCTCCACAATTTCTGAAACCTCTCTAGGTTCCAAAGTGAAGAGAAATCGTGTCTTTGACATCCCTGAAGCTGTGCCTCCCCTACCGGTACAGCTATGGCAGGAAGGCCAGGCCCCTTCCTTCCTGCTGCTCCATCAAGGAGGGCATGAGTCTCTATTTTCCCATGTGGAGTCTGGCACCCAGGTCCTCAGCCAGGACGTGATCCAATAGAGAAGTCCATTGGAGCAGATTCTAAATGCTTCCCTTAACAAGCGAGGAAGCTGAGGCCAAGGGGACCAGAGTGACTTTTCTATGTCCACTGTGCAGAGCTGAGTTAAATCACATGAGAACTAGAGACAGCATCCTACCCCGTGTAAGTGCTCCCCGGGTACATGGCTTACTACAGCGGAAGTAAGCCTTGTACCAAGCTCACTCGGAGCCTGCTTTCAGCTGGGCAAATGCATTTTTAAATTAAGTGCTTCCACATTAATTCCTTCAGTAGTTGTAAGGTTCTAAGTTTGATAACAGGAATGTCATTTCCTCCACAAAAAGGCACCTTATAAAGTTGCCGTTTCAAAGAAAGGCCTCAAAAGAATTTTCTGTGCCATGTGCAGAATATCTACTTAATCAACATGAACACTCATCTTACCAGGCAATTAAAATGATTTATTCAGAGAGCTTTATAGTTGTGCCTTACTACCACGCTACAATAAACTGGAGAAGTTAAGAGCAAAAGTGCCACAGTCCCACTCAAACAGAAGCTACATAAATAATACCTCTACCTTTAAGCAATCCATATATCCTTCCCAAAGACTAATGTGAGGTTTGGGTTTTTTTCAGAGGGCCTAATACATGGTTAAGCTTTATTTTTATTTCTGTGAAGCTGTCATTCAAGGATTTTTTTTCCTACTTCACTTCAGACCACTTTCTCCTTGAGAAATAACTTTGAAGTGTACCTCCTCCCCCCAAACACAGAAAAGAAAATGCAGTCACTTCCAGACTCCGGCTCTTTGCTCTTCCATCACTGGCTGCGTGAGGCATAATTCTCGTGCTGTTTGTTAGACATGTGTTCATCTGCCTCTCTTCTCTTGGGTCACATTCCCACAAAGAACACAGGATGGCATGTAGAAGTCATGGAGCAGGGCTGAGCCTGAAACATGCGGCTGCGTTACCTGCCTTCATGGGCTTTATTGTTTGCTTTGCCCTGGGGTTGTGACTGACTCTGACACACTCAAACACAGATGCTATGATGGAACTCTGCCCCCAGGTATAGCATAGACACAGCCAACTTTACACCAGAGCCGCTGTATTAACCCCCAAGAGACCCTCAAAAGATTGAGCCCACTGACATTGGGAACAGAAGGAAGGCTCCCAGGTACACAAGGCCCCTTGCCTCTTTGAGGAGTTCCAAGTGTTTAACAATTGCTGAGGCAGGGGTGTGGGAGGGAGCTTTCTCTGCAGTGAGGCTGGCTTACAAGTTGTGTACTCTCCTGTAAGTAATTGCAGTTGAACTCATTGGTTCACCATGCTAGACTTGGGAACACTCATTTCTTTGGACTGTCATTTCCCTTCCTGTCTGAGATGACTAGAAATAGATTCTTGGGAGCTGGAGGAATGGCTTAGCTGTTACAGGCACTGGCTGTTCTTCCAGAGGTCCTGAGTTCAAGTCCCAGCAACCACATGGTGGCTCCTAGTCATCTATAATGGAATCTGAGGCCCTCTTCTGACATACAGGCATACATGCAGACAGAACATTCATACATAAATAAACTTAAAAAAACAACTAAAACAAAACTAATTAATTAATTAATTAATTAAAAGAAAAGAAAGAGATTCCCCAGGAAAAGGTACACAACAAATGCAAATGGGGGTCCTTTGCAGCTCCGGTATTTTACAAAACTGAATGTTAAGTCCTTTCAATGGAACAGTTCTAGATGGAAGCTTTTCCCACTTTCTTCAGAGAAGTCTACTTAACCACTTTTGGGAGTATAATATATGCAGGACCAAGTCTGAGCACTGAAATTGGGTAGCCAGCCTATCTCTCTGACCCTCTCACCCAAGTCTCAGAGGAACTCATGGGCACCAGCCAACACCAAACACTTACCAGAAGAAAAGAGCCAAGACAGCAGATTAGAGGAGCTTGCAACTAGCTGGGTGATGTTCAAAATGGGAAAAGCCATTTTGAAGTCATAGCTTTTGGGCCTGGGTGTTAGACATGAGGAATAGAAAAGATGAACATGAAAGGACTCTAGCCCCACACTTTGACATGTGTAGGGGACTCTAGCGAGTATGTGACACTTGGTTGGACAGCAGTTAGCTTCAGAAATATGCTGGGACACTGTCCTTCCAGGCAGGCCCCCCACTTCCATTCCTGCCACTGTGGTCCTCTGCCGTCTCACCGCTCCCTGCACATATCCTCCTTCCCTCCCTCTCCTGTCCTGTCCTGTCCTCTCCTCTCCCTCCTCTCCTCTTCTCTCCTCTCCTCTCCTCTTCTCTCCTCTCCTCTCCTCTCCTCTCTTCTCCTGTCCTCTCCTGTCCTCTCCTGTCCTGTCCTGTCCTGTCCTGTCCTGTCCTGTCCTCTCCTCTCCTCTCCTGTCCTGTCCTCTCCTGTCCTGTCCTCTCCTGTCCTGTCCTCTCCTCTCCTGTCCTCTCCTCTCCTGTCCTGTCCTCTCCTGTCCTGTCCTCTCCTCTCCTGTCCTCTCCTCTCCTGTCCTGTCCTGTCCTCTCCTCTCCTCTTCTCTTCTCTCTCACTCTGTCTCCTGCTTCTTAGCTTTGTCCCTATCCTCTGAAAGTATTGTCATCTCAAGTGAAGGAGTGGGTCTCCAAGTTATAGGCCACAGTGACATGGCAGGTCCCACAGTGTTTGGAAGGCTTCTCTCATTGCTGTTTCCTGCACATAACGCTCCATACTGCTGTAATGTGTTGTTAGCTTTCCTTATTTCTGAATTTGGCCATCTTTGGGGTGCCAAAGTGCATTCTTTGAATAATTAAAGCCTTGTATAGATAGCCCTGGGGCATTCTACAGGTAAAATAATAATAATTTTTAAAAAAAGCCAATGAGATACTGTTCCTTCAGCTCTCCTGGGTTTTCAGAAGTCAGGAGCTGTGGTGTTTGTGTCCTTTTAACAGTGTGTGTATTTAACATTTACACAGTACTTGAACATTGCTCTGTTGTTAGTTAAGCATGACATGGTTTCCACAAAGGTAATTTCCTATAGTCAGATAGAAACAAGTCATTCTGGTCTGCTGTGACGTGTAGGATGACTATAGACAACCGTAATCTACTGTATTTTTTCAAAGAACTAGAAGAAAATAATTTGAATGTCTTTCCCTAAATAAATTATGCATGTTTGAAGAGATAGATGTATGTACCCAGATTTTAACATTACACACTGTATACATACGTCTTAGTATCACATGGTGCCTCATAAATATGCAGTTTTTTACCCATTAAAACTGAATTTAAATAAACACAGTATATGAAAATCTTAACACAGTTGTCCCTATGTCAACACATTTAAAGTGGCTTATAATTTTGGACATTATCCTAATGCCTTTACTCTCAATTCCTGAGCTAACCAGAATGTCACATTTATACCCCAAACACCTCACCTTTATGAGCTGTTTTATGATTACCACGTTCTTCCACATATAAGATTTCGTTGGCTTTACTCAACAGCTCTGTGTAATTTTTCTCATTTTACAAATGACAAAAATGAGACAGGGAGACACTGAGTGTTTCTGCCCAGCTGGGGACGCCTTATAAGCCAGCAGAGGACAGAAAAGCCCCCTAGAACACTTTCTAGAACTTGCGCCGTTTTCCTCTAATCAAAGATGTAGCCACTTTCGTTGTTTGTTTTTGTTTGATTTTTTGTTTTGTTTGTTTGGCTGTGGGTTTTTTTTGTTTTGTTTTGTTTGGCTTTTGGGGTTTTGGTCTCTCTCTCTCTCTCTCTCTCTCTGTGTGTGTGTGTGTGTGTGTGTGTGTCTGTACAAAGATATGAAATCCTCACTCCTTCCTGTGCTTCTCAATGTGAATGAACAAGTCTAACTAATGATTTTAACCAGAACAGAAGGAAAAAAATAAGCTCAATTTTGGGGGTCATAAACCTTGTGAGTAGAAGGCAAAGCAAGGTGCCATGATGCACACCTGTAATCCCAGCACTCTGAAGTCAGAGGTGGAAGGAGCACCACAAATCCAGTGCCATCCATGGTTATACAGTGGGAGTCCATCCCCTACCATTCATCTAGGCATTTCCATCACCCCAGAAAGACCCCATGAAAATTGGGCTGAGAAGAAAGGAGGGAGCAGCACAGGCAGAGACTAACTTTAGCCTGACCAGGGGAACCCCTGAGAAGGGTTCCAGCTGATGACGATCCACGAGGCTTGTCCTTCCGGTGCTGAAGTCAATGATGAATGGATTTTCTCTGTTAGGCTGAGTACACCACCAGTACACCCTGGGATCTAACTAAAGAATACATAAGCAAATTCTCATGATCTTAGCTCCTTCATTTTTCACTTCATTTTCATTGATAGAAAATCAGTGAAAGCCAGGAACTGTGGCACACACCTGTAGTTCCATCCCCTCAGGAGGCTGAAGCAGGAAGGCTGCTTTAGTACAGGAGTTCCAGGTCACTGAGCTCCTATACTAGAAAGAACAAGGCAGTAGATATGGGGGAATCTACAAAGGAAAATAATGCTTTTGAATTATATCTTCATGACTTGCCTTCAGAGGGCTGTGGATTTGTTTTTGTTGGTTTTGGTTGTTGTTTGTTTGGATGCTTTTGTGGGAGTGGGTTGGGATTTTATTGTTTTGTTTTGTGTTAATGTTCCTGCAATTTGGGCATGCTGCCACCAGGGAGCAGTGGTGTCACAAAATCGAGACTTAATTTTTCTAAATTAATCATGACCTGGCATTTTTCTTTTATTGCAGAGACCTTTGCCAAAGCGTCTATGTGTTTCCAATAGATACTTTTTAAAATGTATGTGTATGTGTGTGAACGTCCATGTGGGTGCCCACAGGGGGCCCAAGCAAACATTGAACCTCATGGAGCTGAAGTTCCAGATGGTTGTGAGGGGCCTAATGTGGGTGCTAGGACTGAACTCTGGTCATCCAAGGACAGCAAGTATACTTAACCACTCACTGAGCCATCTCACCAGCCCACCAAAAGAAAATTTGAACAGACAGTTGAAGGAACAGGAATTTATTATTGAACCATTCATGGATAGGACCTAAGGTCAAACTTTAGAGAAAGAGGCTATTAGATTATTATTTATGCACATAAACTAACCTAAGCTGTCAATCTATACCTAATCGGATGCACAAGCTGTAATTAGATAACATTACCACAAGACTCGCACTTCCAAAAATGGAAGTGAAATCATTAATGTAAGTGAATCCAGTTAACTCAGAAACAATTCATACAAAAAAAAATAAGAAGAATCTAACATTTGACAAAGGTAGTAATTTTTGTCATACAAATTTATTACAGCCACGGCTCTCATATCCAAGCTTGGAATGACTGTGTCATCTGTTAAGAGTAATTCACAAAGTCAAGAGCAAGAGCTGCAGTTCTGTATTCCTATTCTAAGCACTGTCTTTTTCACCATTAGAAAATAAAAGCTACTTAAACCTCTCTCACACTTGAATTTTATAGATTGTACATACAAAGGAAAAGGTCATATCTGCAGCATTCTCTACAACATTAAAAATAATTGGCGGCTCTTCAGCTGCTAAACAAATTCAATTTGTTATTAAACTATTATTTCAAAACAGAAACTAAAGCTTATCAGATTCCTTTCCTCACAAACCATCATTCCTGTGGTCCAGAGAAATCTGCTAAATTAAAGGGAACTGTTAACGAACTTGGAGACTCTGTGTGTTTATCAGAAGGTGGTGTCATTGTTTGGCTAGACTACTCCCAAATGGGGACAAAATGTGTTTCCATTCCACAGAGATATTAAAATGGGGTCTGGCAAATAGGGAAGATAAAATGAGGGAAGAAAAAGAGAGCTTCATATTTTACAATAAATATGCCATGTACTTCTGAGAATTTGCTTAAATCAATATTTTAAGTCTGATTGTTGCTCAATGCTATTAGGCAAATGCAAAGAGTTCACTGAGGGATAGAGCTAAAGCACTCTGCTAATTTACATTTATTGATAAGGACTTGGCTGGAGCAGGAACATTCAGCTTTTGCTTCAATAAAGAATCTGGCTTTAGAGCCTGGGATTTAATGTTGCTGCAGTGCTGGTGGAAAACACAGCCAGGAGCCCTTCCCTGTTCTGCTACCATCTAGGCTCGAAGCCCTGACCCCCATCTCCAGTGAGACAGCATCCGCACAGCCATAGCTCTGCTCCCCACACCAGCAGTGAGTCATTCACTAAGAGTCTTGATCGCCGTCAAAGGAACCAGTCCTGGAAACGCGTGACATTGCTGTACAAGTGCTACCGAGTTCACACAGGGTGGGTGGTGTGCAACACGCACCTGAGGAAACAGGAACCAACAGGAGCGTGTGGCACTAGGGAGGGAACCCCAAGCCTCGGACTCAGCAGGCTGCCCCCAATCAGCACTTTCTTTTCACATCTTCCCTTGCACAAGAGTCAATATACTGGAAGAGATTTTTCTACTGGCCAAGGTCAGAACACAGGCCACTCCCTGGCTGGGCTGGGGTGAGGAAAGGAAGGCTGTGGTCTTTTTGGCTTCCTCAGGAACATGTCTAGGTTTATATTGCCACCAAGACCTTATTTCATTGGGAGTCAGGGGTTCTTCAGGGGTTGCTGAAGTAAGGGAATAAGATGCCAGGCTGCCAAGGCAATACACATGTCTTACGTGAGCTTAGGAAGGGCTGGTAATCAGTGACTGCAAACAAGTTGGTAGCATTCTGGAGAGGCCCATTACAAGGACCTGAGCATAAAACAGGCTTAGAACAGTACACTACGTTAGAACACAGCCAGGCCCGGGACTCCGATTTACTCAAATTTACTTTTTCTGACAACAAACGTAGATAATACGCACTGTTATCGTTATTTCTTCCTTCAAGGCAATTGAGAAGCCAAGATGAAGCATGGTTTTCAACTTTGGCACTGTTGACATTTGGGGCCACAAACTCTGCTGTGGGGCCGTGCTGTGCCCTGGAGGCTCTCTCCCCACAGCTCTTGCCTCCACCCTGTGGGTGCTGGTAGGAGCCTGACCAATCACAGAGATGAGCAAAAGTGTTCTCAGACATTGCCAAATATCCTCGGGTCAGAATGGAATTGCCCCCAACTGACAACGGCTGAGATAAAGTAGTTTTCCCAAGTCACACTAGTATACTCTCAGACCGGTCTACACCCAGAGTCCACACAGTTAACCATGTTTATGACACACCTTAGAGTTTATGCAGCATTTTAAAATCACTAGATATTGGCATATTATAATTTATGTTTTTATTATATACAAAGTGATGCCATATTACACAAGAGGGAGAATGGTGGCATCAGCCAATGGTATCCTCCGTCTTCTCGAACACTGTTTAATCTTCCTATCTTTGAAATGTGGTACTCTTTAGGCAACTCCTTCTCCTTCTCTCCACCTCTAGGAACTTGCTATCACCATTCTGCCCTGTGCTTCTGAGTTCAGATTCCACACACAGGATATGTAAGAATGTGTCTTTCTGTTTCTGTACCTGGCTTATTTCATTTAACATGTCCTCCAGGTTCATCCATGCAGACACAAATAGCAGAACTTCTCTCATTTCAATGACTGAATAACATTCCACAGTGTATACAAGTACCTTATGATCTTTATTAATACATTGGTGGGCATAAGCAACAGCTAGCTTTGGAGAATAAGCCTTCACTAGGCGAGAACTCACAACTGTCTTTCTGACGAACTGAATTCAGGTTCTTTGGTTCCCTACCCAGAAGTGGGGTGGCAGATCATATGTTAATTCCACTTTTGGTTCTTTTGAGAAAGTGCCATTCTGTTTTACATAGTGGCTGTACTAACTCAAACTCTCCCTTAACCTACACTCTGTTACATTTCATCTTGTTGACACGTGATAAGTCCATGTGGCTTTAATTTGCAATTTTCTGATAATTAATGAAGGTCAGTGTTTTGCAAGGGTTTGTAGTCATTTGTATATTGTCTTTAGCAAAACACTTCTTTTAGTTCTTTGCTCATTTTTAAAATAAGGTTGTTTTCTTGCTATTGAGTTTCATCTGTATTTTGGATATTAATTATCAAATGCTTGATTTGGAAACAGTTTCTCCTGTCCATGGATTGTGTTGCCCTCTTATTTTCCTTACCATGAAAAACCTTTCAAAAAAGTTACGTGCAATCAAATTTGTCTTTGTCTGCTGTTGTTACCTGAGCTTTTAGAATCAAATCTACAAAAATCATTGCCTGAGCAGTGGCTGCATCACTTTTCCTCCTACATTTTCTTCTAGTAGTCTTCTAGTTTCAGGTCTTACGTTTGAGCCTTCTGTTCTTAGTGAGTTGGTCCTCCCATGTAATGTGAGGCAAGGGTCCAGTCTCATTTCTACATGGGGCCATCCTGTTTTCCCAGCATCCTTCAGTAAACAAGCTGTTCTTTCCCCATTGTGAGTTTTGGCACAGTGCTCACAAGCCAATTCACCATGAAAGTGTGGTTGTCCACAGCACAGATTGTGTCACTCTGTCTGACAACAGTTCCATGGGAGACGTATTTTAAGTTTGGTTAACTTCAGAGTTCTTGGAGGAAAAGGAGTTTCTACGAGTATTGGACTTGCACAACATCACTTCATTCTTGGTTTTGTTTTGTTTTGTTTTGTTTTTTTATAGAAAGCACTTAAAAACTTTCATTTGGTTTTTGTTTGATTTGTTTTTGTTTTTATTTATTTTGTTTTAGTTGGCTCCTGGTAGTTTTCCGGTTTTACTAACTGGTAGAATTAAATTTGGGAATAAATTCCTTGATCAAATGTTAATAAGAGGTATAAATTGCCGTCGAATGATTAGGTCATACTATTTTAAAATAAGTTTTTAAAAAATCAAAGGAAAGGAGGGAGGGGGAGAGGGAGACCGGAAAGAAGGGAACAAAGGCATCTGGAGGCTCTGAGCCTGTCTCCCACATTCACTAATGGACCCCCTTCATATAATAAGTCCATTTGCATCCCAAAAGAACTAAAGAGGAAACATCCTTTGGGTTTCATCCCAGGATGGCTTCTAACATGCTGAAGTGTAGTTTTATTTCTGACTCACTGGGAAAACTGAGTCACAAATACCACTTTAGCACTTAGCCTTTTACTGAAGGTCTCCTGGCCAAGACCAGGTCAAATCCAAAGCAGCTTGGAGTGAGGGATCAGATGAGCTCATGATGCACAGCAGAATGGCTGCAGATGCTCAAGAGAGAAAGGCTCTGACAGCTGGGACCTTCGTGACTTAAAAGACAAACAAAATTCCTGGCTAATCAGGAACCAAGGAGATGCCTAAATAGACAACAACATGCTTTGGCTAGTCACTAGACCTCTCAAGCTTGTCCCATCTGTGAGTAAGTGGAGAACAGCTATGATGTTCAAGAATTACTAATGTGCCTGAAGTTGACAGTCCGCCATCATCACTGGCCTATCCAGCCACCAGAGGCCACATCAAGACCTAGAGATTCAGCAGTTGCCCCAGCTTTGGCGAATGCACAACTTTTGGGGGACAGGCATATGAGAGTAGATCTAAGGGTGGTTTGATCAGGTGATCAGGTTAGACCAGGTTACCAGCTCTTCTGCCTCCTTTATAGCATAACTGTTGTGAGGTAGACAGAGCTTGTAAAGTCTGCAAACTATAGTCCACCCTCAACTCGTTCAGTGGGTACAGCCTTGGCCATAGCCCTTCATTCATTTTTGACTCAAGTTTCTTCATCTCTAAAATGGGAATAATCATATCTGTTACCCAAAGCTATTGTGGAGACTAGACAGCTGTGTATATCAAGACACAAGGACAATTGCTGACATACACAAAAGGCTATAAGTGGTACTTCTCAACCTGTGAGTCGTGGCCCCCGTGAAGGTTGAAGGAGCTTTTCACAGAGCTCACATATCAGGTATCCTGAATGTCATATTTGTACACTATGATTCATGACAGCAACAAAATTATGAAGTATCAACAAAGATAATTTTATGGTATTAGGTCACCACAACATGCGGAACTGTATTGAAGAGTTACAGCATTAGGAAGGTTGAGAACCACTGTTATAAAGTCCTTCACTGCAGAATGAAAAAAAAATAAAATAAAATAAGACCCAGCCTCATAACCTCTTTTCTTCACCATGGCTGCCTTCTCTGCTATCAATGAGCATATACCAGATGCAGTGATGTGAGTTCAATTCCCCTCCCCCTTTTCACTCAGCTCATAACCCTCCATAATACCAGTTCTTTTAACTTTAAGGAATCTCTCCTTCCTTTCCTGAACCACATTCACTTCCGAGAAAGCTTTAATGAAAGCCCTGGATAGAGTGGCATAAATGTTCTTCCAAGCAATTGCTTCCACGGCAGACTCCTGGCACAACGCTGTATTTACTCAGCTCTAGTTGCACAGAGTAATGCTAAGCACACACCCCTTGTTCTCCAAGAGCATGTGCTTACTGATACTCATTCATGCATATGAACCCATACGTCTTTAGAGAGATAAAAGCTTAGCTGGAAAAGGTTCCCTTTCTTTAGTTTCTTGAGAGAAAAATGACTCCATTGAAAAACTCCAGTTAAAAACTCCCTTTTAAAAACTCCAGATTAATAGAATTCTGAACCAAGTAACCACATGTAGCAAAAATACTAACTAAATCATACAGGAACCTCGTACCTAGACACTTAATTTATTATGCCACTCTTCACTCCATCCAACCAGTTATTGGGTTTATTATGTAAATGATGTTCTGCCTCCATGTTCACCTGCACGCCAGAAGAGGGCACCAGATCTCATTATAGATGGCTGTGAGCCACCATGTGGTTGCTGGGAATTGAACTCAGGACCTCTGGAAGAGCAAGCAGCAGTCTCTGAGCCATCTCTCCAGCCCCTCACTCCAACCAATTATAAGAGTGGGCCCACCTTCATTTTCTACCCATAGAAATGTCTCTCAAGAAGGGATAGGAAATTTGGGTGCACAGGATGGCTCAGAAGGTAAAGGCACTTGCCAAGCAGCCTAACCACTTGAGCCCACCCTGTGGAAGCCACATTAGAGGTGGGAGGAGAGAGCCACCCCCATGAAGTTCTCTGACCTCAGCATGAGTGCACACGCAACTGTGTGTGCTCACATAACTAAAGAAAGGATAGGAAGGCCAAACAAAGAGAACACAAAGCTTTGGGCATCTAAAGTTATTTCTGGAGGAAACTGCTATTCCAGGACGAAGACAGCAGGCAAGCTTTTCTAACCCATGGCCCACAGGCCACATGAGGCCAAGACAGCTTTGAGTGTGGCCCAACACAAAACGTCTGTGTGTGTGTGTGTATGTGTGTGTAACTCAACTGTACAGTTCTAGACCGTGAGCTTTATAGGTGATAATGATGAATCAGCCATGCCAAGCTAATGTCAAAAGCTTGGCATGGCTGATTCTATAACCATGCTGAAGAAAGCTGAGCTGTGGAATGGGACCACCAACAAGGCAAATTTTAGAGAGGAAGTAGTCAGCAGACAGCCCTGCTTATCCCCAGTTCTGCAGAAGAAGGATATCCTTCAACTTGGGCTTGGCTGTTGACTGGCATCAGATGCCTTTCTGTGGCTTTTGTGAGAGATTAAGTGGGAACTCTTACTACTTCCTCTCTATGGACAAATGGCAGGCTGGCTAGATGTCCTGGTATCCATGTTAACCTTCCTAATGGTGGTAAAACTCTTCACCGCCAGGAATGACAGATACATCAGGAGCCTTCGTATTAGTTACTTCTCAGAACACTGTGACCAAATATTTGACAAAAAGCAACTTGAGGAGAATGATTTTATTCAGGCTCAAGGTTTGAGAGAATAGTGTCCATAATGGCAAGGAAGGCACAGCAGGGTTAATACCATCAGACCTGGATGCAGAGAACAGGAAATGCCAATATGTATATGGATCTCTCCTTTATCCCTTTCTGCTCAGTCTGAGACCCAAGCCCAAGGATAATTTCACCCACATTCAAAGTGGGTCTTCACTTAGTAGTTTCAATCTCCCTTGACCTCTTAAAGACACACGCAAAATCTCATAGCTGATTCCAAACTCAGTCAAGTTGACGATGGAGAACAGCTAACAGAGTGCTATTCAGATGTGGTCATACTCATCCTGTCCAAAAAGTGTCATGTGACCTTTGCAAAGGACTGTACATGTGCCTTTTAGAGACTCTTCTTTACCCTGTTTCCAAACGAAGCACCTATTGCTCACCCAGGAATGGAAGTAGAGTTTCTTTGATGTGATGGTAATTGGGGTGAGGGACAGTCATCCATAGAAGAAACACAGGAGAGATAACCTGGCTCTTGACCCATGAGAATCACAGCAGCCCTGGACCACCAGCCGTCCCTTTACATGATCCATAATTGAGCTTCCACCTTATCCAAGCTGTTTCCTTCGAGTTTCCTCTGACAGCAGGATGCAATCCTAGCACAACAGATAAATGTAGGTAAGCTATTAGAGAATTAACTCCCCAAAGCCTATTGACTTCCCAGGGGTTTCTATGGGCTCTTGTTCAGCTCTTGTTTATATACTTTGCTTTGAGTAAAGAGCAATGTGTACATTCCTTCTAGAGTGGCCAACCATTGCTGGAAATGAAGTTGTAAAATAAGCCTTATTTTTAAATTGAGAAGGTCCTGTCCACATATATGATATATAATCATTTTGCTTTGAGGTAGCAGCTGGGTAGGTAGAAAGCAGTCTTCCCAGCCTGCCACATCTGGGCAAACTACAAGAGCCAATCCCTCTTTCATTTTGTCAGTAGAGTAGAAAACGACCCATTGTCTCCAGCATGGGCTTAAGTGTCTCTTGATTTATTTGCTTACCTGCATTCAATTAGAAAAGCTCCCTTGTTTGCTATTTATTTATAGATGTCGCTTGGGTTGTGCCCACTCTTTACTATATGTTGTCACTTCCCCTGAACAGAGAACTGTGTTTACAAAGCTCTTCCCCGTAATTAGTGTCACTCGGTGGAACAAGGAGCCTCTATTTCATACCCGCCGCAGCTCTCACTTGTGGACATTACGCTGACGGACCACTTCCCTCACCCATTTCTTCAGAAAATAACATAAAAGGTGTTATTGTAGTGGCCAGTCTCTTGGGGAAGCCACACCAGGGCCCCACTACGCGACAGCCAAGAGAACCCCCCTCTATCACATTTCCATTAATTACATCTTTCTTTTCAATAGTGATGTGGCATAAAAACAAGGCAAGTTTGGGTTAACTTGATCCTGTCAGGAGATGGCAGGCCTCAGAGGACACATTAATCAGTGGCTGTTGGCATGGGTATCCCTTACATGTGAATGCCAGTGAGCATGTTCTAGTGCTGGGAGTGGAAGAATTGGGAGTATATATTTTATTAGAATTCTAATAAATTAATTATGTCTATTTGAGAAAAAGAAGACGTTTCACGACTGTTTAAATTTTTTCTAGGACACTGTTCTATCACCATGAATTGCTTGAAGAAATGCATGCTAGAGGTAAAACCTTTCTTCAAACATGAAGTGCTATCAAAACTTCAACACACCCTTGAAAAAATAACTGTCCTGGTCCTCTCTATTGTTTTGGGTACTTCAGATGTAGTCCCAAGCTAAGTAAGTAGACTTTGTCCCTTCGAGTGTCAGAAGCAAGCAAATGGGCTGAGGGTGAAGGAACTGGCCAAACTCTTTCTATAGTATCAGAGAAGATGCCAAATAGTGTCATCCCAAGGGGACAGAAAAATCAGAGTGCTGTCTTCCTACCATCAATGTGATAATGTGAACTATAGATGTCCCCTTCTTCTACTGAGAATCCAAGCAGTCTGTACAGTCAAGATAGATGGAAGCCTCTGGGATGAACTCCTGCTGTCCTAAAGGTACCTTTTATATAACAGAAGACATCACCAAGTCAGACTTAAACCATTGGGGCTTTTATTGTTAGTTTTTCTCATTGACACACACTAGAGTCACCTGAGAAGAGGAAACTTCAATTGAAGAATTGTCTTCCTCAGATTGGCCTGTGGGCATATGTTTGAGACACCTTTTTGATTATTGATCAGTGTGGGAGGGCCTGGACCACTGTGGGCAGAAAGCAATATAAGCATCTATGAAAGCAAATTAGAGGTCAGCATTCCTCCATGGTCCCCGCCTTGAATTTCCTCAATCATGGATTGTGACTGGGGAGCATAAGATGAAATAAAACAGAAAAGTCAATACTTGCTAAAGAAATTATTCAGTATTAGCAATGTCCTGATATTCTAATGTTCTGTGGAACTCGTGCTGTTATCTGAGACCCAGGGTCCTTCCACCCTTTGTCCCAACAGGCATTCACTCTTACACACCTCCCTTCTGGGTCAAAAATGATTCCAGTTGTCAGGTTCTGGCTTGGTAGCCCAGTGCATCTCTCCTGTTTACAGGCTAAAACTTTCTCTAGAAGTCCACAACCAACCTGTCACATGGTCATCCCAAAAATGGCTGGGAAACAAGCATCTCAACTTTCCAATGTCTTAAGTAGGCCATGGACAAAGGACAAATGAATTGGGAATAGACATTGAGCTAAGCAACAAAATCTACTATAAATCACCCCCTGCAAGGCAGTGAGGATGAAGGCATGAAGTCGAGAGGAGCCTTCCTCCTCTACTTACTCCGGACATGTTAGCACAGCTTTCAGAGCATGGGAACCCATTCTCTAGCCTATAGAGATCTCTATGATTATACCCTGACCAAATCCTTCATCTGCTGAAAATCCTGAATGACCTCACACTAATCTCATGATATGGTCTCAACCCCTTGCACTTATCTCTAGAACTTTTATATCTACAATCCCCTTTGTGAATGACATTTGGATACTTTCAGTTTTTCAAATATATCCCACTTCCCCATGGTTGCAGAGCATCCGCTTGCTGGAACACTAGCCCGCATGTATGTAACACACTCATTCATCAGGCTGATTATCACTGATCTTGAGTTCTCACTGGAGACAATGGAACTCACTTTCTCTGGGAAGCTGTATTAGTAGCTGCTTCTCCTGTTGGTGTGACAAGCAACCAGACAAAAATCAGTGTCGGGAAAGAAGGGCTTATTTGGCTCATGGTTTGAGGATACAGTCTTATAGGAAGGAGGGCGTAGCACCAGCAGCCTAAAGCAGCTGGCCACATTTCCTCTACGGTCAGCTAAGCTCAGAGAGTGAATGCCTAGCCCCCTTTCTCCAGGTCAAGACCCTAGCTCAGGGAAAGGTGCTTCTCACGCAGGGGGACTCTTCCTACCTCGTTGAACCTCATTTGGACCACTGCTTGCACACATCCCCAGGCATCTATGCCTTGGGTGGTTCTAGACCTGTCAAATTTATCATCAATATTCACCATCCCAGACCTCTGCTCTAAGGTGAAGTTCTGTTTCCCTCCAATTTGCACCTCTTAGAATCCTGTCTTTACGTCCCCAGGATAAAATCTAGTGCAGGACTTTAGAAAGAATCTGAGGCATTTTTATGGGAATAAAAACAAAAAATGAGAAAAATAAAAGACAACCTTAACTTATTTTGTGGCTTTGACTCTGAGGCTTTGCTGTGGGAAGCAAGGTGTTTGTCATAACCAGCCATTTAGCACAGTGGTTAAAGTCACAATACCTTGTTGAAAGCCTGACTTCACGGCTTCTCAGCTGAGAGGCTCCGGGTTACTGTCACTCTTCTCATTCTGTTTCCTTGGCTTCATGATAAGATCTTTTTGTTATATGCCCATACTGGATGAAGTTGGTTTCCCACCCAACATCTCAATGTCTATTTCCTGCCTGCAGTGAGACACCCGTGAAAAAGTCTTCCTACCATAATGAAAAGGGGTTGCCATGAACAATCTGATTCCTTCTGCTTTCGTTGTCATAGCGGTCGTCATTAGGAATGTCACTCTTGAGGTTGTATAAGTTGTCATGTCACCTTGAAAGGAGCCAACTCAAAACAACAACAATAACAACTCATACAGCATGTCTGAACAAAAGGACAAAAATGAGCCAGGTCTTAAACAATGTCAAATGATGAATATACAAGCTTGTTCCTGTCCAAGGTATAGGTCTCATACTTCCAGAGGCAAGGCACATCAGCAATTCCTAGCTTATGGTTTCCAGTTGTAGATATCCAAACCTTCTTAGGTAATACACCCCTATGAGGACTGTGAGAAAGAAAGGAACTAAGCCTGTGAAGTGGAGCCACCTCAGAAGAAGCCCTGATTACGCGGTATAGCTCATCAGTACTAGCCATGGGACTCTTCCAGGTCAGTGGTGAGGTGGGCCTGCATGTGGGTCAGGCCAGTCACATAGCTGTGGAGAATAAATTCCTGAAGGGAAGAGAGCTTATCTGAGTTAGAACTCCTTAATTTGTATCATCCATCCCAATGCCAAAGACTCTGTGACCAATAACCAGAATAGTATTGTTATTATCACAGCACAAACACAGTAATTCTATACTTATAGACAGTACCAGAATATTACCCCTCAAATTACATTTGTTTATTAAAAAAATAATTTTAAGTGAACTAAAATCAGACACCTTAAAAGTGATAACCAGAACTAGCTGCACGTGGTTGCCATGAGTGGTTGCATTATCTAAACTGTTTGATTTATTTTCAGGATGTTAATTTACATTTGTTCCTTTCACTCATCACTATCCCTTTATTACCAAACTTTATGACTGTGAACTATACATTTCTCCCTAGCATATGGGCCACATAACTTTCTTGGATACCTAATTAACAAGGATTTTTTTTTCCTAAACCGTAATTATAACAAAATATGGTACATTTAGCTTAATTTTCTATTTAATGCTTGAAGGTGCATAGGAAATGCAGCTCTGTGGCCCAGAGAAGGGGAAAGCTGCCATGTACACACTCATTCTCAAGAGAAGGTCTGGGAAACAGATGTTCTGAGAAGCAAAGGCGAGGGGAAGCTCATGCAAAAGTCTCTAAGAAATGATATCGATGATTAAAGGCCAGGATGTAGTTCATGTTCATTAATAGATGGAAGGGATGGAAGCGGGAACTCACAGAGTTATCAAAGAACATAAAAGACACTGCTCTTGGCATGGCAGCCTGCTGTCCTCTGGTTCCGCAGCCAACTTTCTTTCTCCTTTGTGGAGCCCAGCAGGTGACGGGCAGCCTCTGGACGTGAGGAGGGACTATCTCCCGTTGGTAGAAAACAACATGGAAAACCTTGAAAACCCTCGTGTGCATAACTGTATGGATGCACACGACTGCTTGTATTGAATTGTTTCATGAAGTTGTGCAGAGGAGAGTGGAAAAGACTCCAAAACTCATGTATTACACAGCAAAACCTCCAAAATGGTTTCTTCTCTCCCGCATGCATTCAGTTCTTGTTCTCTGGTGTCCTGGCCATTGATCTCAGTTCTTCATTTGTGTGGTCAAGAACTGAACACTAAGTTTTTAGAGTTCATTCATTTAAGCAGAGGCGTGAATAAGCCACCTTGGAATATATTTTCCTTCTAACATCACATTAATGTGTGTTACGGGAGTTGGGGTACAGTACTTGCTTAGCATGAGCAATGGCCCTGGGTTCAGCCCCTAGTGCCACAGAACAAATCTAAAGGTGTCTAATAGAAATTTTTGAGGCCATTATGAGAATCATTTTCACAAAGAGTTCAAAGCCCATGGCAATTTCTGGCACTCTTTACACCACAGCGTTTATGAAGCCTAACTGAGACAGGTTGGAGCTAAAACAGGGACTGTCTGCCAGGCATAGTGACACAGCACTCTAACCACAGCACTTCAGAGGCTCAGGCAAGAGGCTCTCAAGCTCAGCTAGGACCATTATGGCACATGAAATAAGGCAGTCCTAGACATGTGTTATCTGAATTTCAATGTATATAAAATGTATATGTTATGAAAGTAGAAAAGTGGCTGGAGAGGGGAAGAGGTCTAAAGGAAGCAGGGGCAAGGGAAGGTAACCGGATATATTTGACATGAAAGCAGGTGGGTCCACTAGAGAGGAAGAAGAGACATGGGGAGGCACTGGGTGAGTAAATTATAACAAGTATAATGCATACATGTAAAATTGGTACAGTGAAACCCACCACTTTGTGTATTATCTGAAAACATCAGTCAAAACTTGAATTAAAAGAAAAAAAGAGATTAAAAAAAGTATTATCTCACCTAGCTGGGAAATCCCTAATTAAGGCTTGCTTCACATGAGGTGTCAGCAGGAATCTAGTCTCTGGCCATTTCTTAGCCTTCCTTCCGGAGTCTGCCTCCTCCCTTAAGTTCCCTCACAGTGCCCTTTCCTTCTTGCTTCACCCCTGAAGCTCAGAGCTCTTGGGACCAGCAAATAACTGGTTTCCATTCTTACACTCTCACTCTGGGCAGTCTAGCTTCTATGGCATGGAGAGAGAAATTTACGTTCAGAAACGAGCAGAAGTTTTTCTGCCATCTTGTGTGTTATTGAATTCATCTAAAGTACTGAGATTACAGGCTGTGGTACACACCCACTGTTCTCTCTCTCTCTCTCTCTCTCTCTCTCTCTCTCTCTCTCTCTCTCAACAGAGGCAAAAAGTCTACCTCCCACACCATCTGATAAAACTGAAAGAGGGAACACATCCCAAAGGAAATGTGAAGGACTATAAACCAAGAGGAAAGGCAGAAATGTGTGCTGAACAGGAGATAACAACGCTTCTTTGACTTGGGCTGTTTGTCCCCAACAGGTGACCTCTCATCTCTCAGATACAATGGAATGAGCATGTTGAAGGAAATAATCAAATAATGAATCCTTTGTGACTAGACAGAGATGCATATATGGCTATGTGCTCACAGACAGAGCGCTCAGTCCACTCCTTGTGGTAGGCTTTCTTCTTTGGGCTCTGAGAAAGAAAAACTAGCACTCAGACTTGCACATGACCAGTAATAGTTTAACGCTTTTGTCTGTAGAGAAGTATGTGTTCAGTGGTCTTTCTATTGGCCTCTGCCACATAGTCTGTGACTTAGAAGGTCTTGATTAGAACCAACAGCAAATAAGCCAAACTATTTACTTGTAAATAAATAAGAATTTATATTTTCACAGTGAGCATCCTTGCTAGTCACTTTGTCCGGAGCCGCCATATTGGAACAAAATTCACGCTACTCTCTAATACACATTCAGTAGGGAAAAAAATATGTAAACTGCATTAATCTGATCAAATGGATGAAGAAGAGACAAATACAAGGAACAAAGAAGAAAGGCAAAATGAGCATGGTCCCATGCCTTAGTCATATACCACCTCCCCATGCTCCTCCATCAATAGAACTAGGGCCCCTGGTGAAGGCCAAGATCATCCAGCCTGGCATGACTTGAAAAACAAAAAAATCATTGGTACTTGGCTGCCTATGGGCATACTTTCTCACTTAGCCCACAGGGTATAAGGACTCTGAGAAGACTATATATATATATAATTATTCTATTCTATATATATATATATATAATTATTCTATTCGCTCTGGCTCCAAATATCAACAGCAAGCTTTTCATCCTTTTTCCTCTTTTTGAACATCAGTTTGAAGGTGAGGTTGCTGGTTCTTGGGGCAGGAGACTAAAAAGCCCATTGTATTTCAATTGTGGCTTATAATACATTGCTAATTTGACTTGCAAATTAGGAAAGCTAAGAATGAAAGTGTTCTCTATCTGCCCCAGTGTCTTTAGAAGACAAGTAAATTAAGAAGGAGGAGCTGGAAATAGGCAAAGGTGCATTTTTCTATGCCAACCTTCTAAGGTTATACACTGTCCAAGGACCCCAAAGAGAACTCTCAAAACAACAAAATCACAAAAATAATCAAACCATTCCTCGCTGTTAGGCTGGGCTGCTGTGTCGTGGATGGCATTGCCCGGGCTAGCGAAGTGGAATCACAGAGCTGACGATGAACAGAGAGGCTCGACGCCTTGCCAGCGGTGATCCTGCAGCAGGCAGCGTTTGTCTGTGGAACCACATGTCTTTTCCCCAGCACTATTACTATCATTTAAAAAGCAAGAACAAGAGCTGAGCCAAAGTCAGGTTGGGTTGGCCATAAATAACTTCATGTTCAAGGCAATTTATGCAGCAGCCTAGTGAGCCAGCCAGGAGGCTGGCACACACGCCACCGTGTGCACAGCCCAGTGGGGAGCGTTCTGCGCAAAGAATGTGGCTGTTGGCACGAGTTTGTTTTTTACCTGGACCAGCTTGAATCACTGTCTCCTTGCCAGGAAACCTAGCGGACCATTGGGAGTCCTTTAAGAGAAAAGCCATATATTTCAGGTGACTTGTGAATGGAAAGATGGATGCTGTCAGCAAGCAGTTTTGCTGCCAGATTGGGCATAAGACAAGCATAATGGGAATTTAGATTATGCAGAAAGATCTTTTTCATGGACCTCATTTATTAATAGCTAACAATAAAGATAGCTTCCAGTATTGTATGCCTATAATGGGCCAAGAAGGATACTGGCTTGCATTTACAGTCTACAAATACAGGGGTCCCTCAGCATCCAAGGGGATTAGTTCCAGGATCCCCTCGGATACATAAACCCTAAAGTACACACATTCCTCACACAAAATGACATAATATTTGCATATAACACATGACATCCTCCTGTGTACTTTGAATTTTCTCTAGATTACTGATAATACCCAGTACAAGGCAAAAACTCTTAAATACTGCACTAAATTGTTTAAGGAATGAAAAAAAAGTGTATCCATGTTCAATCCAGATGCAGTTTTTAAAAACTATTTTTATTCATTGTTGATTTTGCAGATTCAAAGCCAGCAGAAAAGAAAGGGATGATTTTAATTTCACTACGGCCATGCAAAAGTGTGTGCATGTGTGTGTGTGTGAGAGAGACAGACAGAGAGAGGGGGGGGGAGGGAGAGAGAGAGAGATCACTTTATAAACAAGGAAGCTGGTGTTCAGAGAAAGCAGCTGACTTGCTTGAGTCTAGGACTGCACTGGCAGTGAACTAGAGCCGTGGTTATTAACCTTCCCAATGCTGTGACCCTTTAATACAGTTCCTCATTTGTGGTCACCCCCAAACATAAAATGATTTTCATTACTACTCAGCACTGTAATTTTGCTGCTGTTATGAATCATAATGTAAATATCTGATATGCGACCCCAGAGGAGTCAAGACCCACAGGTTGAGAACCACTGAACTAGAGGCTCAGTTCTCTTCAGCTCTGAGCCCATGCCTTTCTGCTTAAGTCACATTACCTACAGCTATGCCTTGCTCCTGCCCTGTGAAATGAGAAGCTACATAGACAGCTGGCAATCCTACCCATACCAATCCTCCAACCAGACCAATGCTAGAATAGATACCGTGGCGTTTCAGCTTGTAACATAAATAGCCCTTCCCCAAACTGGGGCAGCATTTCCTTCTGCATTGGACGCTATCTTCCCAAAACGTCTCTGGCCAGAGCCTCTCTGGTCAGAGCATTGGGTCCAGGATGAGCTTTCAAGCCAGGTGGGCAGCTCGGAACAGAACATTCCCTCACGGATCCCAGTCCTCCCAAGCTCGGGATGGAGCGCTCTGCTAACAAATGGTTTGAATTACAGGGAATTTGAATGTGTTCCCTTGTCTTGGACAGAGTTGATGCAATTATGAAATAACCCCATTTTTAAAAGTGTGTTGTCCATATGCCGTTACAGCTGAGTCTTTTCATGAACAACAGACGTCTGGCCATTTCATGCAGAGTCACACCCCACATGCAAGTGGATGTACATAATCAGGGATTCTGAAGTGCAGCAGAAGCTGTTGCATGGAAATGTCAAGCCTGAAACCTAGACTGGCCCCAAGGTGTGGATGGGGCAGATTGGCATTATTCAGAAAAAATAAACAAAAACAAACAACAACAATAATAAAAAAACAGCTTTTTAATGATTGGATAAGAATTAGAAAAACCTCACAGTTTTGCCAAGATGGACCAAATGTTGTGACATAGTGAACGTGAACATGGAGACAAGCTCTTATAGGCATTCCTGCTACTGCCTCACTCCATTTTTTAAAAGGGGAAAGTTTTGGGTGTTAGAATTTTCTATCCTCGGACTCCATGTAAACCCATCCCTCCATCTTGCTTTCTAATTGGAATTAAATCAAAGGCCCCTGAGCTGTGTAGAAGGGGGCCAGTCACTGCAAATCAGGAAAAACCATCTGTTCTGGTCTTGAAATGCAAAGTGGATGGAACAAGATGGCAAATATCCCAATATAAGAACATTAACTGAAGGGCCAAAATTGTATGGCTTGAGAACTACTTTTTATTTTCAAATTTTAAAACTGCATGTCTGCACTTTTTAAGTTGATTTGGCTGATGGTGTTTGGGAGACTCCAAGGCCATGATGTACAAGCTTTGCTGGAATACACGGAGAGAAACTAGCCACAGATAGCAGCAGAGACCCTTAACTTTCTTCCGCCTGTCTTCCTCGGCTCTCACAGCTGTGCTCTCTGAACCCCTTGCCTCTGACGACCCAGCCATCTTCCTCCACAATAGAATCCAGGGGCAACCATATTTCTAAACTGGGAAATATGTTAATGTTCTTGGCCAGTACCCACCTTTTTATCTGTCCTTCAAGGCTTATACTAGGGACGTAATATGGTCATTTTCCCATTTCATATGGATCCAAGTTCTAATCTCCAAACTCTATCACTCGTGGTCCCTGGGCACTAACACCTCCGGGCTGTGCTTTGTACTAGTCTACTGTCCTGGGATACACTTCCTAGATCCCATTTTCTCCAGCTGCTAGAAAAAATGGCCCTCAGCTGCTCACCATCCTGCAGAAGTGCCTCTGTTAGAAAAAGGTGGCTGTCACAAAGTCCTGTGCATCTAGATGCAGCTGCCATCCAAGCCCGACTAACACAGGCTAGAGGCCTCAAGTCCTCCCCACCTTCCTTATCCCCCAAATCAGCAAAGTTCTGAGGGGTTCCCTCATATTTCCTCATGGCATCAGCTGAAACCTTTGTGAAGATAGCACCATCTTTGTGTCCCTGCCACCCCAAATTTCTATGTTGAAATCCTTATCCTTAAGGAGATGGATTTAGGAGCTAGCCTTTGGGAGACTCCCAGCTTCCAAAACTGTTAAGAAATACATGCTGTTTACAAGTTATGCGGTTTACGGCCCTTTGCTACAGCAGCCCGAGCAGATTAGGAAAGCTCAGCGCTGCTGCTGTCTCTCCACTCATCCTGACACTTCCTTCTGCAAGTGTCCTTCCCAAGAACATTCTTTCCTGTGTGAGGCTTCCATCTCAAAAGCTGCTTCTTGGAAGCTGGCTGGGCCACTCACCCAGCTCTCTACTGCCCCCTTCTGGTTATGCCAGGACTGCTCCGGATCTGACTGAGTTCTGTTTATAGGGCTGGGCTTCTGCTTGGACCTACACGATCTACCCCCACCCACTCACCCACCCCATCTCTGCTGAAGACAAACCGCAGCCATGATGCCAGCTCAGCATTTTTGGGCCAGGTCCCCAGTCCACACGGCTCTGGCTGCCAGCGGAGGACCTAGAGGAGCCCCTGCTCTAGCCTCTCTTTATCAAGCACCGGCAGCTTCGTTCTCTTGCTGTACTCCTACGGCCTGACTGTGTGCTATTGTTGCCTTTTGCCCTTGAATCGAGAGCCTCCATCTTTTAGTAGGTTGAAGCTCTGCAAAGAGCAGGACCAACTCGCTCCCCGACCCTCACCTGCCTGGCCCTCATGCGCCCTCATGGCAAGTTATACCCAAGGTTGTGCCTGAATAACTCCATCCTCAACCACATTTACTGGTCCCTAAATGGCCTTGTCCATCTATTCTTCTGCTCAAATCATGTCTCTCCATCAATGACAACTCAAAGTCCACTTCCTATACACAACTTCCCCCATACTGACTCTGTATTCTCAAAAAACAAAGGGGGGGGGGAGCAGGACAAGTGAGTATGGCTTCAGTCCCTCATCACTTCTACAGAAGACCACAGAGAAGACCATCAGTTGCAAGGGCTCAGTGCTACAGTGACACGTGGCTCTCCTGTGCTTAAATAATATTTTTGGAGACAATTCTTTTTTGGGGCACTGTTTATATTCACATCAGATGCTGTGCTAATTATGAAGGGGTGTGAGGCAAAAGAGGGCACACACACTTTCCAGAATGGCCCCCAAAGTCCCATGTTTGTGTGTGGGAGACAGTCTATGCACAGGAAATACAGTATCCACCAAGCGCCCTGAGTAACCCCAATGCATCTTCTCCTTCAATAGTCAACATAGCAACATGACTGAGCAGAAAACAAAATACCTGCTTACTGGACATGGATGATTTGCTCTACAGTACAGTATAGAGTTTAGTCCTGGAATCACTCACTGAATTAAAATTATGGGAGGACATATAATTTCCCTACCACTAATGGGGACAAATGTGGAATATTAAAAATCTCAAATTTTTGAAGAAAAATCAACAGCATGGGGAAATATTTATGGGGGAGGTTTAGTGTCAAAGCAGAGCAAAGCCATGCCCACCTCTGATGACAGTCACGTGTATAAAAGTCTTACGTGAATCTTTAAAGAATACATGTAATCGGTGACAGGTTCGAATGCAAGTTAAGATCAGAGCTTTAACTAATGGCAGAGTTGAAATGAAAGCTAGTAGTCTGCTATTTAAAAAAAAAAAAAGAAGTGATGACTAATCTGCAAAGCTGACAAGATTGTCAGCCATGTTAAAAAGAGTGCAGCGTTCAAGTCAAGATCTGTAACAGTCGGACTCTATTGGCAAGGCCAGATTTATGGTTCCACGTGTCAAAATAGCTATTCCATTTTAAGAGGGACATTAGCATCCATCAATAGGAGATTGGTTAAATAAATTACAGTAATCCACACAATGGAAACCAGGCAGCTATTAAAATGATGATGTGTAGCTGCTTTTATTGACATGGAGAGATGTCTCTGACAAGTTAGTTAATGAGGAAAGCAAGTAGATTCCTGAGTGGACTGTATAATCCTGTCCAGTTAATACAAAGCCATGGGTCTATGTGTTTTAGTATTTCTAAATTGCTTATTTCAGGGCCAGCGATGGCTCAGTCAGTGAGGTGCTCAGTGGCCTGAATCAATAAGGTGAAAGAACTGGCTTTTGCAGGTTTTCTTCTGACTTCCACATGCATAGCAAAGCACTGTACAAGCACACACACGCACACAGTAAATTCTAAAAAGAAGAAAAGAAAGAAAAAATAAAATAATATTGCTAATCTGAGACTGTAGGGCTCGGGGATGGGTTGGACGGCTTAGGAGGGTTTGGTAAGAGGAGTGAAGAGAAAGGAAAGAGGACCAGGACCATGTACACGGTTGTCATGGGAGGCTCCTTGCTTTCCTCCACCTAGCCAGGCAGGCAGCAAGCGCAGCGCAGCATCATCTGCCACAAGCCAGTCAGCAGCCTGTGATATGCTCTGAATGTAGACCTGAGCCTTTGGGGGTTAGGCATCTACATCAAAGCTTGGGGCAGGTCACACATTTTTTCTGGGGGCTCTGTGGCTGTAGCTGTGAGCACTGCTTGGCATTCCGTGGTCTTCTTTGGTTGCAACACATGGTTTCCAGTCTCTGTCTCCATCTCCAGGTGACTTTTGCCTGTGTTTGACCCAAATCTCCCTCTGCTGACCTCTCGTAAGGATGCTTGCTCAACAGATTGAGGTTATATTTGAATGATCCACATGGCATCTCCTCAAGACTCGTAATTATGCCTGCAATGACTTAGTTCCATTGCAGGTCTTGGGTGTTCATGCCTTTCAGGAGGACATTGTTCTACCCACTGAAAATGGCGGAGGTGACAATGAGGTAGACATTAAGTATAACCTTCCTGCATGTGTGCATAACTAGGGGAACATGAGAAAGGAGGCAGAGCAGTCTGTAGTATGCCCATATCAGAACCTAGCTAACTGTTCACATTGGCAGTTTTCACTAGACAATGCATTAACAGTAGGGGTTTTACTCTGGCCCCCTAAAAAAGAGACAATGGTTTATAAAATAACACTTGTTTGTCAGAAATTGAGTTACTCTTTCTCTCTCTCTTGCTTTGAGAAATATGATTTTCCTTTAGCCTAGTATTAAAATATGAATTAATTTTGTAGTCAAACATTTATTGTTAATCAATTTATTTATATATGTATTCTTCTCTCATATATTATATTCCAACCACAGTTTCCCCTCCCTCCTCTCTTCCCAGTCCCTGCTTCCCCCAACCCCTGCCCCCCTCTCCCTCAAGTCTACTCCTCCTCTGTTTCCCATAAGAAATGCACATGCCTCCTACGGATATCAACCAAACACAGCAACCGCAAGTCACAGTAAGTTAGGCACATATTCTTGTATCAAGGTCACACAGTAGAAGGAAAAAGGATGCTGAAAAGCAGGTGAAAGAATCAGAGACAGCCCCGACTCCAACTGTTAGGAATTCTGCAAGGAAACCAAGCTATACACACCATAACTTGTATACAGAGGACCTAGGTCAGACCCATGCAGGCTCCCTCATTGTCAGCCCAGTCTCCCTGAGCACCTATGAGCCCAGGTTAGTTGGTTCTGTGGGCTTCCCTGTGGTGTCCTTGACCCCGCTGGCTTCTACAATCCTTCCTCTCCCTCTTCCCCGGGATTTCAGGAGCTCTGCCTAATGTTTAGCTGTAGGTCTCTGCATCTGCTCCCATCAATTGCTGGAGGTGAAGCCTCTGATGACAACTATGGTAGGCTCCAGCCTACAAGCTCGACAGAATACATGTAGCCCCAGCTGGCCTAGAAGTCACAGTGTAATCCCCCATAGCCTCTTGAGTACTGGGATTACAAATATGAACAGTCAGCATGGTGTTAAATGATAGATACTTTTTATGTAAAAAGTGTACACACATACACACACACTCAGGCAGGCACATATGCACACAGACATGCACACGCACACACATGCAGACCAAGCACAGGTGTGAGCACCACGTAGACAAATACACATACAGTGTGTCCGTGATATTACGGTTTCATGGAATACAGGGGTCGTTAAGGGGAGAAAAGCAATAGGGCTCACTTAAGGTACAATAAGAAACAAGGGTGAAGAACCATGAAGTAGCCCAAACCCCGCCCCCCCACAACAGGGACCATATCTAGTCAGCACAGGAGAGACAAAGTACTCAGCAAGTGCTGATTCAGTAATTAAGTAAATGGGTGAGATTTGAAAGAGGCAGACAGGGCCGGGGCCCTTTGCCAGGTGAGCACTCAGTCAGCCCGAGAGGTGGTGGGCGGCCCATCCTGAAGTTTTCAGGCGGAAGCAGCAAGGAGAGGTTTCACCAGAAATGTTGTCAGGACTTGGGCAGAAATACTTGTTCCTGTTCTATCAGGACATAGCACACAGATGTCACTGCGCCATGAACACTCACGGATATTGCTCCAGCTGCTTTGGTTTTCAGACAAATCAGTGCAGTCGGGAGTAGGTCTAAAAGTCTCTCAGCAGTCACCTGTAAACCACAGCCATCACTCTAGAATCTCTACTCCCACGGCTTGGAAAATAGCTCAGTCACTAAAGTGTTAATCACACCAGCGTTCTTGTTTTCAAAACAAACAAAGCAAAACAAAACAGGCCAGGCTTTTGGTGCATGCTTGCAATCCCAGAGCTAGGGAGGCAGGGATGGCTAGAGGCCTGCAGCTCCATGGCTGGCCAGCTCAGCCTGCTCAGCAAGCTACAAGCCACATGAGAGACCTTACCTCAAAGTG
>CM053763.1:75027347-75145274 GCA_028658305.1 Pachyuromys duprasi | reverse complement strand
GAGAGAGAGAGAGAGAGAGAGAGAGAGAGAGAGAGAGAGAGAGAGAGAGAGAGAGAGAGAGAGAGAGAGAGAGAGAGAGAGAGGTTTCTATCAAAATGCTGCTGTTAGCCTGGTGGAGACAGCACAGGCCTTTAATCACAGCACTCAGGAAGGCAGAGGCAAGTGGATCTCTGTGAGTTCAAGGCCAACCTGATTTACAGAATGAGTTCTAGGTCAGCCAAGGCTACACAGAGAAACCCTGTCTCAAAAACAAAAGCAGAAACAAACAAACAAAACACTGAACAACAACAACAACAACAACAATAACAAAAAGCTGCTGAAAAAGAAAAACAAACAAAAAAAAGAAGCTGCTGTTCTGTAAGCCCATCTTTCAGCTGGGGACCGTAGTGTCACATATAATGCATGTTTTGTTTGGTTTTTGTTTTTGTCTTGTTTTTATCTTTTTACCTCCACTACCTTGTTTTAAAAGAGCTGAGTATCAAAAAGTAAGTGATTATCAAAGACTGTGAGTCTTATGTAAGTCATACTTCTCTTTCTGTCATTAGCCATCTTTCTAGTATTGTCCAGTTACAAAGCTTGATGGGGTTTAACAGCATTAAAGATCAACAGACCTACTGGGAAAGAACCAATTAAACATGCAAAACGGGGCAAAAAGTAAGCTCTGTGTTTACAGAGGGGATAGCTTAAATTTTCCCTCAATTACATAGAAATCAGATAAAATGGCAAGATAATCGATCAAAGGGTCTATAAATCTAAGCCACTTAAAGCAGCTGGTGTTTCATCAACAGTGTGTGATGCTAAGGAGGCCTTCACAACAGGAAATATCAGACTCCAGCAAGAGGCTGGCTGCGATAAGCATGCTTTTGGATTTAACACAAAGCTTTACAGATGTCCTCCGAGACCTGTAGGCAAGGGAGGGCATCGTGGGCCACACTCACTCTTCAGTGGCCCTAACTTCACAGGTACAATGTGGAGGCTCCATGGCACTACTCAGCTGCTGCCACGTCAGGGGAAGTGGCAGGAAATGTGTTTCCACGGCATTGCGCCCTGAAGACACCGGAGCTCCTCAAAGCCACCATCTGCAGCAATCTGCTTACACAGAATGAATTTGGTTTGACCAGAGCCACACAGGAAGCACTGGCCCGACAAGTTGTGAGCCCTGCTTCTGAAGGTATGAAAGAATTTATGCCCCCCTCTCCTGTTAATGCCATTCGGTGCCAAGGGTAGAAATGGCCACATTATTGGGGGTGGTGGGGGGGGGGGAGTAAAATTCTATCACTGGCGAAGAGGCCACCTTTCATAGCTCAGACTGGATATGAAACATCTTACTCTAGGGAGCCTTTTCCAGAGAGAGAGAGGGAGAGAGAGGAGAGCGGTTAAACAAGAGGACAACTTGGCAACAAGTCAAAATCGCTGCGGTTCTGATTTTTATGAATGTTTAACTTTGAATCTGGCTCTGTTTTCTCAGTGCAGGAGCCTTGGGCAGAGAGCCAGCCCTGGAGGAGCAGCCTTGATTCAAAGACTGTGCTCAGCAGTGCCACTCCGCAGCGGCTGGAAGGCCAGCGTGACAGTAAGCTCTGGGAACTTGTAGAAATACAATTACTAGCAGCTCCCCTACGGTGGGACCCAGCACCAACACAATTATAACCTGGTCTACATCGAGGGAGAGCCAATCATTCAGGGACAGGTGGCCTCAGCTAATAGACTTGAAAATTGTCATTGTTCCATGAGACAAGGACCACGGTTCCTTTTAGAGAGAAACTGCCCCGTATACTGATTCAAATGAATCAAATGAAGCAGAGGGCTACAGGAATCACTGTTCTACCTCTCAGTGGTGACTGTCACAGTTAGGTCACTACTGTTCACAGATGCCTGTTACTCACCATCGCTCAAGAATAAGGACACATCTTTCAGAAGAAGGAGTACAAGTCACTTTTAAGGCTTTGTACTATCTACTTGGCAAAAATACACAATGAAGTCAGTCCCCCCAATATCCTAAAAGGTGTGTTTTGTTTTGTTTTGTTTTGTTTGTTTGTTTTAAGGATGGCATATCACAGCATATCATACCAGGAGCTTGTGAGAAATCCAAATGCCTCTTTCTAAACACACCAACCCCAGCCTCTGAAGCAGTGTGCATTCTGGACACTTCCCACCTACACACTTAATGTGGGTAATATTTGAGAACAGCTTCTCCAAAGCAAAGGGCCTCTGGACAGTGTAAGCTTGCTAGTGGACTCTGCCTCAGCTTGGAAGGGTCTGTGCAGGTAGAAAGTACTCAACAACCATTTCGGTGTTGTTATTCTGACTAGAATGAGAGACTTTTGACAGTTGAGGAAACTTAATGGAAAAGAGGAAACTTAATGGAAACTTGACCACACCTTAAAAATACACAGTGTTTATCTGTGGATTCATGCATATCTTTTGGAAGCTATTTTCTTTCTTGCCAAGGATACCTGAAACTTTTTGAGAGTGATATCTGCCTCTCACCAAAAACGACAAATGAAATGTAACCAGACCCCTTTTGTGTTTGGGAATGCCTTAATCATTCTGGGGCTCTCAGTCCTTCCCTGTGGGCAATCACAGGCAAGATATATAATGGAAAAAATTATAAATTGGATTTTACGAAAAAAGAAAGGCTAAAACAAGGGAGTCCTTAGGCTGAGATATGGAAGGCCAGCATCTACATAAGCGTCTTGCTCCCTTGTACTTCCTGGGGCTCGGTGGATGTAGCAGACAGCTGCTGAGTGGTTTTCAGGAAATCCTAAAAGCAAATAAAGGCCAGGCACACATGTATGTGGGGTGACACAGCTATCTAAATGATATGCCTCCAAACAGAAACACTTATTTTGATCTTCAGGCTAATAAGTTTGATGGATTATGAGAACATATGCTAAATTTAATACAGTGCCTAAACAAAACTAGACTTTCTCTTTAAAGGGAAATGGAACATAAACCAATTAATGTTCAAATTGGTTCTCTTATTGGGCCCAAGTAGGACTCACGAACAATTTTCATATTTCTGCTTGCATTTTTCCCTCTCAGGAGGAGGTGCAAAAACTATTTCACTGAAATTTTGAGAACCCCTGTTTACAGATGTTAAAACTTGGAAGAATACTTGTGCTGATGCTGAGCCTGTTCAGCAGGATGTGTGGTCACAGTGAACAGAAAAATAAAAGAAGAAATGAAAAGCTCTCAGGGGATCCAATTGCAAGGGCAACAGAAATGTCAGCCTGTGGGAGATGTGGGAAGGGTGGAGACAAACGAGAGATGCTGTTGATAGATGTCATCTCAACACAGGCTGCGGTGATGCATAAATTATATGCTAGCAAACTTTTAATAATTCCAGTACTCATTTGTTACCAAACACCTACTGTGTACAGGGAGTATTGCTGGCTGGCAGGTAAACACTGGATCTGTATAATTCAGTCCTCTTCCCTTCAAAGCAAACCATTGTGTTTTACTGCAGTATATAAATCAGGTCATCAAGTTGTTCTGAAGTACGTGACAAAATGCAGATTCCTCACTTTGAAATATTTCTTAGAGCCAAAGCTAATAACTCTTGAGTTAGGCTAATGCATAGCATACTTGGAAGAAATGAGTACGGCTTGCTTGGTTATGTCCACTCTGCATTTCAGAATCAAAGCCAAATAAAAATTGGCTGGATACAGTGCCAGTGTGTTTACCTGCTTCTATCTACCTGGGACTTTCTTTAATTGCATGGTGACATAAAGGACACTGAAATGGCACTGCAAGTGGAGGACTAAAGAGAAGTCAGCTGTGGCTAAAATGTTTCTAATGCGCAAGGGAAGAAGCATGTGAGATGGGGATGGTAAGAGAAGTTTACAGAGTCTCTCCCAGTGAGAGTCTATGACCTGAAGATAATTGGATTTTATATCTCATACCATCAGAAGCCTTGGGAATAGTCTGACTAATGTTTTAATAGCTCTCTGGCTACTGTGTAGAGAAGGGATTATAAGAGAACAACAGAAGCGAATATATTAGTCTGGAAGATCACTGTAGTCAAGCCTAGAGATGGGTGTGTAGAGGTGGGAGAAGTACGCATTTCAGGGAGCTGCTCACACAAGGTGCTGACAAGTTTTGCTGATTTGTTATGAAAGAGTGAAAAAAAAAGGGAAAAGCAAGCTGGGTCTTGTCTTTTGCAGAAATTAAGGAATGGCAGAGCTGGTTACTGTGGGGGGGTGACTGGGAGGAAAAGGGGTGTAGGAAAGCATCAAGCAGCCTTTGCCATTGGCAAACTTGAGTTTCCTGTCAATCATCTGTGTGGAGATGAAGATAGACAACCAGATATAAGGAATCTGAAATAGCAATAGAAGGTCACAGAGCTAGAGACCTGGATCTGGAAGGCTTGGATGGGTAGGTCATTCTGAAGACCTTAAGGTTTATGAGAACATCTAAGTAAAAATTAGATAGATAGATAGATAGATAGATAGATAGATAGATAGATAGATAGATAGATAGATAGATAGATAGATTATTTGGGATTAAAGATGAATTAGGAATGTTTTCCAGAAACCTCATATATTTACACCACGATCAAGGCAACTTATAGAAGGAAGAACTTACTTTGGCTTATGCCTCCCAAGGGTTAGAGTCCGTCGAGGTGGGGAGGTATAATAGCGCATAGCAGACATGATGGCAGGAGCAGGAAGCTGAGGGCTCACATCTTCAATTGCAAACAGGAACCAGAAAGCATGACCTGGAAACGGCACAAGGTTTTTAATCTCAAGGCACACCGTTGGTGACACAGTTCCTCTAGCAAGGCTGTCAAACAGTGCCACCAACTGGGGACCAAGTATTCAGATACCTGAGAAAAATGGAAGACATTATTTATCTAAACCAGTATAGGTGCCATGGAAGTCCAGTGTGGGGTTTCATATTTAAGGCGTGTGAAAATGAGAATGTGTCATCCAAAAGAAAAAAATCAAACCATTGAATTTGATAGCATGGAGGGAATGGTAACTTTGATCTGAAAAGCCCCAGGAGTAGCGGAGCAGAAGCCCATGGGAGATGAGGTTGGAATAGAATGTAAGGGAAGCTCCTCATGAAGGAGCACAGGAGAACTTTTTAAGAAGTTCTGCTCTGTAGAGGACAAAAGGAATAGGCCAGAACCTGAGCTGAATGGAGTCAAGCACAATTTTGTGTTTTGATTCTTAGACAGGAGATAGCAGAATAATATTTTGTGTTCTAGTTATGTATCCATTCCCTTCACATAAGGGACACTGAAGACGTAGACAAGAAATATGTATCATAGTTTATGATCTGAAGGTTGAAAGCGTAGAGTACAAATAACTCTTTGGTAAAACAAAGTAGGGGCATTTTATGATATAAGGAAAATAAAACCTATTGAGTGGATTAATTGGTGAAAAATATGAGAATTACTACCAATTGCATCTGGTTCTCCACTGGAGAGTAAAACAGGGTCACGAGATGATATAGATATGTGAGGAGGAAAGGGGAAAGTTAGTAATTCAGGAGAGTAACCAAGTGAACTCACATTCAACATTTACTTCATATCTAAAGAGCTTAAAGAGGCAACAACGAGCACGGTGGTGAGTTTTCTTTTAGCCATTTAAAGATGACTCTGAGTTTAACTGGAATGGAGGCTCTGCCAGCTAAGGTCACTGGGGAAGAAAGGTATTAAAGAATTAAGGCTGTTGACATCGATGAGTCCATGAAGATGGGGCCTGGCCTTTAAGAAGGATGGGAGGATTAAAGAAAGAAACCAGAAAGACAGAGAGGGAGAAAGAAAAATAGAAAGAAGGAAGGAAATTGCACATGCAGCCAACCCCGCCCATTCGGTGTGTGTCAATGCTAGAGAGGAGAATGATGAATGAAAAGGGAAAGAAGATGAATTCCAGAAGTGATAGAGACCCTTAGGAAACAAATGGAATCCTCCACATTGCCTGGCAACATTCCCATTGTTTTTCCAGGCTTCAGTCTGTTTAATCCTCAGCCCATTTTTTTTCAGATGACTCACCTTACCATCATACAAAGGGCAGAGTGAGGGTCACAGGGGTAAACAACCAGCCCAGGTGACATGAGGAGATACTAAGGTCTGTTTCTCTGGGAAGCCCATTTGATCAACATTTTTCATCTTTGTATTGGATATCAACTGGATGGACTGGTAGATGGGTCTTTGTTTTCATGTAGGCTGTTTAGAATATAAATTTTTGTTGCTTATGTTTGCCTTTTCACTAAAAAAAACTTTTTATTTTTAATTCAAGGATTGTGTCTGCTTCGGTGACCCATAACTAATAGAAATGCTGAACAAACCTGACTGTGGAGGGTAGTAAGCTTTCTGATATTTAAAATGTCTCTGCTTCAACAGACAACAAGCACAGGCAAGTGTGATTTATTCACCACCTATAATTAGCTTGGCTGAGGACATGGGCCTGTGCTTGGACTGCAACCTGCATGTAGAGTAGTCTTCCTATTCTTACAATCTAAAAGGAGGTCTGCACTGTAGGCAGGCCATCAGGATGCAGACATGATTATAACTCAGGAAGAAGGAAACCTGATGAGGAAAAGACAGAGTTAGATTCCTACACCACTTGTATTGTTTCATAATTTTCTTTCCAAACTGTTGGCTTTCATCCCTGTGGCCACCAGCTTCCCTGGATGAGAACCCCTAACAGGGCTAGCCAAAAAATGACCTCTTTTACAAGAAAAATATTTTTCATCCTCCATTTATACCTTTTATAGACTGTTCTGAGTACATGACCTTCATTTTGTGTCAAAATTAAAATAAGGCTGAGGAGATATCTCAATGGATAAAGTGTTTGCCAAGCATGCAAGTATAAGGACCAGAGTTCAAATCCCTAATACCAAGATAACACCACACTGGGGAGAGAGAGACAGGGAATCCCTGGAAAAGGCCAGCTAGAGAGCTAGACTAACTGGATCGGTGAGCTCTAGGCTCACAAGTGATCAAGTAAGATATCCAAAGTCAACCTCTGGCCTCCACACATATCCATACAAACATGCGTCAACACACATGCAAACACATATACATATACATACAGTATACACACACATACATTTGCTCCCAAAATTACTTAAAAAGAAAAAATATATAATTTTCAGTAAAAAAAAAAACTTTAAAGGCTCTTCCCCACGAAAATAAAAATTTACCCAGTATAGCTTCCTTTCCAGCTTGTACATCCAAAGACTTTCAGAAATCAATCCTACCCCAAACACAGGGGTTAACATTGGAAAGAGTTGATTATGGCGATGATGAAGAAGCAGATGCTGGGAATGGATGTTCCCATCTTCATGGTGCTGACTAGGCACTTATAGGGGAAATTTGGGGAATTATTGAAGAGACTGGGGTGGGCCATGAGGACAAGTGGAAAAAAGGGGCTCAAACTCATCCTCTTTCATCAGTTCCAAGGGGCCACAGGAGGGGCCACATACAGAGTCAGAATGAGAAATGGCATCTTCACGAATACTTGAAAAGTCCAGCCTTTCCTTTCTTGCCCTGGGTCTGGGAATCCCAAGAGCACCTTCCTCTGCTGTCTTTCCCTCTAAGCTGCCTTGCAACACCACCAGCATGAAAGGTAGAACATAGTCTGATGTGAATATATGTGATTGCATAGTTTTTTAAAAAAGCAACAAGACATGTGGGCATGAATGAACAAAGCAAGCCTGTTTAGTTAGTCCTTCAGCTCTGTTGCCCTTCGGCCCATTGTCTTTCTCTTTTACCACATAGTATGACAGACTTAAGGGGGATGCTACTTTCTTCCATAGTTTCTGCCCTTCTTAAGCTGGAGACCAGGGCTTGAAGTCTGCTCTAGGCCCTCACCAGAAAGAAACTAGAAGAGAGAATTGGAATGTTCTCACATGCTTCTTCAGCAACTGAATTATCATATTAAACATGCAGATGTGCTGGCTTCCTTCACTTACATTGATGAAATGTCACAGATAAGAATGTTAGGAAAGAATTGAAATCTGTTGAGTGGAGAATGTTTGGGAGAACGCGTCTGGTACTTTTCATTTTTCTTCCCCACATAATGGTTTCAAGGTGTTACCAGTCTGAAAAAAAATGCAAGTGAATGGATTTTGGTGAACCTTGAAATGTCTCCCTCTTCAGTAAAGCTGTTTCGAATTTAAGATAGTGCCTTGTGCAGAGGCACAATATTAAACTCTGAGGAGACCGTCATCAGGGCTAAACCAAGGACTGACTGCCTGTCAGGTTCTTCCAGAACATGGCTCCTCAGTGTGGCCATTGAGGCTAGTTGATACTGGTACTTGGAACAAAGGACATGCTCAGAGTCAGTGAGGTTGACAACATGAGTGTGTAACCATATATTTCTTTAAAATAAATACAGCCACACTTTCAGTTTAACCTGGATTCCTTCAGGGTTATGAGGAGACTTAGAGCTTCATGGGGTCTTAGAAACAGCACCTATTCAGTTTTTGAAATATGCTTTTCTCTGGCATGGGTATCTCTAGAACATCTGCATCTTGTTTGCTGAGGCACCATTATCACTGCTTGTTCTTGGACCAATACATTGCACATTGGTTACATCAAAAGTACAATATTCGTGTATTGCATTGAAAGTCTCTCTGTGGTAATCTAACCTGAGGAAATGGGCTTCACCTCAGAGAATTACAGGCTTTGGTAGGATGAAAGTTTAGAATCATTCCAAATTAAAAAACAAATCCTAGGGATAAATACTAAGAATGCCCAGTAGGTTTTAAAACTAGATAACTTCATAAATTTGGAGAATAATTCACTAGAAATATATGGATTTATTGGAATCTTTGAAATACTCTTATGATTTTACTGGAAAGTTCCAGAAATGAATTTGAAACTTTTAAAAAAATGACCTAAAGAACCTTAAGTAGATTCTATATCCATTCTTCCTCTGCTAATGGTTGACTTTGCCTTGTCATGAGAGACTAATGCTTGCAATATTGAGCAGCCATCAACTGTGTGTGTCCAGTTAGATGCAGGAATCCTGTGTGAAGCTCAGGAAATAGAGACCCAGGGCCTCTCCTTCTGCTAGAGCTGAAGTAAAGTCTTGCCCTGTACCTACAACACAAGAATACAAAACACCCTGGATGTTAGTACCGACAAAAATGTCTAATGGTACTTACTACTGGGCCATGAACTGTGCTAAGTAACTTGTATGTACTATTTAATTCTTCTGATACCACAAAAGGAGGACTGCAAGTCAAGAATCAAAAGAAAACACTCAGAGCATGAGCTAAGCTGTGGGTTCGATCCCCAACACCAAAAAAGGGAAAAAGAAAAAAAAACACAAATAAAGGAATAATCAAGCTGGCTGTAAACCACAGTGTTGTGAGTTTTGAGCTAACCTTTGCACATTCTTTCTTTAAACCTTTCCATTTTCCACTTTCTGCTCCTGGATTGTTCTACTCATGTAGGTCAGGTGACATATCGGCTCCGCCCGCTGCCTTAGAAATGCTAAGAAGTCTAGACATTAGCACAGTGTCTCTTCCTTCTTGCTCCACTATGCTTTGGTGCTTGAAGTTTTGTGTGTCAAAATGTGAAGTTTATAGGATGCCCCAGGTAGAATAATGCAAACAAACAAACAAAACAAAACAAAATCAGCTGTGTATTCCCTGCTAGGTGGGAAATGAAAAGCCTATCTCTTTCAAAGGTGACCATGTTTTGTGCCAACTCTGGGTTGATGCAATAGGTACTCCTCCACACGACATGACTATGGGCCATCTGAATGCTGTAACAACATCTCTCAATCTTTTCTGCATAAGATGCCAGTTTACACTGTCACAGAGAGAAACTGCAACACAGACCCAGGCAGAGAAATGTTGTCGGAAGGAGATAGCATAGACCTTTCCAAATGCCAGGTCCTTTGTGTATTCCTACTAAGCATCACTGGGGAGGTCAAGTCCCTCAGTATGCTGGCCAGAGACAGAGCTCTTAAGTGGGATTTCAGTCTGAGGAGCTGGCATTTCATGAGAGATAGAGTCATGCTCAACCATTAACCCAGTTGGGTACCCATTCTTCCAACAACATTGCAAAATGACAAGTAGGCTGGCCCAGTTTTAATGTTTATTTGTGTGTGTGTGTGTGTGTGTGTGTGTGTGTGAACACTGGGATGTGCAAGCATGTGCTTAAGCAGAGAAGGACATCAGGTGTCCTGCTCCATCATGTTCTGCTTTATTCTCTTGAAACAAGGTCAAGGGAACCTGGACCTACACTGGCAGCCAGAAAGCCTCAGGAAGCTCCCTGTCACCATAGTGCTAGAGTTACAGGCAGGCATGTGGTTAATGCCAATCCCAAATCGCTGCTGGAATCTGAACTCCGGTCTTCATACTTCCAAAGCAAGCACTTGGTTCTGCTGATCTCCAGCCCCTAGACACCCCACCATAAAGACCAAGCTACTGAAGCTGGGGGAGACTCTTGACATCCCAGTTGCCTTCTACGTTAGGCCTTTCTACACTTTCAGCAAGTGACTTTTGCAAATGTTTTTAAGTGTACCCAAGGTATCAGCTGGGGTACCAGCTGCAAAATCGCCTGCTTTGAACCAGGAAGTGAGTGCCAGCTGCACGGGAAGAAAGATGAAAGGTCTTGTATTCATTGAGCACACTTCTGAAGCCATGTGCTGGGGACTTTCCATGCCTCGCCCCTCAGCTACAACAAAGATGATGGCAAGAATCATCAGAGATGTCCTGCGGACAACGGGCACTGCCAGGGGCTAGGAGGGCGCCTCTGCAGCTTTCATTGACTCCTACCCCCAAAAGATATTGAGTTGCCAAGCTCTGCAGACCCTAGTATATCCTGTTCTCCTTCCCCTGCTTTCCTTTCCCTTCCTCTCCCTTTTCCTTTCCTCTCAGCTCCACATTTAAACAATAAACTAATTACTTAATCATTACTGGTACATGCTTCTCCCTGGCCCAGCAGTCTCCGGGGCAACCATTCTGCCCAGCTTTTCCCAGGCATGGGCAGGTATCTCTCTGGTTCCAAGGGCTCCAGGCAGATGTCTGAAACTCACCCACTGACAGATTTATGCATGTCAACTCTACGACACCCTCCGCCCCCATTGCAAACTGTATCCTAGTTGTGGGTGAGAGCCCTGGAGGCCAAGTTCACCAAGTCCTCTCAAGCACATGCAAAGCTAAGATGCCAACTTATGACAGCATTCTGCCCGTGCCCCTTTCCCCCTCCCCCTCCTGAGCTCCTCAGCCTAGCATGTCTTTCTGGCCTGTTTTCTACCCAAGATCTGGAACAACTTGGGATTCCAGGCTTTTGAAACAAGATTAAAAGGTCTCCTTTACAGCATTTGCTGAAAAACTCCTCAGAGGAAACGTGGTTGGCAGGTAGAAAAACCAGGACCTGTCTCCTTGAAAATCACAGCTGTGTTATCTTTTTCTTCCACTGATTGCTTCCAGACTATCACTGGGGCAGCCCGCCAAGGAGCCAGTCCTCTGTGTCCTGAGCTGGCTCTGTCGAAAGAGCTAGTTTTCCTACAAAAGGAAACACATTTGGAGATGCATAGCTCACCATATGCAGAGCTGGGAAGAAAAGCTTACAAAATGAATGTGGCCTCACTGCCCAGGCAAGTCAGCACAGGAAGGTGAATCCAGAGCTAGTGTGGCAGGAAGTTTATCAAAGCAATGTGAAAGGGTCAAAGGAAAAAGACCCTTTTCTGAAAGGAAAGAGGGTCAAAAGTGCAGGGTTTGGGGGTGAAAGCACAAGGTGAAGCAGGCAGTTATAAAATCTGCTGTGAAAATGGGAGCCCCACACTCAGTGTCTTCTGAGGACCCCTGGAGCACAAATCCTCTGCAGAGCCTAGCAGGCAGCACCTGCCCAGGGCTTACATTTGACCAACGGGAACTCCACTTCCCAGAGCTGGTAACAGGCACTATTGTGGCTTCTACAGAAAGACCACTCAGATTTGGCTGGTCAGACCTACTTAGGAACATAAGTTTATGGGCAAAAATCCTGCACTGTGTGTACTTCTTGTTTGTGTTGAAAATGAGAATAAACTGGTCCCATGGAAGTCGTTGTTTGGGCAAGAAGCATCCAGAAGTTGGTGTATACATTGAGCCGTATATTCAACCCGTATCCTGAAGGCTGGGACCATACCAAGCACCAGGGTCAAAATGTCTCTGAGGACTTAGTACGTAGTTCAACAGCTCCATGGCTGTGCCCTGAGCCATATCCATGCCCCACAGGGTGCTGAAGGTCTCCTGGGGGGTTAGGGGGAAGGAGGCTCCTTTTGCTGAACTAAGGTTAGAAAATGCCATGTTTAATGAAGTGAAACAGGTTTCCTGAAAGTTGGGCAGTTCACAGCTTTTAATGTGCCCCTGTTGGTATCACCTGCCAAATTTGTTCATGGTAGATGCCCACTACGCAGAGCCCTCCCTAAGAGCTGATGGAACATTGGTAGTTCAGAGCGCACAGCTTACTATATGACCAGCCAATGTGGCTCTGGTACCATGAGTTTTCAGAAAGTGCCTAGTTTTCCTTTTCTTTGGGGTAAAGATTATATCCCACAGTGAAGGATGCTGTTCACTGGCCCTCACCCCATAACCCAAAATGCATGCGCTCTTTTGTGTGTTTATGATATGTTTACATGTGTGTGTCACATAAGAGCCACAGCATGCATATGAAGGTCGGAGGGCAACCTCAAGTGTCAGTCCCTGTTTTCTATCTTTTTTTTTTTCCAAAACAGGTTCTCTTGTCTGCCACTGTGCACCAGGCTAACTGGACCACAAACCTCTAGTATTCTCCCGTTTCCATCTCCCATCTCACCTCTCATCTTGCAGGCATAAGCTACTGTTTCTGGCTTTACATATAACCGGGGGGCTTCATACTTGAACAATAAGCTCCTTGCCCCCCCCCCGAGCCATTTCCCCCACCGCCATGCTCCCTAACAGGGGCAGGTGTTATCCAGCAGGCATGCTGAATGTGTTACATCTAGTATCCAATGACACTTCACAGTGGTCTACGTGGTAGGTGCTGCTCTCCCATTTCAGACCAGACAATGAGAGTGAAGCTTAAAATATTAAGGTCAGAAAGCAGTGGTATTTTAAAGCTCCAGGGTGTGCATGCTACAATTAACAACAACACATCAAATATCTTAACTTAGAATGAATGGTAGTGATGGGTGGCAGAGACAGGACCATCTCCAGAGAGCGCAGAGTTGTCTAATATACCATAATGAGGTCTCAGTCGATGGTGGACTATGTACATGATGAAAGTCCCTAGTGTTGCGCAGTGATGTAGCTCTCTTTGCTCTGTTTGCACAGTGGCAGAACCACGCATGACAGGTCTTCTAGAACACAACCTAAGTAAGTGACATGGCTGCACTTATTTTTTTTTTTTAGCCTTTAAGTGCAGAAGAGAACAACAGTTGCCCTTCAAGTATTTTCTTAAACCACATCTGATTTAATGTGATGGTTGTAACTCTAATTGTTAATCAAGGGGTTTCATCAAATATTCATGGTGAGACATTCATGATTCCTCCACCCCCCTTGTGTAGCTACAAGAATTAGCAGTATTGGCCCCTTCAAAGACAGTAATTGCATACTTTTCCTTGGAAAGCCGTATGTGTTTCCTTAAAATGAGACCCTGGCTGAAGCTCCGCTAGCATGCCAACCCCTATTAAGTCTCTGTTTCTTTTCTGAAACATTCTGCAAACTTTTATGGCAGTTACTTTGGCATGGCCAATATTTTTTCAGTGGTATCAATGTTTTGTGCTTACCTATTCCTATTAAAATTATATATTTTAGCAGTTCCCAATAAAATTCATTGTATGGAATGCTAGAATAAATCTCAAAATCTCCCCGAAGTGTTAGGAACTTTCAGATATATGCCCATTAAATTTTTATTTCTCCAGCAAGTGGCTTGTGTGCCAAAATATGCATTTCATTGCTGGACTGGTCATGTTGTCCACAAGGCTTTGGTAAAATCATGGAAGATCACTGACGTGTTCATCACTTAAAATCTGTATCCTCAAAGTTGCTATAGTTTTCCCCAGGAATTTCTGATGGAAACAGTTGTTTGTATATCTCCTACCCCAAACACTTGGAATGCCTTTAATGAATTTGTTCAACTGACATTGAATAGATCATATATTTTTCTCCTTAGAATGGCTTAAGGTGTTTGCCATGCTTTCTGAGTGTCAGTTATAGTCATTCTCCTTTTTGCTGTGAGAATAGTGAATCACAAACCAAATCTAATAAAAATGTTTTCTGTTAAAGCTATGATAAATGATTTTTAACTCTACTGCCAAAGGGCATGACAAAGAACCTCTGGGCCCATGAGGTAGGGAGGCAGATTTCAGACTAATATGAACAAACAAATAAACAAACAAACAAAACCTTCCCCTCCAATTTCATGGATGAGTGTGTCAGGATCTTGGAACTGGGCTAAGAAAGCTCAGGAGGGAGAGAGTTCTCTACCTCTGGATGTACTGGAGGTGCTGTCTAGGTCATGTTCTTCAAGTATGGTTCCCATACACACAACAACAATACCTGAGGACATGTTACAAATGAGAATTCTCAGGATCCACCCAGACCTCTGATGCAGAAAGTCTGTGGTTGAGACTAAGCACTCTGGACTTCAGTAAGTCTTCAGATGCTCCTGGTGCCTACTAAAGTCTGATAAGTGGTGTCCCAAACCACAGCTTGGCAAAAATATTGCAAAGAGGATTCAGATAAATGAGAGTCTGGATTAGAAGGCCATGCATCCCTGGAAGTCCATAAGCCCAAGAGGGATCCTGTTCTACACTTCTTTCTCTTTGGACATGCCTTATCAACACTCACTCTTAATCCAGGCAATATTACAAACTTCATAGAAAGAACTAAAATATATTCTTAAAAGTGTTATAAAATTGGGCGTTATGTAAGGAGCTTAAAAAGGAAATATAGAATTCGTCATGATTTTTGAAAACAGAGTTTGCAACTTCCTTTTATCAGCTATTTTCATGTTAATTTTCTCATTTTATTTTCATAATATTCTTCTGATACAGACATGGTCACCACCACCCTTTTTGAGAAATTAATTTTTATATAATATATTTTGATTATATTCTTTTCATCCCCAACTCCTGTCAGATCCCTACCTCCCTACCCACCCAATTTCATATTCTCTCTCTCTATCTTTTTCTCTCCCTCCATCCCTCCCTGTCTCTCTCCCTCTTACTTTTCTATCTCTCTCCCATCTCTTTCATAAAAACAAAAGAAATGAATGAGCAAACCTTATGATATACAAAAAAATTACTAAAAATAAAGTGCACAAAAAACTATGGAGCCCATTTTGTATTAGACAACCACTCGCAGGTCTGTGGTCTGCCCTGGTGCCGCTACCGTTGAAGAAAACCAAGTCTCCCTTCTCCAGCAGATATTGATAGTAAACAACTTCTCGGTGAGGGGTGAAACTTTGTCCTTATTTCCCCTCTCAATGCTGGGATTTTGTCAAATTGAAACTTGTGAAGGTCTATGCCTGCTGTCACACACATATGTTGTAATCAGTCATGTTGCGCCTGGGTGACACTGTTCCCTTGGAATCATCTGCCACCTCTGGCTCTTACAATCCTTCCACCGCCTCTTCTTCACATATACATGAGCCTTTAGGAAAGAATTTTGATAAAGATGTACCATTTTAGGCTGAGTGCTCCAAAGTCTTACTTTTTGTCCATTGTCTAATTGGGGTCTATTTGTTCATTGTCTTCAACTGCAATAAGAGGCTTCTCTGATGAGGCCTGAGTGATGCATTGGTCTGTGCCTGTAGGAGTATATCATTAGAAGTTATTTTTATGGCTATGTTCCTTTAGCAGAATAATAGTAGTAAGTTTTCCCCTAGAGCCAACTACTTATCTAATCTCAGGTTCTTGACCACTTTAACAGTGTCAGGTGTGGTTTTCATCATATGGAGTGGATGTTAAAGTGTGTGATGAAGGCATGTCTGTATATTCCATCATTAATTCTGTACCAGCAGAGAGCTATAAACTGTCATGGGTCTCGTTTGTGTCTGATTGACTACATAAAGAGCTGACGGCCAATACCTGAGCAAAAAGGGAAGGCAGAACTTCCATTCAGAGAGATTTCTAGGAGAGGAGAGCAGAGGTGGGGTATTAGCCAGCAAGGCATGGAGGCAGATAAACACGAACAGGTGCAGAGAGGGAGAGAAATAGTCACATGGGAGGTCTTAGGCCAGAATAGTTAGGTTAAGTTAGATGAGCTAGCTGAGAGTCTACCCAGCTAAGGTCTAAACTTTAAAATATTACTTTTATTGATACGTCTTCATTTAACCCCTGGCGGGTCCAAGGAAATCCCACTATATTTGGAGTCCAACATGGAGGCATGTAAACCAAGCTTAGCCACTAAATTCAGATTTTAGGCCAAAAGATCTGGACAAGAAGTCAAATGAAACTGCAGTCTCTCAGGCAGGCCTGACACCCATGCGGAGGCATCGGGGCTCAGAGATAAATGAGGGCGGAGGTCACACCTGGGGAGGGCGGCAGTGGGAGGACAGGGGCCTGCAGAAAGGAGAAAAACCATGGGCAGGGACAGCTCCGTGACAAGCTGGAGACCTGTGACAGGGCAGGCTTCTGGGAGGATGTGGGGGTGACTCTAGCTGAGACTCCTAGTAGCAGGGGTCATGGAGACTGAAGAGGACGACACCCTGTAACTAGACAACACTCTAGTGGAGGGAGTGGAGGGAGAGGAACACCAACCTACCTACAAAAACTTCAAGCCAAAATTTACCCTGCCTACAAGACATGTAGGGATAAAGATAAAGCAGAGATTAAGAGAATGTCCAACCAAAGCCTGGCCCAGCCTGAGAGCCACCCTATGGGAGAGAGCCAACCCCTGACACTATTAATGATGCTCTGCTATGCTTGCCGGTAGATTAGCATAGCTGTCCTCTGAGATGCTCCACACAGCAGGTGATGGAAACAGATGCTGAGACTCAACCAAACATATGGTTAAAACATAGGAAGTCCTGGGGGGAAGTGAGGGGAAGGATAAAAGGACCTGGAAGTGACAGGAGCTCCACAAGAAGATCAACAAAGCCAACTAACCAAGGCCCAAAGGGGCTGTAGAGACTAAAGCACCAACCAAGGACCATACATAGACTGGATCTAGGCCTCCTGCCCAGTTGTAGCCCATGGGCAGCTCCTAGTAAGGAGAGCTGGGGTTGTCTCTGACATGGACTCTATTGCCTGATTTTTGATTACTTCCCCCTTGGTGGGGCTGCCTCATCAGGCCACAGGGAAGAGGAAAGCTCAGTCCTGATGCAACTTGATGAGTGGGGTTGGTAAGAAGGGAGAGGCTCCCCTTTTCTGAGGAATAGGGGAGGGGATGGTGGGACAAGGCGGAGAGGAGGGAGGGGGCTATGATTGGGATGAAATGTGAATAAATATATAAATTAATTAATTAAGGAAAAAAGAGTGACTGTGTTGTGTGAAGGCCAGTGGCCGCAAGCACCAGTGGCCTGTAAGCAGCTGGCACAGTGGGACAGGTGGCAGAAACTGTGCCGTGGCTGAGGTCTGGCTGACCGGTGGGCTACTGTGGCTAGAGCTGAGTGGAAGGCCAGGCCAGCAGGGAATGCAGAAGCTGCCTGTCTGACCACAAACCCTGAACTGGCAAATAAGCCAACGCTATGGCTGTGACTGTGGAGAGGCTTGAAACATGGGCCAGCAGGCAGAGGCTGCAGCCCAGAGTCAGGCAGAAGGCAGAGCCAGCAGGGCAGCCTGCTGGACTGACTCAAGGGGAAAGCCAAACACCACTGCCACTTGCTGGCCTAAGGAGCATGAAGCGGCACAAAAGGAAGACCTTCCCAGCACCAAGGTGTGACTGAGAACCTGAAGTCGCAAATTTCTGAAGGGGTAATATATCGACTTTGAAAATGTTAAAAGAGAAACAAATATTAAGTTTAAATAATGATGAGAAATCTCTAAAGGAAGGAGAGAGTTAGAGAGATTAAAGAGAAAATATTTTCTGCGTTAAAAAAAAATGAAAAACTCTATGGCAGGAAGCATTTGGACCCATGTAATTTTGTTTCAATTATCAGCATAAAATTAGTTATATGTTTGGTAATGACTGCAATTTTGTATAGATTCTTTAAGAAAGATTAGAATAAAGCAGACTTAGATAAGGAGATGACTGAGAAATGAAATGCTAGACTAAAGACCATAAAACAGAGATTTAGAGAATCCTTTAAATCAGAATAAAGAATTTTCAGAGGAATCCAATCTGGAGCCTATGGAGCTGCCTTATAATGAGATTACAAGATGGCGACCCATAGAGATGGTAGATCTAAAGGGATTTCAAGAGGCTTTAGCTATAAAGCAATGGAATCAGACTAGATATATTACCAAGGATAAACTGCTTGATAAAGAACAATATGTTGAGTTAAGAATATAGATTATGTTTGATGATGCCACCGTAGAGCAATGTCATTCAGTGGCATTTGTGTTTGGTTATGTAGAGTTGGAAAAATTTTAAGTACGTATATGTGTTAATATACGATACAATTGGAACTGATTCAGGATGTCAATGGATTTTTGCTCTGAGTTCTGAAAAGGCTGATTCTGTGGTTACATGCTTATTAGAAACAATGGCTATATTGGATATGCCTTTGCAGATTGAAGCTGATGATGCTCTGGCATGTGCATCCAGTAGAGTACAACAGTCTTCTAGACATTGTGGCATGAAACATGTTACAGGGCCTACAAGTCAAACAACTGTGGAAGGATCTACCCATACTTTGAAGGATATGTCCATAAAACAGATGGGGTATATGGGATCTTCCAGAGATAAATTAAATAACGCTTTATTGACTTTAAAAAATGTTAAATGTCAATGAGACAGGTAGGCACAGCTGCTGACAGGTATTGGAGTTTAGAAAGGACCGCTTAACTAAGTCAGTCTATACATTATAAAACTGTGACAACTTCAGAATGGAAGTCAGGAAACGGGTAGCATTGGTAAAGAAGATATGCCTTTATTTCAACAGGAAATTTAAAAAAAGGTATGGATTCCTTCAAAGTTAATTTAGATTAGATTTGACTATGGGAGACCAGAAAATCTTGGCTGCAGACATTAAGGAAGAGACATGGAAGATCAACAAAACAGCTGACAAGATTGCTAATCCCTCCACATAGGAACAGCTCTGAATGTTTCTGTAGCAGCCTATAAATCTTGTTGGCTACAGAGTCATCATGACTTATTATTAAACGCCATCCTTTCATATGTCACGGATGGAGATTTAGATAACAATTTAGTTATACAATACAAACTGACATATAAGGTTGACAGATGCCTTTCACCTGCTCATACAAGGAACAGAGATCATCTTTAGCTGATTTGTGAACACCACCCATTCCACCCTTGTGTTAAACCAGAAATGTATGTTACCTTGGTGGTTTGTGTGTTTTCAGAGCAAAAGAACCAGACAACAATGAAGATAAAGAAAGTAGCGCAGATGATCCAGCCTCACAGACTACCTTAATTGTTATTTCCTCAAAAATTACATCCAGGACAACTTCAAAGATGCTAGCTTAGATGGTTCAACCTCACAGACTGCTTTAGATGGGACTTCAGTTAAGCTCTGCACTTTCCTATTACACAGAGACTGGACAGCTAGCTCTTCTAGAACTTAAGCAATATCCAATTTTCTTAGGGCCCCCAAAGGTATCTTTATTCCCAAACAGCAGAAAGCACTTTTTAAAACACAACATCCTCATTCCTCATTCCTGGGATGGGTGGTTTTTAGTTGTTCTGTGGGTTATGGATGCTTGTTGTCATTTAGGGGGATTGGTTGCAAGTTTTATTGGTCATGGTCAGTAAAAGAGGTTAGATTCAGGGATCTTTTTCTTTCTTTCTCCCCTCTGTCCTTTCTCTCTTATCTAGTATTAGGATGAAAAAAAGAAAAGAAGGGATATAAGAATGAAAGGACAAAGAAAGGTAAATTATTATATTTCCTTTTAGACTAAGAAAGTAACGAGTCTCAAATATTTTACATTGGTATGATTTATTGTATATTCATAGAAATTTAAGGTTGTATTTGCTACAATATACTGTATATATGTTTCAACTCTTGATTAAAGTATTGAATATATGCAACTCATTTTAAAATGTAATATAAAAGTCTAGTCATTGAAAGCTACTATTGTGAACTGTCTAAGATAATCAGTAATATGAGTTAGTAGTCAGACACCTATAAATAATCAAACTTGTAGTCTTGTTAAGTACTAGTTTTGCTAATTACAGAAAATAACTCTATTTAGTCTCCCGTATATGTTTTCAAAGTTAAACAAAAAATAAGTAGCTAAAAACAAGCAACGTTTGTCCATTTAGATATACTGTGATAGATCAGTGGTCCCCAAGCATGTCAGAGATCTATACAATGTGGCATTTAGGATCCCTTTGGCAATAACTCAACAAAGTGTATGTAGCTTTATCTCTAGCACTGGAGGTTTAATTTAGTGGCATAAGATATATAGTTGGGGCATCCTCATCCTCATTATATGAGGATTTTATTTTAATTCCTTTCATATGTGTCTGTATTTTAGGAAGGTTCTATAGCAGTAGTCATTTCACACCACTCCCTGAGGTCCGTCTCAGGCTTCTCCCAAAATGTCACTTAGCTTCAATGCCCAGCACGATGGGACAGCCTACCTGCTCCTCTAGTAGAAAGTATTCTCATACCTCTTTGGGTGCCCCGAGCCCTTGTTTTAAGCCTCATTATGACCTAGCTTTACTGCCTTCCTTCTTTATAGTAAGGCACCTAGATGACCTTCCCCCTTTTGATAACTTCCTATCAGGCATGCTAAGACATCAAGAAGAAAGAAGAGAAAAGGGGGTTGGTGAAGCCAAAGAGGCCCACTCAACTCAGGAGCTGTAACCAGGCCTGTGGTCAGCCCTGCAGTAAAGGAAGGAGTCAGAGCTCTAAGCTCAAAGCCAACGATACTTTACAAGTATGCAAAAGAAACCTGGCCTTTTCCTAGCCAGGAGCCTCAGGTGGAGAGAAGCCAGCCTATGAGGGGAGGGCTACATGGGAACTGCTCTGACATGGGCAAAATCAAGACAGTCAGTTCAATAAAGGGGATAAGACATTGCCAAGTAGTCCTTCAAACTGGAAAGACGATGAGAGATAAGCAGGATGTCAATCCAGAGCCAGAGACCAGCTAAGACCTCCCAACAGAGGAAAGGGAGCATGCATCAGGAGCACAAGGCCAACCACGTTTTGGGTAACTTTTCCCAGGAAGCTGTGAACAAATGTGTATTCCTCTGAGCCAATGTCAGAAAAAGAAATGATTCCACAAAAATCAAGAGTGGTGAGCCAAGGAGGTTCCTGTGGCTCCTTTGAGGAACATAGGTGAAGGGGTACTTATAGGGGTATGGGTGACTAAAAAACAGCAGCATCACCAAAAAAAGCCCACCCAACAAAAGTGATGACTCCTAGGCCCCATACAACTTGCAGTCAAGGCCACTGAAGTATCTCTACCTCCCTGCAATGGCAGGCTGCTTTTATCACATTGTGACTCTTCTCTCATTGGGAGCTTCCTGAGCTGTGTAAGTTCCTGGGTCCTATGAGCTTCCTTCCTTCTTACAGGTGAGATTCTTTTGATATGGAAGAGATAAGCTTTACAACACCAGAAAGACAGCTGTGCATACAGATGGACCTGGAAGAAAGAAGAAAGCCAGAGCCCAATAGTGTATGAGCAAGTGTCATACATTTGCTTGATGATTCTCATATTTTCTAAGCACAGACTCTGAGTCAAATGGTACATGTATAGAGGTATGTTAGGGCTATACAGAGGAATCATACCAATAAGACGGATGGATGCGTGCCATAGATTGAGGTGAGATGGGTAGATTATAGATAGATAGATAGATAGATAGATAGATAGATAGATAGATAGATAGATAGATAGATAGATAGATAGATGCATGGGTTGATGGATGGATAGATGAGAGAGAAAGACAGATGGATGGATGCATAGAAGATAGATAGATAGATAGATAGATAGATAGATAGATAGATAGATAGATAGATAGATAGATAGATAGATGAATTGATACATAGAAAGAGTGATTGGCTCACTGAACTATGGAGGCTGGAAAGTCCAAAACTCCACAGGGTGGGATGGCAGATTCAGGAGAGGTGATGCTCTAGTCTGAGTCTTGAGGCAATCAGCTATAGAGTTCTCTCTTGCTTAGGGGAAGCTGTGCCCTTTGTTCTGTTCAGTTCTCCTACCCACTGGCTAAGGCCCTCCCACATTATGCAGAGCAGCTTGTGTTAATCTCTTCCAAAAACATGGTCACAGAAAGTGTGATTTATTAAGAATGTCTCAGTTTGGGCAAAGGAGTAGTGATTGGCATAAGAAGACAAGGCTCCTTCTACTCAAGCTAAGTGGTCACCTCTTACCAGACCATCAGCATATCCTGTCTAGTCCAGCCCCACAACCACAAAACAATATTTAACCAAAGATTTAAGAACCCCACAGCCCAGTCAAGTCAACACATTAAAAATGTCTCTATTTCTAAAGAAACAGAAGGTGGCTTGTTCTGATGGGATTCTTGCAATGGGCAGGATCCTGAGAATTGGCAGGAACTTGTGGGGCTGGGTGAGAAAGGGTATGCTGATGGCCTGGTAAGAGATGGTCACTTAGCTTGTAAAGAAGGATCAGTGGCCCCTTACGCCAACCACTACAGCCCAGACCCTGGAGCCGGCCCACCTGGTTTTAGTCTAGGCCCACTATTTATAAGCTGGAATGAGCTACTTCCTCTCCTGGCGTCTCACTTTCTTCCTCTTTAAGATAAAGCGAGTAACAACACCTAAGTCCAGTGCAACAGCTCAAGTTCATAGGCCAAAGGCTGGTAACACGCCATGCAGATCTGGCAAGCCTGGCACCCGGTCAATGCACCAGAACCATTTGCTGGCTTTAGTTTAGGGACTATAACAGCTATGTTCTGTGCTCCCACCATTCTGGAAAGCCCAACCTGAATTTTTCTTCGAATACTGAAACGTAAGAAAGGACTGGCCACATAGAGACTACAAACTACTACTTATACTCCAGGCCCATGTTTTTACAAAGCAAATCTATTTAAGCTGCCCAAATGAAAGTCACCTAAGGTGACCTGTTACCTTAGGAAAGAGCCTCAAATCCAGGCTATGCACTATATGGTGTCCTGATTTATTCTGAATAGGCCTCAGCATAGATTCACCTCACAGCTATAGGAGTCCCCCAGACCTAAAGCTTGCCAGTTTCCCCACATTCTCTTAAGAATTGGCTTAAGAGCTGCAGGGCCATTTGCTATGCCTAGAGCAGCTGACTTTGGGCTGCTTATAAATCAATGGTACAGCACTGGGCAGTACTCTAATTCCCGTTCCCAATACTAGAAAGAAAAGAAAGTCTTCCTAACCATGTCCCTGTATCCCATGCTTATCTGAGAACAGTCAGTGGAACTGTAATTAAGTGTCCCACCATTGTCAGTCTTTTTCCTCGGTGAACCTCTGAGACCAGGAACCAACCTTGTCCTTGTCCCGCAGAGTTCTAGCCACACAGAGCTCCAGCAGTGTGTGTGACTATAACTTAGTTCTAGAGATGACAGGTACAGCCCCAGCTGGGCCCCACCGCCAGAAAGGTTGGGTTGGGATTCTGAAACTGCCATGCAGTGGCTGGGTGACCCCCTTTGCATGATTTTATGAAAGAGTAGGAATTTATTTCTCATAGCTTCAGAGACTAGAAACTGTCACAAAGTTCAGTATCTAGCACAGCATCTGGTTCCTCCTTCCCAAATGCCAACCTGCTGCTACAATCCCAGAAATGACAGGTACTGTGGCTTCATATGGTAAGAGATACAGAAGGGGCAAGCCACCCCCTTCAATATCACAGCGACTGGTTCACAATATGGAACTTAATCACCTGCTAAAGCCCCACTTCAGTACCACACAGTGAGGATTACATTTGAACACAGATTTTAGAGAGACTCATCAAGTGCCAGCATTGAATGGGTATTGGTGTCATGTACTAAGCAATGCCTGCCTGCACTGCAGGATATTTGGGAGTAGTAAGGGCACTTGACATCCGTTTCTTTGTCTGCTAAAAATTAATCTTTCGTGCAACACTGTGTCCGGTTTAAGAGCAAACAAAAAAGTTAAAAAGAAAAAGGGTGGTTTTTACCCAAACAGCCTGAAGCTGTTCACGCCACATTTACACTGCAAAGAGCAAGAAAAGCTAAGTTTACCATCTGGTAGATACCCCCCCTAAACAACCTCCTGATACTTTTCATGTGTCTGTGATCCCCTTTCACCACCTATGAAATTGCATCTACATGTACAGACATGGCTTCTTTTCCATATCCCCTTTAGAATCTGCCTGGGATCGGGATCTTTGTCCTGGAGGAAATCAACAACCATGTGAAACAGTTGAAGAGGCAGAAGGAGGGTAGCTAGGTGATGGAAGTTTGGCAGAGTGACAGCCAGCCTTTTCAGAGGTATATGCTATGGTCTACAGGCTACGGTCCCTGAAAAACCTCCATGTCTTCTTCTGGGAGATGGGGTCTAAAGAGTGTTTAGTATTCTGTAGCTAGTACAACACATGTTCATTTCACAGCTTTGGGGTTTCTACTCAGGCTTGAATAGTGTCACACCAAATGGCACGTGACTGACTATAGCTTGAGCCCAGAAAAGAGTGTGGCTTTCCCAAACAGGCAACACAAACACCGCTACAACACTGGCTATGAATTGAAAAACAGAGACCAACCTAAAATTCTAATAGCGGCAGACTACCAGATAAAACCAAGCTGTAAAGAACAACGTTCTATCTTTAAATAGCAAGATATTTTAAAAAATACATTTATATACCCATACGTATATGGTATATACATAAATCCACAAACTATGTTATCTGTGAAGGCATATCTACATAGATTAACGCATAGCATCCTTACACTTGGTATCTCGGAGAAAACCTTAGACACTTCTATATTACTCCCATTAACTGATGATAAAAATGTGTTACTTGAAGTAATTAATAAGTAAGTGAGCACAATGAATGGAATAGGTGGACTAAAATAGGGGCATCTTAAGAGCAAGCGAACAGATGATGCTCGTAGTGGAGGCACCTGCTGAGTGGGAGAGGATGTGAGAGATTGGTTGTTGGAACATAGAATGAGTGAGTCACTGGAGAAATGCGTGTGACACTATTCCTGGGGAAATGTGAACCAACAACTACAAATCTCAGATTGGGAACTGACTGAAGAAAGCAGTCAGGATACTACCAAAGTCCAACTGGTGAACCAATGAGCTTATTGGGGTTACTTATAGGTTAACTTACTTAACAGGAGCAGAAGTGACTCAAAGGCAGCTATGTCAGCAAAGCCTACCCCAGCATGGTGACACATTCCAGTGGCATAGTAAGAGTTCACAGAAGCTGGAAAGCTGGAGCTCACTGCACAACTTGCAAGCAGCTCAACAGGTTGGAGAATATCTCTTCCAGAAAGTGTCTCTCAGCAGTCCTGGCTGTTTATATAAGCTTGGGGAGGGAGAGGCCTAGCATATCTGGTCAGTTTTAGGGACTTCCTGAAACTCCTGAGTTGTTTAATTCATAAGTCATAACCATCCTCCCTTTGAAATGTTCTGAGTATTAACAAGGTTCCCTTGGAGGTTGAATGTCTCAACTCAGAGGACATTTTTTAATACAAAACACCACTGTATGTCAGCCAGTTTCCTCGGGTAGTGACAATCTTCCCTTTACTGTGTCTAAGCAAGAAGACAAAACAGAAGACCACAGCTGCAGGTAAGGGACCTACCCACTCTCAAAAAATTCTGTAGCAGCTTTATGGAGCTACAGATTGATAAGCCCCAAGAAAGCCTGGGCAGAGTTGACAACAGCTCTGGTACTGAGAAAAGAGTAGACTGGCCTCAAGACCAGCCTACTGTTGTTCCACATTTGACAACAGGCTTTCTTGGATGTCCTGTGAGGAGGCAAGAGAGAGCAGGGAGAGGGGGGCTATAGGACAAGGGGGCAGAGACAGAAGAGGAGAGGAAGAGGGTGAGAGTCAGGGAGACTGGAAAAGAGGATCCAACACCACAAGAAATGAGCCAGCCAAAGAAGATTCTAAATTGCATCCCAGCATGAAGATTAGCACAAAACCTGTCCTAACCCAGAAGAACAGGGGAAGCTATAGATGTGAATTTTAAGAGAAGGGTGTTTAAAGAGCTTCACTGAAAGAGAGATGGGAAGTATTTCCAGGGCGTGCCTAGGACAAAACTGGATTTCAGATCTTTGTATTTTATAGCAGAGGACAAACTGCAAATAGATGTACATTTTCCAAAGCTAAAAAAAACCCTAATGATTCCTTTGCAAACAGTTATCAATTGGAGACAGCTTCTGTGTTAGAAATGGAGGCTTGTGTCTGCTTCCCTGCTCAGTGCTATGACCCCATCTGGTAACAGACCCATGCAGGCCCTGTTCATGCTGTGTCAGAATCAGAGACACACTCACCTGCACACTCACAAATCCCATACAAACACTAAACTGGAAGCCATAATATACACACAGAGAACCTGGTGTAGACTCATGCAGGCCCTGTGCATGCTGCTTCAGTCTCTGCGAGTTGGTATGAGCTTTGATCATGTTGATTTAGAGGGCCTGTTTCTTGATGTCCTCCACCCTCTCTGGCCTCTCTTTCTGCCTCCTCTTTTACAGGGTTCCCTGAGCTCTGAGGGAAGGGTTTGATAGAGACATCTCATTTAGAGTTAAATGTTGCAAGGTCTCTCATTCTTTGTACAATGTCTGGCTGTGGGTCTCTGTATTCCCATGTGCTGCGGGAGGAAGTTTCTCTGATGGCTGAGCAAGGCATGTGCTCACATCTTTAATAGAAGACTCCTAGATTAAAACAAAGTGCAGTGGTAGTCTGGAGCCTGCGTCTGCCTTAGCTTTCCTTAACTATAAATATACTGTTTACACATTTTAATTATAATGCTATTTTGAATATTAACATAGGAGTGGGTCAAAACATAGTTGTTCCTAGCAATATTGTCTGATTTTTATTAATTTTCTAAACTATATTTCTTTCCACTGTCAATGAAAACTAAATGCGTAGATTCTTTACATGTGTTTAAGTTTTATTTCAAACACTCGTGCAAAAATACTGTAAAATGGAGTTAGCATTAATCGGGTCCACATTTCTCAAGTTCTTATTTGCAATAATCCTAAGTTAAATACATACACATTTGTGTATGTGTTGGATTGTGTCCACAAGATTTTAGACAGTGAGAAATTGGCCATTGGAGGCAAACTGGATATTTATATCAATCCTATTCTTTTACAGACTCATAGAAGTCCCAACACAATATACAATTCCTATTCATCTTCCACAAGCACACAAATATTTGTGTCACACAACCTAATCGGAAGACCATTTACAGGGTGTTGGTGTATTCTTACATATGGTCAAGCTAGAAGCCCTCAGAGTACCGGCTCTGAACATAAGGGTGCCTGAGCACCAGCTAGAACACGGCTGGATAAGCCCTCCCTCTTGATTTATTGTTACAATGTTTTAGAAGAATGTTTAATGGATTCTTTCTTGTAGTGAAATGAAATCATAATGGCACCCTACTCTGTTTTTCTGTTGTGTTTTAGCTGATTGTGCCAAAATCTGAGGGCCTAAATTTCATGTGGCCTCAAACGTCATGCTTATGAATTGGGCTAGTCTAATGGCACTTACCGAAACCACTAAGGACCTCCATAGGTCTGCTTACTAAACATATATTGTGTACACATTTGGATAAGACAAGCTGCGATTCATTCTAAGACTGGGACTAGCCATTTAGAACTATGGGGGGGGGGTGCAGCCCCTTCCACTGCCGTCATCTGGTAGAACCATGCTCTTTCAAGTTTGATTTTTATAGTAATTTAATCACCATAATTGGTGGGCAAAGAAGAGGTGATTTCTGTAATTCTTGTGGGTCCAAAGCCAAACAGATGTGGGTTTAGGTTCTCCAAAAGTGATTTTCCACATTGGCCTTTAAAGGCAGAGCTTTGAAGGCTTTCCTCTCTCAGGCCTCTGCCTCCTTGGAAGGTGAGAAGCTTCACCCTCTCCCACCCCGGAATGTGGGGGCGGCAGGCACAGACCCTAGGCCTCTGTCTCCCTTTCTAGGCCTCAACCCCTCAAGAGCTAAAGCTTGATCATGGAGGTTTTTCTAGCTGTTTCCTCATCTATTAAGTGAAATGACTGGATTCAAAATTTGCTGTCTCTTCCACCTATGAATCCTATGAATTAATTATATTAAAAATCACCCTACCGAGTTCACAGTAGTCTACATTGTTTGATATTTTAAAAATAAACACAACTAAAAGACCATTAAAGTTTATCAAAGGCTTTGATTTAACATATATGAATCATTCAAACTAAGACAGATTTTTAATATGTGTTATTTATAAAGAGAATTATATCAATGTTGAATTTTTGGAATAATTGTGGTTTGCATTTCTTCTGAGTAGAAACAAAAAATTGACACACAGACTCCAAATTTTCAAGCTGTTAATGAAATATGTCATGTGATGAGACATAAGCAGTTTCTCTGAATTTGCTGCCTAAAAACTTGAAAATTAATATTTTAATGTGGTACATTGGAATGCTGAAATGCTACATTTCATTGTGTATAGTTAAACAATTCACCACATTTATTATCAAATTAATTTTCCAGTGATGCATCAGTTATTTAAATATATTCTTAATAGGGCAATGAAAGTATTTCACCACTCGATCTCTGAGCACTTTCTGAAGCTGCAGATAACTGAAGGTCTGTCTTTACTCATTTGACAAAATCACTAAATATATTGTCTTAAGGTAACAGGTTTTAACAATAAGTGCTAAATCTAAACACATCATCCTCTCCTTGTCCCTGTCTCTCTGTATCTGAGTGTCTCTGTTCCCCTCTTTACTACGCACGCACACGTGAGTGCGTGCGTGCGTGCGTGCGTGCGTGCGTGCATGTCCCTCTCCTTCTACTCCCTCTCTTGGGTGTGCTACACAGAGTCTGAGACTGCTGTCTATCACGCTCCACCTTCATTTTTGAGGCAGGGTCTCTCACTGAATCCAGAGATCACTGATGTGCTGTGAGGGCTGGGAGGCCAGTAGGCCCCTGGGAGTCTTCTGTCTCCTGCCTTCCCCGCCATGATAAGATTAGACACGTGCCACCACACATTAGCCTTTTACATGGGTACTGGGGATTCAGACTCAGGCTCTCATGCCTGTCTAGCAGGCACTTTACAGACTGAGCCAATTCCCCAGCCCCAAACAAATCATTTCCTTCTATACACTCCTCTTTTGGACTATATAAAACAACTAAAATTTACATAGAATATCTTCTAGAAACTTGGATACTCGCTTTATTCTATCAAAAGCAGAAAGCACCTCTGGACACCAGAGAGTCTCTTAAAATGCATCTCCTAATTCAGTAGATCCAAGGTTAGGCCTAAAGTTGTTGTTTTGAGAATATAATCTATTTGCATATTTCCCCTTTCCATTTCCTTCCTCCAAACACTCTATAAACCCCTCCTCACTCTCTTTCAAGCCCATGGCCTCTTTTTTCAATAATTGTTGAGTGGGAGAAATAGAGCAGTTCTAATTTGCAATTCACTACACAAAGTCCCGTGGCCAGCACCCGAGAGCTTGTTGGAACTTCCTAATCTCAACACTGGTCCCACTGACTCAGAAACTGTGTTTGACAAAATCGCCAGAGGACATATTTGAGCAAGAATGTTTGGGTAGCAGCCTTCGGGCAGCGATTATGTCCCACTGGGAACACTTCAGTCAAAACCAGTGGACGCTGTTCCTCACGTACGGTGAACACTCCTTCCAGACGGATCACAGTAGAATGATTAGCTAAAACAAATGTTTCTCTGATCCCATACCAACCTGAACAGTTCCCCCACCCAAAGGGAACCTGAGGCAACTTACTTCCCAGAGCAGCGTTCTCAGATCTCTCTGCACATTAGAACCATCTAGAGAGCCTCTGAAGGAGCAAACTTGAGGCCACACTGGGACTCTCTGAAGCACAAGCTCCATGTCAGTGAGCCTCAAGTTCTGAAGCCCTGAGGTGAAGGGTTCACTAACACACCATGGGGCAGGCCTCAAACTCAGTCACTCAGCAGAGTAAGGGCAGAGCCTGAGAACGTGAATTCCCTCAGGTGGTTATCTGTGGAACACATTTTGAGAAACACTATTTAAGATCTAGTCCAGGATGTTAGAATTTTCCAGAAACCCTTAAAAAGAACTGAATGTGTTATCTTATTTCATAACTGCTATTCTAGAGAGAGAGAAGGGAAGGCTTTAAAATAATAAGATTGGAGCTTATCTCTCTTGTAAAATTTATGTCATCATTAGAAAATAATACTCAACTAATTTCCATACAGACCATCCACAGTTCCATCCCTTGACAAACCAAATACTGAGTGGGGTTTTTCGCTCAAATATGCATTCATTTTTACTAGCATGTAGGCCCTCACACCAGAACCATTTTTTGATATATTTTTGAGTCCCTAGATACCAACCATCAGGGTGAATACACAAACATATTCAGTGAGTATAGAATCAAATCTATCTATAATCTTGAAAATGGAAAATTTCACAGCTAAGAAATTACACCATTAGCCAATATCTTCATTTTTCACCAAGCTGCTCTCTCTTAACGACATGTTGATGTGATAAAACTTCTGAGGAAAAGTATGTCCTTACAGTCCAGTCATTCAGCAGGTAAGTATGATATTCTCAATGGGAACATAGGGAAGCACTTCAAGCAACCTGGGAGAGCTAAGGGCCCCGGAAGTTGAGCTGCTGTCTCTGCTGGACTGAAGTGAAACAGTCAAGGTTCAAAACAAAACAGAGCAACAACAAAAAAGAACACAAAAAACAAAATGGATAGCAGATATGACAGGGATCAGAAATATGAGACATAAATATGGACCTGGATGGATCAGGAAAATTGAGGTATTAGCTACCCAAATCCTGGTGATACTAATTAGAGACTGATTATTATGCAACATGTACATTTGACTTGAAGGTAATTTTGTCAATCAGCCTTATTACCCAGAGTCTGTTTGTTAGCCCACTATGACTCTGACACTTCTGGAAACACAATATGAAAAGAATGAAAATGTGTCTATCAACATAGTTTAAATGTTAAGCAAACGTACAATGAGATCTTTCGCCTCCCCCTTTCCCCCGCCACCCTGTACCATGGTTGAACCCTAGAGACTTATAAATGCTAAGGTAAGTGTCCTCCCTTCAAGCTACATTCCAAGAACTTCTCCTATTTTTATTTTGAGGCAGGGTCTCGCTGCCACTCCAGCTAGCTAGCTTTGACCTTGCTCTGCGGCCTAGTGAATCCCTTGCTTTTCTCATTGCTGTGACGGAAGTAACTTAAGAAAGGAATGGCTTGTAGTGCCTTACAGTTGGAGGGTGCTTGACATCAGGAATTCAAGATGCTGCTGGCCAGGTGGCTTCTGCAGTCAGGATATAGACAGAGGGTACGCATGCTCAGCAAGCTCCCTTAGGCAGTCTGGCCCCGTCCTTACGCTGTTGGCTGTACCTACCGCTCCATCTTTCATCTTCAATGAAATCTTTCTGGAAACAGCCGCATAAGCAGTCAGTAGGCGTGTCTCCACCTTGATTCTGAATGTAGTCAAGCTAATAATGAAGATTCACCATCACCTCCCAGAAGGCCTAGAACAAGCGGTCCTCCTGTCTCAGCCTCTCCGGTAGCCGGCCCAGCACACCTGAAGCTGGCCTCGCAGTGGGTGGAGCCAACAGGTTATCAGCTTTTCTGTCTTCCGAACTTTCTGCGAGGGTAGTACCGTTATCTGCATCGTACAATGTGAGTACTACCATATTGGGCTTTTCAGAGTCTGAGTTTTGAATTCGCTGAATGTTAATTAACTTTATAAAAAAGCCACACGTAGCCCGTACCTACCAGGCTACACCTCTAGAAATAGAGAACGATGACAGAACACAGTTACCACTTTCTCTGTCCACAAGTTCATGACCATATCCAAAACCTACCTCAGGCTTCACTACTTGCAATTCTCAGATCAAAAGGAAGATAAACTTTAAGGGCAGGGGCGGTGGGGAGGAAGCTCTAGTTAATTTCATATAATCACAACAGAAAGACTTCCAGAGTGAAACCCACACGCTTTGAAAAGCCACAGACTTCCTCCGTTTTATAAACAGTCCTGAAGAGAAAGCGATCGGGAAGGGCGGCAGTTCCAGTGTTTATAGATCCCGGTCTGGCCTGAGAGGGGCTCCTTCACAGGCCGGATCTCTCTCCAGACTTCCAATTGTGCCACCCAGTGGCAATACGCTTGGTTGAATTTCTGACTGCAATGGGATCATTTTGGCCAGCAAAGGCCAAAAAGGATCCTACCTTGGCAAGAGGTTAAAGTGCACAGTGGGGGGTGGGGGAGGTTGATAACAGGGTGGCCTAACCTGCCCTTAGGATTGTGTCACAATCACTTCCTGCTTTTTTCTTGCAGCCTGTTCAAGTGGAAACCCAAACAGCAACAATCCATTTGGCGGGTTATTGTGTTTAAAATTCAAGACGTTTCTCCCTGAATTCCCTCAGCCCAATATATTTACATTACAAGAAAGTATCTCCCACTCATCAAATTTTATGTGAAGGTGTTGGATGAGTCTTTGCCTTTGATTAAGACTTTTTAAAAAATAGAACATTCAATGAGCCAGAAACATTTGGTAACATCATTTTCTGAGGATTTAAAAACACTTCAACATGAAATTAAATGCAGATGTATAATTTGAAAGCTCATGAATCACCAGTTTATGTACATTTATAATTACACTAAGCCAGCGTATTCCAAAACCCACATTAGTGTCTGGCTCTTGTAGCTAATCCCCTGGAAAAGAATTTGAATGGGTTCCACACAGTATATCTTCAACAGCCGTCAGTGACTGACCAATGCTCAAATCCTTCAGATAAAATGGAGGAGTATTTGGATACAACCTATGGAAATCCTTCAGTGTAGTTTAAATCATGTCTATAATATAGAATACGCTGGGAGTGTGGTGGGAACTGTCCTTATGCTGCAGTACTTGGGGAATAAGGACAAGAACAAGAGTCTGTACATGTTCGGGACAGAGCATGTCTCTTCCCTTATTAAAGATTTCCATCTGCAGTTGATTGATCCATGGGCATAGAACCCCGGCTATGAAGGGCCAGCTGCATCACATTTTACTTAGAGTACAACGCTATAGAATTGGGTGTAGAATCGATTTCATTTTCCCAGTGTCAGATTTTTACTTAAGGGGTGTGGGGGTGTGTGCTCAGTCCATAGTGCAGGCAATTCTTTTTATTGGAGGCAGGGTCTAGGGAGCAAGTGAAAGAGCAAGAGTGATGCATGCCATTCCCAACCTGCTGTCATTTTAATGAGCAGACAGCCCTGGCTGTCTGTGACTCAAGAGGACCAGCGTCTACACTAAGTTTGGTGCAAAATCTTCTGGGAGATTTCACACAGTGTAACTCCAGGTGGCATTTTGAAGTAACAGAAACTGCCAGTCTTCCCTGGACCATAGGCAAAGAGCACAAGCACAAGCGAAGGAAAGTGCATGACTTTCAAGGGGTCTGATGGGCATGAGTTGACATCTCTGCTGGCGGTTCCAGCAGAAAGAAAAAAAAGAAACAGGAAAATTTAGTGGAGACTTGGGAGCAGAGTTCTATAAATTGAGACCTGCACTAAATAGGCAAGGCAAGGCTGTTAGTCACTCCCTGGGGGTGGCCAAGAGGACCCCCTTGCCCCAGACTCCCTAGCATTGTGCCCAGAAGATGTTCCCATGGCAGACAGGATGGACACTGGACTCAGTTCTCTGTTGGCATTACCACAGAGATTTAGGCATGGCAGATGATTTAGGATCTGAGGAATCATATGAGAGTCTAGGATTTTCCACAGAATACCAGAAGAGTAGAGGATCTCTATATCAATTCTGAGCTAAGGTGAGGGACCTACCTAGCTGTGGGTCCCTTGGCTCTGGAGTCCACATTTGTGACCTCCATGAATCCCAGACTGAAAGCACTAGAAACAATATTACATGGTTCCTGATTATGCACAAACTGATTCTCTTAAGATGATTTCAATAGAGCAACACAAAACTTCACATATAATTTGCATTTTGTTGGGTATTCTACATTACTGAGAGGCAATTTAAAAGCACACAGCATGTGTGTACATTACGTAAATACTACAGCATTTTATAAAATAGACTTGAGCATGTATGGGCTTTGCCAGCCTTGTTGGGAAGGGTGTCCTGGAACAAATCCTCTGTAGACCCCAGCAGATAACTGAATTGTACAAAATGAGACGTGAAGAGAAGGTTTCTGCACAGAAGACTTCCCCAATGACCCCAGGACTTCCCTCACTTGGATCTTGTCGTAGTGCTCATCTGATTTCCTACTGGTTGCTCATTGACTTCTCCATGTCCACCAACTCAGCCTTAGCCTTAACTGTGGCTCTTTCCCCTTTACGTAGGATAAACCCTGGCTCACAGAAGAGGATCAGCAAAGGCTTCTGAGTATGTTGCTGTAAGAAGCCTGGCTCCCCTCCCCAACGCCCGCTGTGTGTGTGTGTGTGTGTGTGTATGTGTGTGTGTTTGAATTGTATGTGCATGCAAGTGTGCCATGGTGGTGGAGCCTCTTTTTCCAGCTTTGCTGGGTTCCAGGCATTGAACTCAGGCCATCAGGCTCATGCAGCAAGTCCCTTTGACCTCCCACTGCCCATCATCTGGTTTTCCACCAGCAGCATCAAATTGCTCACCACCTCTTTTTGAAACTACATCCTTTTTTTAATGTCTTGATTTGGTTTTTTAAAAGATAATATTTTTATTAAAAATTGATTGGGAGTAATTTATCAGCAGGACAAAACCTTCAGAATTTTGTGACTAAGCAGAAATGTAGCTGAAAGAGCCTGGCTGATGTTGATACAGTTAAATCAAATAAAAGTAATAGAACCACTAAGGAGACTCATGAGAAGAAGATACAAGATCTGGTATAAAGGGATGAAGGGAGGAAAGGAGAAGGAAAACAGGGGGGAGGAGAATGCCAAAATCTCATGTATGAACTTCAAGCTTTAAATCCTGTATATATCATATACAATCAGCAATGCTGTTGCTCTCTGCCTTTTCTGGGGAGGGAGATTTGGAGGTAAGATTTCACTCTGCACTCCAGAGTGGGTATTGTGGTTCTGCCTTTCTCTGCGGGGTGCCGGGCACATAGTCATGAGCCAACAACAGCACTGAGAAGGAACTGAGTCAAACCTAGTAGGGATGAAGTTGAGAAATTCGAGAACTCAGTTTTAGATTGTCTGTTAACTTAGTTCACTGTGTCTTGGGACTAAAGGGAAGCTCAGATGACCTCTTTTATGCATGCCGAATATAGATTTGACAAAATGTGCTCTCTTTTCCTTTTTTTTGTGGTTGTCAAATGCACATAACATCCAGCTTACCACTTTGTTTTAAAAGTGAAGGTCAGTGGCATTAAATACATTCATATTGTTGGGTACACATCGCCACTATGCATATCAGAAAACTTTCATCTCCACAAGTGAAGCTCCATATCCAGCAAGCAATAACTCCCCCGTTCCCTGCAATTCCTAGTGCCTGGCAACCGGGTTGTTACCTTTTGTTTCTACTAATTGGATTATTCCAGAATTCTAACGTTAGCAGAAGCATAGAGTAAGCATCCATTTCCCTTAGTACAGTGTCTTCAGGTCCATACATACATCACATGCAGCAAAACAGCCTTCTTATCTGAGGAAATGAGAGCCCCTCCCATGTGTATATCCCATTTTGTGTCTCTGTTCATCCATCCATCTGTGGGCAGCTGGGGTACTCTCACATTTTTATATTGGAATAAGGTGCCTACAGATATCTGTTCAAGTTCCTGCTTTTAACTCTTCTGAGTATACACTCCACAATGGAGTTACAAAGATCATAATTCTGTGTCTATTCAAGACTCACTATCCAGCCTGTTTTAAATTAGCTTTTCAGCTGGCATACAATAATTGATTTCACTGTGCTGCCTTCATACATATGCCTTATTCTACGTTGTTCATATTCACCTTTCCAACTACCCTCCCCTGCCTCTTCTTCACCGTAACACTGGTCCTTCTGCTCCTCCAAAATAGCCTCTTTTCTCCTTTCAGGTTATACACACACACACACACATACATACACACACACACACACACACACGAATCCTTAGCAGCATTTGTAATCAGCTGCTTTCTCTATGATAGCCATTCAGACCAGAGTGAGATGGACTTTCAATATAGTTCTAATTTACATTTTCTTGGTGGCTAAGAATATTGAGCATTTTTCATAATGTGTTGGCCATTTATATTTCTTCTTTTGTTCAGTTTATTTGTCCACCTATATTAGATGATTTGGGGGTTTGGTGTTTAATTTTTTTATATATGCTTTATAGATTCTAAATACTCTCCTCTGCCAGCTGCATAATTGCTAAGGCTTTCTTCTCCTGAGCTGTCTCCTCTCTATATCTGTAAACTTATAATTTTGTGCAACCTGAATTTTTTTCAGTTCTTGCAAGTATTCTCTGCACTATAGGAACTTTTCAAAAAGCCTTTTAAAATGTTTTTTTTTTTTTTACCAATATTTCCTTCTAGCAGTTTCAGAGTTTGGGGGTCTTACCTTAAGGACTTTGATCCACTTCTCAGAAGAATCACCATCTTTTTAAATTTTTCTTACACTTTTTAAAATTAAATTTATTTTATTTTATGTGCATTAGTGTGAAGGTGTCAAATCCCTTGGGATCAGTATTACAGAGAGTTGTGCTGGGAATTGAACCCTGGTCCTCCAGAAGGGCATATACAGTGCTCTCACCACTGAGTCATCTCTCCAGCCCCCTCTTACAGACACTTTTAATTAAAAGAAACTGGATTAAACAAATTATTGTCCAAAATGACAAAATACGCTCTCCACTCAGAAACATGTTAATGGGAAAAGAAAAATCATTTCTATCATCACTCGGCCCAAGAAGACAGAATCACTTATGTCACCATTATGCAAACAATTAAACAAGGCCTGGAAGAAGGGATGGCATGGTTTCTGAGACACGGAAATCCAAGAGATTCAACAAAGAACTCTCACGCATGACAGGAGCAAGCCCGATACAGCTTTCCATAGCAATCATGTAAAACTACCATGAGTTTTAAAAAAAAAAATACATCAGCCCAAGACACAGAAGGAAAGAAATTATGAAACTCAAAACAGTATTTGAGAACACTTTTTATAATAAAGATTAAATTAAAGCAACACTTCTATGGGTGCAGCTCATTGCTGGATAGCTGTTCTAATGTGCACAAGGCCCTAAGTTTGACCCACAACACTGGAGAAAAGAAAACAATAATATGTTCTATCTACATCAAGTCATCCTTTGTCCATTCACACACCCATATCTCCATTTATCCCCTGAACATGCCATTATGTGTTGTTTTCAAACCCTCTGAGAGGCTTTGGACTGAAAGGTAACCCTGGATTCCAGTTCCATTGAGCTTTCAATTTACCTGTCCTTCCATTTCTCAGAAGTCACTGAGATAGAAGTCTGCGTCCATTCTCACACTGACAAAAGCAATAAAGTCAAAAAAGCTTATACAATAGCATATTATTTGGGTGGGGCTGGACCTACAGGTCTTCTCATCCACTGTGGATAGAAATCTATACACCCTGTGGTGTTAGAGGGTATTGGATCCCGGATCCTGTTGTGAACCATGAGATTGAGAACTGGAAAAACCTGTTCCTTGTTTGCTGTGGCTCAGCTCTAACACACACCTTTAACCCAAGAGCTTTCTGCTTACTGTAAACAAATACTTGTGGTATGGCTAAGCCCTAGCACACACCTTTAATCTAAGAGCTTTCTGTAGACAGTATTCAAAAACGTTAACCCTAGATCAAGAGGCAGAGCAAGCAAACAGATTGACAGGAAGTGAACATGGGGAAAAAGCATAGAGAGTGGGAGGAAGTCCGGAGGATGGATAGAGACAGGCGACAGGCACAGGAAGTACAAAGGAGGAACATTCAGTGTGAAGGGTATTTAAGACAGCATAGAGAAGGAAAAAACCTTTTCCTTATGGGATGTGAGCTGAGTAAGAAAGTCAGCTGGGTGCTTTCTCTGCTTTTCTGAGCTAGCAGGCTTTCACCCCAGCACACGGCTCCTGAGTAAAAATCAAGTGTCTGGGATTTTGTATTTAAAACAGCACTGTGGAGAGTGCTTTGTCAGTACTTCTGAAATCTTAGGATGCCTCAGTGATCCCAATTCCAGCAGTGAGTCCTATCAGCATACCACTACAAAGAAAAGGTGACACTTACGCCAAGTTCTCCTTTGTACCCTGTACTTAATATCCAAAGATATAAATCAATCCGCCAACAAGAAACTGATCCACATGATTGATTAGGAAATAGGAGCCATTTAAAAACTGGAGGCAGGTACTTCTTCTATCCTGGTGTGCATACAAGAATCTTCAAGAGGTACCATTTGTAAGTCTTCCATGACAATGTACATGGTATGCTGCTATTAACATTGATAGGGAGGGAGGAATCATTTACCTATTTTTCCTTCCTGTGCATTTAAAATCTCTGGAAGTACACACAGGAAACTGGGTCAGCAGTTACGTGTGGGATTGGAGTAGGAGGGAGATCATTCCCTGTGCTCTTTCTGTACCCTTCTTTTTTGTCCAACACTTGATGTCTGTATTATATACTTTTAATATTTTAATTCACTATTTGAAAAAGGAAAGCTCTACCAGGCAGTAATCTGAATTACAAGGAGAGGTTGTACCCACTGTAAATTGCTAAGACTGTAGTTTTAAGCTAAGTAAATTCCTTTGGTTGACTTTTTCCAAGCAGTTGTCAAGACAACTTTCCCTTTCTCCATAACATTGAGAGAATTAGGTGTCAGCCTGGCATTGGGACAGAAATAGTGGCTGAGTTCCAAACATGGATGTGTTAGGAAAGCCACCAAGTTATTGTTCTTGCAGGCTCTTGTAACACCCTGTAAATAACCTCCTGCCCAGGAGAGGCTCAGTAAACCTTGCTGACTCATCTGTCACAGAGAAGCAGAATGACCTCCCAAGGACTCACCCAAGTCGTTTAATCAGGGAATCAATTTCATTTTACTTGTCATGGGAAAAATATTTCTAGTAAGTAAAGAGAAACACGGAGGGACCCATAACTGTGTCAAGGACTCCAACCCAAAGCTGAGCATTAAAATGGTGGAAACAATTGATGCAAGTCTCAGTTTGCTTTGCATTATGGTGGACTGTGCTGTGCATGCTCAGCCACGTGTGGAAGTCATGTCTTCCATGTCAAGAACATAGTATCACTTTACACTATGCTGCACTTTATTAAAATTTTGAGCAATTTCTGGGCCAACATTTGGTATGAGGGTTGTTAGAACCCTAGAGTAACTGCAGACTTGCTTTCCGCCCCAGCACTTTGCTTCTTGTGGTCTTGAGGCCGTGATTGTATCAGATACTAATCTATGACCCAGCCACCAAGTGGATTTTATTGAAGCTGCTGTAATTCCACCACCAGAAAACATGACAAATAGACAAGCTGTCACTGAAGATTTATGCTGGGTTTTGAAACCCATTATCTTTTAGGAAATATTGCATGATGTGATTCACCGAGCAGTAGCAGGCTCATATAACCCAAGGTTTTTCTGGATTGATTTCACGGTCTGTATAACAAACTAGAGTGCCTGCTTTGCTGGGCTCGCATGATCAAAACCACAATCAGCATCAGGGATCATTAGCAAAAAAGAAAGGTAACCTGCAATCCTAAGGATCTCAGATGAGCTTCTCCATGCTGTGAAGAGTGTGGACACAGTCAAGAAAGGAATGTGTTGCTTTGATGGCTCTGCTTTCAGAATGGGTTGGCTTGCTGCTTTGAAATGCTGGTGAGTTGAATGGATTCCCAGTCTGAGCAATGCTGGGGTCTGAGAGGACCTTGATGACCTCCAGCTAACTTAATGTAAACTGAGGCTCATCCAAGGGCAGTACTGCATGAGCAGGCTCGTATCCATAGTGGTGAAGGTACATGTTCAAAAGAGATGGCTCCAGGGACCATGAGTGCAGGCAGAGAAAGGCCATTCCCATCAGCTCTCTTTTCCCAACACCTTCCCTTTTACCTAGGGAAACCTTCTATATACTCTTTCAATGAAATCTCAAGGCTTTCAATTTTACAGTGAGAAGATGGCAGGTAATAGGTGTTCCTTTGGTGATTTTTATTTGAACAGACTGCTATTAATCCATGTGTTGCAGCCAAGGTGCAAACTCCTGCCAGTGCTGAGCAAGATGTTCAAGCTAGCTACCTTTCTCCACCTCTTCTAGGTCTCCTCCTCTGCTCTTCCCTCCCCCATCCCTCCCCATCTCTTCTTTCTGCTGTACTGGAGATTGAACCTCTGGCCTTATGCCTGCTCAGGCGAGTGTTCTACCCCTGGGCTACATCCTCAATCTTCTTTTTACTTCTTGATTTGGGGTCAGGCCCTTGAACTTGCAAACCTGTTTGCATCAGCCTCCTGAGTAGCTCAGACTCTAACCCTGAACTGCCAGGCTCAGCTCTTGTTTAATTTTCTGAGTTTTAAAATCCGATCCGGCGTCTGTGTCTCTGCTCTTACCTTGCTGTGAGATCTCTCTTCTGCATCAAGCATGGCTGACCCAGCTTCGTCTCAGGTTGTCTACTTGGCTTGCTGGACGCGGCCTGCTGCTGGTTTTCCTTCAACCTCATGAGCATCTGGCGCGCAACCCCACCTCCTCTCTGTGGCTCTCTGCTTCTCTCACCTGCTTTCCTCACTTAAGGGATAATAGGTAACTTATAGCTGATGTGTCAAAACAAACAAACAAACAAACAAAAACGCATGTCTATCTTCTTCAACTATTGATTTCACCTCCACAGCCTGGAATGGAAACCCTTAAATGTATCCCATTCCCAATGTAGTCAGAAGAGGGTAGATACACAGAAGTCCCCAGCTGCTAGATCCCCAGTGGGTGGCACACCTGATTCTTCAGAGTCAACATTGAGCTTTAAGGGCGCAAGATATCCTACAACTTCAACTATTTGCTGAGTGTGACACTTTTATGTAACATAGGCTCAGCCTGGCCTAATGTGAAGCAAAATGAAATAAAATAAAATAAAGCACTCCCAAGCTAAGAGCAGGAGCAAAGAAACTGCTTATTCAGGAAACCCTCTTCCATTAAGCTGATAGGAGAGTTTATAGAGACAGCATGAGTGGAGAAGCCACACTGAAGAAACACTTTCAATGAGAGGTAGTGTTCTGTGTTTTCTAAGGTGTCAGTTAGAATTGATAATGGGGTCTGTGCTGATATCAAGAGTCAGCAATGATACAGGACAAATAAATGAGATTGGGGAGGGATTGTGGGGCCCGTGGTCATGGTCTATTCTGCTTACCTTAAACATTATCTGCAAACATGTCTAATTCAGCACTGTTACATGGGGCCAGATGATCCTCTGCAGTGGAGACTTGCTGTGTACTATGGAAATTGAGTGGCACCCAGGGCTTCCAGCAAGTAAACACCAACACCATCACTCCACTCTCACAACAACAACGAAATATTCCTGGGCATTACCAAAAGTCTCCTTGGAGAAAAAGCATGCTAGCCCAGACCATCATCCTCAGAGGTCTGGACATCTCAAAAGGTAGCTGTGAAGAAGGGTGTTTTCTGAGCAGTAGGTTTGGAGGAGGAGCAAAATGGGTGCTACCCGGGATGCAAGAAACAGACTGGGCACAGAAAGAGTCAGAACACACTTTCAGTCACATGAAAGGTATCCACGGAGCCCAAGGTAAACCCCTGAGCTGTTCAGAATTGTTCCTTTTCAAATGGGTTCTCAGACTGCCCAGACCATCTCTGTGCCAGTGACCTGTTTGGAGATGTGTTGCCACTTTTGTTTGTTCTTCTGGCACCCAGGCAAGAGGTCACTCTATCATCCTGTCTGGTCACTGGATGAGGCATGACCTTTTCAAAGCAGCTTCTTGTAATAAAAGTGCATTCCTAAAGTTCAGCCTGAACAGAACCCCGCCTTCCTCAAGGCCATAGTCATAAAAATTGAACTTGGCTGTTTGTAGAATAAACTGCTAGAAGAGTTCAATTTCATAATCACAGCTCTTTCATAACCCAGTTCCATCATGGTCAAAAAAAAAAAAAAAACAACCAGAAGGGCCAATCTGACCCCAATCAATCCTGACATGGATCTAATTTAAATGTGTGTTTGTTTATAAACTGTTTTTTTGAAATCAATTGGGTGACAAGAAAAGGTCCAGGGAGAGGACTTGTTCAGTTAGCTAGTTGGTGATACCACAACTGCTCTTGTTCCCCACCCCCACACCTCAGAACGGCAGCAGATGTCCCCAGGTCATCTTCCAGATCACTGTGTGCTCTCCAGGGCCTTGTACACGGGACTATTGTCCCTCCAGAGCGCTCCCTCTGAGAGTTGGCTGGAAACCCTCTTTGCCACTATCCTGCTGTCTGGAGACATGTTACCACTTTGATCTGTTTGTTTCTATGGCATCTGAAACTAAATCAATCTTCTATCAGAGCAGAGCAGAGCAGGGCATATGACTGCTTGCTTTGGGCTTTGCTGCATGCTATGATCATACCACAGGCTATGCAGTTGAAAGAAAGAATAGAGATGTAGTTTGTCAAAGGTCACACAGACGAGGCAATGGGGCGACAAATGGAAGACAGGCCAAGCTGTGTGTCCTTGACCCCAGCCAGGGATAGTCTAACTACATAGTACATACAAACATAGTAGTTCGGGCAATGTCCATATCACTTTTCTGTATGACTTCACTTGATGCTCACTGTGTTCTATAAATTTGATAGCATTATCTCCCCCACAATATGATTGAATAACTGGTGCCCAGAGGAAAAATCAGAAACCTGTCTGTGTCTGGTCTCTCAGGGAGTGGGCAGCAAGCTAAGGACTTATACCTAGATCTCCTGGCTCTAGACTCTGCATTTTCACCACCATACTGCACAAAGAGACAGTTTTCTTGCTGGGAACAGGACCCACTTCATGGGCATGTGGCCAGGACAGTTCACAGAACCCACCTACTGATCATGTCCCCTTTCGAGGTTGAAAGACCCTTTCACAGGGATCACCTAAGAATACAGGAGACACGGATATTTTCATTATAATTTATGACAGTAGCAAAATTACAGTTATGAAGTAGCAATGAAAGTAATTTTATGTTTGGAGGTCACCACAACATGAGGAACTGTATTAGAGGGTGGCAGCATCAGGAAGGTTGAGAACCATGGTTTCAGGAGGTTTGCTTCTGAGTCACCCCTCCACCACTGCTCATCCTAGTCAGAACCAGGAGGCTGCATTTTCCTTTTGCACTGTGTTCAGAACTTACGCAGCTGCACAGACAACAGCAGTTACCGAAATAACTTCTAAAGACTTTATTTAACTTTAGATGCATTTCCCTTACATATTTGGGATTTATTTTCATTGAAGACTTTTCTGTCACGGATATCCTTTGAGTCTAACCGGATTTCCATGAGTATCTTGGAATAATTTAAGACTACAAAGTTTTGCCTTGCGCAAACATTTGAATTCTAATGAACTAGCTTGGTAGTAGCTTCCCTGAGCTGGATGGGAGCCTCTGATCAACAACTGAATGAGGAGGGGACACATGAAAGCCCAGAAGACAGGAACCAAAGCAGCACCCCAGGCTCAGCACCACTTAGACCCACAGGAAGAGCCAAGAGGAAGAACATTACCAAACTCATTCTATAAAGCCACAGTCACCTTGATACCTAAACCTCACAAAGACCCAACGAAGAAAGAGAATTTCAGGCCAATCTCCCTTATGAACATTGATGGAAAAATACTCAACAAAATATTTGCAAACCAAATCCAAGAACACATCAAAGATATCATCTACTATGATCAAGTAGGCTTCATCCCAGGGATGCAAGGGTGGTTCAATATACAGAAATCCATCAATATAATCCACCACATAAACAAACCGAAAGAAAAAAAGCACATGATAATCTCCTTAGATGCTGAAAAAGCATTTGATAAAATCCAACATTTGTTTATGTTTAAAGTCCTGGAGAGATCAGGGATACAAGGCACATACCTAAACATATAAAGGCAATATACAGCAAGCCTATAGCCAATATCAAACTAAATGGAGAAAAACTTAAATCAATCCCACTGAAATCAGGGACAAGGCAAAGCTGCCCACTCTCTCAATATCTCAACATAGATCTTAAAGTCCTTGCTAGAGCAATAAGAAATTAAAGGAGACCAGGGGATTCAGTTCAGAGAGGCAGAAGTCAAAGTATCACTATTTGGAGATGATATGAGAGTATACATGAGTGACCACAAAATTCTACCAGGGAACTCCTACAGCTGATAAACACCTTCAGCCAAGTGGGGGGATACAAAATCAACTAAAAAAAAAAACCAGTAGTCCTCTTATATACAAAAGACAAATGGGCTGAGAAAGAAATTAGGGAAACAACACTCTTCACAATAGCCACAAAGGATATAAAGTACCTTGGTGTAACTCTAACCAAGCAAGTCAAACACTTGTATGAAAAAAAACTTTCAGTCTCTGAAGAAAGAAATAGAAGAAGATATCAGAAGACAGAAAGATCTCCCATGCTCATGGCTTGGCAGGAACAACATAGTAAAAGTGACCATCTTACCAAAAGTAATCTACAGATTCAATGCAATTCCCATCAAATTACCAACACAGTTCTTTACAGACCTTGAAAGAGAAATTCTCGTGATTTCCTTGTTTTTTTTTTATTGCTGAGTAATATTCCATTGTGTAGATGTACCACAATTTCTGTATCCATTCCTCAACTGAGGCGCACTGGGCTTTTTCCATCTTCTGGCTATTACAAATAAAGCTGCTACAAACAAGGTTGAGCATATGTCCTTGTATACTTGAGCGTCTTTTGGATATATACTTAGCAGTGGTATAGCCGGATCTTGAGGGAGCGCTATTCCTAACTGTCTGAGAAAGCGCCAGATTGATTTCCAGAGTGATTGTACAAGTTTACATTCCCACCAGCAGTGGAGGAGGGTTCCCCTTTCTCCACCTCTCCAGCATATGTTGTCACTTCAGTTATTTATCTTAGCCATTCTGATGGGTGTAGGGTGAAATCTCAGGGTCGTTTTGATTTGCATTTCCCTGATGATTAAGGACGTTGAACATTTCTTTAAGTGTTTCTCTGCCACTCGATATTCCTCTATTGAGAATTCTCTGCTTAGCTCTGTACCCCATTTTTTAATTGGATTACTTGATTTGTTGCTGTTTAACTTCTTGAGTTCTTTATATATACTGAATATTAGCCCTCTGTCAGATATAGGGTTGGTGAAGATTCTTTCCTATTCTGTAGACAGTCATTTGGCTTTACCAGGCCACAGAAGAAGACAATGCAACCAATCCTGATGAGACCTGATAGACTAGGATCAGAGGGAAAGGGAAGAGGACCCCCCCTTTTCAGTGCACTGGGAGAGGGACACAGGAAAGGAGGGATTGGGAGGGGAGGAAGGAGGGAGGTACAGGGGGATATCAAGTGAATAAACTGTAATTACTAAAAATAAAAAAATAAAAAAGAAATTAAAAAAAAGAAAAATTCTCAACATCATATGGAATAACAAGAAACCCAGAATCGCTAAAACAATCCTCTATAATAAAAGATCTTCTTGAGGTATCTCCATCCCTGATCTCGAGCTGTACTATAGAGCAACAGTAACAAAAACTGCATGGTACTGGCAGAGAAACAAGCTGGTGGATCAATGGAATCAAATAGAAGACCCAGAAATAAACCCATACACTTATAGACACCTGAGTTTTGACAAAGATTCCAAAACCATACAATGGAAAAAAGATAGCATTTTCAACAAATGGTGCTGGTCTAACTGGATGTCTACATGTAGAAAATGCAAATAGACACATACTTATCTCCCTGTACAAAACTAAAGTCCAAGTGAATAAAATATAAAACCAGACACACTAAACCGGTTAGAAGAAAAAGTGAGGAATAGCCTTGAACTCATTGGCACAAGAAACAACTTCCTGAACAGAACACCAACAGCACAGACTCTAAGATCAACAATCAATAAATGGGACCTCATGAAACTGAAAAGTTTCTGTAAAGCAAGGGACACTGTCCTCTGAACAAAACAACAGCCTACAGACTGGGAAAGGATCTTCACCAACCCTATATCTGACAGAGGGCTAATATCCAGAATATACAAAGAACTAAAGAAGTAAAAAAGCAACAAATCACGTAATCCAATTTAAAAAATGGGGTACAGAGCTAAACAGAGAATTCTCAATAGAGGAATATCGAATGGCAGAGAAACACTTAAAGAAATACTCAACATTCTTAGTAATCAGGGAAATGCAAATCAAAACAACCCTGAGATTTCACTTTACACCCACTAGAAGGGCTTAGATCAAAAACTCATATGACAACACATGCTGGAGAGGATGTGGAGAAAGGGGAACCCTCCTCCATTGTTGGTGGGAATGTAAACTTGTACAACTACTTTGGAAATCAATCTGGCACTTTCTCAGACAATTAGGAACAGTACTACCTCAAGATCCAGCTATACCACTCCTAGGCATATATCCAATATACTCAAGTACACAACAAAGACATTTGCTCAACTATGTTCATATCAGCTTTATTCGTAATAGCCAGACTCTGGAAACAACTCAGATGTCCCTCAATTGAGGAATGGATACAGAAATTGTGGTACATTTACACAATGGAATATTACTCAGCAGTTGAAAACAAGAAAATCATGAAATTTGCAGGCAAATGATGGGATATAGAAAAGATCATCCTGAGAGAGGTATCCCAGAAGCAGAAAGACACACATGGTATATATTCACTTCTTAGTGGATATTAGACATATAATATAGGATAATCATACTAAAATCTGTACACTTAAAGAAGCTAAGCAAGAAGGAGGACTCTGGCTAAGATGCTCAGTCCCCTTTCAGAAAGGTAGAGGACAGACATCAGAGGAGGGAGAAAACAGGGAACAGAACAGGAGCCTACCACAAAGGGCCTCTGAAAGACTCAACCCTCCATGGTACCAAGGCAGATGTTGAGACTCATAACCAAACTTCAGGCAGAGTGCAGGGAATCTTATGAAAGAAATGGGAGACAGAAAGATCTGGAGGGACTGGAGCTCCACAAGGAGAGCAACAGAACCTAAAATTCTGGGCCAAGGGGTCTTTTCTGAGACTGATACTCCAACCAAGGACCGTGCATGGAGATAACCTAGAACCCCTGCACAGATGTAGCCTATGGCAGCTCAGTCTCTAGTGGGTTCTCTAGTTGGGGGAGCTGGGGGCTTTCTCTGACATGAACTGATTGGTCTACTCTTTGATCACCTCCCCTTGAGGGGGGGCAGCCTTACCAGGCCACAGAGGAAGACAATGCAGCCAGTCCTGATGAGACCTGATAGGCAAGGGTCAGAGGGAAAGGGAGGAGGACCTCCTCTATCAGTGGACTGGGAAGGGGGCATGGGAGGACAAGAGGGAGGGAGGGCTGGATTAGGAGGGGCCGAGGGAGGGCGACTACAGCTGGGATACAAAGTGAATTAATTGTAATAAATAAAGAAATAAATTTTAAAAAGAAGACATAGGTACCTCCACCAAGTTGGAACAAGTCTCCAGATAAAACAGGGGCCACCAAGGTCCTGACAGAATAGTAGCTTTGAAATTAAGGGACTAAAATTAGGTAAGCATTTTTTCTCTGAAGTTTTTCAGGTGATAAAACCCATTTGTACGTCCACATGAATTTGTTCTGAAGCCCATCATTCTCCTCGGTATTTTGTCTGTGCTGTAGAATGTGTTGTTTGGATCACTACCGAAATATGGCATTGGAGCTCAGGGATTTCCAATGGTGGCCCCCTGTTTTCCATTATTACTCAAAGGCAAAGGTGAAAATTAAAAAAGAGAGTTTCTCCAATAAAAAATAAAATTTGCTCAACAAAGTATCCAGAATCATTTTTCAAGCCTTGGGGGAGACGGGGTGGCCTGGGACTTAACCACAAATGGGACTTCCTGTGGCAAGGCTGAGCGGTGTCTGGGGACTGTGTGTTTTTTTCTGAGCACTACCCTGTTTATGCTGGTTCTTTTCTTTTTCACAGGAATGAAAGTCTGAAGTTCAAGCCAAATTCCAGCTAATTTCCATTCATTTTCTCAAGAAACATTTGGATTGCTTTTATTCCTCTAATTATACAAAAAAAAAAAAACCAAAAAACAAATCCTCTAGATAGAATGTGTCTAAAACAAATGTAAAGTGAGGCGAGGTAGCTTAGTGGTCCAACACCTGCCTAGCACAGGCAAGGTCCTGGGTTCCATCCCTGTGTCACTAAAAACCAAATAAAATGTATAAAGAAAAAAATAATGAATTAATTAACATTGTATTGTATAGTTTTACACGTTACAGAACAACATAAAATATATTACATACTTTAACATATAATAAATATGTGACCCCTGAAAGTATGTGTCTGAATACTTTTCTCCAACATATTGAGTGCTAGGGCTCTCTCACTTTGAACGCTCAAACCATAGTTTATTATACCTGTCCTTGCCAGACATTTATTTTTACTCCCAGTACATTGCTAAATTTTTTCTGTTATCTAAGTCACAGTATCTAAGTTACAAGTATCTGCAGTTACTTCTTCAATGTTTTCCTGAAAATGGCGCAGCTGAATGAAATAACTGATACATCTCAAAGGTCTCTAGCTTATTTGGCCAAAGGAGTTTCCATTTGTCCAGTCAACAAACACACACTGATTACAAACTGTGGGTTAGGACCCCTACTCAAGTCTGTTTACAACAGGAAGTAAAGTAGAGCTCTTTGCCTCTTTGCCCTCATAGCATTCACAACCTAGTCAGAGACAGAACAGTAAGAAGATTCCTACCTATGATAGACAAATCATGAAGAAAAGACAAGAGTCCCACAAGAAAAGGCAGTGCAGGCCCCTAATAACTCAGTCCAGGCCAGAAGAGACATGCCAAAGACAATGCGTTTGTGGCATTGAAGCTGAGACCAGAAAGAAAGAGTGAAGGTAGGGACTGGCAAGGTGTGCAGGACCCTGGGACAGGTGCTCCACAGAGGCAGTGCAAAAGCCCTGGGCTGGGACTCAGTAGCCACTGACAGGAGGAGAAGATTACATGAACCATGCAAACTGGTGGGAAAATGGCCACTGCAGAATTAATTTTGGTCTTGGGAAGGGGTGTGTGTGTGTGTGTGTGTGTGTGTGTGTGTGTGTGCGCGTGTGCGTGTGCGTGCGCGTGTGCGTGTGCGTGCGCGCGCGTGTGTGTGTGTGTGTGGTTCTTTGTTATTTGGGTCTTTCTCTGAGTACACTGACTTTGAATTTTTGCCCATCTTCCTACGTTGGCCTCCTGAGTCCTGGGATAATAGATGCGTGTCTAGAGTTTTAGCAGAATTGTCATATATGATCTGAGTCATAATTTTCCGGCTCATCTAAGGTTGATAAGAAACAAGACAGTGTAGATCATTCAGTTGGCCCGAACTCAGTGGCAGTCTCTTGAAGAGGGTGGCATCAGAGGACATACAGAGGCTCAGTAGCACTTAGGATAGATTTGGGGACCAAGTCGACAGCTGGTGTTACTCTCACACAATACTTTTTTCTACTTCAAATAATAAATATAACACTAAGGCAAAATTTCCGCACTGCCCCCCTCTCTGAGTGACAACCCCTGCACATGGCCTGCTTGTAAGCAGCTGTTTCTTTTCCATGCTGCCTGGTGTGTTCTTTGATGACTGGACCAGTGAGTTATTCCTTTTCTTCTTGCTTGAGATTGTACCACCTAGTGCTACTGTAACACAATACGCCCAACAGGTGGCTTTAAAATTACAGGATGATTTTCTCCTACATCTGAAACCAGAGGTTCAAAATCAAGCTAGACATAGTCATACTCCCTCTATGTCTCCAGGGTAGGAATTATCTTAACCAACTTCAGCCTCTGGCAGCACTGCTGTCACTGGCTTGCAGATATCTGGGTCCTACTTCTGTGAGGACACACTTGAGCAGATGGCCTTGGGTTCTGTAAGAACACAGGCTGAGCAAGCCAAGAGGAGCAAGGCAGTAAGCAGCATTCCTCCATGGGTTCTGCATGACTTCCTGCCTTCAGATTATAGCCTTCTTGAGTTCCTGCTTTGACTTCCCTTTCTGGATTGTAACCTGAGAGTTGAACAATGAAATAAAGGGTTTCCTCCCCCAAGGTGATTTCAGTTTTGGTGTTCTATCATAGCATAGGCTCCCTAATACGTGTGCAGGCATGGTGATACATTCCTATAATATTAGCACTCAGGATGTAGAGGCAGGAAGGTTGGGAGTTCAACACTTTCCTCAGCTACATAATGAGTCTAAGGTCAGTCTAAGTTACATAAGAAACTGTCTCAGAACAAAACAAAACAATTAATTAGTCAAAGATAGTGGTCTTCTTGGGTGAAGGCTCTACCTAATTCCGTATGACCATCTTGACTGATTAGATTTGCAATGTCCCAGTTGCCAAATAGAGTCACATTCCTGGGCACTGGGGACAAGAACTTTACTATGTATGGGGAGGGTGCAATTCAACCAACCACAGCTCAGCTCTCCATGCGCTATATCCAGGTCTCTGCATGTATGGTTTGGCTTTCAGTCTGTGTATGGTGCTTGGGAAAGATGGTCTTAACTTTATGAATTTTATCTGTTAGTATACTAGCTACTTTTCTATTACCATGACAAAACATCATGACCAAGGAAAGTCACAGAAAGTGTTTAATATGGCTTACAGTTTGGGAGCCTTGGAATCCATAAAAGCAGAGTAAATGAATACCTGCTAGCTCACATTTTTATACATAACCACAAGACAGAGAGAGAGAAAGCACTGGGAACCTCCGGAGTCTGTTGAAACATCAAAGCCCACCCTTAGTGACTCTTCCAACAGGCCACACCTCCTAATCCTTCCCACACAATTCCACCAACTGGGAGCTAAGCCCATATATATATATATATATATATATATATATATATATATATATATATATATGCCTATAGGGACCATTTTCATTCAAACTATTACAATGTCTGGGGGGAGGATGTAGGGCTGGAGTCGATCTTGGGATTTTTTTGTTTTGGGTTTTTTGTTTGTTTGTTTGTTTTCAGTAAATATTTGTCAAATGCCTACTGGTTTTTCCACATGATATTCCAGCTCCTCACGTTAAATTTGAGAGTTAATCTCTACCTCTCTATGTTGATAATCTAGGAGGCAGAAATGTAAACAAGTATCATTGCCGGTGCTGGTGGCAAGGAGTTGAACTATGTATAGAGGACAAAACGCAAATGCATACTCAGCCAAGTACCCAGCGCAGGGTATTCAAAGCGCTTCTGTGGACTGCAGCATAGGGTCAGAAGAGAGCTTGTTAGGAGTACAGAGCTACTGAACCAGACCTTCATTTCCATGAATTCCCTGCAGAATCTGTACATGTAGGAAGGTGAGATGTGCATCCCTATTCTGCAAAAGTTCTTTTTTAGGTTTATAGGAAGTCAATAGAAAGTACCCAGGGGTCTAGTAGCACATGAGCAAACTCTGCAACACTTGCAGTATGTGTGTCGTCAAGACACTAATTAGTATGTCAAACAGGCGCTTCTGCCCCCTGGTTTCAAAACCCAATGGAAGAGGGCTCCATCTGCACATTGCAGAATAAGTTCAGTAGGAGCCAAGGAGACATTTGTTCAAGGGATGACCCTGGCATGACCCTGTGATGCAGACAGAAGATAAGCCTCCAAATCCATGCTCTGAATCAGCTGTTCAAAGGGGATTTTCCTCTCAGTTATAATTGGTCTCCCAAGTGCATACTGGGCAGGTGGTTGGGGGATGAGGGGGGGAAAAGCCTTGGTTTATTTGTATAAGCAGTTGAGTGAAGGAAGTGTCTCCTAGGGTAAGAAGACAGAGAGAGTTTGGGCATGGCAATTAGGTATAATGCACTGGGAACAGTGTGGGAAGAGTAGAGCGCAAGAGATGATAGAGAAAGAGAAGTGTGGGGAACATAACCCTCTTCAAAATAACCCAGTCTCTATGTTACTCAACAGACAAACAAACAAAACCAGCCTTGCTTATTTCAAAGCCAAATTCAGTTTGGTATGGTAAAAAGGAAAGAAACTCAAGTACACACCTTCTATGCCGTGGGGTGTGATCGGACATGACAGCCTCCAAGAACAGAAGGCTTCTTAGGAGACTTTGCTGGGTAGAGGGAGTCCATCTCACAGCGCCCTCAGAGTGCGCTCCAGCAGATTGCACAGCCCTTCCCTGGGTTAACTCAGCCATACATTTTATTAAAACGAACTAGAGTCCATCTTACGACATGCTGAAAAAACATGTCATGGGTACCCACTGGAAACATGAAACTAGACCAGTATTCGTTCCTTGTCTTACATGTATTCTGTGCATCAAGAAATGTGTTACTGGTTTCAGGATAACTGATTTCCGTTCTACAAGTAAACACAAAGGCACACTGCTGCAGCTGGTGGTTCTGGCTGGGACCATATACAGTTATTAGATGTCCACTGCTCAGCTCAGCTCCACACAGCCTTCAGAACTGGGCTAGCCATTCTTCACATAGGCTAACCCCCACCCTGGACACGGGACAAATAGCAGAGATGGTTAAGTTAAAAACCTGTATTCAGGAACTTACCATCGTAACCAGGAAAATACATTTAGGTAAACTCTACACATTTCTTATGACCATTATTCTTATAAAAATAAGAATGCAGTGCTCTGCTATATAAATCTTCTCATTCAGCAGCCACTGACAATTTCTTCACCAAATCATATGAGGAGAAAACATCACTTTAAAATGTTTTTCTGTATTTCAGTCTAGTGATAATCCATTGAAACATCTAGTCTAACAGAAGACAAACTTTGAAGCAAGACATTTTAGGAATTTAAAAGCTCTTAGTCCACTGTGACTATAGATTTATTTTTTAAATGGTCTTTTTAAGTTAGAGGAAGCAAAACTGAGTATTGGTCAATGTTTGTCCTGTAATATGGCTTTTAATTTCATTCTTAAATGTATAAGCCTCTGTATTCTGAAAACTAGCTCAAAAAGCTTATACTTTTTACACTTACAGAAATAAATGTAAAAATTAGAACTACAAAGCGTCTAGAGGAAAACATGAACAAAAATCTCCACAACTCTGGATTAAGGGGTAATTTCTTAGGGACAATTCCAGAAGCACCATGACAAAGGAAAGATAAATTAATTGGACTTTGTTACAATTAAAGTTGCTCATACTTCAAAGTATAACATCAAAGCAAACTATGGGATAGAAAAACTACTTCAAGTCACACTTCTGATAAGATAATTTATCTAGCTTATTGTTGGAAGACCCTTCTGTTTGAGGTCATAGTCCACCAAGTCTGGACAGCTCTCCTGAGCTCAGGACAATATGGAGGACTCGGTTTCTCAGCAGGGGGCTTCCTTCTCTGCCTGAATTCATTGGGAGAATGTCTCTAAGCATGATACCCATCCTTTAGAGGGGTCACGTAGTCCATGGCCAAAATGCAGTTTCAACTTCCTTTCTCTTGATAAGAACCTGCCTGACTAGTATCTGTAAAGCACTCACTGAAACTTAAGCCCCAAGCCAATAGTATCCACCTACCTTGGGCGCCCCTCACTCAGTCCCCAAGAAATATATAACCCTTGTTCACCCCAAATAAAGTTGAGCTGGAAGCCAGTCATTCCGTCTTACAGACTGTGTCTCCTGCCTCTGTTCCCTTTGCCCTCCTGGACCAATATCGGCCAACGATGGGGTGGGGGTGAGGGAATCACAGCATATAACACAAATTTATAGCTCAACAATGCAAAGACGACTAACCCAACCCAAAAGAGTGGGTTATAGAATTAGAACAGATGTCTCTCTGTAGAAGACATACACGGCTGACTGGTACCTAGGGATATTCTCAACCAGTCATTACAGAAATGCAAATTCCTATCCACAGTGACACAGCACTGAACTTGGAGGGCAAAAAGCAGCTAGACAAATGTTGGTGATGTTTGAAAAGCTTGTCCACTCACACGGGGGAGTAGGACTATAAATTGGTCCTGGGTGGGAAAACTGTCCAGGTGACAGGGAAGATGGCTGGAAGGGAGATAGATGAAGAGTCACTGTGTCACACTTGCGTCACTGTGGTCAGACAGACACTGCTAGGCCACATATGAGGGCATGCACAATTTCTGAAGAAACAAGTTCCTCTGCAAGGCAGTGAGCACCAACCTTTCCATCCCTCATATTCCAGGGAAGCCAGGCCTAGACTGTGCAAGGTGCCTGGTTGAGCTTCTACCTGTGGCAAGAAATAAAAAAAAAACAAAAAACAACAACAACAACAACAACAAAACCGGATGGTGGTGCTCTCAGCCCTCAAAGGTGTACGGCTAGCGCTACCAGTCCGTTAGCCTTCTGAGGGTGTCTGCCACATGAGGTCAACTGGAAGAAGGCAGTGATAGCCACAGCCAAGCAGGAGAATGGAGAAGGCCAACGCCCCCTGCCTGCAGCAGCAGCAGCTCATTAGGCAGAAAGGAATGTGGGAAAGAAAACCAAAGCTCACAGCGTTCCTTTATGCCCAGGAACTCCTGTTATGTGCCCAATAAACACTGTTTATACTTCCAAAAATAGTTAAACACAGAGTTGGCTTAGCAGTATATGAGAAACTCATCCCAAGCGTGCACTACTTCTGTTTTAATTGCTAAAGTGAAATTACACAATCTCTATAATTCTCTTGTTTTCCAAAACAAAAAGGGGAACATGAAATAAATTGGAAAATATTGATAATTAGTATACATTTACCTCACCTCTCTATCTCTTGTATGTATGTGTGTGTTTCTGGGGATCTAATATACTAGTCAAGCACGCTACCAGTAAGGTACATCTTCAACCCTATGAGAATTTTTTAAATGACTATTTGAATAATAATTTTAATCTCATAATTTTATAAAATATTTAAGAATATCCTACATCAAGATTGATAACTTTTATTAATAAATGGGAGACAGTGAACAATTTTTTTAATTTATTTATTTTTATATCAATCACAGGTTAGGTTTTCTGCATCCCATGCGTAGCCCCCTCCCTCATTCCCTTCCACCCTCCCCAACCCTCCCTCATCTCCTTCCCGCCCCCTCCAAGTCCACCAACAGGGGAGGACCTCCTCCCCTTCCATCCAACCCCAGCTCATCTTGTCTCCTCAGGGCTGGCTGCAATGTCCTCCCCTGGGATCTAGCCAGTCTGTTACTCCCTGGCATGTATGGGGGAGGGTCAAAGAGTCAGCCATCAAGTTCAAGACTGAAACAGTCCCTGTTCCCCTTACTAGGGTCTTCAGTTCGACACTGAGCTATCATGGGCCACAACTGAGCGGGGGTTCTAGGCCATATCCATATATGGTCCCTGGTTGGAGAAACTGTCTCATATAAGACCCTGTGCCCTGCTCAGTTTGGTCTTTGTGGAGCTCTTGTTCTCCCCAAGTCTTACTAACTTCCCCTATTTTTATTATTACTTCCTGCCCTCCAGTGAACACTTTTGATTTCACCTACCATTGTGTACTGTATGTGCCAATGACACATGTGTGACTGTTTCAATAAAACTTCCTTTCTAGATGGTGAAATTTGATTTTTGCATAATTGTCACAGAATGTTAATCTCTGGAACTTTTGAAATGTGAGCCTATTCTTAGCCTATAGGTTTAGGTTTAGGGGTTGGGTCCATAGTCTTTATCTTGCTCCATGCTGTCTATGACATGAACATGCTTGCTTTTCAATGTATGTGATGAAAAAATATAAGAATAACTTCCACTACCAGAAACTACCACTATCGCACTCTGTGAGGACCCTGTGGGTGGTAGGTTATAGCTGACCTTTATTTCCTTCACTGTATTTTCCCCCATGTTTTATTATAGCATTGTCTTCAAGGGAAGAGACAGGAAGAAAGGACACACAGAATGGGACATACAGGCTGTCAGGTTGCCTTCAGTTCTCCACTTGGACTAAATGACTTCTCGATATTTCATTTCTGGGCTCTGATCCAGCCTCTTCGTAAACGCAAGCCTTCAGCATAATTGTTCTAACTACCTGCAGCCAGACAACCACATCATCATCAAACCAGTGCAAAATCCTGCCTTGAAGAAAAATCAAAAGCAACCAAAACAGCCCTCCAGAAGGCCACCAGGGGGCAGAGACTCTGCAACCCAAAGAAAAGGAGTTTTGGACCTAAGTAGAGCATACCTTTCTGTAAATTGTCCAGTTATTTCAAACTCTTTCAGAAACCTAAATAAGATTTTATCAAGACTTTATTTTGTTCACACAAAATGGTAATTCACAAAATCCACACAATCCACCATGCTCTTTTCTTTGAAGGTAGATAGCTAAGTCCTTTCAAATTGCCCAAGCCAAAAAAAAAAAAAAACAACAACAACAACAACAAAAATAAACTACATAGAGCAAGGTAAAAGTTCTAGAAAATGTACACTTTTTTCCTTCCCAAGCAGAATTTTTTTAATCCCACAAGCAACTTTTGTTTTTCAAAACTATTCATTTTTAAAAATTTTTTTCCATGCACAGCAAAATACAACCAAATCAAACTTGAAGGTGAAAATTTGCACTTTTATCAATTCCCCTATAAAACTGAGAAATCAATAAAAGCAGAAGGACATGAACATAGGGTCCACCCCCACAGCTCTCTAGCTATGTCAGCCCTCCCACAAAAGCGCCTCAGATTTTAGAAGTAACCCCCAAAGTAGAAAATAATATAAAAATTTAACTTGTCCTTTAATGCTTGCTTAGTAGCAAGTATTAATAACTGTGTCTGACCTGCATTCAACATTAAATATCAAAAATATGCTAATGTGTTCTATTTTAAGCACCATTGCCCTAGATAGAGATAAAATGATAATCCCATGGTATAAGCACAAAACTCACCTGCCCAGCAACTCCTGCCTGGGCCTTCCTAATGCGTCTTTCTCACAGGGAATCTTGGATCAGTAAATACAATTCTTTGTACATCCAAAAAGACAGGCTCAGAGAGGAACAAACACTCCTGACCTCTTTTCTATCATTGTCTTTCTTCCTCACTAAAGAACCTCCTGGAACAGTTCCAAACTTTCTATCTCTCATGTCTCTCCTTCATTCTTGTTGTTTAGCCTTTTAAATTTTGTGACACAGACGCAGCACTGACTGCTCCATGGCAATCATTTTAAGGGTACCAAACAGCAATGCTAGTTCACTCTCATTATAAAGCAGCCCACATGCAGAAACCCACCCCCATCTGACTGCCTCCTGTACTCACTAAACAACAACTCCTCATTCTCATCCCCCAAACCTCTGCCAACCAACATTCTCCTCTGAACTGATTACTTCAGGTACCTCTCAGGATTTAAATAATACCTAGTTTATAAGGGTTTTTTTTCCTTTAAACTGGCTTAATGTATTTAATTTTTAAAATAAGGTCAAGTTTCATGTATCTTTTGCACATGCTGTCATTTCTTTTTAAGGTTTAATAAGAATCCATTGTAATTGTATACTATATTTTGCTTATCCAGTACTAGATCTTTGGGGAATGGGGAGATAGTTCTGTTTGTAAACTGCTTGCTTTGAAAGCGGGAGGCCCAGAGCTCAACCCCTACTTCTGCAATCCTAACCAACAACTCAAGAAACCCTAACCTAATACTTCACATTCACCGGTCAATATTTATTATTATATATTTTCCATATTTGTGTTCTTTCTCACTCTTTTCTCCCTCTCTCATAAAGTTCATGAAGGGAGGATTTTATACTCAACATCTACATATATCCTAGAGATAGCAAGCACTCAATTTCTATTTGTCAAATTGATAAAGCATTGGCTAAGTAAAGCATGAATTCATAATAAAAAATTTTAATACACAGAACAGGCCACCCTAAGAGTCCACAGAAACTACACCCCAAAATTTAGAAAGTCTTCTCTCAAAGGACTTTAGATGTTAGAGTTATCACTAATAAATCTTGTCTGTATAGAAATGGTTCTTAAATTCAAAGAGAGAATATTTATGCTAACAAATATCCAGACAGATTCATAAAGGAACTCTTCAAGCAAGCAAAAATACAACTGTTGAAGTGTAAAGGTTGTGGATGAGCTTCAGAAATTAGAACTAGCTGAAGACAGTGCTGGTGGGTCTATCTGCATTTAGCCATTACCTCACAATGCACCAAATACCTAAACATGAGTGATGAAATTAAAACCTGCTCAAAAAAAAAAAAAAGCCAAGGAAGTTCCAGCCCACAGATTTATCAGTGACTTCTAAGATATAAGAAAAAGTACAGGCAACAAAAGTAGATAAGCTAAGCTACACTGACATTTGGGACTTGTGCATCAAAGGACACAACCAAGAGGATGCAAAGGCTAGAGGAACACACATGCATTTCATGTATGTGACGATGGAGAAGGATGCCAGAATAAAGAACCACAAAACCAGCTGCCACTGAGTTCAAACCAATGCAAGACGTGAGCCACCATCTTCTAGAGATCTATAACTGGCCAGTGGCATGTTAGAGGATGGCGGCTCAACCACATTGCTCAGTAGAGAAATGCAAAAGAACTCTGGAGTGAGACTGTACCACACACAGCCTTAGGATCATCCCATCAAAGCCTCCAAAAATAAGCCCTAGCAAGTATGTAGAGAAACTGGAACCTTTGTGTACTGCTGGGAAGAATGCAAAATGGCACAGCCACTATGAAAGAAATATGGTAGAGAAAATAAATTACATAGAATCTAGCAATCTTATTTCTAGATACATACCCAAAAGAATTATAAGCAAGGTCTCAATGAAATACCTGTATTCCATGTTCATAGAACCATTGTTATCAAAAGTACACACAGAGAATTACTCCAGTGCCCATGAATAGACAGCTAAGCAAACAGTGGTATAGCCACAAAATGGAATGTTACTCAGCCTTAACAAAGGAAAGAAATCATGACCCATGCTACAGTGTAGGTAACTCTTGATGGAATTATGCTAAGTGAAATGAGGCTGTTACAAAATTGTAAATGTGGCATAAAGATACTCAAATGAGGTCCCTAGAGTGGTCAGTGTCTGGAGACAATAGGCTGCTGGCTTCCAGGAGCTGAGGGGAAGTTGTGGAGTCATTTCATGGATATGGGGCTTGTGTTTTGCTAGATGTAATAAGTTTTGAAGAGTCATTGTGTTGCTATGAATGGAGAACACATTCATGCATATGTACTTTTTTTTCAGCAAGATACATAGGAAGTTAATTATAATAGATTCCTGGGAGGTGACAAATGAGTACCTGGGGGACGAGAGTGAAGTGGAATTTTCTCTGATCACCTTTATCTACTTTTCCCCCCAGATCCTCCTTGTCCACTTTTTAAATTTAACCATGTGAATAAATCATTGAATCAGAAAGATTTACTACTGAGAAAATGAAACTGCAATATGAATACCAGGCTGAAACATAGTAATTGTACATGCCTACTAACAGCAGAGTATCAGGAGCAATCTGTGCTGCTTGCCAGCAACATGCTTTGTTCGTTGCCTGTGGTAACCACACCTACTGTCAGTCCACACATGGAGGCCTGTCCCCATAATCCTGCACCTGGGGGCTGAGGCAGCAGGATTGTTGCAAGTTCAAAATTTGGATTACAATGTGAGTCCTCATTTCAAGAAAGACAAAAGTGATCAGGTGTGAGGAAAACAGGAGGAGAGAGTACTGGAGACCATTGGAAAGGGGCATTTTGGAGTCAAGGTAGAAACCTGGTACAATGGAAACTCTCAGGACTCTACGGGGGTGAGCCCAGGTAAGACTCCTAGTAATTGTGGATACAGAGCTTTTAATATTTTGGAGATGGCCGTGTGATCGTTTTGCTCTCTATTGTTTGAAGAGCCGCCACACTGCTTTAAGGGCAGCAGTACCACAGGGCAAAGGTTCCAACCTCTCTACAGCCCGATTAGCAATCCTTACCTTCTGGTTTTCTTTCTTAAATAACAGCTGTTCTAATGCAGATGAAGTGGAATCTTATTTTCCAATTTGCACTTTTCCAGTGGTGAATGATATTGAGTATTTTTCATGTTCTTATTTAGAAATAAACCATTTTTTTGTAGTAGAAACTCCTATAGAAAACTCTATCATGTAGAGGGGATGGGGAAACATAATTATCAAAACACAGTGTGCTGAAATACTGTTCGGTGCCTCATCTTACAGGAGAAGGAAGAGTCTTCTCTGCTGTCAAAGCTGGATGGCTCTGAAAATCTTGTATTGGCTAATGAAGTATGTCAGGTGTGCCCTCCAGCCCTAAGAGGCATGACATGTTTCCACTGATCCTTGGAGCAGGCACATTCCTTGTAGTCACTGAGCCCAAGACATAAACTGACACCTGGGGAAAAAAAAAAACTAAAGCCTAGGGAAAAACCTGCCCAAGGAACAGCCAGAAGCAGCTACTTACTGTGGGAGGCAGCTGAGAGTTTTGAGGCCATCTTTTTAATATTCAAAAAATGAACTAAAACACGGATTATTCGTCTATAGTAAAACTACAAGCGACTTTCCTGAGTATTTTTTCTAAATTTTCTACAATAAATATGTATTATTTATAAGGTAATAAAAGAGTGCTCAGTCAGTAGAATTTGATCCCAATCACTCATATTTAAAAAAAAAAAGTGTGTACAGCTCCAGAAGTTTGCAATCCAGCACTGGAGAAGGGGAGACGGGTCCATTGCAGGGGCTGGATAGGCAGCCAGTCTAACCTACTTGATGACTTCCAGAGTAGAGACCCTGTCTCAAAAAACACAATGACCGGTGTCTGTCTGCGGAATTGTACTTCTCATCTCTACACCCACACTTGCTCACATCTGCGCGCACACATGCAGAGACTCACACATACACACCCACACACCCACACACCCACACACCCACACCCACACCCACCCACACACACACACTAAGCAAACTCTCCTGACAGTGGCTTCAGCAGCAAGTGGGAGTTGGGTCAAAAGGTCAGCCACGGGGCAGACTGATGATTGGAAACAGCTCAGCTGGAGGGTAGGCTAAGAATCACATGACGTAAAAAGCAAACTTGAAACCTGTTCTAAGATAATGCTCATCCAGTCCCAGCCTCAGGCCGCATGGTCAGCTTGCTGTGCAGAATGTAGATGAGTGAGCCAAGTGGTTCCTTGTAGGGACTGGGGTAGGGACTGGGGTATGACAAAACACTGCACTTGGAGGTTATGTAACCTGTTTTAGAGCACAGTGAAAACCTTGTGTCCTGCTTCAAACACTTCAAATCAGTCCTTCTGCCTGGAAGTTGTCTGCTTGTCAAACTTCTAGGCTAACATCAAGTTCTTGTCATGTGAAAGTTGCCATGACAACTAAGGAGAACATTTTGGTCAACAGACTATAATCCAAATGCTTAAAAAAAAAAACAAAAACAAAACAAAACAAAACAAAACAAAAAACAGCCCTTTCTGGCTTCTCTAAGCCAAAAGGACATTGGAACATTCCCTAAAGGGAAAATTTGTCACAGTTGTAAAGCTTGGGCATCACAGGTCAAAAATCATATATACAAAGGTAACATTATAGAGACTGAGCAGGTGGTACTTAGACATTTATAAATGTGTGTGTGTGAATAAGAACAACTAAAGAAAAGGAAGCCAAGGGTTTGAGAAAGAGAAAGAGGGTACATAAGAGGGGTTGGAGGAAAGAAAGGGAAGAGGAAAGTTAAGTGATTCTGTTATAATTTCAAAAATTAAAATTTATTTAATTTGTATACAATGGTTTAAAATACTAGACACATAGACAATATAGCCCAGCTGCTGACCCAGGCCTCATGGTCTCCCAACAACCTCTCCTTACCATGCCCCACTCTGCACTTAGATCACCAACGCTGTTTTGACCACAGAATTAAGAAAAAGCTAAATAAGATATTGAACTTTGGAGCAACTGGAGTTTAATTCTTGGAAAATATGTTATGGCATGGACAGTTCCTAGGCTGTCTCAGTTTCTTCGTCTATAGAGTGGGGGTAGTAATGGAACCTAAATCTTAGAGTGTTTGCTAGGGTTGGGGCAGAGGGCTTATATTAAGTGCATAAAGTAGTTTCTGACACATAGGATATGCTCAATACGGAGCCCTCCTGTCACTGTCATTATCAATAGCATCACCACCCCATGTAACAGATACTACTCCTGTCAGCCTTTCCTCTTACTGCAGCACACCACACCACCTCTCCCCCACCCCTGACACACACACATACACACACACACACACACACACACACGCAGCACAGGTTTCAATTAGCTTCTTACATCTGCCACCCACCAAGCACGCACCTTAGACCCAGCCATACTTCTGCCACTTAATTCTCTGGGGAATCTGTGGCCCCCAATAATAAGACTCCAGAGGCTGCTGTTCAGTGTCCAAGGATATGCAACTCAGAAGTGCTAAGCAGTAAGATGTCCAACATTCAAAACTTGGAGCCTTTTTTCTCCTTTATTGTGAAGTGGAATAGTGGCATCTCTGTCTTGGGAAGAGCCAACAGCTGCCTACGAGGAGTTAAGACCATTCAGTAGGAAGGAATTCATGCATGACAGTGTAAACCTAGCCAACTACCCGTGGTTGGAGAAGACACAAATCCTACACAAATACCTACTACATCCATTTTCTGAAACAATATCATTTCTAGCTGATTCTAAATACTTATCATATACCCAAAGAGCTCTCTCATCAAAGAGAGAAATCCATAACTGGTTAGACTGTAGAGAATAAGTGACTACTCATACTCAGCCCCACCTGATAGATCTTTAGCACAGTTCCTATGCCTATGGCTCAGGGAAAATTGCAGAAGAGGAGACAAAAAGATTATAAGAGCTGGGGTATCAGTATATGTGCCATGACGGTGTCTTCTAAACAGAGAAGGGAGCTTCACCTGCAAAATCTCAACTATATGGCTGCCTAAACAAGACCTGCATAGAGACAACTGCAGTGGACATCAGAACATGCATGTGAAACATTTCATAAGTCCCCCAAGCCCAGCTGAAGAGTTCTACTCTAACAGACTCATTTTAAGCTTAAATGCAAATACATTTTGAGATACTGGGAATATAGGATCCCAGAACACAAATCTTCTTTAAAAAAACATTTTAGGAAGAAATAACATTTCTTTCTTTCATTATTTTACGTGTATGAGTGGTTTGCTTACATGTATGTATGTGCACCACATGCATTCATGGTGCCCATGGAGATCACAGGAGGGCACTGGACTCCCTGAGACTGGACTTACAGATGGCTGTGAGCCACCATGTAAGTGCTGGGACTAGAACCCAGGCCCACTGCAAAAATCACAAGTGCTCTTAAATTCCGAGCCAATTCTCTAGGCCCCAGTACATGGGTCTTAGGAAATCCAGTATCTCCCATGATGGAGAGTCCTCAGATCCATTTCATGAGATTCCTGTTCTGCTGTTAATATGAAGTGCCAGCCACTGACTCGTGTGCTGAACACTAGATAATCAGATGGCAGCACTATTTTTGGAAGGTTCTGGAAGCTTTGGGAGCTCAGTGCTAACTGAAGGAAATAGGCCACTGAGGATGCTTTCAGCAGACTCGGTGCCAGACTTCCTGCTTGAGCTCTGTTTCCCTGTCCACCTCTTCCACACCTCCCTCCATGATGTTCTGCCGACTGGAACATGGGCTGTGGACTGAAATCTCTGAAACAGCGAGCTACAGCAAAGCTCCCCAACTTGCAGCTGCGCTTTGGCAAGTATTTTATCACCGTGATGTAAAGTCTGCCTAATACACTCCTCAGCTTTATCCTTCTCCCCTGCGTTACACGCATGGGGGTGTGCTCCTGTGTCCACTACTGCCTCTATGAACAAGCCTTGGGCTCAGTCCCTTCTTCCTGGGGCTCTGAGACAAACACACTTCATGGGAACCGTGGATGGGTCTTACTGCAGGGCCAGCCAGATGCCTCAGGTGTGGCATCAGCAGGGCTCTCAGTGCACGCTAGCCACACTCTGCATTCTCCTTATCTCTCCGTTGGTCCCCACCTGCAAGAGTTAGGCAGAAGCCCTTCTCTTCCTTCAAATTCTCTAAGAGAGCCAGGTTTCCCTTCCTGTAGGGAGCTTTGTCATCCTCCTGGAGCTGAATTACTTTCTCCATGAATTTGAAATAAGCAAATATTCTGGAAAAGTGGGGATAAAAAGAATGTCTAAGATTTGTATACAAAGGAGAGAGGAAACTCACACTTCAGAAAAGTATCTAAATCAGTACTCATGTGGTAAACGCAAACAAAACAAACAAACAAACAAAAACCCCAAACTTAATATTCATATATCTGTTCAATCCCAGAGTTAAATTAAACCTTGTTTTTTATTAATCAAAACATGTACGGCAGCCAAGCCAAAGAGAGAACTGAAGTCATACACACATCCATGCACTCTCTCTCTTACACACACACACACCAAAGAGGCCTGTAGAAATGCACATGGAGATTCACACCATAGAATTATTCAGGAATGTACTTGCAAACACACACATACGCAGTCTTTCACACACACAAAACACAGATGAATGCAGGAATGTATATACCCATATGTACACACATACACCTTCATGCAATCATTACATTCTGTTAGTTTATACTGTGTGGAAGAGCAGGATATGGACGTAAATGAATTCTCTGGTATTTCTCTTGGCAGTATGGCCATATTTACTATAACATCCAGTAAAGAAGAAATTTTAATTAAGTTTATGGCCTGGCCATCTGTATTTGTTTAGAATTTCTTTTTCTTCAAAGCAAAAATGTGAACCTGGCTTTAGACCTAGAAATATCTCAGGATGCATTGAAATGCATTATCAACAAACAGTGACTATGTGGTCTGAAATGTAAAGTGATGGGGCCCATTGTCAGATATCACAAAGTACCTGAATATGATTCACATAGTCCCTAATTTATTCTGATACACTTTGGGAAAGACAAAAGAAAAATTTCATATACTTTCAAGGGAAGAAAATGCCCCAACATCAATAAGCTGCTTTTATTGAAATCATGTAACTATGTTTTATTTATTGCTTTAGGTTTTATCTTAGTCACTGTTCTATTGCTGGGAAGAGACACTATGACAGGGACAATTCTTATAAAAGAGAGCATTCAATAGGGGGTTTGTTCACAGTATCAGAAGTTCAGGCCATTATCACTATGTCAGGAAGCACGGGAGCAGTTCAGGCCATTATCACCATGTCAGGGAGCATGGGAGCATGCATGATGCTGGAGCAGGAGCTGAGAACATCCTGAAAGAGAGACAGACAGACAGAGTCAGGGAGACTGATGGACACACACACACACACACAGACTGGACCTGTCAGGTGCTTTTGACACCTCAAAGCTCACCTCCTGGGACACATTTCCTCCAACAAGGCATATCTCCTAATCTTTTTAATCCTTTCAAAGAGTTCCACTCCCTGGTGACTGAGCATATAGGAGCCTGTGGAGGTCATTCTTATCCAAACCATCACAAGTTTCAATATCATTTTCCTTTAAGCCCAAATTCTTTGCATTTATAGCTTCATGAAATTCATGACCAATCCATATTCAAATGTCTTAGCTATGCAGATTTATTTTCTTTAAAACAACAAAACCTCATGAATGTACAAATAGGACATCAAATCTGAGGAGAATGAGGATAAATGTGCTTGCCACACAAGCTGACAATATGAGTTTGATTCCAGATCCCACAGTGGAAAGAGAGAACTGACTCCTGGGTGTTGTTCTCTGCCATGCATGCTTTGGCAGTCATGTATCCTCATTAACACACACACACACAAACACACCCCTTTAGTTGTTAATGCAGTACCTACAGAACATGGACATGTCTGCACATACACATTAATAGTGATAAATAATAATAAATTGTAGTGTAACAATAGCAAATGTGTCTAGTATTAATTCCTAAAAAGTATTTGTTTGTATTTCAATGCAGTGGCAAACTGCTCTCAAATCCTCCGTGGTTCAGACAAAACTTAGGCCTCTGATCCCTTTGGAAGATGCGCTGAGCGGCCTACAATCCCTTTTACTCTATGAATATGCACTGAGCAGCCTACAATCCCATTTACTCTATGAAGGTGGAAGCAGATGCACCACTGCAATTGGAACCTCAGCTGTGTTGCCCAACACCCTTCTCAAATCTCCAAGAAGGCACAAAATTTTCCCCAGGAAATCCACAATATAGTTATCACTGTTGAGGGTTTTGCGACACCAATTCCCAACAGAGTCAGTTTGAAGGAGGAAAGTTTTATTTGAGCTCATATTTTCAGAGGGTTTCGGCCATCACGGCAGAGAAGACACAGGATGCACAGACTGGGAACACGTCACAGACCTGACCCCAGTGGCTTACTTTCATTTCTCAGCCACTGAGCTAGGGAACAAGCATATATCTCTGGGGACATTCTAAGTCAAGCTACAAGAGTGACAATCAACCCACTTTCAGAATCTGTGTAGGTCCCCCAGTTTGCCTTGAGAAGGACACTGTCCACCCAGACAGAGGAGAATTTGTCCTTTCACTGCCATCTTGCCCCACAAAAATCAAGTTCACATAGAAATATGAGCTGCAGGCCATGTAGAAAAATAGGGACAATGTCCTAGTGCATACCTGTTGCTTTTCGAGTCAGTCCGGGCTGCAGCAAAGATGAACACCATAGGCTATTCTCATGAGATGTACTTCCACAAAGGCTATCTGCTGGCTGTACATCACACAGAGTGAGGAAAAAGAAGTGTGTTCCAGGGAATAATGAAAAGGGGATTGTACCTTGCACCATGGGAGGTGCGGTTCCTGCCAGAAAATGCTGGGGGAGTCCAGCTTCTTTTGCTACATCTATTCAGAGTGAGAAAGATGATGAAGTGGATATCAATACAACTCAACAAAGTACAAGTAGGAGAAGCCTGTGAGATATGCACATATCTGCATACACATACACACATAAACATATGCATATATGCACACAAAACATACACACACATGTGTGTATATGTATATATACATACATATGAGTGTATGTATACATATATGGACATATACACATATGTGTATATATGCACATATACATAAGTACACATATACATATATGCACATATACATATACACATATGCACATATTTATATATGCATTTATACATATATATGCACATATATGTATATGTGTGTATACATGTGTGTGTATAAAATCTGGTGTCATAATTCTTGCCATAAAGTCCATGGTTACATCATATTTTCATTATCTTCTGGAATTTACTCTTGTAGAGGTAAGTTTGACATATGCACCATTTATGGCCTTTTTATGTGGGTCTTTTGTTTATCTTTCTTGTTAAAATGTTTTTAATGTTCTGATTTTCTAGCATATGTAGAGAGTAGATGATGCGTTTCTCAATCCCTGAAAATGTTTTCCTGGGTGTCATCCAGTTTTTCCTTGTAGCCAGCTCATCTACTTGTTAAGGCTGAACCATAAAGTATGCTGCCCAGGGACGGGGATGTTGATATCAAAGAAGGTTCCAGAGCACTGAAAGAGGAAGGGCTTTTGCGGAGAAGTTGGCAGCAGTAAGAGCCAGATCTGGCGGAACTGAGAGGACCAGGAAGAGTTCCCAGGGCACAGAGCCACTAAGGAGGCAGCTGTTTACTCAACAGGCCTGGACAGCCTTTCCCACACATCTGCACACTTATCTCCTCCCTCCCTCCCTCCCTCCATGTCCCCTCTGCAGGAAAGCCTTTTCCTTGCCCACTCCTGTGCTCCCTCTTTCTGTACTGGGCTTCTCTTTTCTCTGCAGCATGCCTCCATCCTGCCTGATCTAAGGCAGAGTTTCTCACTCTCAGTACCACATCGGTGCTCAAGAAGTCTCAGATTTGTGCCGAGTTCAGACTGAGACGCTCAAGTTGTATGTGAAAGCAGTTAGTACATCCTTCTAAAGTTTATAAGGTCTCAGAAAGCGAATCGGCCCCGAAGAGCACCGGAGGAAATCTCTAGGTACTACATTTGTTCAGCTGACGAAGATATGTGAAAATTAAAAAGTCCAAAAGAGGACGTTGAAGCTGAAAGGTTGAGGACCTGCAGGATCCCGCTGAGGATCCGCATGCTGGGTACAGAAGCCAGCCACACCTCCTTCACCTCTGCTGCCTCTGAGGCTCCTCCCTCTGCTTCCCAGCACCAGGAAGTGGGCTTGGTGAGCCTTATCCTGCAACTTGGCTCTGAGGAAATCATCTACATGTTTAATATCCTCTTAATATAGTAATAAACATTACAATCCCTTCCAGCAATTGCTATTAATAACTACACCAGTCATTCTGCTAAGAAACAAAACCCAGATTAATTTTAAAGGTATTTTCCTTGCACAAAAGAAGAATGACATAATGACCCCTTTCCGCCCTGGAACACAGATGATGACATGTGGCACCTTGAAGTCATAATGAGCATCCTCAGTCACTAGAGTTTAATTAGGAGTAATTACTGACCTACCTAATCTGCCACAATGCCTGTGACCTGTCCCTCAGCTTCTGCGCAAGTTCCTGTAGAGGAGGAAAAGGAGGAAGGAGAGGAGAGGGAGAAGGAGGAGACAAATGATTATGAAGAAATGCACCCAAGTAAAAAGAAGAAAATATTTCTGCAGAGGATGGATTTTTAAGTGATAATTTAAGGGTGTCATATGATTGGGAGATATTTTTAAGTTATTTCAAGAAACCAGAATGCACACTTTTATATTTACCACACAATTAGAATGGTGCAATCTGTATTTAATAAACCTCTGTTTAATTTTGTGTGTGTGTGTGTACACATGCACATTGCTTGCATGTGTGTATTGCACCACATATGGGTAGAGTCCAAGGAGGCAAGAAGAGGGTGTTAGATCACCTCAAACTGGAGGTGAAAACAATGGTGAGCCCCCAGTGTGGCTGAGAACTGAATCCAGGTTCTCTGCAAGAGCAGCCAGTGCTCTTAACCAGACACTTCTTTCCAGCCTCAGTATATATACAGTATGAAATATTTGTGAGATTATCCATACATTTTTCCCTTTTCTTTACTCTTATTTTCTAAATGTTTTAAAGAAATTTATGTTCTATCTTTAATGGAAAAACATTTTTCTTAAAGTAAGGTGGTGCGTGAAGTGAGCTGCTGTTCAACTGCCAAAAGGGTAACTGCTAATTACAAACAAGTCTCACCTTGGTCAAAACTGATCAGATGGTTTTCACTGAGCCTTGCATTAGAGGCCAGTGAATTTTAGTTGTAAAGAGTTACCTTTCGGGGCTGAAGAAAAGGCTCAGCAGTTAAAGGCACTGGTTGCTCTTCCAGAGGACCTGGGGTTCAATTCCTGGCTCCCATATGGCAGCTCACAGTTCTTTGTAACTTCAGTCCAGAGAACTAGACACCCTCACACATACATGCAGGCAAAACACCAATGTGAAGAAAAAGTAAGTGATCTTAAAAAGAGTTCACTGCGCATGGGATGCAAAGTACCTAACCTGTGATTGATAACAAAAAAATAAAATAAAATAATATTATAAAAAAAGAAATTAAAAAAAGAGTTCGATTTTTAATAACACTTTAAATATTTATTATTATTTTTGTGTATATGTGTCTGCCTGAATATATGCATGTCCATTTGTGTGTATATGTGTTTATTCTATAGACATGCATGTGTATTTGTGTGTATATCTGTCTGTGTGTGGACACATGTGTTTGTGTGTGTAAGCATTGCTCTGTGTTTGCATATGCACATTTACGTGTATTGTGTCTATCTGTGTGGACATACGTATGTGCATTTGTGTGTAAATATGTCTATCTGTGTGAGCATCCAGATGCTCAGAGAGGCCAGAGAGAGTGTTATAACCCCCGGAAGTTCTGGGCTGCCTGATCTGGAGGCTGCCTGATGCGGGTCCTCTGCAAGCACTTTGAACCCCTGAGCCATCTCTGTAGCATCCTTGTATAATATTTTAGAGTTTAAATTGTGTGTGTCACTTCTCCAGGGCATTAGAGAAATGTGCAGAGTGAAAACAAATGACATATAACTTCTCTTGGACCATAGAATCTGAAGTCAGGAATCTCACAAAGGTAAGAAGCTGTTCTTCTAAGCTCATGATCTGTCCTACAAGGAGACAGGTGCTTAACACGGGGAAACTAAAACTCTGCACAACACAGTTTGTCTTCACAGAAGTGTTGTAAGTCACAGAAAGAGACAAGGAAAGGACCAAACAATGGTAAAAACTTTTTCACTCAAGCTAGATGTGACTCCTCCCCATAGTCATGAGATGAACCCCCCTCCAGAGGAGAGTGGCTTGCTAGCTAGCTCTGTAATGTGGTCACCAATCTGTAGTGACCAGTGTCTTCTCCAACAAGATCAGCCCAGACCCCACTTACTGACTGCTGAGCTCAATACATGTCTTGCCCTAGTTTCTTTCTCCTGTGTAAACACTGGATTTTCAGATTCCATCTTACTCTGAGAAACTTCATTTACTTGCAGCGTTTGACTCAGTTTTGAAGATGGGGTGACTCTGAGCCTGGATAGAGACATGAGCATCACCATTAGTCCAGCACCACATACACAGCACCTACTAACAAATGGCTTATTTCTGGAAGTAGGAAGAGTACCGTACAATACATGTATGGTGGTGAACTGGTACCATAAAAGCTCTTGGGTATATAAAAAATCATGTCAGGAAAGCCAAGCCCAAGAATTCATTAGGCCAGGCTAAGGAAAGGATGCGACTCTTTCACCTGAACCCCATAAAGAGGTGAACCCCCAGCACTGGAGTGGCATCTACTCACCTTGGTCTGTCATTGGACCCCCCAGTACAGGCAGGGAATTCCCTGCTGCACCAAGGGCTTCAGCCTGATCAGTCCCTGCTGCTGACATGGCTTACTTCGCTGCCATCTGCCCACCCTCATCTTTGTTTGGCTCAGCCTGCTGTCAGCCTGCCTGCCATTTGTTCACCTGGACTCAGTCGGTCCTGACCTAACTCCTCTACGGCTTGACCTAACTCTGCAGCTCAGCTACGACCTGTGATCTTTTACATTTATAATAGTTTCCCTGACAACTTGGTTTGGTTAGTTATCAATCATGAGTGCATACACACCACACACACAAACATACATGTCCATGCACACACATGTGCACATATATATACATGCACACACGTGTACACACACATACACACATATGCATGTGCACACAGGTATACATACACACAAAATCTATTTTAGTTTCTTTCAGTTTTCCTATTTCCCAGTACTTCTGAAACCTTTTATCTCTGCTGTAGCTTCCAGACCCTCCCCAACCATTCTGTAACCTACATGTATTCAAATACAGATAGAGATATAGAGATTTAATGACTGTGTTGTGAAATACGTTCTTTGAAAGTTAAGCTAATAATTTAAGTTAATAATAAGTTAATCAGGTACTGGATCCCAGAGAACTGAAGTTACAGACAGCTGTAAGCCACATGGGTTCTGGGAACCAAACCCAGGCCCTCTGCTGAGCTACCGCTTAAGCTCCTTAGAGCCCAGCTTCTGAAACTGTGTGTTCTAACACCACACACGATCACGTAACTGAGTGTGGGAATTGTGAGAAATTTGACAACACTGCAAAATTTCTGACCATACAGTGGCCAAAAACTATTCAAAATTAAACACGTGATTAATCCAATTTACTTCTGCCATTGCCCACATGTGTCACATCACACTTCTTCACTGCAGTACTGATTCTGAAGACACATGGGTTCTCACTGGGCATTGACATCTCTCCAGGCAACGCCAGCCAAATCCTCCAGAAACCTCAGCTCAGGCGCTGAAGCACTGAGTTGTGAATTGCAGAGTTCTCATCATCTATACAAATTTTCTGCTCTCACAAAACAAAAGGGTTTAATTGCAGAAAACACTATTTTTTATCATCATTGCTCAGCATATAAATATCAGATTAACTTATGGACTGCACTGTGTTAGGATGTTTGATTTTTAAAATACCTGGCTCGAATTTCATTAAAAAAAACTTTCAATAAATCTTTTGTTTATTCAATTTTTTAAAAAAATTCAGGGCCACATAGTAAAATTCTCTGGATAGCCTGATACTTACTATGTAGATGGGGCTAGCCTTGAGCTCACAGAGAGCTAGCTCCCTGTCTCTCCAATGGTGCCACCACTCTGTAATGCAGTGGAAGCGCATGCTGTTTTAAACGGTGAGTGAGCTGGGTATGGTGCAGTGACTGTGGACTCTCATCTCTTACACAAAACAGGTGTTGGATGCCGTGATAAATGCTTATGTATCTGAACCCATATGCAAGATTTCAGAATTTATTTTTGTCATGGGATATAGGGCTAGAATAATGAAATAAAACAGTATGCTAGATTAAAGCAATATGGAAGAACCAACCTAAGTTTTAAAAACATCACAATGTTTATTACTATTTTCCTCTTTCTCTTTGTACTGAAATGATATTACTTTGCTCCAAGAACAACAAATCATTTGTCATCTACTCTATATTTTCTTCCAAATAATATAGCTAGTGATATAGGATAGATTTATCAACAAAAGACTTCTCAAGCCTGAAAATATGTAAGATAATATATATTTAAGGCTAGTGATTAATACCAGTTACAAGAACATCTGAAGTTCTAAAGTCTAAAAAAAACAATCTTTGAGTTACTACAGGTTTGTTCATATGGGTCATAAATATAGGGAAATATGCTATTTCATTTCATATGGTAACTTAAAATGTCTTTATTTTACTTTCAAAAATATACACTGGTTATGGGTAGAGTTCCATAAGAAAATTATGCATGGACTACAGCCTATGGCAATTCTATAAGAACCATCCATATTTCTATTTTGAAACAACAGAATTATAAAGTTTTAAGGTTAAAAGGTGCTTCAAAAAATTCTAAGTCCTAGGCCTTTTTGATGCCTGTACAATGTTTAATTTAAAAATCTTAAGACTATGCATGCTTTCTGAACTAGTAATTCCATTTCCATGAATTTATAAGGATATGTATAAAGATCTGTGTATAAAGACATTGCAGCTCTATACAACAGCATAAAATTTGCAATAGCCTAGGATCCTGAGATTAGGGAAACATTGTGTACTATAGCTAATGTTTTATACTCCCTAAAGTCATATTTGTTGACATGAGAAAGACTCACCAGTTCTTGTTAAGTAAGCGAATAAAAAGGCTGAGGAGAAAATGCGTGGTTGGTCTTGACGCCGTTCCCCTATGACCAAAACTGTGTGGCTCCAGGCCTGTGTATGCACTCACATGGAAAAGGAGCTCTCCAAGAATAACTGAGACACCTGCTGGCCTTACGTCTCCTCCGCCAACCAGTTGGACAGGTGTAACTGGCAGCCCTTCGCCCCAGCTGAAGGAGGCTGCACCAATCCTGCAGGCCGCTGGAAGAACACTTGCTTGCCTGGTGGCCATGCAGAAGGGAAGCACGTGATATTTTGTGGCCCTTGACTAAGGACGGATGGGATACAAGCAGCTCTGGCTCTAGCGTTCCGCAGTTTCTGTGTAAATGAGTCCTCTGTGGTCAATTCCAAGTACCAAACGGGCGCCACTGAACACAAAGGTGTCACGAGCGGTGCTCAGGAGATGTGTCAAACTTGGTCAAGACGCTTCCAACCAGCTGCTTAACCTTGGTCCTCTCTTCCACATTTGAGCCCTCTGAAGCGGGGTCCACACTGGGGCCTCATTGCCCCGAGTGCTGATGACTCAATAAAGCTCCTTTGGAGCCTTTCCCTCTCTGTCAACTGTGCCTTCCCCATGCTCCAGCTCTGGTGTCCTCACCGCAGACAACCTGCACAGGAGCCTTTGGCTCAGGCTCTTCCAGGAAACTAGACCGTCTGTGTGATGTGCACGTTCTACGTTTAGGTTCGTTCGCGTCCCACTTTCTTGCATTATTAACATTGCTCACCTGTGTAATGCAGTGGAAGCGCACGCTGTTTTAAATGGTGAGTGAGCTGTGTATGGTGCAGTGACTGTGTACTCCCAGCCGGTGAAGACGCCAAGACAGGGGGACACTGGAACCCAAGGATTAGGAACACACCATGGCAACAACATGACACTCTGCATCTTACAAAATAAAATGATGGAGAAGTATGAGAGACTTCTCGATTTCATAGCAGGTCCCACTGTAAATGGGAAGATTTGCACAATGTAAGAAGAGGAAAGGAAGGGACCCGACCCCAGGACACACATTCGGTGTTCTCCACAACCAGCTGCTTCCATCCTCCCGTGCCGGGGATAAAAACCTGAAGGAAAAAAAAAAGACAGATGGGGCCAGAGGAAATTCAACTTTCCGTTTTTAAAGCTTTGGTTTTGTTTTGTCTCGTTACCCATTAAAGAATAATGGAAATCATATTTCCAGATGAAAAAGGCCGTTGCACATAGTTTAACGAGTGACAAGGAATGTTGGTATTCTGTTTCTACTTAGAGATCATCATTTTGTATAATTGAGGTTTTAAACTTGTCATTTGACAAAGGGAAAACAGAATCATCACATGTAGGCAATGTTTCATTTTAATAAAATTTCTTTTTTTCAGAACATTTTAATTTTATTTTATTTATATATTGATTCAATAAAATATCTATAAAGAAAAAGACTTGCAGTTAGAAAAGAATATAGTTAAACATCAAAGTGAAAAAGAAAAGCACAAAAATCTATAGAATTTAGGAACTGACCGGGATACATCAAATATTTACATTTATAACATTAAAAAGTACATACACACTATTCACTCTAACACCATATGGAATTCACATATTGAAAACTGCAAATTTTTACTGAGAAGTCTGTCTTAGAACAATGGAGAAGTTGACATGTGAAGGAACTTGTAATCCCTAACCTAATTCCCTTGCTACCGTGGATAACACCAAAGAGATCTTGTTGAAAGAGGCTCTTTCTCTCTGTCTGTGCAGATGCAGATGCGAACTGTAGATGGACACAGAAAACTATAGCTATAAATGCACAAGTTTACATTCATACACATTGTTGAGCGTAAAGTGCCCTCCAAAGGTTTGTGTGTTTGAACACTTGGTCCTAGATGGTGGCAATGTTTGAGGAGGTTGTGAAAGCTTTAAGAGGTAGAGCCTTGTTGGAGAAGTGGGTCACCAGAGGTCAGCCTTGAGATGTTAGAGTCAAGTTCCACTTCCTGCTTTCTCCTGGTTCCTGGGTGCAAATGCAAAGTGACCAACTAGTCCCTGCTCCTGCTACCAGGATGGACTGTAGCCCCTGGAACTGTAAGTCCCCCCGCCCCAAATCCTTCTTTTAAAAAATTATATTAATTAATTTATTTATTTTGAGCACAGCCCCCTCTGTCCTTTCCTCCCGCGTTCCTCCCTGCCTCTTATTCTCAGAAAAGGGGAACCTTCCCCCTACCAACCCACCCCAGCACATCAAGTCTCGCAGGGCTGAGCGCATCATCTTATTTTATGTATATGGGTGTTTTGCCTGTATATACATTAGTAGTGTACTATGTTTGTACTGTGCCCAAAGAGACCAGAAGAGGGCATTGGATCCCTTAGAACTAGAGTTACAGGTGTTTGTGAGCTGTTATATGGGTGCTGGGAATGGAAGAGCAGCCAGTGCACTCAACTGCTGAGCCATCTCTCCAGTCCCCAAACCCTTTCTTCCTTAAGTTGCTCTGCCAGGTTTTGTCGTAGCAATTTGTAAATGCATGCACATACATTGCTTAATAAGAAAGTAGATTCTGAGAAATACATCCTTAGACAATAATCATTGCACAAAGAACCTTGAGTGTACTTACTCAAACTAAAATAGTTATGGAATTAGTAGATAACTTGCTTTTATTCTACCAATGTTATCCTAAGACAATAATCCTTGCTCAAACAGTACTGAGTGTACTTACTCAAACTAAGATTGCTATGTAATTAGTAGCTCACTTACTTTTTTCTATCCATGTTATATATGTAATTGCTGTTGACTGAAAAAAATTACTGTACAGTGCACGACTATACACACAGAGACACACATATGTACAGACACGTCTGAAAGATACTGTGGAAAGAAATATGTTCTAAGCATAGAAAGTTCTACAACACAGAATACATTAAAGGTAACATGTTTCTTTGAAAATATTCTATTTTCTATGATCAGGTTATGTGTTAAATTTAGACTCAAAGAAGAAGAATTTAAAGTCCATTTAACATTGATACTTTAAAATATTAAAGTTCAAATGATGTACATGTTGGACTCTGTGGTATTTCTTTCTAAGTTCTATCATCAAGACTCTTACAACCAATGTGGCAGTAGTCATCAAAATTCAGCCATCTAGTGGGTGCTCCTGGGACAACCTTTATAAATGTAGTCCATTTCTGTGGCACTTGCCACAGCAGGAGGATTCACTGTCACAAAGCTGAAAGAAAAAATTTAGCAATATCTGGAGGTTCATTTGGCTCAAGTCATGACTTAGAAGAGAGCATTGCTGTGCCTCTGAGCCACTGGCCTGCTTTTTATCTGATGGACAGTGCACCCTGTGTGGGGCTTTCTACCCCTCCTCCTCCTGGCCTGGAAGGTTCACTATTCAAGGACATCACATCTTTCCAATTCCACAGACTGTCCATGTGCACCTTGGGATAGCAATTTGCTTATTTATATTTTTACTTTGGCTTGATTATCTTTTTCACTTTGTTATGTTGTGTGCCCCTGTTTTGTAGGTCTAGACAGTCTTCCCAAGGTCCTTTTTGGAAGAAAAAAAATGCAGAAATGGACAAGCTAAGTGTAGTCAGGGAGGCACTGAGTCTCCTTCCTCAGGACCTTCCCTGAGAGGCACATTGTGAGCTGTGGAGGCAAAATCTCACGAGAAAGGAGAAGACCCTGCTTTCTCTCAAAGCAGAGCCTGGGTCAAGGTATTTATTTTGTCTGGACCTCAGCCTGTGAGAGCTTTGCTTCTGTCTCTAAAATCCTCACAACTTCTTCTTGTCCCGTTTTGCTTCTATTACAAAAGCCATAAATATTCCTCCACTACCTATAGAAAAAAATATGGTATGAAGCACCCTTACTTAGCCAACTTTTAATGGAGGGTCTCCTCAGAATAGGGAAGTGTTACATTACACTTTCTACATGTTACTCTAGGACCTAGGTTCTCAGAATCAATTCTAGATATACCTGTCAAGGCCCTAAGAACTGAACTTAGGGCTTGCACACAACAGTCAAGTACTCTTCCACTGAGCACTTGGAGCAGTTCTTCTAGGACAGCCACCAAGACACTTAAAATTATTTTCATTATAAGTGCAAAATCTCTGATGCGACATGAATATTGAACTATTCAGGATCGAGATCAACAATTTCTCAAATAATACAACTTCAAAATTGTCTTAAGATGATATAAAAATGGGGAAATGAATATATTTACCAGCACGGATATGTGTATGTTTATTAAATATAAACACTATATTATATAGCAAATAGATTAAAATAATGTTAATAATTAGTTAATTTGCATAAATGTTAAACTATAACATTAGAAAGAATTTCACAAGGGGTTGGAGAGATGGCTCACTGGTTAAGAGCTCTTGCTGCTCTTCCAGAGGGCCTAAGTTTTTTTCTTAGCACCCAGGGAGGGTGGCTCACTTCAGCTACTGGAAATCTCATATCCTTTTCTGGCATCTGCAGGCACCCACACACAGATGTAATACATGTGTACAAACATGTGCATGTGTAGAATTGTAGGTAAAGTCTTTGGGCAAACTTTAATGGAGGAGGAATTATTCATGAGTTGAGGCTAAGAAAGGGCAGAGCATTTTAAGAATGGCTCAAGACTTTCCCAGAACAGGAGCATTCCCCTTTTCTGTCCTTACATGGGATTTTGGAATATGGCAAGGCCTCATGTGCATGACAGAAATAGGCACTGTAATGGAGATGAGGACAGGGAGGCACCATCATTGTGAAGTAGAGGGCATCTGGCAGCTGTCTGGGTTGGTAGGTTTGGAGGAGGCTTTGCTGTAATGTTCTATATCAGTCTTTAGCCACTTTGAAGTTTGCCTATTGTTTCCATATGAAAATAGTAAGCCGTATTAGTGCCTAAAAAATGTGGTCAAACTATAAATCTTTCATCTGTGGAGCTAATGATCATTTGAGAAAACTTCAAGTTAACTCACCACCTTGTGAAACGAACATTAGACAACTTTGCTTGACACTTTACAGTGTCCACCTTAATTTAGCAGAAGTAAGTTATCTTCTAAGAATTCATTTGTTTCTTCTGCTTATTCTTCCTGGTAAGTCACTATTCTGTGTGTTTGGTAAAATAATCATTTCCACAGCAACCAACTAGAATACCTCAAGAAAGAGAACCGGAAAGAATAAACCACAAAAGCAGATGGATAATGAAAATTATCATATTTCTTATTCCCAATAAGAACAGAAATAATATTAGAATGAGAAGGTATTCAGGAAGCTTTTACCCCATTATTTGAAAAAAATGCTATAGTTCAGTTTTTGAGGAAACCAAGCTACTCCTTTTCAGTAGACCATGTATAAAACCACCAAGGGGGCATACACAGTGTTGGATACTCATGCTGAACTGGCAGGGAAATGTTTCACTCTAAACTTTGTAAACTTTGTAGACCTCAAGGCCAGGACCTTGCCTGAGGAGCTCCAGCAGCCAGGCCCCTCCCCCAGATCTCTCTAACTGTCATAACGGTAATTCCAGCCTCTGTAACTGTCACAAAGGTCATCTCCAACACCTCAACAGAACCTTTCCCAGATGATGCTAATTTTAGGTTAAAAGTCTGAACAAAAAGCCACCAATCTCTGAGCTTTCCCACAGAAACCCACCAATTGTTGAGCAGGAAAACCCACGAATCCCTAAGCTCCCCCAAGCTCAGGGCTTGAATTCCCACCAATCCTTACTCGGGACAGAAATATGGGCCCTCGAAAGATCTACCGTCTAAGAAATCCTGTGTAAAGACTGTGTCTGCTCAGTTCCTTGGTGGCCTCTCCCAGGAGCAAGGGCATCCAACCCCAGATTTGTATCTCCACACCCTGAATCTTCCCAATAAATCAGTGAGCTCAAGGCTAGCCCCATCTACATAGTAAGTATCAGGCTATCCAGAGAATTTTACTAGGTGGCCCTGAATTTTTTTTAAAAAATTGAATAAACAAAAGATTTATTGAAAGTTTTTTAATGAAATTCGAGCCAGGTATTTTAAAAATCAAACATCCTAACACAGTGCAGTCCATAAGTTAATCTGATATTTATTTGCTGCCTGGTGTGACTCTCTCACAGAAGAAGCCACGAAGCAATAAAGAGAAGCAAAGAAGTGGAGCGGGGCGGAGGCTCCTGACCTCCTGAGCTCAGTTTGGGGATACCCTCCCCTGGTTGCTGCAACACGTCTGCTAAGGAGTCTTCTTCTCAGAGCTGTGGTGTACTTGGGTTCCTATGCCTACCTATGGCTCAGGATGCCCCTCCATTGGGACACTTCAGAGCTGTGTGGTTCCTGGGCTCCCGAGTTCCAAGATACCCTTCCATCTGAAGAGGAAGGCAGATACACAGGCCACCACAACTCTGCTGTTGCACAGAAGTATACCATGATTGTGCATCAAGAATAAATTTACAGGGATATGTAAGTTATAATGTACAGTAAGCAACAATGGTAGATTTGATTTTTTAACATTTTTTGACAAGAAAATTTTTTTTCAAGGAGATTAGAAGAAAGTCCGGGCATTTGATAAGCTAGGATCAGATGAAGGGGGAGGAGGACCGCCCCTATCAGTGGACTATGGGAGGGGCATGAGAGAAGAGGGAGGAAGGATAGGATTGGGAAGGGAGGAGGGAGGACGTTACAGTTGGGATACAAAATGAATAAATTGTAGTTAATAAAATAATTTAAAATGACATTTTAAAAAGTTAATAAACATGAAAAAGGGATTCGTGTGTGTCATACTTCCCTGTGTAAAGCCTTTCCGGATACACAGGAAATCCAGCAGATTATGGGCAGACTATGGGTAAGGCGTATATACTTTGAAGCAAGCATGGCATAGTCCCCAATGGATGACAGCATGAAGCCAAAAGCTCCACTTGAAGAGTTTGAATGGATGGCATTTGCCTGAGTTCTCTTAGCCAGTTGCACCTGTGTGGTGAGTCTCTTAGCCGACCAACAAAAATTCAGGAAGCTTTTTTTTTTCATAATAGTGTGACTTACATAGGGTGAAATGCTCATATCCAGAGATTCTGAGCCCTCTGACGTACATCAAACATGTCCATGCAGTCAAGGCCCAAACCAAGATGGACCACATTTTCATTACCAAAAAGAAATCTTCCCTGTGTATCTCATTTCTTCCTGCTCACCCTGGCCAGTACAACTACTGTTGAGATTGGTGTCATCATAGCCAAATTCTACCTGTGGGAATCATTAATGTGGAATTATTTAATGTATATTATTTCATAGCTGTCTTGTTTTATGAAATACCTTTTTGAGGCTCACCCACATTAGTAATTTCTTCCTTCCTTTCTATTGCTGAATAGCATTCCACCATACGAACAAACTGTAGTAATTGATTTCTGGTGATGATTCACCTACAGTCAGTTTATATAAAGTAAGTTGTAAACCCCCTAATTCAGACTGTCAGAAAAAGCCAAAATGTGAGAATTCTTGTGTAAGTAATGAGTTTTATCGCATTTCTGTGAGTACCTGAGTCATTCCTCCACCTCTCTGCAATGCAGAGATCTTCCCTCTGGTTGCTCCAATGAATCTATGGGGTTTCAGCTCAAGCAGCCAATATTCTAGGACTCCCATGGGGCAAGTTTTGCAAGGCAGATAAACTTGATTTGGGCTGTTTTCCACCTTTTTTTCTTTCCAGGGCCTCCTTGGGGACAGCCATCCTGATTCCAGACTCAGGTGGCCTTGACCCCAGCTGCCTGGGGCAGACAGAACTGGTCCTAATAAGCTAGTTCTAGGGGTTAGGTAACGGCTGTGTAAAGGTTGTTCCTTGCCAAAGGAAATTTACATCTTAAAAGGGAGACTCTAGGGCAAGCAGCACGTAGAATTTAATCAATAAACATTGTCTCCATTATGCGAAAAGTCCAAGTTATGTGATTTAAAAGTAAAATTAGAGGGTAAGCAAAATGGTTTTGCAGAACCAGAGAGACTTGGTGGCATCCACTGAGCTCTGTGGAACGGACACTGCCAGTTTGCCTCTTGCTGTCAAATAAAGTCAAGTGGGAGGCCATGAAGCCATCCAGACCAGTACTCAGGCACCTCTTAAACTCTCGCTGATGCTTCATTGTGGCTATGCACGTTCCTTCACAAGCGGGCATGAACGGGACTTTAAACGTTAGCTTTTGTTATTCTTCTTTAGTGGGCCAAGTTACCCCTAATGCCGCCCCTCCCCTCAGTTACCTCAGTAGATGAGGAAGAGGAGAAAAAAGATGAGGAGGAGATATATCCTCAGAGTAGACTTTCTATGGCACAATGACAAAGAAATGGAAAAGAACAATGACTCTCGCTTAGCCTTTTCATTCTGTAATATCAAGATAAAACAAGCCAAGCCATTTGTGTTTGTTCCAGTACTGGGGACTGAGAAGTCAAAGATTATTGTGTTAATATTTAGTGTCTGGGAAGGACCTTCTTACTGTGTCACCTGACAAGATGGACAGAGGGCAGAAAGGGACCTAAGCTAGCTTCCTTCTACACATATGAAGGTGCTAAGCCATTCCTGAAGTCAGAGAGTTGTCATGAGATCCCACAGAACTCATCTGCCAAACCACTACAGGGGGATTACGTTTCGCTGTATGACTTTGGGGAGACATTTGGATCACAGCAGAGTTTTGAAATACACTCGTGTTATAACCAGCTTTTTCCCTCTGTAACAGATGCCTGAGACAATGAGCTGTGCAGGCCCTGAGTTTTGCAGGTCTACCTCGATCAAGTACCTGTGATCAGCGGGGCTGCTGCGTTAGGGCCTGTGGTCAGGGAACACACCATGGCAAGGAGCATGCGGTAAAGCTAAGCTATTCACTTTGTGACCTGGAGCCAGAGAGGCAGGAGGAGGAGGCTGGGGTCCCATGCTGCAAGGGCATGCCTCCAGTGATGGAAAATATCCCAGTAGGCCTCACTTTCTAAGGTTTTAATTATTATGCTACAAGTCCGGGACCAGACTTTAGCATGTAGGCCTTTGGAGGACACTATAGATCCAGATTATAGCAAGACCTTTGAAATAAGAGACAAGAATTTAAGATAGAGATTTTGAGTTTTTATAATCAAAGTCTAGATTATAAAAGCCAATATTCCTAAGGACTACAAGCATCAGACTTGCACTATGGCACACTGACTTGGAAAACAGAGTGTTTCCTAACAGATATGGAGAAAGGGAGGAGGAGGAGAAGAGGATAACTCTTAGTCACCGGTAAATGTCCCAGAAAAGCCACATCTGTCGCTGGTCAGGTTTAGGGAGGAAAGACTAATAAGTTGGGAAATCCATGAGCAAGTGAGAACCCACTCACTCCTTAACTGAAAGAGAGGGACATCTAAAAGTCATCACCCACCAGTGTGGCAATGACAGAGCTGTAACAGTAGTGAGTGGTGATGGCACAGCCTGTCCAGGCAGACAGCACCTCAGGCAGCCACCGCCTATCAGAAGAGAGAACGTTTGAAACTCTTTGGCTACATCCCATGTCATGACAGGAATGAGCCTCTATCAGATTGACATACTGCACACAAGCCATGCCAGAGGTGCTGGACCAAAGGGCCACAGAGATCAAATCACTCCTTTAATTAGATGTGGGGTACCAAGGAAGCCCAGGGTGAATGTGTAAAGAGTGGATGAAGTCCTGAGTGAATGTGTATTATTGACAAGGATCAGTGCCTCAGACCTGGAAATTGGCAAAGCCTTCCTCTGAGTAAGGCTCAGAGGCATAACAAAGCCTTCCTCTGTCCAGTTACAAGTGTTTATGAACAATGAACCAGTATGTACAGAAATGAGCAACTGTGGCTTCCTCCTTCTGGATGACTGCAACCTGAGACTGCTCACCTATAGAGACTTCCTACCAAGACCAGCAAATCCCTCCTCCTGCTTTATCCAACAAGTACACTGAGGTTCCAGATTGTCCCATCAACCCATGCTGGAGGCAGAGTGCATGTTACTAACAGGTGAACAGTTGCAGACATCACAAATATAGTATTCCATGTGTCTTGTGTGTCTTTAGAGAGGTGCCCTGGCTGTTCCGTGAGAGTTAGCTGCCTATTAGCTCTCCCATACCTCCAAATCTGTGTGTGCATAATATGCTCTTTTTACTTTATGTATGTTCACCATGCCTACGGGGCTGGAAAGCCTGCTCATGGGAAGAATGTTCACTGGGAAAGCCTGAAGACCTGAGTTCAAGTCCTCAGAACCCACATAAATACCTGGCTGTGTCTTACCCCAGTGTCTGGGGGAGGGGAAACAAAGACAGAGTTGGGATGGTTGCAGAGGCTTGCCACCAGCCTAGCTCCAGTTTCAGTGAGAGATCCTGCCTCATGAACACAATGTAGAAAGTGACAGCAGGCATCTAATACCTTCCTCTGGCCTCTGTGAGCATGATACACTGGCGCATCTCCTTTTGCTCACACACATACACACACGCGCGCGCGCACACACACAGGGAGACAGAGAGACACAGAGACAGAAAGCGAGAGAAGGGGAACATGCATAGAAGTTGCTGGCCTCCTTATCTCTTACTTACTAAATTTTCTAGATGTGTTACCATCCCACTTGTTTTCTCCACAGCAGAATTTACTATTCTGAGCTATTAGAGCAAAGACAGATTCACTCAGCAGTACCTCCCTCTCCCCGTGAAACATACACACTCTGAAGGCACAAATAATTCTAACAGGGTGGCCAGCAACCTGAATCTTTCAGAGGACACTGAAAGATTCAATGATTTTACTATGTCAATCCTACCGATCCATGAGCACGGGAGATCTTTCTCACCCATGTTCATAGCAGCTTTATTTATAATAGCCAGAAACTGGAAACAACCTAGATGTCCTTCAACTGAAGAATGGATACAGAAACTGTGGTACATTTACACAATAGAATACTATTCAGCCATTAAAAACAAGGAAATCATGAAATTTGCAGGCAATGGATGGAACTAGAAAAGATCATCCTAAGTGAAGTAACACAGACACAGAAAGACACACATGGTATATACTCACTTATAAGCAGATCTTAGTCATATAGTACAGGATAGACATACTACAATTCACAGACCCCAAGGAGATAAGCCCAATGGGCATCTTAGGCTTCATGTCAGCCCACTAGTTAAGGGAGTGGGGATCTCTCTGACATAGACAATGTTGCCTGCTTTTTGATCACTTCTCCCTGACAGTACTTTCCTAAAAGGCCACAGGGGAGGAAGACAAACTCAGTCGTCCTGTGAATAGATGATCTGGGGTGTCTGGGTAGGGAGGGCTCCCCTATTCTGAAAATAGGGGAGAGATTGGATGGAAGAGGGGGGTAGGACTGAGAGGAGAGGAGGGAGGACCCTATGACCGAAATGTAAATTGAATTACTTTTTAAAATAATGTGGAAATCAAATAATTTATAAAATATAAAATTTTTACAAAAGTAGAAATGTCAGAGTCACAGAATTAAACACATTGATCAGTGACATCAAATGGTCATCCCTGAAAACACACATACAATATAAATAGTTTTATATGCACTCAACAGGTTGTATATTTTGGGAATATGTGTTTGTTTGTGTGTGTGTGTGTACATATGCAACAAGAATTAATGAAAAAGACCATAAATTTGAAAGCATGGAGGGGGACATGGAGGGAGGAATGAGAAGGAGGAAGATGTAACCATATTATAATCTCGAAAAACAAAAGAAATAAAACCACATTGATCAGGCTTGCTACTGTTAGAGTACTGTGAGCCACTACAAGAGCAATCTACAAAAGGAAAGAAACACATGATAAGGTTCCCAAACTCATTCCATCACACAGTGACAGAGTATCCTGCAGAATCGGCATTTCATGACGGGAGTTCTGGTAAGTACTGGTGTCCGTTCCTGATCTCAATGAGAAGCCCAGAAACAAACTACCAGGCAAAACTAAGCCAGGTCCTCACACAACCCTAATATACTCACAAGTTGGCATCCATTTCTTAAAGTTCAGTGAAAGCACACTTGTAATCACAGCACTGGGAAATCAGAGCTAGGAGGTTCCCGGTGGCTTTCTGGCTAGTCAATACCCCTAATCAGTGAGCCTCAAGCCCCAATGCAAGACACTGTCTCAGAAGACAAAGTGGGACTGGAGAGATGGCTCAGCACATAAAGCACTTGTGGGGCTGATGACCTGAGGGTGACCCTTGGAACAACCCCCCCTCACAAAAAGAAGGCAGAAGCAGTGGTGTATATCTGCAATGGCAGCGCGCCAACAGGGGGTGGGAGGCGAAACAGGAGTGGTGGCTGCATGGAAGCAAGAGAGACTCTGCCTCCAAACAAGGCCAAAGGTAAGAACTAACAAATGCTGTCTCCATAAGCGTGCGTTGCTATTCTCTCTCTCTCAGAATAGATAGAAGATAGATAGATAGATAGATAGATAGATAGATAGATAGATAGATAGATAGATAGATAGATAGATAGATAGATAGATAGATAGATGAAGTGGATGGATGGTTATCCTGAGGAATAAGATTCAAGATTAAACTCTGGCCTCCACCCCAAAAAGCACATCCAAGCATACATATGAACACACACGATAAGGTTAGTGGATTCCATACTAAGGAACAATACCTAAGCTTGACCTCTGGCCTCCATACTCAGGAGCACATATGTGCATAAGCATCCACACATACATAGCAAACACATCAATAGTCACCACACACAGAGTTCAGTGACAACCATTATCTTTTTACTCTCTAAATTGTTGTATGGAATATTCCATATTATAAATGTAAGCAGTGTGAACTAGAGTACTAGTCCCTTCTTTAACTGATCTGTACTTCTGTGGTTTAGACTGCCTGCTGCTGTGAGAAGGAACTGGCATGCGTTTTCTCCTGAAATAGAAAGGCATTCTAGGAACATACATCAACCCTCAGGAATCCTTCTGTCTAAAACCCATGGATCAACTCATTCTCTCAGGATTCCACTTTCTGTCTTTCTCAGCAAAGCTGGTTTGGAAAACTCAACTGGAAAGGTTTCAAATTTCTCAGACTTTATTAATTTTACAAAATATGCTTTGAAGTAGTATAATAAATAATTGAAAGTAAATGGCACATTTGAGCTCCGCTCTTGATTCGTCTGCACTGGCAGCACACACGGCCCTTCCAGCTGCCATTCCTCCACTGCCACTGCACCACTGCTTGGGTTCCACGGATCAGGTTGGCTCGGAAATAATGCAGGGGGGAAGGGAAGACCAGGGCGCTGTAGCACGTGCCTGTGGGGCCAGGTGCTTGGATGGCTGAGATGAGAGAGAAGTACTAGAGCCTAGACAACACAGCGGACCCTGTATGAAAAGTGGAGAGGAGTGGAAGATGAAGCGGAGCAATAGCCCCCTGAGCACAATGACCACACAGACTCTTACCTCAATACACACTGTGGGCAGCTAATGGCCAGACTCCTGCACAGGGCTTCCCTGTTTTCACAGTACTAGTCACTTGTGCTGTCTTACTTAAGAGAGGCGCTTCCTGGTCTCCATCCATCCTACACGAGGCAGAAGTGATGCCCATAGATACTAGTGAACAGGTCCGAGGGGGTCAGGTGGAACGTTAGGTGGTAGAAGCACAATTTGATTTGGAGATTTCTGAATTAAAACCTGCCCTCTTTTTTTTTTTTTTTCACCTCCGCTGAACTTAGGAAGGCGGCAAAGCATATAAAAGTCTCAAAGGGAAACTTGTGCTTTCCCCTGAAAGTGATGTGCTTGCTTTTTATTTTTATTTTTCTGTCTTAGTAACAGGCAAACAGGTTCACTGTGCTTAGGCAAATAGATTAGCCATTGCGATTCTCTTAAGAAAGTCCTAGAAGAGTAGATAGAATCACAGCAGGCATGAGACTCGTGACCTGCTGTTTTACTTGCTCTTACAAATGTCCATGGTGACCTTAGGCCAAGACTGTTTTATCAGTTATTCACAAAGGTTATGAATAAACTAATTTCCTGAGCATAGGCCTGTCTTTCCTAATCTGTCCTTACCTTTGTCAAGCTTACGGCTATAGGTGGCAAAGCATCTGGCAAATTTAGCACAATGTCACAAGGTATGTGATGGGAGGGGACAATGGGGTATAAGAGCGTGTCACCTGGATTTAGGAGATAAGGGCTTCTTTGGGGGAGTGCCATGCAGACTAGACTAGTAGGAACACACCGGCAACTAGGACTGGAGGCAGGGAGCCTACTGTGAGGTTTGCCCCAGACTTGCCCTCATAGCTTTAATACTGCAGCCTCCGGATCCCACCCAGGCCAATGTCAGCAGCTGAGACTGTGTCCAGCTGGGCAGCTTGGTTTATGCCCTCTGGGTGATCCTCAGCCACGGCCGGAATTGAGACTCTCTGACTTATACCTGTGCTGAGATGATTTCAGAGTCGACACTATGTGAATTGTCTCTGAATGCAGATTGAAGTCTTATGAATATTCAAAGTAAACGATTCTAAAATAGTTTTCTTTTTAAAGAACTTTTTATTGGTTCTTTGTGAATTTAACAGCACGCACCCTGATCCCACTCATCTCCCCCTCACCTCCTACTCGCCCTCCACCCTCGCAACCTCCCCCTCAACACAGAAAAAATTAAAATCTCTTTGTGGAAGCTATAGTGTGTTTGTGTGTCCCACAGTAAACCTCTTTGGCCACACTTCTTTGTTCACAAATGTTCACTGCAGTGACTCAGTCTGGTACGAGGCCTCTGGGTTGGGCTGCTCTATCAATACTGGAACCTCACTGGGACTCCTCTCAGATGTCCTGTTGTTGCCCTGTGCCATGCAGATTCTGTAGTTTTGGATCTGTAGGACCAGCTCCTTCACGCACTCCGGCAGTTCATCAATGGGGTAGACATTGAGGTGGGCCAATTCAAAGCCTTGGATCTGGGCCTGAGGGGTATCTGAGTTGGTCAGCCTGCCATTCTCATGCCCTTGAGGCTGGCTCAACAGCAACCCCTGAAGCCAGGGCCAGCTTTACCTTACTGCCCTGGCAAAGTGCACGGCCCATTCTCCCCAATGTTGCAGCTGGTGAGGGATATGGCCAGTTCTCCCATCCTCAGGACCCCAGGGCCAGTTCTCCCTCCTGCAAGAGATGGCAAGGGATGAGGGAGGGGAGGACCTCTCTTTCTCTCTCTGCCTTGGTATCTCTCTCTCTTATATCTGTGCCCCTTCCCACACTCCCATCCTTCAGCTCAACTGAAACCCCTGCATCCAGGATCAGTTCTACTGTGCTGCCAAGGAGCAGTGCCGGGCCTGCTCTCCTAAGTGCTGCAGTAGATGAGAGGCAGGGCCAGCTCTCTTGCCTGCTGTAGGTGGCAAGGGGTGGGGCGGGGGCGGGGGATATCTCTCCCTTTCCCACATCCCCGAATGCCAAACAAGTGGTGGGGCCAGCTCCCCATGCTCACACCCTGGGGCCAGTTTGCCTGCACCCCCACCACCAGGCTCAGCTCTGCTGTGCTGCCCAAGCGAGGTGTTTGGCTTGCTTTCCCGAGTGCTGCAGCTGGTGAGGAGCCGCGACAGCTCTCCTGTTCTCATGACCCCAAGGGCCAGGGCTCCCCCTGCTGCAGGTGCTGACAAGCCAGGGGAGAGGAAGTGGTAGGGCTAGCTCTCCCAGGCTCACATCCTAGGGGCGGCTCAGCTGCAACTCCAGCAGCGTGCAGGGCATGCTCTCCTGCCCTTCTGAGTACTGCAGCGGGCTAGGGGCCCAGATGTGGCCCCCAGTGGCAGCATGGGCCATGACCCCACCATGGTCCCAGATAGCATCATTGGCTGCTTACATCAGGCTGTTCCTCTCTACCCTGCAGTTCTGCCTCACTTCATTATGCCCACATCCTTCTGTTTCTCTTTCCCTTCCATTTCTTTACCACTTGCTTGCCTTAGTGGTACTCAGGGTCTCTGAGTGTCTGAGTGGTCTCAGGAGTGCTATGCCCTGCTCGTGTATTATGGCACAGGACAGGGGGCATCTCAGACCTGGTCTGCCCCCACCTCAGGCCTGCATGGTGCCACAGTGGTGGTCACCTCAGGGCCCCATGGCTCTGATCTGGTGGTTGTCTCATTCTCCCTCCTTGTCTGGCTTGCCCGAGTGGCCCTTTGTCTTGGGCTCTCTCCTGTTCAGGACCTGTGGGCCCAGGCAGGGTTCTTCTAGTCTCTGGCTTGCCCCCCTTCCTAGGAGGCTGTCCGGGCCTACCTGGCATTGGGCTGGTGGTCTCAGGCTTGCTTTATTCAGAGAATGTTAGGCAACTAATTATTCAGATGTTCGTAGGTCAGAACAGAGTAGACATATCCTTTCTCCTCTTTGCCCCCCACTGACACACATGACACACACACAGCAGCCACACCTGCAATGCCTCCCGGGGCAGTAAAATTGTTTCCTTAGTATCTACAATGAGACGTCTTACTTATTTTAGATTTCAAAAGTATTTATAATGAGAAATAAATTTCTTTACTAAAAAAAACCCACATTAGATGTTTGTGTATAGTCTAAACATTGCTAGATTTTTCCCAATAGTTGGGAGGAAACCATTTCTGTAGCACTTTCTCTTTTCTCATAGGCAGTCATTCAAACTAGGTATAGTCATGTGACTCCCACTGACCTAGCCATAGTTAGAGTGATATATGTCTGCCCCGTAAGAAACTCCTGAAGATTTAATTATCTAGCATTCTTTCTCTGACCTGTGACCCCTGGTGGCTTGTGCTGACTGGTGTCCCTAAGAGAGAGGGACAGTGAAGCCAGAGCAGGAAGGACTGCAAAGCCCACACAAAGGGAAATTAATCTGCAGGGCCACCCACACCGTTTGTTGTTTTAAGCAATAACAGGTGAGGGTCCAATTATTCTGGCACAATCTAGCCTCATGAATAACTACCTTCTCAATCTAGTAAAGCTCAAATTATTTTTTTGTCTTTTATTATTCTGATCCATAGACTTTCTAGTCACAGAAATACCTTCAATCACTAAGCCTATTAATATTTCCCCCTTTTCCCTTTGTGTTGTCCTTTCTGCCTTCCTTTCCTACTTAGTAATCCACTTAAAAACCCATTAGGGATATATAAGCAGGATATTCAGAAGGTTGCTGACTGAAAGGTGGCCCCATGGATTAGTGGATTTACTGTACGCATGGGGATTTAAGCAAATAAATAAATATATGAAGGATTATGCGGCCAGGTTTTCTCCGGTCTGATAAGAAAAATTTAAATATAAAAAGCCGTGGAACAAATGTGTTTCAACTGAACTAGAGGTATGGTTAGAAACTCATGTTGAATTTTGATACTTCTGTCATGGTTCCATGCACGAGTCCCTGGAAACAGCAACAGAGCAAGCACACAGCACCATGCCAAGCACACAGATTTGTGGCAAAACATATTCTAGCAGCAGAGCAGAGGAGGCCTCGGAAAACATTGACTGGCATCCAGGCTACATCCCTGAAAGCACAACTGGCTTTTGTTGTTTTTAAGCGTGGAGACAATTTGATACTGAGATGCTGAGACATGAAAAAGCACCCAAAGCATGATGGGGCGTGTCAAAATGACACAAAAACCACTTCAAACCACTGGGGATACCAGGACTATGGGAGCACCAAAGTAAATGTGATCAGAATTGATTGTGATTAAATAAAATGTGGAGACCATGCAGATTTAGGAAAAGAGGGAAATGATCAGAAAGTTCTCCATGCCAATGTATGCCAGTTATTGAATGTAAAAGAAACAATAGAAACAGAAAACCGCCCTTTGGCAACAATCATAATAATAATTAGTACATGCAAAACATATCAATAAATGCTGAGATTTGCAGGCAAAATTTAGAAGACAAGTAGAATAGTCACATAGCCCCAAAGTATCTTTGCATAAAAGACCTATTCATTACAAAGGAAAAGAATTACTTTCTAATGCAGCAACCTGGCAGAAACCGCCTGGATCAAGTGTAGCATCAACTGGAACAGCATCAAATGCTAATCATGAAGCAGCTGATAGGCTGCCAGAACACATTTACATTGTCTTAGATATTCCTGCCAAGGATGCATGCATAGCCTGACCTGTGAGGGAACAGCAGAATCCCCTAAGCCAAGCAACATTCTACAAGGTAACTTGCCCATTATCTTAGAAAATGTTACAGTCATAAAGTCAGGGTGAAACTACGGAATTTTCTGGACTGAAGATGTGTGACAAGTACTATGTGGGTCTGTGTTAAATCATTTTGCTAGGAAAGTCGTTATTAGGGTAATTGGTAAAATCTAAATGCAGTTGCTGATTGCATGGGTTAGTTTCTTGTCAACTTGACACAAGCTAGGGTCATCTGGGAAAAGGGACCCCTCAACTAAGGAAATGTCTCTGTGGGGGTACTTTCTTAATTGGTGATTGGTGGGGAGGGCCCAGCCCATTGGGTGTGGTGCCAGCCCTGGGTAGGTGGCCCTGAGTGTATAAAAAATCAGGCTGAGCAAGCCAGATGGAGCCAGCCAGTAGGCAGTGTACTATGGTCTCTGTTTCAGTTTGTGCCTCCTGGTCCCTGCCTTGACCTCCTTCTGCCCACAACGGATTGTGATCTGGATGCGTAAGCCAAATGAAGCCTTTCCTCCCTAAACTATTGAAGTAAACAAGAACAGTGAATGACATATGAAAAGTTTTTGAATTGTTTTTGAAAAGTTCCTGTAATTTTGAAATTGTTTTTAAAACATAAGAACCTCACTAGTTAATACAATTTGTAATGTTTTTGTATACTCATTTGAGATTTGCGGTTTAAACTAAAAAGCTGTAGTCTGTTTGAAAAAAAAGCCTCTAGTTACATGGCATCCACTGGGGTAATGTTTGCTTGATTATTAATTTTGAGGCAAGGTCTCACTCTGTAGCTAGAGCTGGTCTCAAACTAGTGAGTCTGCTGCTTCAGCTGCCTTAGTGCTGAGATTACAGGCACATATCTCTATACCTAACTAGTTTCTTGACTTCTAATAAAGTACCTGAATCTAAGAATCTCAATTTTTAAAAGCTACTTACATTGGTCTTCCATATTTAAGATTTCACAGTTCTTCACTGTTTTCAGAACAGAGAAGGATACTCTCTGTTTTTGTAAACACAAAAACTTCAAGAGAAAAACTGACAGGTACCTAAGTGAAGATTTGTTCAACCAACATTAAAGAGACCAACAGAGACAGAGCACAGGACAAATAAGTCAGCTTGTAGACATGAAGAAAGGGGGCTGCCAAACATTCTGGATGAGAGTGACAAAGATGGAAATAATGGAACAGCCCCATCTAGAAATGCCTTCATAGACATGCCAGAGGTTTGTGTAGGGAATTCAGGAACTTGTCAAGTTGATGATTAATACAACTGATAATAATTTAATTAACTGATAATATAACTTGATAATAATAAAATTTCATTGCAACACTAATTTAACTCCATCTCATAGATAGAAAACTGAGGCCCAAGGAAGTTAAGAAAGGTAACATATCCAAGAGTACAAAGCTACTATGTGGTAGCGCTGGGATTCAGAGTCAGGTTGTCTGGCTTCAGAGAACACATCCTTTCTGGCTACATGTCACTGCTTTTTGCTACATTGAACTCGACATGATATTTATTCTCCAGATGTTACAACCCCTTTTCTATTGCTTCTGTTATTCCTGATACATATATCTTGGTTCTAATTCACTTACAACCTTTCCTTACTTCTGTTCTTTATTCATTCAAAAAATGGCTTGGTGTCCCTGCTATGTACCAAACAGCCCTCAGGAGCCTGCATCCTTGAAGGGAAGTAAATCAGCATGTAAATTTGCATGTATGTAAATTCCCTACTGTTTTCATCTCATATGTCTTTAGTTTCCCACTAATGCTTCACAAAATGATAGTGTTATTTATTTGCTTAGTTCCATTAACTTAAAAATCATTTATATATGTCTGAAATTTGTTTATATATTTTCCTAAAAAATGAAAAGAACTTGGTTGGAGAATCAGTTTCAGAAAAGACTCTTGTGCCAGACCATTCAAGGAGATAACCTAGAACCCCTGCACAGATGTAGCCCATGGCAGTTCAGTGTCCAAGTGGGTTCCATAGTAATGGGAACAGGGACTGTCTCTGATAAGAACTGATTGGCCTGCTCTCTGATTACCTCCTCCTGAGTGGGGAAGCAGCCTTACCTGGCCACAGAAGAAGACAATGCAGCCACTCCTGATGAGACCTGATAGAGAAGGATCAGAAGGAAGGAGAAGACCTCTCCTATCAGTGGACTTGGGGAGGGGCATTGGTGAAGAAAAAGGAGGAAGGGTGGGGTTGGGAGGGGAGGAGGGAGAAAGCTACAGGGAGAAGATGCAAAGTGAATAAACTGTAATTAATAAAAAGAAAAAATAACGAAAAGAAGTGAATGGTTTGGAGGGGGCTTTTTGTTTTGGATTTTTTTGTCTTATAGGGTTTTTGTTTGGTTTGATTTTTATATCTTTTAGAGAGAGAGAGCGAATATAAAGTTAGGTGGAAAAAGAGGTGGGTGGATCTTGTAGGAGTTGAGGAAGGGGTAAAACATGATCAAAATATATTGTATAGAACCAAAAAATCTGGGCAAAGGGGTGTTTTCTGAGACTGATACTCCAACCAAGGACCATGCATGGACATAACCTAGAACCTCTACACAGATTTAGCCCATGACAGCTCAGTGTCCAACTGGGTTCCTAGTAATTGGAAAAGGACTGTCTCTGACATGAACTCAGTGGCTAGCTCTTTGGTCACCTCCCCTTGAGGGGGGGCAGCCTTACAAGGCCACAGAGGAAGACAATGCACTTAGTCCTGATGAGACCTGATATCCTCGGGTCAGAGGGAAGAGGAGAAGGACCTCCTCTATCAGTAGACTAGGGGAAGAGCATGGAAGGAGGTGAGGGAGGGAGGGTGGAGTTAGGATGGGATGAAGAAGGAGACTACAGCTGGGATACAAAGTGAATAAACTCTAATAAATAAATTATATATATATATATATACACACACACACACATATATATATATAGTGTACAAATTAATGAAAAAAAGAAGCCATGAATTTGAAGGAGAGTGAGGAGTATATGGGAGAGTTTAGAGAGAGGAAAGGGATGAGCAAAATACTGTAATTAAATTACAATCTCAAAAATGAAATAAATTTCAAATAAATTGTGATAAATAATACTTGGACAATTAAAAAATATACACATCGTATAAAATGTTTTAATTAAAAAAATAAGAAAGACAAAATCCTGGGCTGGTTTTTACTCGCTGTGGCCCTTGAACCTTCAGTTACGGAGAGCAGTCAGGTACTCTGCTACTAGACTCAGTTGCTTGAGTCCAAACCTTAGCTCCTCCTATTCAATCCACACCCTTTATGTCTCTTGTTAGAAAACACAGTCTCTATTAGATAAAGTAAAATACACACCATCTTCAAATAATGGTCTTAAACCTCTCAGTAGGGTGTCCTTTCCTTAGGTCTTCTATAGTTTCTTTCAACAGTGTTTCCCATATTCAAACACATAATTCTCTTGTTAAATTTATTCTTAAACATTTTGTTCTTCTTGATGTTACTGTAAATGAAATTGTTTTCTTAATATTATATTCAAACAGTCAAGGACTGGGGACCCACGTGAATGGTAGAGCACTTGCCTGGAATGTGCAAGACCCTGAGTTTTATCATTAGGGCTCTAAAAAAAACTGTTTTTAAATTCGTTATTAGTATAGAGAGAGCTGAGTTTTGTTTATCAATCATGGATCATGCAATTCACTTATTAATTCTAATAGCTGTGATTATGTGAATATCCCTTAAGATTTTCTATATTTAAGGCCATGTCATCTAGAACTGACCATTGGCTTTTGAATATTGAATTTGGCGGTCAAAAGTCCTGCTTGCCTTGGAGAGAATGGAAGAAGTCTTCTCTGTCAGCAGCAGGGAGAAAGATTTTTTTTCCATCAGCAAATTTGCTGGGATGGATGATTAAGCTTTGGCTCATGCACAGATTTTGCCCTGGAGCATTAAGCAGTATTTGAAGATTTCTTTTTTTCAGCTGTCACAATCTGAAGGGCAAGGGCAGGACAATGCTAGTACATCTTCCTAGAAGCCAGGAGTGCTGCAAAATATCCTACAGTGCATAAGCTGCACCCTCCAAGTAGCTATCCGATTGAAAATATCAGTAACACTGTGCCTGAGAACCCTGTAAATAAGGATCCTGCTCCCTCTCTATTCTGTACGATTATGAAGTGTGGGTTGATGTTGGAAGAATGAGTTCTCAGGCCCCATGGCTTATCTGGTGGAGGCAGTATCCTCAGGACACAGTCAGAAACTTCAAGAACCTGGTCAAGAATGTCTGACCCTGAGCACCTCGGAGGCCATCAGCATGGCACAGAACATGAAACTGTCCTGAGCATTAACAGAAGGCTAGAAAACATACAACAGAAACGGAGTGGTGATAGAGGTGCAGAAATGTCTCTGACCTTGAGAGCCCACCCATCCCTGCTTCTATTTGCAGTTTTGGTCACCTGAAAGCAGCTCAAATGCTTACAGCAGCTGGCTACATGTTGGGGCCACAGAGGTTCTTGTATTCACAGAGGATCATTAAGAGAATCAGGAATGTTAATCATGCACGGGTGTCTCCTCAATGGAGGAGATGAAATCAAATCCCTGCATCCCACCCAGAAAGCTGACAGTGGGTTTTGTTAACAACCTGGTGAACTTTTTGCCATCTCTGGAGGCATACCTCACCCACATTTTGCTTTAGAGGCAGACCTCAGCCAGATTCCCCAGAACAATTATTCCCAGACTCTTCCCTCCCTAGGCAGTTACCCATCCTTAGAGGAGATGTCACAGCCTGCTGACCTCTGTGGTCAGACACCACACTAGATTTAGCTTTAGCTTTAGAACCTACCCTCACGGTCACATGTACTTTATAAAGGAGCCCCTACAAAGTTACACCGTAAGCTTTATTGTGCACCTGGAATTGAATTGATTAGATTGATTGTTGCCTGGAAAGCCTTTCCCAAACTGTACTGTGTTTTAAACATGCTGACAATGAGCCGCCTGGCATTCAACTCCCAAGTCTGATCCAGGTTGATGAAGTCAATCTGCCCCAGATTTTCATTCTTATCTCTGCGTGGTTTGCTTCCCTTTATGACACCTGCAGTGACCCCCCACAGCTACATCTACAAACACATGTTATAAAAGGAGTTAGGATGAGAAATCCTCTTAGGTTTGCTGAGATGAGGCTTGACCTACTGGTATGTGCTTCTTAAGAAAAAGCATATCACAAGACACCTCTGTAGGGGCTCATGCAGGTGAGAGGCTTGACTTGTAATAGAAATGGCAGTAGCTGTGGGGTAAACCTGCCTCAAAGAATCTGTGGTCCAGAGTGCACTGAGACATCTGAGCACTGGCTCATCATCCCTGGTTTCCCAACACTTGGCTAATTTGCATTAAGGAAAATGTAAGCAATAGTGTGTAAATCTTCTTCTTCTCCTTCTCCTAATTCTAATTCTTCTTCTAATTCTCTTAATTTTCCCCTTTGGTGAAAAACACCTAAAGGATCGGTGGTTTGCCTTTACAATCGAAGTTGACAGTAGTAAAGCAATACAGAACAACCCTGGTCATTTGAAAGCAGATGCTAAATGTTTATTCAGATCAAACGGTTTTTATAACATGTGTTTGCAGTTGTAGCCAGCTTCCCTTAGCATCTGAGAAGAAAGTCTTGTAGATACAAATGAGTCAGGTAACCCAAACTGCACGTGGGAGCAGGGATGGAGCAGGGCCGAAGGCATTTTCGCATCTTTACCACTAGACTGTTGTGTGTTTCCCAGGCTTCTCCTAATGTGCAGCCAGCCTGGCTGGTCCTACCTACACCATTGCAAAGAGGGAGAAGAGCTCAGGCTCAAAGGAGCAGAAATATTGGAGCTACTCAAAGGCAGTTGGGACTGGAATGTCTGGAAGTGTGCCCCTCTAAGAACTGGAATTTCTAGGCTGTGTGTACAGAAGGAGAGGTTCTTTAAAATGATGAGAAGAGAGTGTCAGGATCAATGCCCTCTAAGTAACTTGTCTTGCTTAGTAATGAGCACACGGTACTTGAAACACAGTGTGACTTAGGAACTCAGTATTTAGTCATTACCTGAAAGACATAATTATAGTTTTGGGTCTCTAACCAAATTATGTCTGTTTCTCCAGAGCAGTACCTCAAATGTAGACACTTGGTAGAGCTGAGGAGCCAGCTCTAGCAATCCTAACAAGAGGCAAAAGAATAAAAATTTCTAACTTTTAAGTCGTTTTATGAAATTGCACAGAGTTCCTCGAATAAAATGAAGTTTGCTGATTGCCATGACAAAAATCTATTAGACTTTAGGAGACACATGTCCCTTGAATTTCCAGCTCATTTTTCTAGGGATTTTTTTCTTCTAGTAAACTCCAAAAGGCACACTTACAAGGATCGTCATTGAACACTAAAAGTCCATTGTTAGGAGCAGACTGAATAAAAAATTATATGGTGTTGGGTATAGTAATGCTTCCCAAAGATGTTCATTCTAGTTTCTGGATTCTGTGAATGTGACTGTAGCCAGGAGAGGGAGCTCTCCAGATATTGAGTAGATCAGGATCTCAAGGAGGAGAGAGTACCCTGGATCATCAATGAGGACCCAATGCAATGAAAGGCAGAAGCATAACAGTGGGATGTGATGGTAGATGGTAGATGCAAACGTTACCATAGTAGCGTTTTCATAGCTGGGGCTCATGAGCCAAGGAAAGGGCGACCACTAAAGCAAAAAGCCAGTGAAACCAACTTAAACTTCTGACCTCTAGAACTATAAGATAATAAATATGCTGTTTTAAGCACCAAAGTTTGTGTTAATTTGTAATAGAAGCAATAGGAAATTAACATGGCTATTTCACATATATAATGGAACACCATGCAAGCATTTAAAATACTAAAGACCATGTCCATGTTTTTAAATGTAAAGATCTCTGAGATATATTATTATTTGAGAAAATGGTTAATGTCCAAAAATTATGAATATCATGGTACTGTGTTGTTATATAGGATATGGGCACAAGTCATGCACTTGTACAAAGCAAGACAATGCAGAATATTCATAATCAGAAAATCCAAAATTCAGTCACCCTGTAAGCCCAGCACTTGGGAAGCTGAGGCAGGCGGATCTCTGTGAGTTCGAGACTAGCCTGGTCTACAAAGTGAGTCCAGAACAGCCAAGGCTACACAAAGAAACCCTGTCTTGAAAAACAAAAACAAACAAACAAAAAAGAAAGATAAAAATCCATCCAAAATTGACAACTTTTTAATAGTTTTTGACATGGCACCACAAGTAGAGTGGTCTCCTGAATGTCAACATACAAACTCAGAAAGATATTAAAGTTATTTTCAGGCTGTGTGCATGTGGTATTCACATAAAATAGATCTTGTGTCTCATCCTGGGTCCCACAGCCAATAAGTGGAAAAGTAAATCCATTTCAGATAAGGCCTCCTCACTCTGCTAGTGATTACCTTTGGGGAGAAGCATCCTGGAGAGGGGAGTGGTCAGTGTTACAATAGAGTCCTTCCCAGCATACTCCTCTAAACTGGATTACTTTTCCAGAATTTTCACTGGGTAGAAAATAAATTTCCATAACTGAATTCCCAAATTTTGGGGGAGACAAGATAAGGAAATGGCATTGTGTTTGCAGGTGTGCTGCTCTGCATACCTTAAAAACGTAGATTAATCACATTGCCTAATGTGAGCAATTAGCTGCAAGGTGGCTTCTGTATGGCTGGTCAGATGTCAAAAAAGGAGGCCACCTGAGCATGTTGGCGAGATGGCAGGACTAGGCCCCATGGAGTGGTCCATGCTTCTGCCTCCTGCCATTTGTCCAGGGCAGAAGAAGCCAGGTGAGCCTAGGGTGGCTCCCGGGAAGCAGAGAAACACTGTAAAGAGTGACCAGATTATTCAGGGGCTGGGGGGCGGCCGGGACTCACATTGACAGTGGCGGGGCTGGAAGCATTATCAGACTAGCTTGTCGAGATAAGGAGGAAGTCAGAGGAGCCATGACAGAGAACTTCTCATTAGTGTGTACCTGCCTTGGTGGTCACAGAGGCCTTTGATCCACTGCAACAGCCCACAGAATTCAATGCCACATAAAGAGCTGGTTCTAGAGTGACTTAAAAAAACATGAGAGATGAGAGAGATGACTCAACGGTTAAGCGCATATACTGCTCTTGCAGAGGACTAGTTGGTTCCCCAGCACCTACACTGGACAGCTCATAATGTCCTGTGACTAGTTCCAGTGGACCCTTCTCCCTCTTCTGGTCTTCACGGGCACCCACTCTTATGTGGACATCCCTCACACACATACACACACCCCACTGAAACAAAATATAAAGCAATTTTATGAGCGCAAAGTCACTCCTGAAATGCTGATACTGGGGCATAGAGTAGACAGTCAGTCACTAGCAGAGCACAGAAAGCATTCTTTATGTGCTCATTTACCCAGTCATCAGTTAGATCTGCCCTAGTGTGAGCTGCTTGCTTTTTTCTTTCTGCCTTAATTTTGAGTTTGCTCTAGTTGTGTGCCCTTGGGAAGCTGGGCTCTACATGAATGGTTTAGGATGCAGCTGACCTGTTTTGCTTTCCAAAATTGTTTTACTTAGTAAATACTTAATTTTTATTCGTAAAATTTGTCACGGAAAGGGACATAGAAGACAGTGGCAGAGTGGGACTGAGAGCTGCCACAGGGAGCATTTTCTTGCTCTTTTACAGGAGCAGTGCTATTTCCACTGTGGTGACAGGCAAAGACAGCAAGGAAGTGCCCATGAGCTGATGACAGGTTGTTTTACGCCTGCTGAAAACTCATACTGAAATTCTGGGGCTTGATTAATTCAATAGGTGGTAGGCCTATACGACTCTCAAGGAAAAGACTGGAGGAATTCTCTTACTTATTCCCACACACTGCCAAGGCTCCATCCTTCCTGCTGTGATAACCGGCTAACCGCTTAGACATGGTGACCTCTCCCGGATCTCCCAGACCGTGCGAACTCCCAGATACTAGAGTAGAAGGACTCACCCTGCCATCCAAGCCTGGATTCCACAATAGCTAAAGTGGCTTGGCTCAACCTTTAAAACTGAGCTGTTTGGGATCAGGTCAGATAACCTGAAAGAGACACAAACATTTCTTTGCATACGCTTTCATTCAAAGACAGATATAAAATGTTGACCAAATCCAGTGGAGTATTACACTGAATGAATTGCATTCGGCTACGAGGAATTGACACCAAAGGTACTGTGGTTTAAATAAAGCATTCCTTTTTCTCTCTTAGAATGAGAATCCCAGATGAAAGCTGTCTGAGGCTGACATGGCCGCTGAAAGCATTATTCTAGATTGTGACCCTCACTCTCATGTTCCTAAGTTCCAACTATCATGTGGTGCTCTTAGAAACAGAAAGAAAGATGGCCCCAGGGGAAATGGTGCTCAGCAGTTGAGTTCATGCTCTTAAAGATGCTTTCCAGAATTCACCAATTTTACTTGTGAGTCAATGTTCAGAACTGAAACATATTGTGACCATTTCTACATGGAAGGCTGGGAGATTTTGGGTTTAATGACTCATCATTTCTCTGATAAAATCTGTTTCTAAGAAGCAGGAAGAGAATAGACATAAGGCATCATCCACACATCTGTGAGTAGATGAAAATGTTGAAGGTGACATGGCAGGACAACACCGTAGAAGCTATAGAAGATACCTGGAAGCCTGGCTATCAACACCCAGGAGCTGGCAGATGACAATGACTGCTGATAACACCATGATTCGAGGGTATGTGATTAACTTGTCCAGTGTGAATGAATGACACTGACAATGGGAACATGGAAACCAACTCAGAAAGCTGCTGGCCCTTCCTCCAAGGGTGGAGCACATGACAGATGATGTGGGAGTTGGCAAGCTACTAGTTGAATGTGTGAAAATCTGTTTTTCAGGCTGAATATTTTGGTTTTAGGAAATACATATTTAAATGAGACTATTATGTCAATTAAATGCATATCAACTCTCTCTGACGTCTTCAAATAAACCTTTCACACCTAACAAACTGCTTGTTAAGTAAGCCCTGTGTGTAAGGGATTGTGTCAATAACTGAAACACTGTTTTAAAACACAAGAAACAAGAAACAATAAATAAGACACAATAAACAATTAGCTTGAAATTGTTGGGAGCATAGCACGGAGGTCCTTGTGCCCAAAGATCTCCAGGAAACCCGGAAATGTTAAGCACACAGAACTGTCCTCTCGGAGGAATGGATGTAAAATTTGTTTTTCCACCCAAAAAGCTGAGAATTGGCGGTGACAAAGAGCCTGGTGATCTGTATGGGTGGTGCCAATGTTAACATTGCTGCCAATTATAATGGCATTGTCTTCAGACCACAGGCTCCCAATAAGGACGTGGAGACTTTTTATTAATTAGGAAAGCTTGGCCTTAGCTTAGGCTTGTTTCCAACTAGCTCTTATTGTTTAAATTAACACCCTTATACTAATCTACATCCTGCCATGTGACATGTTACTTCTCAGTCCTGGCACCTGTGCATTCCTCTAGTCTGGCTGGCAAATCTTCCCATTTCAGATTCCTTTCCAGAGCTCTCTGTCCAAAGACCTACCTACCCTCTCCTGTCTCAGCTATTGGCTGTTCAGCTCCTTATTAAACCAATCACAAAGTGAGAGAAGTGTATGCTTAGAAAATATGATGCAAGATGCAAGTGCTGAGCAGTTAGAATGAAAAACAAACAAACAAACAAAACAAAGTCCAGACAGTACTCAGCTCTCTAGACTAGCAATTAAATACACAAAGACAGCCTTCACACATGTTCAAAAAGGTCACCCCAACACATCTGTGTTCTGTTGGCCCAGGCCGTAACAAACTCTTACAGCTAGGACTGGAGGTGGCTAGTAATCTAAATGACCCTTACATCCAGGGGTTCCCCAAGCTCCTGCAACCAGGGCCAGAGATACCTTGTAGTCTAAATGACCCTTGCATTATCTGTATAGCCAGTAGCTCCCCGAGCTCCCACACTAGGACCACAGGTAGCTAATAACCCAAAAGACCTCTACACTATCTGTGTAGCCTAGCTCATAGAACCCATCTTCTTGGAAGAAATGACATGTTTCCTGAGTTGAATTTCAATGTAATTATGCTTCCTGGTTCACTGGGGATTATATTACAAACAGGAAACTTTTTTCCAGATTGTACTGTGTTTAAACTTGTTGTGAATAAACCACCTGGCATCAGACTCCTTGAAGTCTTGATCCAGGTTGACCAAGTTACTCTTAACTGAGTTTTCATTCTCATCTCTTTGCAGTTTGCTTTCCTGCCTGCCATGATCACTTGCAGGGTCCCCATCAAGTAATAAAATAAAATTACACTGAATCTTACTGTTTGTTTCATCCTTATATTGGAAAAAAATTAACATATATCTTGTGTTGAAAACTTATCATCGCTCATATTTTCTAATCACACTCGCACACATTCATACACACACACACAATTTCCTGTTCTTTCCCATCCCCCACAGCATCAATCACATCCCTCCTTGCTGTAACGGATTACCTGACAGAAACAACTTAACAGGCAAAGGATCTACTTTGACTCAATATTTCAGAGGGATTGGGGTCTATCATGGTAAGACAAGTTGGCAGGAAATAGTTCATGTTGGAAGGAGCCTCAGGTGGAAGCCTACCACATCTTGGCTAATCAGGAAGCAGAGAGCTCAGGCTAGAACCAGAAGCAGGTTATGTACATCGATGGCCTAGTGACCTGCTTCCACCAGCCAGGCATCATGACCTTCAAAACACACATGTTCAAAGCTAAGCCTGTGGGATTTGATTTTAGTTTCAAACCCTAATGCCCACCTTACACAGGAAGAGCAGTTTTCAGGAGATATGGAGGTATACCTAAATCTTGAAGGCCAGCCTAGAGATGGAAGTACTAAGGTTCTTAGATTTACTCACATTTCTAAATGAATTTAAGATAATTTAAATGTTTTTTGTAAATCATCATCTTAGATTGCCATGTGCTTTTCTGTGTGCGTGTGTGTGTGATAGTGACGTGGGTGCTACCTTTATTTGGTATCTTTTTTCTCCTAACACCAATCTTTTCACTTACTGTTTGGAAGCTGCTCTACTCTAGTAAAACCAGAACCCTTCATTTATGAGGCTGTGGGGAAAGTAAGAGAAAAAAGCCTGATGATGGGAATCTAATTCAGTCATTCCCTCATGGAGAAGAGCTAACACAGATATAGTCATGCTCAACACTCACATCCATCCACTCACAGCTTTCCCCATGATAGAACTCCGGTCAGCCTTCTTCCTGCAAAGATGCTTAACTTCTATATGTCTCCTCCAAAGGGCTGTTAACCCAACGTAAAGGGGAAAAAGACAAGTTCCTGCTAGCAAGATCCCTGAACACTGATCCTAGCCCATCCCATGCCCTCTCTATAAGTCTGTATGCTCTGCACTATTAAGGACAAATATTGTCAGAAACTCATATTACAAAGCCCAATACATTGGCTTTTCTCACACAAAGAGGCACTGACACATGTAACTGCCAAGGGTGTTGGTGGCCTCCAGGTAATTATCAGAGCTCCAATTCAGGTATCTTAAAGGTTTCTCAACTCTGCATTATGCCAAGCCAACTTTGACCCCAGGCAAAAGCCCTCTGGTTCTTCAAGTGCCCATCAGTGCTCACTTCCTTATGACTATGCATTTCCTTATGTAAGTGAGAGAAGCCCCTGTCTTGATAACTCCTAAACAAAAGCTCTCAGCTGAACCCAACCTCTGGCTATGTGCCCACCTCTGAAACAATCACTTTGGCAGCAAGACTCCATCTGCTGTGGTACTGAAGCCCTAAGCCCTAGTCAAACAAGACAAAACAAGTAAACAAATAGGACAGCTTCCCTCTTCCCACAGAACCGTGAGTACTGGCTGCTGCTACTCCACCACGCACAAGGATCCAAACTGCTTATCTGAGACAGGATGCTCCTGAGCAACCTCACGACCTCACGGTATCTCATAGACAGCCACAGGGGCTAGTTTAGTTTAAAACTCTCCCCTAAACCATAAAGTTCTTCCTTCCTGCGCTAGCAGAGAGTGACAACCTCCCTCTCCTATAAGAAAACCAGAGCATCTGTGGCATCAGATCCTAAGATAGAATCACAGGGCCTTGACTTTGGCCAGCATTCTGCTTCCAGCACTCTCTGAGCAGTATCTCATTTCATGCCTGGGAGCTGCGCGGGAGCTGTCCTATCTGTACTATCCAGTTTGCAGATAAAAGAAATCTCAGAGACACAGAGTGACTTGCCCAAGGTTAATGGCTTGTAAACAATGGAGCTTGTGCTAGGACCTAGATCTTTTTAATGCTGACCTTTTGTGGGGAAGCTCTGCTCTTATTGGCCTTTTGGACCCATGCATAGAATAAGAGAGCTAAGCTACAGACTTGATTGTGGTTTAAAGGGACAAGAAACTGGATAGTTTGTGAAGAAATTCTTAGGCTGCAGAATTACCAAATCCTGCAGGATGGAAAAAACAGATGATCTTCCCAACCTCTGCTTCTGCTGTTTTTCTGTTGTTATCTTTCCTCTGTTCTATCTTACATGCACTTATCTGGCGTAACTTTCTCAAACCCAGTATCAAGCACTTCCAGAACTCAGGCTACACTCAAGAAGAAATCAGACATCTTGTGTAGGAGAGATCAGTGGAGGGAGAGGAGGCTTCATAGGACTAGAGAAGCAGGAGAAACGAGAATGCTGGGAAAAGGAAGAAGAAACTGTATGCATGAATTGGCTCTGACACCAAAGAATCACTGTGACTGTTAGGTTACCACATAGTTTTACAGAGACACATACTTTTAATGTTATGTGACTTAAACCACAGACCAACAAGTGGGGACATTCAAAGACTACAAAGCACAAACTCAATGGGTGAAAGGTTTGCCACTCCTTTTATAGTGCAGATGGGGACTGCTTGAGCAGTAGAAAAATATTATCTTTTATACTCTTTCTACATCAGTGGTCCTCAACCTTCCTAATGCTGTGATCCTTAAATACAGTTCCTCACATTGTGACAACCTCCAACCATAAAATTATTGTCCTTGCTACTTCATAGATGTAATTATAAGGTACATATCTGTGATTTCTTATGGTCTTAGGTGACCCTGTGAAAGGGTCATTCCACCCCCAAAAGGGTTGTGGCCCAAAGATTAAGAATCGCTGTTATAGATAAAATTAGTCTGCTCGTGGACTCTGCTTAATGAAATCTTTCTCATGTCTCTGATCCACAACAAGAAGTACAGACAGCCACTGAAGTACAGGAAGCTCATCGTTCTTAACTTTTTCAGATATGGCTGTCACTGAAGCAGCTCTGGTATCACGTTGGCAATCTGTTGAGAGCAAAGAGTCCTTTTGAATTGCTTGCACAAGGAATTAGATTGCAGCTAACCTCTTGGTGATGAAAGGTTGAGAAATAATTAATCTGTATCCTCACATGATGTTAGGTGATAAGAGTGATCTGAGTCACAGAAGGACAAACAGTGAAGCATTGCAATTTGGGAGGCTAATGAGCCAAATGTGGCCTGAAGGTCAGACTTGCTTCCCTTCTGGTGTGCTAGCACATTATACTTTGGATTTTGAATGTCCCTCATGCTTGGTGCTAGGCTAGTGGCTCTGTCTTTGGAGGGCTCTGGAAACTTGGGAAGGTGTTTAGCTTGGGGAAGTAGGTCACTGGGGAGGTGGGGCATGTCCTTGAGGCTCATTATCCTTGCCCACCTCCTGTCTCATTCTGCTTCCTGGTCTTCTTCATCAGGTGAACAGACTCTACCACATGTTCTCATCATGATCAGAGATGCTCTGCCATGACTTCTCTGCCATTTTGAACTAAATCCTCTGAAACCATGGGCCAACATAAGTATTTCCATACATTTTTGTGTCAGGTAGTTTTTGTTATAGCAACAAAAAAGTAACCAGCACACAGTAGGTTACAGAGACTCTCCACCAATCCCCACTCATACCACATACATGTCCATCCATGTGCCTCTTTTCTCATCACATTTCCTGCCTGTTCCTTGTTACTGGCCTCAGACTTCTGAGTTTGAGGTCTCTAAACTAAGCAAAGGGAATAGAAGTAGAAGAAGAAGGAAGAAGAAGAAGAAAAAGAAGAAGAAAAGAATCAATCATTTATCCCAGTAAACACATATTGGGATGAAAATTATATGAAGATAAATTTAATTATAAAACGAGAGGTATAGTTTTTCCTGGGAAAATTACTGGAATCTGGTTTGTTTTCTGGAACATAAAAGTAGTTTACATATAAGTTGGTCATGAAAATAAGGGATCAAATTATAGGGCCCTTCAAGATGGAACGCAGTAGGATTGTTTGTTTTGTGATTCTGGGCACTAAAACTGAAGCAGAATATATGAATATGACAAAGAATTCACAAAAAACCCCAAATTATTACAATTATAGGATAGGAGACCAAGACAGAAGCAAAAGGGTCACCTTTCTCTGTGATAGGCAACACCTGTTTCCTATCACACCCCAAATTATAGTTGGAAGGCACAGAGTGAGAGTTGGGTCAAGTACCGGAAGAACAAGTGAAGGAATCTTTTTTTAAAATATTACTTCTTTATAAAGCTTAGTTTAAAACAAGGTAGTTGTATTAGCTTTCTATTACTATAGGAAAATAGTTTTCTATTACTTTAGGAAAATGCCAGAGATAGTCAACTTTGAAAAAAAATGTTCATTTTTAAATCATAGCTTTAGAGTTTTCAGCATTGCTGGGCTTGCATGCTGCTTTTGGGCCGGTGGTGAAGACACACATCACGGTAGGAGCACATGACAGAAAAATCTGTCCAACTCATGGCATCCAGGAAGCAAAGAGGAGAATAAATGTAGCCAGGATCCCAATATCTGCGCAACTCCTATGATCTTACTTCCATTAGTTTCTACCTCGTAAAGGTGCTAGCATCACCTGCTGATACTATTGGGTAGGGTCTTAATTTAACCTGTGGGCTTTGGGGAAATATTTGAAATTCAAACTACAGCAGCAAGACTAGGAAACATGCTTGGCAACAAAAGAGGAGGAGAGCCGCAGCCTCTACAGCACCGGCCCCCAGCCCTGGTCTTTTGCAGCACCATCTGTGCACATTTAGTAAGGTGGTATGCATTTGCCACTCTGCTATGGGGTGTGGGGACTAGATAAATGTCTGTAATACACATGAGTGTGGTACTTTCTACGCAAAGAACCCAACTCCTCTCCAGCTTTGAGGGAAGAGAAGGAATATCCTTTACAACCCACAAGTTCAAGGATTCATAAGTCTGGACTTAGAGCAGCCTGAGCGGAAATCCTAGCCCCAGAACTCATTAGCTTTAAGGGTTTCAGCAAGTCACCTTCTTGTTTTTCTTCTCATCTTTGGTTTAGGCATATTTCATTTGTCAACTTCACAGAGCTCAAAAGCTGCTTTATGTTAAGAGACTTAATACCGTGGGCTGGGAACCAGTGCCTAGCACAATAGCAGACACTCGGAGCATGGTGGTGACAGTTATTTAAAATAACACCACAATGAGCTTGGCTATTTGTGAAAGAGAACGGTATCCCAGTCAGTGTATAACAGGGCAGCTAGTGTCAGAGCTCATGTCATGGCTGAATGCCTCCCTGCTTATCATTGTCCAGCTGAATGGCTTTGTCTGCATCAGCAGAGACTGGGAAACAAGTGGCATCAAAACAAATGAGAGGAATATTTCTCATGACTGTTAAGAGTGCAGCACAGCGCTATGGTACTAGATCTCACAAAGGTCTTGCCAAAGGTTGGTTTGTAATCATGGTAAGGAATATCTTTTGTAATCTAACCAACCTAAAAGATGACTAAGGACCATCTTTCACTGATGATACCTAAGAGATGAGCATTAGCAAATTGATGGAAAGCTTGAACATGGAAAACTAAAATCTCAGCACACTGCCTTATCACAATCCCAAACTGTATCCAGACCACCATGTACAGGTACCATGAAAGAGCCCTCATTTGTCAAGGAGACATGGTGTTCTAGTTTGCTTTCTATTGCTTTGATAAACACCGTGACCAAAAGCAAAACCAGAAGGAAAGTGTTCATTCATCTTACATTTTACAGACTATCAGCAGGAACCGAAGCAGGAACCGAGGCAGGAAACATGGAGGAAAAGTACTTAGTAGCTTGCTTGGTTACCTTTCTTATGCAGTTAGATCCACCTGCCAACAAATGGCACCACTCACAGTGAGCTGTGCCCTCCACATCCATTAACCACTAAAACTGCCTCACAGACATGGTCACAAGCCAATGTGATCTTGTCCATTCTTCATTTGAGGGTCTCTCTTCCCAGATACTTCCAGGTTTCTGTCAAGTTGACAGATGAAGTTAACTTTGACACATGATCAAGAATAATGGACTCCAAGGTACCAACCCTTAGTTCCATGTAAAACAGGCCCCTGGAGCCAACTGAGAACTAATCACCAAAGAGTAGATGAAGCTGGCCTTTACTGTTTGCAACGGTGGGCATTAAACTCATGGCCTGGTCATGTTAGGCAAGGTCAGATTTGTTTCTGAGCTGGCAAAAGATGAACATTACAAACTCAGATGCATAAATGGTCAACAAGAGTGTGGAATGGCAGTGGTTCTCTTTGGAAGAAGGCAAGGCCTAAGAAAAGCATGTCATTTCTGAAAGAAAGGCTGCTATTGGTGGACGTGCAGCCTTAGTTCTTAAGAGCTGGAGAGAGGGAAGCATCAGGCCTTAGTATAGGCAGCCATAGACATAGCCGCGCTGAAGATCTGTGCTTGTGACTCATTCATTCTTCAGAGTAGTGGAGGTAAAGGAGTGTCCCCCCAAACAGCTCAGGAGGCTGTAGCTAGTAAATCTGAGAAGCACTTCACGGCGGCACTGAGAGAGGACCTGCCTCAGCTTTAAAATAGAAGTGCAGCATTCATACAGCATTAAAGCTGAGGACCTGCCTCAGCTTTAAAATAGAAGTGCAGCATTCCCTCTCCTCCCCCCCCCCCACACTTACAGCACTAACTCAAGTCCACAATGGGCACAGGAAACACATGCTTTGACTGTCTGAGTACCCTGAAATCCCACTGTGTGGAAACCAGACAGCTGTGTAACGCATCTTCTGGCAGTTTCAGGTGGCTCCATGAGGTCAGTGGGTTCCCACTTCCCTGGCTGCTGCTCATTGTGAGGATTCTGACATGCCAAGCTTTAGGAGACTCTTCATGGATAGCAAGCCACCTGTAATACCACATCCTATCCTATGGCATTACTCTATATCCACATGTGAGCAACTGACATCCTGAGGGGTACAGTGCTCCAGGGAGAGGCCAGCAGTTTCCAAGAAAAGGATCTTGAAGACAGGGAAAGCCTGTAGCTCATGGCCACTCTCTTATCTGAGTCTTCAGCTCTCTTGCCACCCTGCCCTTTGAGATAGTTTTACTCCCCCAAGCGAGGCAGATAAATGTTTTCTCAAGAACAGTGGTGTGCCAGTCTCTTGGAGGCAACAGGTTGAAGTGTTTGGCTTACATATTTTAATAGCCAAGATATAGACTTTATCTAAGAGGACACACTTATGACAAACATTTTAAAATGTAAGTAAAGCAAAAGCAAACATTTCATTGTAAAGCATTTATTTTTCACTTGTGTTTATTCTGTCTTTGTCTTGTCTATTAATGTTTTTGTGAGTGTACTGGCTGGGTGCACACAAGAGGACTTCAGAGGGTCCTTGTCTCAGTTTACCAAATATGCAAAACCAGATTTAAAAGATCATGATCATATGCCTTGTTTTTAGAAGTTAAAAAAAAATGTGTGCCAATTAAAAGAGCAGAATGTCACCTCAGCTAGCTCCAGCAAAGATGTAGTAAATGTCCTGAGACTGTAATGGCTCAACACAAAATAATTTAACTCCTTGAAAATTACAATTCATCTTATAGTTACTTTGGTTCTTCACATTAAAAAATCAATATGCTCAATGTGCCTTACCAAGCTTCTACTTAGGAAGTCACACCTTGTGATAGGAGGGGCAGGGGGTGAGGGTAGGGCAGAGGGTGAGAGTAGCTGAGGGGTATGCACTAATGTCACCCAGCCCCTTTCCTTCCTTCTTTCACTAACACACTTCTGACCTTTCTGTGGCTGAGCTCTTCTTCCCTGAGCCACCTCTTAGCTGCCTACAGTCTTTCTGCAGTTGATAATTCCACATGGAGAGGCATTCCTCCCTAGAAAAGAGCTGCCACTTCAAAGCTCAGGGTACTCCCCAGCTGCTGCAGAGTGGGGGCGCCTAACATCTTTAGGGAGGCTGTCTTGGCATCCTTCTTGGCTCAAGTTTTTGCAGTGCATTTCCATGTCACTGGGTGCAATGTCTAGCTGCCAGATATTCTGCCTGCTCTCAGCTAAAGGCCTTCCTCCCTGACTGGGCAGCTGAGCACACTTGCACAGTTGCCAAAATTCTAATTCAAGATGTAGAGTTCTAACTCCTGCTCTTTAGACCCTTGTCTGGCCCCAGCCAAGCGGGTCCCTGGCTCATTATCAGGCCCTTGGGCGCCCTTCCCCCATTCTCACTTGGTCCCAGGAAATTACTCCTGGCACCAGTCTGAACTTTAATGACACGCTGCCCAAGTCCCACCAAACTCAGCTCTCCCCTTGGCAGATTTGTCACCTTGTAGGCTCAAAGAAGTGATAGACCAGACAAAAATGCCAAGGGGTGAGAGAACCCAGCCTCAGTCTTTGTGACTGGGAGATTGTGAAATTTTTCTCAGTGACAAAAATACTACATATGCCTGTGTTTAAATTTACAGGAAGTACCGTAAGAGTCCCCATTATTAAAAAATAACAGAAACAGTATATATAGTTTATAAAGAGAGGATTGCTGTTTTTCTAGGTATATACACCAGAGGGTAGATGGAATTGTCCTAAAGAAAAATGCTAACTTCAGAATGCAATAATGAATTAATTTTTAAAAGCTGAATCACACCTAATGCTCCTTGGGCGCCTGGAGGAAAATAAACACCTTGCAGGTAAAATATGACTGCAATTGGGGGTGGGGACCAAAAGGGAATTGATTCTTGAGAGGTTAACTGGTCAACATTATGGCTTAAATGCTCCCAAGTTGGTATAATCGGAATTGACTGTCGAAATCTCCACTTTTAAGTGAAAATCGAGTATGCTTTGACTTTGTTTCCAAACCATGATGCTGGCCTTTCTTCTGCCGAGCAACAGCACTGCCAGGCCTGAGAGAGAGCAGAGGCTGCAGTGGGAACTATAGTTTGGGGTAAAGAAATTATTTGAGGGTTTTTGTTTTGTTTTTTCAGAAGAACCAGGGAGAATAAACGTGATACATATGTAAAACACAGTCAAAGTCACTTGACAACTAAGCACTCTATTTTGAAATTTAAATAAAGCTAAGATTTTCTTCTGGCCTAGGGGGAAAGCTTCATTAAAATCAATTAGTTACTACTAACCTCCAGAGAATACAGACTTTTAATTTTTTTTTTAAATGAGAAAGTTTAACGAATAAGGTGCACACAATTACCTGTCCTGGGTCCCTAGCGAATGCCACTGACACACCTTGACAGGTGGCCAAGTGCAAACAAACGTCCCCGAGAGGCCCGGTCCACTCCTTGAGTGCTCCTCCGGGGAAACCATGTGTAATTAATAGACGTGTATCTATTAAGAACGTAGTGCACATAGCCGAGGAGGCTCCAAGCGGACCGCGGGGCACCTCGCCCCGCGAAGGGCACGGCCGGGGGACGTCGAGTTGGCGGCGGGCGCCGCCAGGTGAGGCCTGGGTCGCGGAGGTTGGGGCCGCACAGCGGCCGGCGCGCGCCTGGTCCCTCCTCCGGGCGCGGAGTCCTCCCCGCCCCCTCCCCGAGCTCCCGCCGCCTCCCGCCGCCTCCCGGAGGCTCGGCGCTGCGCTCCACCTCGCGCCCCCTCTCCTCCGTCCCGGGCTCGCGCGGCCCTCCCCGCGCCTGCCCCCTCCCCGGCCCCTCCCTCCGCCTCCGCGCGCGCGGCGCTCGCAGAGCCGACTCCGGGGGGGCTCTCGATGTAGCACCATGACAGGCATCGCCGCCGCCTCCTTCTTCTCCAACACCTGCCGCTTCGGGGGCTGCGGACTCCACTTCCCCACGCTGGCCGACCTCATCGAGCACATCGAGGACAACCACATCGGTGAGGCCCGGGTGGGCGGGGGAGGCCGGGTCCCCGGTCGGGGGTGGGGTGGGGAGCGCGGGGCCGGGCGGCCCGGGAAGGTGCGGGCGTGGAGGGCCGCGGGGTGCGGGCCGGCCGGCCGCGGGGCGAGCGAGGGCGAGGGCGGGCGCGGGCCGCGGGGGGCGGGTGCCGCACGCCGCTTCCGCCCGGCCCGAGCTGTCAGGCTGGCGGGAGCCGGGGAGGCGCCGCCGCGGCAGCCATTCCGCTTCCTCCCCCGCCTGCGTCCTGTCAGCGCCGGTTGCTAGGTGTGGCGCGGCGGGAGGGGGCCGCGGCGGCGGGCTCGGGGCGCTGCGTGCTCGGAGCGGCGCGGGCGCGGGCCCCGGCCTGGCGCGGTGGCGGCGGCTGCGGTTCGGGCGGCTGCGGGCCGCGCCCATCCCCGGCCAGAGCGCCCCGAGGCCCCGGCGGCCGGCGGGCGGGCGTGTCGCGGCGCCGGCGTTGCGGCTAGGCCGGAGGTGCGCCGGTACCCGCGGGGCCTGCGCGGCGCGGGGGCGCGGGGGGAGGGGCGCCCCGTGGGGCCGGCTGGGTCTCTCCGGGGACCCGGGGACCTTCCGAGCCCCGCGCCCCACGGAAGTCCTTGCACCACGTTTGCACACACGTCCCTGCCCCTGCGGGGGGGAGGTGGGTCGGTTGCTTCTGGCAGGCTCACCAGCCCCAGCCACCTGCAGAAGGTGTGGTCGGCTCCCGAGAGAGGCCCTGTGGGTTTGGGAGGCGAAGAGGGTTGCCGGTCGCCTGGGTGAGGCTACCTGCGAATTGCCTCGGGAAGACCGGATGGATGCCGCGGATTCGGCCATGTGGATGCAGCTCACGTTTCTGCGAAGTTGAGAGAGTAAATCACGACTGCTGTGCATGTATGCACGAATAAAATGAGGCAGAGCCTTGTGCCCCTTTGCTTTGTACAAATGTGTCCTCCTTGCACACAGTGGGCGCTTAATAAGCCTTAGGTGCCTGTGTAGAGGGGGTGGGGGTTGATGGGCCGCCCAGAATGGGAACTAATCACGAAAATCGTCTGCGAAATGTCTTTGAAAACAGAATTCTAATGAGTAATTGTCAGGCTTTGAAATTTTCAAAGTTTCAAAATATCTCCTTAATAGTTTTTCCCATCTCTTCTGATAAAAGTGAGGCGAAGGAGCTGTCTCTCAAGTTTTGGTGGTGTTAAGAGTGGCTTACTGGAGTACCAAACCTGCTGATTCATATCATGACTGGGTAGTCATAACGAAAGTGCTCCAAGTATAAAGTAAGTTTCTCATCGTGGCGCAAACTCTACTGATACTGAATCCCAGGACAAGTTCTAGTTCACTGGACTCCCCTTACTCCTCAAACTAAACAGAGATGATAAATGTGAATAAACGCATAAATACACGTCATATAAATGTGTGTGAATGGTAGCCCCTGACCTGCAGAAAACTGTCATCATATGGCCTTTCATTTCATCAGTTATATGAGGATAAACAGTAATTTATATACGTTGAGTAATAATTTTATCTGGCTGCCTTCCTACTTGCATTACTAGCTGATTAAAAGATAAATAAGTTTTAACATGAATTAAACACAATTGTTTCTTTTGTATTACCTTGGAATCAGATGGTTTAGACAGTAGCTGGTAAATCGTGTCTTTTTTTGAGTTGGCAGAAGTTGTTCCAATATTGTGCTGATATCTTTTAAAAGGGTCAAGGGTGTATGAATTTTTAAAACTAAACTTTAAGTGATGATGTCTTACTCCCAAAGGGCTAATGTTTTTCTCTTAATGGTGAGAGTATTGAAAAATGACGTTTAAGCTGTTTTGGCAGGGATAACAGTTACTATACTTGAGAAATAGTTTGTTCCAAAAAAAAATTGAAAAGTAGTTGTTAAAATGGACAAACACTTGAATCCAAAACTTGAAGAGGCTCGCCGGAAGTGCTGTGAACTTGAGATGAGAAGAGGCCTTCCAAGGACAGTCCACCGTATAGAAAGAGATAGGAACTGATCGCACAGAGAGTAACACCTGGGTTAGTTGGGACTGTATAAACACACTTGGGGTGGAGAGGCAAGCGTGAAAATACAAAAACCCTCATGAAAACTCGCCATTTTATTGTTTATTGACTTGATCCACACATGCTATATGATAAGGTGTATCCATGAGCTCATGAGTGTTTTAGTACATGGTTGCTTTACTGATTTAGTGTCTGAATCAGCTAGTGTCCGCATTAAAGAGTCATGAGAAGACCCAAGATTTGTATGTTATTTTACTTTTATTCGAGGTCTTTTTTTTTAGTCTTATATCTAAATTTAAGAGTGTTGGCGATATGACTCTTTGAATTGTTACTATTTAATCAGTAGTCAAAAGCAATGACAGAATTTTTAGAGCCTGTAGTTTTCATTATTACTATTGTTTATCATTCAAATTGCCCACTTGAGTTGTAAGTGGCCGTCTGCCCTATGTCCTTACGCGTATACTTAGCTGCGGCTGTCTGTCCTATGTCCTTATGCGTATACTTAGCTGCGTGTTTAGGTGTTTTGTGACTCTGATCATTGAGCCAGTTGCTCCACCTTCACCAGGTTTCCTATGCAGTCCCATCTGCGGCTCTTGTTTTTGCCTCGTCCCTTTTCTAGTAAGGAGCAAGGGCCATGGCTTCAGGACAGAGTAAATCTCCTTTCACTAGTCTTTGTCCTAAGCAGTTTTCCCTCCCTCCTTGAAGGTACTTTATACATGCTCTCCTCATTTGCTTTTTGCGTTTCTTCCTTTCACCTTCCTGTTAGTTCGGTACTGGAGCAAGGTTCCATCTAAGTGAACAACCCAGGTACTTTAAGCCCAAGCCTTCCCTCACCCACTTACTTGCCTTAAAGCGCCCCAGCTGGGTCACTGTGAAGTGCCACTTACTGTCTCCACTCTGCTGTCAGTCTACACAGAGCCCTGGGTCTGTGTCCTGGAGACCAGTGGGGCTCCTCGTGGTGAGTGTTTGTAGAGACACTCTTGGTGTGACAGTCATAAATAGGTGAGGCGACACTGGTAACAGGGACGCTTAGAGGCACAGAGGACACATGCCCCACACTCATGAATGAACACTTGTATCACTGCTGTGAAACCTTTTGGCTTTGGGAGGCCGAAAGCAACTGTGGAAGCATTAGCTGACCTCGTCTTTGGGAAGGTATGTGAAATTACACCTGCATTTTGAATTCATATAACATCATAACACTTGCTTTTTGCCAGTGACAGTTCTAAGTGCTTGTTATTTATTTATTTATTTTTTGGTGAAAGAAAGGAAAAACAAAACCACCATGTTTTGTAGCCTCTTAAATGCTAGTGAAGGGAGATGAATGATAATTTAAGTAAATGATAGAGTATACTGAAAGGTAATTAATGATGCAGAAGGAAAGTTAGAATAAGGTGTGTGGATTTAGAGTAATGAGTGTGGGAATTGTAAATGAATTGGTCAGAATTGGCCCTAGAACCTAATACAGGATTACAATCTAGAAAGCTGTGATTTCAATGGGAGTAGAGATGGCCAAGCAGGGAGAGCAGACATTGCCCAGGTCCCAAGATGAGACCAATTTAGTTCTTATAATGGCGGTGAACCAACTGGCCTTTTAAGATTTACCCTGGATGGTCAGAACCTCCCCGTAGCTGTAGCTGTCATTTATGCAGGTTTCAATTATGAGGCCAGGGTCTTATTCACAGGAAATAACTTTCCCTACCCAGGACAGGCATTTCTAGACCTAGAATGTCTCTGGGCTTGATGTTTTTACTTGTTTTCCTCTAAAACCAAGGTACTAACCCACAGGTGCTTCATTTCATAGAGTGGGTATATAAGCTGTCTAGTTAATAAAGTCAGAGCCTCTGAAAAGAAACATAAGGGAAGTTCCTGTCAATAATGTAGATTAGCTTCCAGAGATGACTTAGTAATCATTATGGTTCCAGTGTGAAGTGTGTCCCATCGGCTCATGGCTTTGAAAATTTGGTCACCAAAAGGTAGTACAGTCGTAGAAAGTGTAACCTGGCTGGAGGAAGTGGGCCCCTGGGGAAAGAGGGTCCTTGAGCCCTGCACCACTTCCTGTCTGTGGTCTGCTTCTTGATTGTTGATGTGTGACCAGCCACCTCACACTTCTTGCCACTATGCCAGACAGTATCTCATTCCTTGAGCCAAAATAAATGTTTCTGTAAGTTCCTTTTGTCAGGTATTTTATGACAACAATAAGAAAAGTAACTTTGATACAAAAAATTAGTGCTGAGAAGTGGGGTGGTCGCTGTCATGAATTAGCCCATAGCTGCCTGGCACTGGCATAGGAGGAGTGTGGAAGGGTTTAGACCCTCGGGCTGGAGAAGCCCTACTATGCTATAAGCAGAGCCAACTGTGCTCTTCTGTTTGGAAGATGAGAATGCTGAGAGCAGTGGGTCAGGAGAGGCCTGATGCATGAGGTTACATCAGGGACAGGACTAACGGCCATTGGCATTATATCCTGGTAAAGAATCTGTTCTGTTCATGTCCTGAGAACTTAGTGAGAATGAATTTTAAAATGATGGACTAATTTGTTTGGTAGAGGAAATTTCCAGGCAGAGCAGCATGTAGGCTGTGGTATGGTTACTGCTCACTGCCCTTAATCTAGAAGCAACAAATGGAGCAGGATATAAGAAAAAAAAAATGTCTAGTTTCCTGAGGTTTAAGGTTTCAGGCAAGGCAGGTGCTGCAAAATCACGTGTAGTCATTAAGGGGAGGAAGATAAAGAGAAACTTCCCGTTCTGTACCAGCACAAGCTCCCTCCTAGTAAAGGCTCCATCTTCGGAAGGTCAGGTGCACCAGGCAGAGAATGCTACTGAGGAGCTTCCCTGCCTGACTCGGGAAATGTTTTTGCAGATTCAGCAACCAGGGGACAGAGAGCCACTCTAGCTTTGGCCCAGAGGATCCAGGCTACCCCTTAAGATGACAGAAGAACTTGGTAGTGAGCTCTCCATTGCTGATTTTACAGGCTTGAGAGATGTGAGAGTAGGGGCTTGGGGGAGGAGGGCTGTCATACAGGCTTTTGCCAAGACTCCAGAGAGCTGCTAACGCCAGGCAGTGCATGGTATGATTGGCTTCTGTGTAATGAGGTCTGAGAGGCCATTGTGTGAAGCTGTAAAAATGAAGTCTTAAGTTGTAGTAAAGACTCCAAAATGCTAGAAATTCCCAGACCATGGTATATCCACCAAGGATAGATTCAGGTAGCAAAGCTGGCCAGGGCTACCAAGGCCTTTGGAGTCCAGGTTATTCTATAATGAGTACCGAATGCCAGATATGGAGCTGGGGGATTTGGCTTTTTCCTGCCCTTGATCTTGCTTTGGTCTGATCTTTCTTTTTTTTTTAAATAAATTTATTTATTTTTATATCAATCACAGGTTAGGTTTTTTGCATCCCATACGTAGCCCCCTCCCTCCCTCACTCCCACCCTCCCCAACCCTCCCTCATCTCCTCCCCGC
>CM053763.1:75009151-75026847 GCA_028658305.1 Pachyuromys duprasi | reverse complement strand
CAACCTGGGTCCTCCTTCTTGTACATCTTCCCTAGGTGTGTAGATTTCAGCATGACCTTCCTATCCTATAGGTCTATATAAGTGAGTATATACCATATGTTTCTTTCTGCTTTTGGGATACCTCACTTAGGATGTGGTCTGATCTTTCTTACATGCCCCAGTTCCTCCCTTTTGGAATGGAAGCACTTATGCTTTCATTGCGTGTTGGAAGAACATAACTTGTTTTCTTTTTCTTTTCTTTTTCTTTTGATATTATGGACTTAGAGTTAAGATAATTACCTCTAACAGTACCAGGACAGTTTTTTTAGTTTTTTTTTCAAAATTAATGTATATATGTATGTATCTCTGTGAGTGAATACCACATGTTTGCAGATTCCCCTGTCAGAAGAGAACAGAGTGTCACAGTGATAGTATGCCAGCTGTTGTGAGTAATGTTAACCAAACTTGGGTCTTCTGGAAAAGCAGCACATGTTCATAACTGCTGAACTGCCTCTCCAGCCCCTTCCCCACTTTCCACAGAATGCTCCTGTTTAGTCATTTACAGTACACTTGTCACCTGTGCATTTTCTGGGACCAGGGTCTCATGTGTCCTAGTCAAGCACGGTCCCACTGAGCTCTGTCTCCAACTCACTATTGGAATATGTGCATTCTGCATTATGAGATGACCATGACTCTGGGGAATGGGATAGACTGCAGTGTTGTGATTGGGATGTGAAATCCCTCCCATAAGCTCCTGTTAGTCCCCACAAGGCTGAGAACCTTTAAGAAGTGGAGGCTTGCTAAAGAAAATGGGTTACCAAGGGTGTCCTTGAGGTTTTATAGTCTAGTGCCCTCTTCCGCCAGCTTCCAGTTTGCTGGTGCTGACACATGTGAGTGTCCACCTTCTACTCCTGCCACTGTACCTCCCTCACCATGATTGTTTCCTCAGACTGTGAGCCACTAGACCCTTTCCTCGTTAAGTTGCTTCTTCTCATGTGTTTGGTCGCAGCACCACACTTTAACTAGTGCAGTCAGTACTGGTATCAAAGAAGTGTCATAGTGGGATTGAAGGCGGCATAGCACATGTAGGCTTTCAGCCCTACTTCACAGGTAAGTGAAATGAAGCACAAAGGCAGAGCCTCCCTGTGCTTTCATGTCTGGGAAGTATGAGTCAGGCTTTTGATTCTGGGTAGATATGAAAATCTGGGTCTGAAAAATTTTGTTGTATTCTTCCTGTGTCCCATCCACATACATCTGCTCTGTTTCCCCTAGAATGTAACTGAACTGGAAGCAGCATAGTGAATCCATCATGCTTGGGATTGATCATACACCTCTGCAGCTTGTCACCTTCTGGTTGTGGACTGGTCACTTATGCATACTATGTCTTTTCTATAAAATGAATATAATAATATCACCTGCCACATGATGTATTAATGGGGACTAAATAAGATTATATAAGTAAAACACTCATCTACAGTATTAAATTGTCTACATCGTTCAATTTATTCCATTTGTATTTTTGCTAAATATGTTTGTAATCCTCACAGGAAAGTTTGCATAGAGATTAAAAGTAGAGGTGTGTCCACCTACCAGCAACTTGCAGTGCTGTTGGGCCACTTTAACAATGATGTAAGTGTTCAGGACATCCTGAAGAGATTGAGGCTGGGAAGTAGTCCTATGCTGTCTGCTTTGTGTTGCAGCTTTTGGCCACATTTACTTCTGTGTGGCTAGAGGTACTTCAGATGCTGGCAAAGGCCTTAACCACTGTGGACAAGGAAAGTGGTATCAAGGCCACAACATGGCTTACAACATGGCCTTTCCCTTGGCCTGAACATATTTGAAAAGAGCAGGACTAGAAAGAGGCACTGTGCCTGAGACCTGTGGACACCTTCCTCTAATGAGCATTCCTGCAGGGAGAAGGGATGGCTGAATGGGGATACTAAGAAATGAAAGGCTTGTAGCTGTCTTCCTGCTTTCTCTGCACCCTGTGGCTTGGCAGAAAGACCTGTGTTATTCCCTGCCTTCCCAAGAAGGCTTTGGGTACAGAGCTGAGAGGTTTGAAATGCGTGCCTTCACACAGGAACACAACCATACCTGGTATAAGAGCCCCCAAGCCTAACACTTCACTGCATCCCAAAAGAGTCAGTATTTTCTCCACCTGTTCTTTTCTCATATTGATTCAAATCAGGCTATACAAAACATCCCTATTGAGCATATTCTGTTTAGGAAATTTCACCATTTTCTGGCTTTCCTTTAGTGTACATGATTCTGACATGTAACTGAAGCATCAATTCCAAAGCTCTGGTTCAAAAAAAAAAAAAAGCCTCCATAGTCTTTAAGAAGATGGTTTTCTGTAGACATCACCTGTGTAGACAGTTCTAAAAATGCAAACTGACAGCTATTTTCAGAGAATCTGATTGCTACCTTTGGTGACAGGGAGGAAGCCTTGAGGCTGAAGCAGGCTGTCACACTCAGAAGGGCTTTCCAGGGATTGTCTGGAAGCCAGAGGCCTTCTGTTTTAGACCAGTGTCAGAGGCAGGCAGCATAGTTCCTTTCTCATTTTTGTTCAGTACCTTCCTCTCCACATTTCTCTCTCACCCCGTAACTCTTTGCCTCTGCCTTCAGATTTTGATGGTGTAACCATGGCTATGACTAGCTATTGAGGAAGTACTTCTGAGTTGCATATATTTGTTTTATTTCATGATAATCTAATAGGCAGTAGGTTTGCACACAAAGACTTGGCTAAAGTGCTAACCCATAAATGCGTATTTTGGAATCTGGAAATCAGAACTACAGATAACAAAAATTTATGTATGGTTTTCAAAATGCCTTTTGTTTTATACATTAAATCACAATTGGATGAAAATTACATTTTCTTGGGGCCAATGAGATGATTTGGTGGGTAAAATCCCTTGCTACACAAACCTGAGGATCTGAGTTCAATTCCCAGAAACCACATGATGGGATATGAGAACTCCTAAAAGTTGTTCTCTGAGCTCCACATGAGCGCTACAGCATTTGTGTGCCTGCATTCAAATACAAACACACACATATCACAGACACACCAGACACACACACACACCAGTACACCACACCAACACACAAACCATAGATGCACACACATGCATCACAGGTGCATACTTATACCTCACAGACATATACACACACAGAAACATACAATACAGATGTACACACACACACCACAAACACGTATACACACACACAAATACACACATACAGACATTTAACACAAACATACACAGACATATACATACCACAGATACACACACCACAGACACACACCATACACAGACACACACAGAACACATACATAAAGACATGCCCATACCACAGACACACAGAGACACACACAACACAGACACACACACCCCACAAATGGACACATACAACCCCCACAGACACCCCCCATAGATACATACAACAAAGACATACACACACCTACAAATACAACACAGGCACATATTCACATACCTCAGAGACACACACCACAGACACACACAGACACATATGTATACACAACAGAACATACACACCCAGACACACATACACACATATAAAAGAAAATTACATTTTCTCCTTAAAGAAAGTACTGGAATATTGGGATACTGCAGTAGTTTTCACTATTTTAAAAAATGTCACCTGCTAGCAGGACCAGATAATGGATATTTACGTTAAGGACAAAATCTTTTGGCAGAGACAAGTGCACTGTCTTGGGTCACTGAATGTACATCTTCTGCTTAGCATCAAAGAACATTGACAGGCTACTGATGTGTGCTTTCCTCTGTCTAGCTCACCTCCTGACCCACAAAGGCAATGGTTCTCAGCTTGTTGCTCACAACCTCTTTGTGGGTCTAAGGCCCCTTTCACAGGGGTTTCCTAAGACCATCAGAAGACATAGATATTTACATTACAATTCATAACAGTTGCAAAATTACAGCTATGAAATAGCAACAAAAATAATTTTATGGTTGGGTTCACCACAACATAAAGTGCTATATTAAAGGGTGGCAGCATTAGGAAGGTTGAGAACCACTGCTGTAGAGAAGAACTGTTCATTGTCTGTCAGCATGCAACAGCAACTTTTCCCTAAGATGGATCATACATATGGGAATCAGATCAGTTTGGGGAGCACCATATATACAATATATGCAGTATATGTACAATATATATGAATGCCATAAATATTATAGTTTGTCTGTCTGTACAGATAAATTCCAAGACATAGTAGATGCCTAAAACCATGGCTAATATCAAATGTCTGTGCACACAGAAAGAGGTTATATATTCATATATCCACAAAAGTAGTGTCTAGATGTATATACTGTTATCTACAGATGGATATATGTGGGTAACATATAACTGCATATATTTGTATATAAACACATATATATCTATAGTCTTTTTCTATGTATTTCTATTGGTCAGAACCTACTTTCTAGTTTGTTTGTTTGTTTTACCTGCAAACTTAATTTTTTCATTTTAACTAGGTGCTTAATATACACACTGTGAGTTGACTTTTGCAGTTTGAAGTATCAGAGCAAAACGAGCATACATTTCTTTGTACTTTCATAGTTTCTTAGCAAACTGTGTGTATATTTTTTATGTATTCCATTGAGAACTTTGACTTTCTACTTAAAGATATCACTGTTCAGCCTTTTCTTGGCACATCCGAATTGCTAACATCTCTACTCTTTGACTTTGGGGCTGCTAGTAGGTAAAATAACTGATACTTAGACATTTAAGCTAATTACCAAGACTAATGGGTTGGTGGTACATACTGAATGGACACACTGGACGAAGGCCTGGTTCAGACCCCAGATAATACAGAGCAGGACAACAAAAAATTTCATCATGCTACTTAGACTATCATTCAATTAAAACTTGTGAACAGTTTCTTTTTATAATTTTTTTTTTTTTGGTGTTTTAAAACTGCTGTTGCCTAAAGGCTACTGGAGTCATGGAAAGCAAAACTCCAGATAAGGAAAGACTGTTTGCTCTCTCTGGTATATAATACACATAGCTCTGTACTCCCAGGATTAGAATTCATACAGTTTGAAAAAGATTTTGGTATCACACTCAATATTCTTCTGTACTCAACTTGTAATATTTCTCCATAGGTTCTGTGGCATTGGGCTTGAGAGACACCCTAGGAGAAGGTGAACAGGGGACACCTGTAGGTTGGCTTTGGAGGGAGGTGTTGCTATAGTTCGTGGCATCATCTTGTATCTAGTTGTTTCCCTGGCCATATTTTGATGAGAGTTGCTTTCCAGGAATTCTGCCATTACCCAGCTCACTGAGGGTCCTTTCACAAATGCTTGGGTCAGAGGCAGCACTGAAGCATGAATGTGACCTGTGATACCTGTCATGGGGAGTGGTTTCAAGTACAGAGCCAGAAGTTGATCAGTGGAAGCGTAAAATTTTAAGTCCATTCTTAATCTTAGTTCAGTCAGGCTAGAAGTTCTTTCCTAATATACTTAGTAATGCAAAGAAGTAATTACAAATTCACTTTTAAAGATTCTCTATGTTTAAGTTTCCTGGTTTATTTGGCATGAACATATATAACAATGAAAGATGGCGACAACAAAGTGTTATTAATAAAAGAATGTGTGAAGTTAGTCCAGGCATAAAAAAACCTGAAATGTCCTAAGATTTTATGGCTCATATGTGAAAGAGAGCCATTTGCAAATTTGACAACAATTTGTTAAGACTTGATATGACATTACCAACAAAGATCTATGAGGCTGAAAGTAATTCTTTTGAAATATTAATAATTGCAAATTGAATTTGATCACCTATGCTTGAGGGAAGGCTGGTTTATCTTTCTACCTACAGAAAGTGATTTTAATGCAAATTATTGTCATGAAAATTCATGAGCAAGCACAGCTTCAAGCAGAGATTAGCAGTATGTCTGGCTGTTAATATACACATAGTTTTGTTTTTTTTGGGGGGGGTGACTTTATAATGTTTAGTATGACCAGTTTATAAAATTTTGTGTTTTTTTCTCATTTCTTAATCTGAATAATAATTTCATAAGGGTTTTTAAATATGTAATATTGTAACATGTTTTCCACGAAAGAGATCTAAAACAATAGGCTGTTCAAAACTTGGGATAATTCCCTAGGCTTTCATTTAGGAACTCATCACCTTGTTCTGAAAACTATGCTATTTAATTACCCTCCTAGCCCACCATGAGGCACACATTGTGCCCATCATGGTGCTGCCTTCCAAATTAGAGCTTAATATGTTATCATACTAGTTAAATACCATATCTGTGAGGTATGAACTAAGATGTCTTTGCTTGTTATGATTATAGTGAAAATACTTTCCTCCAGAAAGGAAAGCCTCTTCATCTTAGAAAGATAACCATTATAGTCCATCTTCCCCTGTGTCTCCTAGTTTCTACACCTTTCTGTCACATGGATGTCTCCCTAATTGTGTGTACTATTTCTCCCCCCCCAAATTCAGCTCCTGCTTAGAGGACAGGGTCTTCCTGTTCTGTTCCCCCAGAAATATTTTCAGAAACAGGATGAGAAAACCCAATAGCACTCTGGCTATGAAAAGAATGATTTACAAAGTGTCTTTGGACTGCAGGTGACATCTTTAAAATTTAGCTTCGATGTATGCATGTTATGGGTTTGAATGTATATTGGCTCATATACACAAATACCAAATTGGTACAGGACAGTTTATATTTAGGAAATATGAAAAATAACTTTATAAAACTGGGGAGGGAAGTAAAAAGGAAATTAATTTTATTTTTATATTTTGGAATAAAAATTTTTGCTTTTTTCAGGTTGGTGATAGTATGGAGTTTAGTGGAAGTATTTCTAGCCTTGCCTACAATGTTTGGTACTCTTGCACATGCCAAGGACTATATAGTCTGAGCAGAAGTGTATCTTTTTCTCTCATTTTTCTTGCTAGGCTTTTTGACATAAAAAAGGCTGGGGACTGGGTGGGAGAAACTTGAGCTTTAGTAGGAAACTGGATTTTGAATCTCAATTCTGCCATCTCTGAGATCAAATCTTCAAACTTGAGCAGTTCTGACATCCTATATAACTATTATTTATAAAGTGCCTCTGGCAGTCTTCAGTATACACTGTGCAGTAATATTTCTACTTGACACAAGAGGGAACCAGGATACAGACCAAGTAACTAGTAACTAGTGAGTGGACATGCCAGTGAGGTGCTGAGGGGACCAAGGGATGGACCAGTTTTGTCATGTATCTACTACTTGTTCTTTACGTCTTGTGTTATGAAATTTTATAAAACATTTGCTCTTCTTCCCACACCGAGTCATGCTACGTCACCTAAGAGGATTCAGGAGTTCCTCCTGAGCAGCTGGGACCACAGGCATATGCATTGGCTGTTGGCTGTGTTTGCATTTTGTGAGACTGATGTGCTCCCTCCTACCAGTTTAATAGAAAGCTTTTCCATACCAAGGTGTATTTCACAAAGACTTTATCTCCACTAGGAATGCCTTCATATCTAGGGAACTATCTGACTTCTCTGTCTGGTAGAAAGGGTGTTCAGGCTTCTGAAGGAAGCTCTTAGGAGGCTTGGGAACCCACATCTGAGCATGGCACCACAGAAGTAAGAACAATAGGAACAACTATGTGCTGTGTAGAGTCTAAGATGATTATAGCTATTGATTATTGAAAGGTGCTAACATGTTTTCTCCATTGATACTTACTTTTTAAAACTTTTTTACTGATTCTCTGTGAGTTTCACATTATGCACCCCAGTCCTGCTCAACCCCCCATCCCCTCATATCTGCCCTTGGCCTTCGGAACCTCCTCCTAAAACAAGACAAAACAAAACAAAACAAAAAAACATAAACATAACAACAACAACAAAAACAAAGCATATAAAATAACTCATCTTGGAAGTATGGCACAGTGTCCATACTTCCCTCTGTCCATACATCTTCACTTGCATTGTATTTGGTCTGGTTCAAGATCTCTGACTTCTATGCACCATCAATATTGGATTCTCATCAGGATATCTCCTGATGATCCTTTTATTACCCTGTGTCATGGAGATCCTGCAGCTTTGGATCAGCAGGACTGGCTCTTTCACTCTCCAACCAATTGCAAGTGATAATAGATTGGGGGCTGGCCAACTCAGAGCCCTGGATCTGTGCTGGTGATACCTGAGCTGGTCAGAACATCTGCTCTCTTTTATCTGCACCACCTCTCCTGTTAGGCCACCCAGTACTCCATCAGCAGAAGGCAGGGTCAGCTTTTCTGCTCTCATGCTCTTGGGTCCAGCTCACCTGTACCCATGCCTCTAGAGCCAGTTCTGCTGCGCTGCCCAGTCAAGTATGGGGCCCATGCCCCCAAGTGCTGCAGCTGTCCCCCTTACCTTTGCCATCAGGGCCAGCTCCACTGTGTTGCCCAGGTGAGGTACAGGGTCTGTTCTCCCAAGTGCTACAGCCAGTGAGGGACAGGGACAGCTTACCCACTCATATGACCCTGGAACCAGCTCTCCCAATCACCACAGGCAGTGAGGGATGACGTGGGGAGGGTATCACCCCCACCTCCACACCACCTCAGTGCAAATGAGTGGTGAGAGCAGATCACTGTGCCCTCTCCCTTGGGTCTGGCTGACCAGTGCCCCCCCACCAGAGTCAGCTCTGCTGTTCCGTCTAGGTAAGGTGCAGGGCTTACTCTCTGGTGCTGCTGGTGGTGAGAAATGGGGCCAGGTCTCCAGAGGGCCACAGCCAGTGATGGACAGGGCCAGTTCTACATAGCTCCTGAACATACATGTGGTCCCCTCCAGCCCAGGATGTCCCCATGTTCTCTAGTGGTAATATGAACCACAGACATCAACACTGACCCCTGCTGCTGCATAGTCATGGACTCAGAATGGTCTTTGGCAGCAACAGCTTGGGCTGGAACCTAACCATGACCCCACATGGTGGGGCTGGCCACTCACAGCAGGTTATTCCTCTCCACTTTCAAGTCTCCAGTTCCATCTCTCTTCATAATGCCCAAGCTGCTCCACTTTTTTCCTCTCATCTGACCCATACTTGCACATTGTGACGGCTCCCGCTGTGGGCTGGCCATGTGGCAGGTAGGCCCCTGGGTGCCACCCTCTGCCCGTGCTGTGTGGCACGGGAGCAAATGGGCGCCTCTTGCCTGACTGTGCTGTGGTCTGTGGGTGGCATGCAGTCTGCAGATGTCTGTCTATCTCCTCCTCCCGTGCTGTGCTGCCCGGATTTGATCCCATTGGATTTTTATGGGTCCTAGGCATAAAACAGCTTTGGCCACCAAGCTAGGATGAACAGAGTGTCTTTTTGCTCGTTGCTTGGGGGAGAGGGTTACTTATTTACTTTTGAAGATCTAAATCTAAAGAGAAGTCATGTGTGTGGATATCAGTAGGTAAATAACTAAATGGGGGTAAATACACATTGTTATCTATGAACACATGCCCGTTTTCTTTTGGTTTGGATTGTCAAAGGTAAAGTCATTTCATTATGTTCATGTTATTTATATTAAAATTTTAGATCAATGGTATATAATGACATTTAGATGTAAACACGGCAAGAAAACTCAGGGTTATCTGGCCGTATATTTGGCACTTTCTGGTGATATCCGTAGAGAGCCCACTTTGTGCCATGCCATTCCCTCATTAGACCATCAATAGCTGGCAGAGGAGCACATCTGGACATAAGACCAAAGCACCTTACTGTGATGCAACTGAATGCTCTTTCAGCCATACTCCTGCACACATAGCAAAGTTACATAGAGGTAATGCAAAAGCAGGGAGATCTGTAGATGTGTGTGTATACATTCTCGGTAAACTGAGAGATAGAGTCATAAACAATTCCTGTGATTGCTAAGATATGGGCAAAGTGGTAAGCCATGGCTCTGTAAGTCACATGACCATAAGGAGAGACATACACCCTTATGGAGTGCTATGTAGCTTATCTAGGCTGGATTAAGTTTTATCTTTGTGGAGTTCTTCATGTGTGATGGCTTTTTTGGAGGTCAGTGCATGCTTATGTCTCCAGTTAAGCACCTTTACTTGGAACTTAGTGAACTTTGATTTCCCTGAAAGTTCTGGTTTATGTTTGTACCAGTCATGCTGAGTAGTCCTAGGAATCCATGGGAAATTAAAACATTCTCTACTCAAAGTGTTGTAGTTTCAAAGTATATCAACCTTAACTTGGTATTGTTTATGTAGCTTTAAATTTGAGATATTAGGCCATGTGATTATACATAAGATCATGCATTTCAAGGGTCTAGAGAGCTTTATTTAACTGTTCAGAAACAGAAAGGAGTTTTTCTCATCCTTCAGATATTATACACTAGAAAAACCAGACGCACTTTGTGTATTATTTGTTGTGAAAGAATTTGTAAGGCTTTTATGAAGAATCCAAGAACAGGCTCATAGTTAACAAAATGCCATCTCCTCCCCTTTAAGTGCTGTGCACCTCTTTGATAACAGTCTTGGAAGTGTTACATTCTCAGATGCTGGAAACTCCTCAGGAAATCCCTGGGACAGGCTGTATTTGAGAAATTCATTAATAACAGAACTGGACACACATTATAAAGACTGCTTTAAATGTTGCACTTGACTATCATTTCCTACTGAAATAATTCAGTCCTATACAATATACACTAGTAGTTCTACTGTACAGTATACTGGGCTCTCACAGTCGGGCAGCTACTCTAGGCTATGTGACCTACCCGTAGCTGAGTGATAGAATGTTTCCCAACATTTACCCTTAGCCCTTTTGCTGATATTTTTTCCTTCACTGTGGCATCTATGTTTTGAAAAATTCTAACAAACAGGTTCATTTAATACATGTTAAGTGACATACTAAATTGTGATTTCTTTTTCTACTTTCCATGTTGCATCATCTAAACTCCCAACTCTTCATTAGTAAATACTTGCTGAGTGTCAGCTGTGTAGGCCTTGTCTAGAATTTGAGGACGGAGCAGTGACTTACACAATTAAAGCCCTTGGGCTTATGGAGAAACTGGTAGAGCACAGTAGAGTAAAATAATATTCAACGGTTCGAAGGTGAGGAAAGTAAAGAAGCAAGGAGGCGGAGGCTGAGAAGCCTATATGAAGTGAGGGGGCCTAGGGTAGTCTCTGAGAAAGACATCTCTGAGATGCCTCTATAGAGCAGTTAGTCTGATAGACCTGCAACACTTACAGGAGTAGTAGGGTAACGAAGCCATTTGGTTATGGATGTGGGTAGACAGGACTGGGAAGAGCAATTGAGGGTGGAGAGGGATGTAAAGGGAAGAAGGTAGTCTGGGCCTACACATATGAATCTGTAAAAAGGTGACGTCACTACATAGAGTGAAAATAAGTCCAGTCCCAAGTGAGGATGTGGGGTATGATGTGTCTTCATTTAGTTTCTACTGGGATTTTGTGTGGCACTAGGCAGCTCAAAGACTGCTACCACATTGAAAGCCACAGAGAGAGATGAAAAAAAATCCAATTGGCTCTCCTTAAATGTGTCTTGCTTACTTTTTTCCTTAAAGATTCTATTTTTTAAAATCTATGAATAAAAATGTTGACTGATCTAGTTCATTTAGTGTTTTACTTTAAAGTGGGAGTGAAAAGACTATATATAACTCATATTTAAAATAATGTTTGCTTCCAAACTCTGAGGACCTACAGATTCCTTCAACATTTTTCTTTAGCAGTTTTGCGAAGTCTGCATAGATTTTACTGGCTCATTACAAACATGAGTGATGAGAAACAGAAAATAAAATGACCTTGATTGACACACTGGTTGGTTACCACAAGGCTGTGGTAGACCCTGAGCCTGAAGATACTGTTTCCTCAAAGCTGGACTGGTTCCTGATTGAAAGGCAGTATTTAATGCAACTCTGTCACAGAGTGACTACCATTTCTCTTTCCAAATTTGCATCTTCAGAGATGAAGCATAGACATTTTTCTGTCAAGATGGGCCATTACTTCACCAAGAGTATATGACTCTGCTCTGCTTTTACTTGTCAGCATCTTTGTTCTCATAATTGAGAAGAAGCTCTTTGGGTGGCAGGATGCACACACATAGTGAAATTCACGATAAAAATCAAACATTAGATGCACAGATTTGTACCTATAATTTAGGCATGCAGTTAATATAAACTGGTGACACATTTGTTAGCTATCATTGCAATTATGCAGCATTACAAACTAGCCTAAGGCTTACTGGCTGTCTTAGTTGCTTCTGTCTCTGGAGAAAATATGTGAACTAAATCAACTTAAAAAGAAGAAAAGGTCCCATTTATTGATTGTTGTTCTTAGAGCCTGTGCTGTTGGTGTTCTGTTCAGGAAGTTGTCTTCTCTACCAATGAGTTCAAGGCTCTTCCCCACTTTTTCTTCTAACTGATTTAATGTGTCTGGTTTTATGTTGAGGTCTTTGATCCACTTGGACATCAGTTTTGTGCAGGGTGATAAGTATGGATGTATTTACATTTTTCTACATGTAGACATCCAGTTAGACCAGCACCATTTGTTGAAGATGCTCTCTTTTTTCCATTGTATGGTTTTGACATCTTTGTCAAAAATCAGGTGTCCATAAGTGTATGGGTTTATTTCTGGGTCTTCTATTCGGTTCCATTGATCCACTAGTCTGTTTCTATGCCAGTACCATGCAGTTTTTATTACTGTTGCTCTATAGTACAGCTTGAGATCAGGAATGGAGATACCGCCAGAAGATCTTTTATTGTAGAGGATTGTTTTAGCAATTCTGGGTTTCTTGTTATTCCATATAAAGTTGAGAATTTTTCTTTCAAGGTCTGTAAAGAATTGTGTTGGTAATCTGATGGGAATTGCATTGAATCTGTAGATTGCTTTTGGTAAGATGGCCATTTTTACCATGTTAATCCTGCAAAGCCATGAGCATGAGAGATCTTTCCATCTTCTGGTATCTTCTAATTCTTTCTTCAGAGACTTGAAGTTTTTTTTCACACAAGTCTTTGACTTCCTTGGTCAGGGTCACACCAAGGTACTTTATGTCTTTTGTGGCAATTGTGAAGGGTGTTGTTTCCCTAATTTCTTTCTCAGAGGCTCTAAGAACAACAATCAATAAATGGGACCTCATGAAACTGAAAAGTTTCTGTAAAGCAAAGGCCACTGTCATCAAAACAAAAGGAATGCCTACAGATTGGGAAAGAATCTTTACCAACCCTCTGTCTGACAGAGGGCTAATATTCAGTATATATAAATAACTCAAGAAGTTGAAAAGCAACAAATCAAATAATCCAATTAAAAATGGGGAACAGAGCTAAACAGAGAACTCTCGATAGAGGAATATCAAATGGCAGAGAAACACTTAAAGAAATGCTCAGAGGCATTAACCATCAGGGAAATGCAAATCAAAATGACCCTGAGATTTCACCTTACACCCATCAAAATGGCCAAGATCAAAAACTCAAGTGACAACACATGCTGGAGAGGATGTGGAGAAAGGGGAACCCTCCTCCACTGCTGGTGGGAATGTAAACTTGTACAACCACTCTGGAAATCAATCTGGCACTTCCTCAGACAACTAGGAATAGCACTTCCTCAAGATCCAGCTATACCACTCCTAGGCATATATCCAAAAGAGGCTCAAGTACACAATAAGGATATTTGCTCGACCATGTTTGTAGCAGCTTTACTTGTAATAGCCAGAAGCTGGAAAGAACCCAGATGCTCCTCAACTGAGGAATGGATACAGACATTGTGGTACATCTACACAATGGAATATTACCCAGCAATAAAAAACAAGGATATTATAAAATTTGCAGGTAAATGGTGGGAACTGGAAAGGATCATCCTCAGTGATCTATCCCAGAAGCAGAAAGACACACATGGTATATACTCACTCATATAGACATATAAAATAGGATAAACCTACTAAAATCTGTACACCTAAAGAAACTAATCAAGAGGGAGGACTCTGGCTAAAATTCTCAATCCCCAGCCAGAAAGGCAAAGCAGAAAGACATAAGAAGAAGAAAACAGGAAACAAGTTAGGAGCCTGTCACAGAGGGCCTCTGAAAGGCTCTGCCCTGCAGAATATCAAAGCAGATGCTGAGACTTATGGCCAACTCTTGGGCAGAGTGCATGGAATCTTATGAAAGATGTGGAAATAGTAAGATAGGGAGAGGACAGGAGCTCCACAAGGAGAGCAACCGAACCAAAAATTCTGAGCACAGGGGTCTTTCCTGAGACTGATACTCCAACCAAGTACCATTCATGGAGAAAACCTAGAACCCCTGCACAGATGTAGCCCATGGCAGTTCAGTGTCCAAGTGGGTTCCATAGTAATGGGAACAGGGACTGTCTCTGACATGAACTGATTGGCCTGTTCTTTGATCACCTCACCCTGAGGGGGAAGCAGCCTTATCAGACCACAGAGGAAGACAATGCAACCACTCCTGATGAGACCTGATAGACTAGGATCAGAAGGAAGGAGAGGAAGACCTCCCCTATCAGTGGACTTGGGGAGGGGCATGTGTGGAGAAGGGGGAGAGAAGGTAGGATTGGGAGGGGAGGAGGGAGGAGGTTATGGGGGGATACAAAATGAATAAAGTGTAATTAATAAAAATTAAAATAAAAAGAAAAGAAAGAAGAAAAATTTGTATTTTGACTTAGAGTTTCTGAGGATTGGCTTTATTGCACTGGGGCTGTGGTTCTTCATGGTGGAAATACAGGATAGAGGGGACCTGTTTTACCTCATGGCATCCAGAAGCAAAAAGAAGGAGTGCTGGGTGTCCTGATATCTTCTTAAAGGGCATACCCCAGTGGCCCCACTGTCTTCTCAAAGGCCCCCCACCAACAGCATGTAAGAAGGCCATTTCCTTGATGCATGGCCTTAGAGAGATTATGTTAAACTGAATGAATGAGCTGATAAAGTTGATTTGATTCATGCTCTGCACTAACAGATGAGTTTGCTTTATACTTGTTGAATACCTAGCAATAATAGTCTAGTTAGGAGCATGCGAGTGGTGCAGTAATAGTTAATAGCAGGAATACTTTATTGAACTGTGTCTGTGTACCATTGACTGTTAAACATGCACAGCACAGGACAGCATCTTACTTGATCCTTCCAAAAAGGCACAATGAGACATCCTGTTATTACCTGCATTTTATAGGTCAAGACACTGAACCTTGATCAGCTGAAGCTAAAGAACCAGGTCTGCTTAACTCAAAATCTCCCCTGTGCTATTTTAGGGCAGATAAGATACCTAGGGAAGAAACAGTAGACATAAACAGCTTCTTCTTTGTGTTTAATAATTTGTTTTGAGAACATCATATGTGAACATTGTATTGCCATTACTCAAACTTTCCTTTACCCTAAGTTCCTGTGTCCTGAAACTCATGATCTTTTCTTGAGTTATTTTTGTTATATGTATAGATGTAAGTACATACACAAATGTGTATATGCATACATATATGTAACGCACACGCAGATACACACAGAGTCCATTTGGCTTTGCTCGTATTTACATGTGTTCAGGGCTACTTACTATTTTTCCAAATTTCCCCTTCCAAATTTCTCCCCAAATTTTCTTTTCTAGTTTCTGAATTTACATCAGGTTATACATATCTAAAAATTTATGGCTAGGATTCACAACAGGAAAGAATACTCAGTGTGTCTGTCTGGTTCTGCTTGCCCCACTCAGTATAATATCCTCTAATTACATCCATTTATCTGCAAAGTTCATGGTTTTATATTTCTTCCTAAATGTTCTCCACATTATGAATGGAAAATGAAAATATGTGCAAGTATACACACACACACACACACACACACACACACACTGGTATTCTGTTCAGCTATAAAGACAAGTGAAATCATAAACTGCTTCTAAGTTTGGAACCAGGAAGATAGGCACATTCTCTGGGAACACTCAGGGAGAGGCTGTGGAACTATCGGGATGTCACACAGGGACTTCTTATTTGTACTGTGAGCTGCTCCGCTAAGGTGCAATGTTTCCTTATAGTTCTTGGATATCACTGTCACTTGTGACTTTTCATTCTGGTGACAGCAGGATAGCCCATTAACAGACATAGTCTATATTTCTTTATAACAGAAGGCACTTGCTAACAGTGCATGAGAGGACCAGCAGGTTCTCCTGGAGTTCTCCAGCCTGCAGTTGCCGTCTCTTCAGGGATAAAACATGTGCCTAAGGTTACTTACTGCTGTTTGTTTGTTTGTTTGTTTGTTTACCAGAATTGTTCTTGGGGCTCTATAGACCTCTAACAATTTTCATCCCTCATAAAACTCTGGGGTAAATTTTTCTTAGATTAGAGGATTTTTCAAGTACAAAGCAGTTGTGAGAACCAAATGGCTGATTGAATGGTGGTGATTGGCATATGCAGCAGCACTGCTCTGTGTTCTCGGAGTTAGCTCACCTATGGCGTGCATGGGCTGTACCACATTTGCATGTTAGGAGTCAGAACAGCCATGTGCTTAAGTAGCCTACCCATTTTCAGTCGGTAGAAGACAACCAGAGCTCCAGCCTAAACTGTGAGACCCAGAGCTGGTCCCTGCTACACAGACAGATGGCTCTGCTTTCTCCCAGATCCAACTACTGTGCTCCTAGAGTTGCTATATAGAGATATTACATGAGATTTCAGCAAGCAGAATAGCTCATAACCTTCCTTTTGCTGGTTAGAAGCAGAATGTGAATCAGCTCCTGTCTAGATGGTAATGTAGAAAGCCTGCTGTGCTGCCGTTGCCGCCTGATGACTGTGTGACGCTCAGGCACATCAGCTTTGCGGAACGCGTAGAAGTCTTCTTCAAACACAGCTGGTCCTGGGGTTGGGGGCTCAATGCAGGGAACCCCTCCTGATGAAATGCTTTTGGTATGTGAGGAATGGCCTCCTGGGATGGCTTCAAATGGTGCTGTGGAGGAGTCTTAGAACTTTGCAATGGAGGAGCCTTTGAGAACAGCAGTCCCACAGCCTCACATGCCCAGTAAGTCCCAGGTGTTGCTCTAAGGACATAAGGGCCGGGACTGTGGCCACAAACAAAGCTGGCCTGTGGCCTTATGTGTTTGACAGGAGCACAATAAAAAAAGCAGAGGCAGAAAGCCCGGGAACATAACATGTTTAACAGTGACATGAAAGGAAATTTGAGGGAATAGAAAGGGACCTGGGCTTTCTGTTAGGTTCTACAAGGGTTACTCATGCAAATTATTATTTCTCAACCATTTTTTAGCCATACTCCACATGCTGAAATTTTTTTTTCTTATTCCTGTTTTTCCCCAAGAAGTTTTAATACCACTGGTGTGCTATAGATCTGGTTATGTACAATGTGTGTATTTACAGTGCAGTTGTCATTCCCATCCCCACCCCCTGCAAACCAGTGTTCACTACAGGGGGAGACCACCAACCGTCATTCTGTTGCCTTGTGGGTTTTGCTATTTTGAGTAAAATTTAACTCATAAAGTAGCTGTTTTCAAGGTATCAAAATCTAATTTAAAGAGGCCTTTAAATCCAAAGCATTTTATTTACTAATTTCATTCTGTTTATAAAGAAATGAAGACTTTGGTTTTGAAAGGTTGTTTAGACCTTAGATGATACCTTAGCCTATAGAGTTGTAGTTTTTCTGCACCATGCTGGACTGTATAGATACTTAGGAGAATAAAATCCACTAGGCTCACCTGGTTATTTTTTTATTATGAAAGAAAAAAATCTGTGTTCTCTCTCCGTCCGTCCGTCCGTCCGTCCGTCCG
>CM053763.1:74972049-75000824 GCA_028658305.1 Pachyuromys duprasi | reverse complement strand
GGGAAATTTCTCCAGGTAATAACTGGGTGTCCCTAGGGTTTTCCCACTTGATTTTCTCACCGTAGGAGTTCCGCTCACCTGGCACTCACAATGCTGGCGTTTTAGGTCCCAGAGTTCAGTCTCCTGGTCGCTGCGTTGTTTCTGCTCTCCTACTCCTCAGACACAGTGTTCTCTCGTGGCAGCCATCTTGGATCCTCTCAAAACTAGAGCTTTATATCACATTTTTAAATGAGCTGCTTATGTACAATACATCAAACAATAGTCAAACAAAATAACCTTAAATATCCATCAAATACAATGATTAAACAAAATAACCTTAAATTTCTATCAATATACAATAGTTAAAATAATCTTAAATTTCTATCAATATACATTAATCCATACCAAAGCAAAATATATGAGACTAGTAGATTCTACTTTTTAATTTAAAAATATTATTATTAAAAATATTATATGTTGTTATTGTTGTTGTTCTTTTCTCCCCTGTTCTGGGCCAGCAGCACTTTGCCTTCATTCAGCCTTCACAGAAACTGGAGCTGCTCAAGGACTCTTAGGCAGCCTCTTCTCCAGCCGTTCCAGAAAGAACCATGCCCCGTTCCCCTCCATCTCATCCTTTATTCCAAGACCGCCTTTCTATATTTCTTTGACTCCAAACTTCTTCGGGGCAGTATTGTCATCTTCACCTTTCTGTCCTGGGCTTGGCTTTTAGTGGCTCCTCAGTAGACAGGGTGAAATAAAGAGATTATCCTCTGCAGGTCAACCAGGAAACAAATGCTAAGGGTACATTTCCTAAGACTCTTATTACAAAGTACCATAAGTAAAGCAGCTTAAATGCCAGACATTTATTTTCTGACAGTTTTAGAGACTAAGTAGAAGCATCAAGGCACAAAGAGGCCATGCTGCCCTGATGGGGACAGAAAGATGTGTTACAGGTTTTCTCTCAGCTGTTAAAGCACTTGGTCTTAGGCATCCCAGCATAGTCCTCACATGATACTCTCCTGGAGCCATGGTTATGTCCAGATACCTCCCTTTCCTAAGGACACCAAGCACATTCAACTATTGGTCCATAGTGGCCCTATAGTCAAATAAAATACATTCTGAGGTATCCAGGCTCAGGAATCCCTCATACAGATTTTGTGGGGAACATTTGAGTCCTGCTATGATCCGTTCCCAGTCTCCAGCTCTAAGGAAAAGCATAGACTTTGCTAAGAGTTTCCTGGGTCTTTTTTTTTTTTGCTTGAAAATTTTGGCCATGTTGTGGACCAAGACTCAGAAGCTGACAGGAACATAGGAAATCAGTTTTCTGTGGCAAACTCTGACCAGTTTCAGATTAGATTTGAAACTGGACAATGGGGAACTTAAGTATTGAAGCGAGAAGTTTAGGGCCAGAAAACCCCTGAGAGATGGTCATAGCTGGAACCTGGGTAATTAAACAGTCCTTTTACTTTAGTTCCACCTGAACCTAATCAGATGACCAATTCATGTGCTTTGATATGCTGTCTCATGCTCAGTATGACATCTTTTGAGCCTCCAAATCAGCCTCCTGCTGACAGAGAGTTACTCCAAGTACCTCTGTCCTCCAGTCCTGGAAACCCAGAACAAAGTCATACAGCTCACATTGTAAGTGGCCCTGAGCCCAGGGTGTGCTAGAGCTCTTCATTCAGAATCCTGCTGTTTCTGGCCAGAGTTCGGGCACTTTGTGTGCACACAGCATAGCATGGAGCCTGAGACCCTTGGGAGGAGACAGGAGGCAGATACTCTTGGAGACCAGATTTGGATCAGAAGCCTGCCAAGATTTACAAATCTGATCTCCTTTGTTCACTTTGAGAAATGTCCTTGTCTCTGAAAAGCTTGTCAGGCCTGTCAAAAGACAATGTGGCAGGTGAACAGCAAAGCATCTTGCAAATGTGAATGAGGGTTTTTACTCAGGAAGGAAGACACTGCGATTCAGTAATTACTGTTCCAACAGTCACAGCAATGCTGATGTTTCTCCACAATTTGATCTAACCTAATACTGACTGCCTCCTCCCAAGTGACAATACCTAAATTAATTAATAGTAGGTTAGATTTAAAACTGTGTCTTTTTTGGGCCATTATTAATTTGTTCTCTGCACCTTTACTTGGCTGATGAATTTCATTTCAGTCTTAGAAATGAGGCTCTTGTTGCCACTGTGCTGCCTACGAGTGCCGAGGTTTTAAATGTACCTCCATATCACATTATGTTTCCTTACTGTAATAAGTACTTAGGCTTACAAAGATGTTACACCTGCTTTCTCTGTAGAAGCTAGTAGATAAGGTTCTAAACCGTGGGTCTCCCCGCTTTTTCTCCTGAGAGTTTGTTAGCAGGAGAAGGTAGTAATTAAGACTTGGCTCTGGATAAGATTATAGAACTGACTGTACTGACTGCCCATCATGTACCCTTGGGCATAATGCATACCTTGCCTGTGCCTTGCTCTCATTGTTGGAAAAAAAATGAGTGATAGTTGTATCTACCCCTAGTGTTGTTGTGATTCTCTTAGTTGTCACATTGTCATTACTTTGTCAAACATCTGAGATAACATGTAGGAAAAGGTTTATTTTATGTCCCAGTTTAAGGGAGTTTCAGTTCACAGTAGAAGGTTTTGGATCTGTGGCAATACAGTCCATTTGCTGGGAGAGAATAATCCAGAATGTCTGTTCACCTAATGGCAGCTGGGAAGCAAGAGAGAAAAGGCCTGGTCTCTACCATCCTCAGTTGAAGACATTCCTCAGTTCACTGCCTTTTACCAGGCCCATGTACTAAAAACGTTCAGGTGCTCCCATTACATCTTGGGCTAGATACCAAACCATTAAGACAGGGGCCCATGGAGAACATTCACGACCCAAATGCAACAGTTAAATGAGCTAACATGCAGCAAGTTCCTTGAAAGTAAGAAGTACCTTTAAATACCAGAGAAATGCTGACGAACACTAATGATCATATCCCCTTAGGCTCTTAGTACCTCAGTCATGAAGTACCAACACACTATTCATTTGCTTATTACCCAGTCAGTCCCATATCCTATCCCTAACCCCTAGTTGTACAACATACCTCTCATGAAGTGACTACTGAGAAGCAGCAGCAGAGGAAAATATGGAGCAGCAGTGGGACAGTAGCCATCTGTGTCATGAGAATATGTTTATCAAGTCTCCCCATCTGTGGGGAAGGGGGGTATCAAAAATGTGCTTGGGAGGCCTGTGACAATTGCTGTAAGGAGGCTAGAAGTGGTAGGGAAGGCTGTCTGCTTCACCGATGATCTCTGATCCAAACACCTCGGCCCTCTTGTGTAGGAATGCTCCGGCTGTGAAGGGTGATGAGAAGTCTGGGAGAAGAACCCTGAGGTGCAGACTCTCCACCTCACTCTTCCTGCCATATTGGTGCAAGTGTGGCATTCTAAGGTGCAAACTGGATCATGGCACTGTTTTCCTGCTTTGTGGGTTCTTTTTTTTTTTTTTTTGGCATGTGGCGATATGCATGCTTGTGTGATATGTTCACATTGTGTGTGTGTTTGGGGTGTTTGAGTGGAAGCCTCAGGTTTACATCTTGAGTCTTCCTCAATTGCTCTCCATCTCATTCTTTAAAACAAAGTCTCTCAGTTGAACCCAGAGCTTGCTGATGTGACCAGTTTAGCTAGCCAGCTTGCTTTGGGAATTCCCCTGCACTGCCTTCCATGCTTCCATTATAAACCATATTCCCCCAACATTCATATGGATTCTGGAAAAAGAAATCCCAGTCCTCACATTAGTGTAGCAAGTGCTTTATCCAGACAAAGGAAAAACACTCACCACATTTCCTGGCCCTGCATGGTGCAGTGGTGGTTCCTGGAGGGCTTTGGGGTGAGATGTTCTGAATCTCAAGCTCACTACCCTGCTGTGCAGCTTCATGCACAGCACTACACTTCCCATGCTCCAGCTACTGCCTAAGATAGCATCAGGATGCCCACTCGGAGGTTTCTGGTTAATAAGTGCTTTCATGCAGAACCTGCTACAGAGTAAACACTCACCCAGCCAACTTACCCAGCCCACACCTGTTAACTGTCCTCTGCCAGCTCTCTCCCTAGCTTCTCAAGGAATCCCTCTTGCAAGTCCTTTGTCCTTTTCAGTTTAGGCTGGGTCCAGACATGTCCCCATGCCTCAACAATCAGTACTTAGGTGGGAATTGCATTTTGTCATACAGAGAATTTATTACTACCTCATTAGTCTCTCCCTAACCATAATAAAAACTGTATCAGGATGAAGACTTTACAATAATCTCTGCAGTTGAGGCATGGTGGTGCACTAGACATGTGGCTCAATGATAGAGTGCTTACCTGGTATGCATGGGGCTCTGGGGTCCATCTCCAGCACCGAAAATCTTGCCAAGTAAAATTCTGTCATAGTTTGAAGTGGTTACGATGCAGAAACTGCTCCTATACATTAGTAGACTTGCTGTCCAACCATACCACTCATTTAACTTGCCAAGTAGGCAGCCTAGGGTGACCCTAACTGAGACGTAGTTTCTACTAGATTCTAAATCCCACTGTGTCCCTGCACATACTTGGCCATGCACGTGTAAGATCCAGGTGGCTTCTCTCTTGTCCTTCTCCAGAAGTTTAACTTCCCATTTAGAGATTACAAGAGCAGGAAAAACCTCCATATGGTAGAAGATTTCAAGTCAGAGTTAGGAAAATTATGTTTGAGTGCAGTATCTATTACTTACCTTTAGCTGTGGATACTGCAGACAGGAAACATTAGCTCCGTTGTTCCATTCCTTTACCTGTAAAATAGAACTATACCTTATGTAGGCAGTTGTGAGGGTTATGTAATCATTAACCCAGACCAGAACAACACCTGATGCTTCATGAGCTGTCAGGAGGTAGGACTTCATGTGGCCATGTTTTTGACTTCCATAAACACCATTTTTGATTGTGTCCATGCATGTTGGGAATATAAGATTCAGCCCCACCTCCAACACACACACACACACACACACACACACAAGGTGAAGCAGAGAACTGAAAAATTCGTTTGGTTGCCAATCTCAGCAGCTGGCAGAACTTCACATGGAGTTACTTAAGAGAAGAGCTGGCACAGTGGCCAGGACACGAGTGCAGGAAGAATCAGACCGAGGCCGCTGGTAACCTCTGCTGGCTCTGCACATGGCTGGCCTGGATTTAAAAAGGCATTCTATAGTTCTTCTTCCCTATTGATCAAACTTTTAAAAGTGATTGCTTTTTTTGCAGGTAGTATTTATGTATTTATGGGAATATATTCACACAAGCATATATGTATACACGTAACAATAGTTAGTAAAAAAGATGCCATGAGTTAGAAAGAGAAGAAGGCACATGTGTGTGTGGGGGGGGGGGCTTAAAAGGAGGATAGGGAAAGGAGAAATGATGTAACCAGAAAAGTAAAATGAATAATTAAAAATTATTCTTAGGTTCATTGGGCATTAGTAAAGTCTTAATTCAAAAAACGTGTTAAGAGAAATGAAGGGCAGCTGAAAAGTATGTGGGTAAAGACACATTAGCCTGGCAGGCCTGTTGATTTCATTTTAGAGCAGTGCCATTTAAAGTCAAAATTTGGTCATGTCCTCAATAAAGCAGGCCTATAAAGAACTCTTCTTCACTGACTGATTTTCTTTTAATATGTCCATTAATGCAGTTCAAATTCAATATATTACCCAATGAAATGACCCAAATATAGAATAACTCAGGATTCCATCAGCATCTTGATTCATAGTGTGCCCATTTTCGTGTGTGCATGTGCCATGACATGGGATACATCCACATTTTTGTCTCATTCAAGTTAAAAACATTTAAGCCGTACAGTTTTTAAATTAAAAATAATTGATGCCTAGAAATAGGCTTCACTTTAATGATGAAAAAATCTAATACTAAAACCAAAACAATCGATTATTCTTGTTTCTGAAATGGTCTTACCTTATGCCTCAGTTACACAGTTTTGTTTTCGTTTTTCTAGAAGTCATAATCAATAGAGTTGTGTGTGAGCAATGTGAAGCTCTAGCACGCATTTGGTGGTTGTTGTTTTCAGATATGATCATGTTATGATGCCCAAGCCGACTTTGAATTGTGATTCTCCTGTCTCAGCCTCCCAAGAACTAGGGTTATAGCTAGCCATGAAATTTTATTGGTATGAAAACAGTACCATTTTTAAAAATTGAGAATAGATTCTTCTCTCATACATTGCATCCTGACCACAGTTTACCCTCCCTATGCTCCTCTTAGCTCCCCCAAGTGATTGCTTCTTTTCAAGATGTCTTTTGCTGTTGAAAACATCTCTCCGATCTTGCAAAAACCTTTCTTCAGAATGCATGTTCCCCTTCAGATGTTCATGGCAGGGGGTACTTACAAGATAAAATTTTTGACAGAAAGTCCTTGGTCAAGTTATTTTGCTATAAAGTCGAGCCAGTTCTTATTAAATAGCCAAAGAACATGTGTTTATGGCATGTGGCAGGGAGCTCTTCCCTTGTATTAGCAATTAGCTGGCCTAGGAACGATTATAAAGAACATATAATTGTAACATGCAATAACCCCTCAGTTATAAAGATTGCATGCTGTGCAGGAGGGTGAGTAGTGTGCCTCCCATCTGCTCTTTAAGCACATGTTCCATGTATCAGCACACTTTTGTTAGTTTTTAGCCTGTTGAGGAGAAAGTACTCCTTAGTTTAAGATTAACATAAGCTGGGAACTAGAAAAGATCATCCTGAGTACAGTATCCCAGAAGCAGAAAGACACCCAGGGTATATACTCACTCACAAGTGGATATTAGACATATAATATAGGATAAACATACTAAAATCTGTACACCTAAAGAAGCTAATCAAGAAGGAGGACCCTGGGTAAGATGCTCAATCCTCATTCAGAAAGGCAAATACACGACATCAGAAGAGGTAGAAAACAGGCAGCAGGACAGAAGTCTACCACAGAGGGCCTCTGAAAGACTCTACCCTGAAGGGTATCAAAGCAGATGCTGAGACTCATAGCCAAACTTTGGGCAGAGTGCAGGGAATCTTATGAAAGAAGGGGAGATAGAAATACCTGGAGGGGACAGGAGCTCCACAAGGAGAGCAACAGAACTAAAAACTCTGAATACAGGGGTGTTTTCTGAGACTGATACTCCAACCATGGACCATTCATGGAGATAACCTAGAACTCCTGCACAGAGGTAGCCCATAGCAGTTTAATGTCCAAGTGGGTTCCCTAGTAATGGGAACAGGCTGCAGCCTTACCAGGCCACAGAAGAAGACAATGCAGCCACTCATGATGAGACCTGATAGACTAGGATCAGAGGGAAGAGGAGGGCCTCCCCTATCAGTGGACTCGGGGAGGGGCATGGGTGGAGAAAAGGGAGGGAGAGTGAGACTGGGGAGGGAGCTACAGGTGGGATACAAAGTAAATAAACTGCGATTAATAAAAATAAATAAATTAACAAAAACAAAATCAAAACAACAAAAACAAAAAGATAACACAGCTTCAGGGCTATAACTTTCCACATTCCAGTCTCAATATGGTATTTTCACTCAGATCTATGTTACTAATTATAGGCAGTGCAAATATACATGTTTATGTTTAAAAGTCTGTAATTTAAAATAAAATGAAATGGTAGTAATTTAAGATCTTATTATATAAAGATAATACTGCTTTCACTGACTGCTTTTTTAACCACTTTCACAACATACTTGATAGAAAAACCAACCTAAAGGAAGAGGCCTTTTTATTTGGCTCACAGTTTCAGAGATTTAGTCCCTTGTCCTTGGTTCCATTGATCCTGGACTCGTGGTGAGGAAGTCCTGGTGAGGCTGTGAGAACATGTGGGGGTGGGAGAGATGGAGGACAGGAAGCAACACAGCACGAAGGAGGCAAGTGAAAAAGAAGCCCCAAGGTTTTCCCTCAGCGACTTACTTTGCTCAGCTATGCCCCATCTTCCACAGTTCTACCACCTTCAAGTAATTGGTCCAGGGTTTTAGTCCATTAGTGGATTAAACCACTGATTCTGTCGGAACCCTGGTGACCCAGTCCTCTCTGGAAAAGCTTCACAAACACACTTGACATGTGCCTTACAATCTCCTAAGATTTTTTTTTCAGTCCACTTGGAGTAGCAGTGAAAGCTAACTACCACCACCACCACCAACACCAACACATACACACATACACACTCACAGCCTAGGAAATCTGCTACTTCCTTGTACACCAGACAACTCACAGCTCGAATCACCTGAGACCATAGTGCATACATTTAAAGCTCAGTGCTAAACATTTGGGGGTAAAAAAATAGACATGAAACCCACCCCACAAGGAACCAAAAGAAATAATTTAAATAAAAATAAGTATAATATAAAGGGAAGATTGTCTGGCATGGGGTGCACACCTTTAATCCTAGCACCCAGGAAGCAGAGGCAGGAAGGTCTCTGAGTTTGAGGCCAGCCTGGTTTATAGAGTGAGTTTCAGCAACAACAAAACAACAAAAGATTACGAATGATGAAAGGATTGTGCTATAGGAGTTACAAACCCACACACATCCTTTCAGACTTCATTTTTCAGGCTCTTGGGAAATGCAGCCTTTTGTCAGTGTAGGATCATATTTGAGCCAAACTAAATGAGCTCTTTTGGGGAGAAACAAATCACTTAGAGTGGGTGCTCATTGGTGTTCTTTGAGAATGAAAACACTGGTAAACTGAGAACAATAATAAGAGACCCAATTTGGAAATTAGAGTCATGGATATCAGGCTGGAGATTTTTATTGTCTGTGCCTTTGTGCTTTTCATACTGGAGACATCTCCAAGGTGCAAAGGAAGTGATGTCCACATGGGTTTTCAGGTTCTTTTTGCATAACCAGTGACCATGGATAACTCAGCATCACCAGCCACAGTTGACACACAGAGTAGACAGCAACCACCAGAAGACTGTACCCTACTATTACACCATCCGGATTTTAGTAATGAAGACAGATGAATCACAGATAGTATTCCCTGTAGGCCCTTTAAGTATTATGAAAGGAAGGAAAGAAGAAAGGAAGGAAGCAAGTGAGCAAGCAGAAGTTGTGTGCTTTTAAGTGGCACGTAGGCAGCATTGGTTTGGCTTCGTGAAGGCCCACCTGAAGAGGTGAAGTTTACTCTGAGATCAGAGTGATACAAAGAACTCTGGAAGAAGACTGTGCTTGGCAAAGGAAGAACTGAGAGCAGAGGCCTAAGGTAGGAACATGTTGACTTGCTCAATGACTTAAGAAATACCAGGCCACAGAGGAAAGCAATGCACCCACTCCTGATGAGACTTGATAGACTAGGATCAGTAGACTGGAAGAGGGAGGGAGAGTGGTACAGGTAGAATACAAAGTGAACAAATCATAATTAATAAAAATTAAATAAAAAGAAATACCTCTATGGATGAGTTTGAGGGGAGCCACAGTCCTAGCTGCCATAATAGGGAGTTACTACCATAGGTTCCTGGCCTTACCCCCTCTCCTCAAAGAGCAATCTATGTCAACAGTTATGGCAACTACAGTATTATTGTTGGGTTGAATTCTGGGTCCTGAAAACATGTGGCTACTGAGCAATGAAACTTAGTTTTCTTTTTCTAATCTTCCTGCTAGATTTTAAAAAGCAAACATAGTGTGTGTCCCATTCTCTTCACTCCTTTATCCAGGCATCAGATGAACTCATAGCCAGGCGGCTTTTTTACTCCTTTAAGCTACCTCCATTCTTTTTCCACTTCATGTATTTTAAAAACTCCCATTTCTTCAGGCAGCCAGTTGTAATTGGTAGTTAGAAAGTCAGACTGGTTCGTAGTGTAAATAACTGCTAGGATCAGGCTGACACAGAAAAGAATTTACATCTTTGAAGGGTAACAAATGAACAGAACAAATAGAACAAATGAATAGAACAAATGAATCTTTTTCCTAAAGATGACAAAATGGATCTCTTTGGGAAAGGCAGAGCCACTTGTTTGCTTGGGAGTGTGTGGTTGTAGTAGAAGCAGCAGGCACTTCCTTCCCTCCACTCACAGATTCTCCTAAATGTTGTGCATGTGACAGAGCACAGAGCTCTGAGGAGCAGAGCAGAGAGCAGGAGGGCTCAGAGATGGCACTGGGGCAGGGTGAGCATGGAAGTCAGTGGGCCTCCAGATATGTTGACTGTAAACTGAATACGATAAATCGAAAGCTTACTATACTGGGGTATTTTATTTTGGAAAATGTCATCTGTATTTGGAAGATTTAAAGAAATGATTACAGCACTCTCTCTTCCGTATCCATATTTAATTTCCTCTCTGTTTATGCATGTGAGTGCCAGTAATTTCAAATAATGGTCATGATGAAGGGTCATCACTACACAGATCATTCTGTGCTCCTAATGAAAATTAGAGCTGGAAATTGCTTCCTTATGTGTAGCTCAAACTGCCTTTGCACTAATTTCACTTTATAACTTCCACTTAATCCTCTCTTTACCACCCTTATGAATCCTTCCCTGTCCTTGAAGTTGACTCCTTTGAAATCTTTATGGGTAGTTCTGGTTTCCTTTATGCTGTGGGTATCCTGATATTTTGTTTCCAATAGCCTTTAAGCTTTTAAGCAAAACAGTCTCTGCTCACTTTTCTCCCACTGCACTTTTTTAATGAGTTCTGGTTCTGGGACATGACTTGATTTCATGTTGCGGTCAATATAAATGAGCTGAGCCTTGCCTCCTTCTCCCTAATGAATCCATTTTTGTCTTTCCAGCTAAGACCACCACGTATTGCTTACCCTAATAAGTATTCTCTAATGCTAATCAGGTGGCCATTTGTTTTCTTTATTCAGCTTCATCAGCTGACTACAGCTGATGAAATGTATATACATATGTACATATACTTATGTATACTAATATATATTATATATCCATGGGATTCCAAGAAAGAAATGTTTTACCCAAGAAGCCACTGATCCCAGGGGCAGTTTGACCAAAAGGTGTTTTTATCAATGCTTTGTGTATTAGTCTCTGTCCCTATGTTTCCAGTTTCATAGGTTAGTGCTGTGAATAGGGAGATTTATGCATTGACATTTTCCACATCAGAAATCACATCTAGTTTAAGGACCACATGTCTGGTATATTGCTTGTGGCCTGTGGGGAAAAAGGAAAGATATGGTGGTGTATGTAACTTTTAAAGATCTTCTTAAAGATTCTCATGAGTGTATATTATAGTTTTACTTATATAAAGAGAGAAGGTTGAGGTGAAATGTTTTAGAGAAGAGACTGGGAATCCTTTATTTATCTAACTTTGGGGACTGTGGAGAGAGTTAATTGTGTAAATTCAGGAGTACTCATTTAGAAGGGCTCTTGCCAAAGCAAAGGGTGAGATTTGAAGAGCTGTCTGTCCTTGTAAGTATACACATTACTGACAGGAAGACTGTCCTGCTGCACTGAAGGTTCCCAGTCTTACTGGAACTGATTCCCAGTTTGTGTACACTCATCGATTGGACCTAGAGACTATAATAGGCTCTGAAATTTTCATAAGGATAGGAATGAAAAACTTAACCATTATTTGACTGGGATCCTGAGAGTCTTTGTTTCTGAAGAGCTCCCCACGTAAGGGCCATGCTGGGCCGCCTTTGGGACCATGTCCTGTCACTCCTAAAGTGCTCTGTGAGTGTCTAGAGTGCCTAGTTTGACTGTTCCTGACAGTGACAGACCTCAGTTGCATACATCTGTTCTTTCGTTAACATCCATATATTTGGTATTCTGTGTCATCTCTTGTTTATAGGCCCAGGGGTACTGTAACAGACAAAAGACAGAAGAAGGGTGAGTGAGGCCCATTTTCAGAGATGACACTACCAGTCTGACTCTCGATAATACTGGACTCCTGCTTTAGAGAATGCATAGGACTTCATTCATGTTCTGCTGCACTTGGCCCTAAGAAAACCCTTAAAGAGCACAGTTTATTCCTTAGCATCTTCTGTTCCAGCAACAACTAAGTCTTGAAGCCATTGGAAGCTTTGGAACATGGATATAGGTAGGTAGTCAACTAAAGTCACATACTTTGTGCCTCATCTATAAACATCCAAGAATTCATCTCTGAAGTTCTGGTGAGTGTGCTCTGTAAAATGCAGTTATTTTTTGACTACTTTCTGGTTGAAAGAATTTGTTTATAGACTCTATGGGCATGTTAAACAGGGGTGGGGGGTGGTGAATCTGGTTCATTCCAGTGGCCTTTTGGTTCCCTTAAGACTTAATGAAAAAGCCTTGGTCTAGTAAGTTTCACAAATGCCAAAGCTTGCATCAAATTATTCTCTATGTGTTTGCTTCTAGTAATGTGAATGCATTCACTCAACTAGTAAAAGTCACTAAAAATTTATCAGCACCAAATTGCTTTATTAAAAACAGATTTTTAGCAGACTCATACAAATGGCACAGATAGTTGTGCTTATATGCTAGCTACATAATAGAATCTTAATTTCTTGATTGTTAGTTTATCATTCTGTCATTTTTATATCTAAAAGACTCAAGGAGTGGTAGTTGATAATGTGGTTAGCTATTTAAAAAACACATAATAACTACATATATTCTAAATTCTGTTTTGTGTGTGTGTGTTTGTGTGTGTGCGTTAGAGCCAACATGCTCTCAGAAAATATTATGTACTGAGTGGTGAGTATTTTATATTATATCTATTACCTTTCCTTTTTGAACTTTTACAGTGATTATGTTTAACTTCTGTAATAAGAAAAAGTTAAATGTTAGTTTAATGAAGACTGTTTTAGCATGCATTTAGAGAAAGGGAAATTTTTTCTTTTTGCTACTGTGTTGCTTTATTTCTCTTTTTAAAAAAAGCCTTCTCATTACCCTCTAGCAAAGCTGCCTACCAGTTGCAGAAGGGGCAGCATTGGAACTTTTACTCTCCTAAGCATAGGTAGTAGAATGTATTCTTTCCCCTACCCCCACTCAATCAAAATACTTCATCTCGAAACCCCAAAGTCTGCATTTCTGTTAGGCATTACAAGTGATTGTCTTGTGAAATTCAGTTTCAGAGTCACTCTTTGATCTGAGATTTCTCATCCTTTATATGGATTGAGGCATCTTCTATGTTCCTGTTTGTCTTAAAGGTTTATAACAACTGTGTATCTGCATAACATCCCTTTTATTGTCAGAAATACTGAAGGACAGTGGGTCTCTGGTTTTCTCCAGTGTTAAGCTGGAAGTCACATACTCAGGGAATGCTCACACATGAAGAACTGTATTAGAGGTTCCCACTGTATTAGAGAACCACTGTGCTAGACACTCAGGCTAAGTAAAGGGTCAGTGATGTTTCTCTGCAAGGATTAATATAAGAGTTTAATAGGGCAAGCCTGGGAAGACCCTTGTGTCATCTACTAGAATCTCAAGAAGCTCCTCTTGTAAATCTCACTATCATTATTGTTCCCAACATTGTTCCTCCTAGGTCCGTAAGTTCCTTGCATTTGGGTACCCCAACAAGCCATCAGTGCCACTCCATCCTGAGATGGACAGCACCTAAGGGTCCATGTTTTGCTAACGGGCATTTTCAGTTAAGTCCTAAAAGCTACCAGGGACATAAGGCCTGACCTACAGGGTAAGTGGCATGCCTCAGAGAAGGATCTGCCCGTGGCCCAGCACTCTGAGTGTGAGGCTCTCCCATCTGCTGTGCAGCTGTCAACTCTGAAATACATAAAACATTTCAGGTAGTGATTCGAGCGAGGAAGAGAATGCAGCATAACTATCTAAAAACAAGCTTCAAAATTTTCTCTAATATAGGCCCTAAGTTGCTGATCATTGCTTGGGATATCCTAGATTTTGGGTTGAATGTTTTGAACAACAAATGTCTTCATTAATCCCAATCTCTGGAAGGCCACAAGCAGAGAGCTTTGGCTAGGAAACACATTCTACCTCCTTTTGAGAGAGATTAGTTCAAGACTGCTTTCCATTTGGCCAGGAAGATTTTCAAATCAAAGAACATTGGATTCTTACCTGAAATGCAAGAACTCTTGGAGTTAGCTATATCTATTCACACCCATTTTTCTTCTCTTATGTAGCAGACTTTTGCTCAGTCTCATAATCATGCAGTGTATCCATAGGGAGGGGCTTAGCAATGGCCTTGTTTGAGTGGTCCATGGACTAACCTCACAGTCCACAGTTACTCTTCTTACATTATCATCTTCCTTTCTTCGTGTTCTTCACACTCCCTTCCTGTGGCCTCTGCTATTCCAGGCTCATTCTTGTCCTGGGTGTAGACTAGTTTTCCCCATGCTTCAACCCATGCAGGCCTTGCTTTTTTTTGTGTTTCAGGTCTGTCCAGGTGAAAGGTAAATTCATATAATGTGAACTGTGAGCCTTACCTAAACCCCTGTCTTGCTTATGCTGTATTCTCGTCTTAGCTCTAATTACTACCTGAAATGTTATTATGTATGTATTTATGTATGCATTTGCTTGTAGTGGAGGTAACAGCAGGGTAGAGCTTTTCATAGGCCCTCTGTGATAGGCCCTTGTTCTGTTCCCTGTTTTCTTCCTCCTCCAATGTCTGTCCTTTACCTTTCTGAATGGGGATTGAGTATCTTGGCCAGAGTCTTCCTTCTTCATTAGCTTCCTTAGGTGTACAGATTTTAGTATGTTTATCCTGTATTATATGTCTAATATCCATTTATGAGTGAGTATATACCATGTGTGTTTTTCTACTTCTGGGATACCACACTCAGGATGATCTTTTCCAGTTCCCACCATTTGCCTGCAAATTTCATGATTTCCTTGTTTTTTCATTGCTGAGTAATATTCCATTGTGTAGATGTACCACAATTTCTGTATCCATTCCTCAACTGAGGGGCATCTGTTCTGTTTCCAGCTTCTGGCTATTACGAATAAAGCTGATATGAACATAGTTGAGCAAATGTCCTTGATGTATACTTGAGTATATTTTGGATATATGCCTAGGAGTGGTATAGCTGGATCTTGAGGAAGTGCTATTCCTAATTGTCTGAGAAAGTGCCAGATTAATTTCCAAAGTGGTTGTACAAGTTTACATTCCCACCAGCAGTGGAGGAGGGTTCCCCTTTCTCCACATCCTCTCTAGCATGTGTTGTCACTTGAGTTTTTCATCTTAGCCATTCTGATGAGTGTAAGGTGAAATCTCAGGGTTGTTTTGATTTGTGAACATGCCACTCTTGAAGGACAGAACAAAACTGCAGAAAGCTGATGAAGACTGTCATATTTGACAATCTGCAGGAAACATGACTGTAGCACCAAAGGTCTGGTTCTATTCATAAAATCCACACTGAGATCAACACTGGTCTTTGGTGTAATCCCCTAATCCAGTCCCCTGGATTGAATTCTAAACTGGCGGCATCATTCCTCTTTCATGTAGCCCCTGTGAGAATCATTTGTTTGGTTGGCCAGAATGCTTGCTCTGAGATGAGGGCAGTGCTGGTGGGGGACAGGGAGGACAGGTGGAGGATGGCAGTAGACAAGATGGCCACCAGATAGCATGAGGTCTTCCCAAGGAATCCTCCAGTGTGGGTGCTCACACCAGAAGGGTGTTAATCAGGGGATCTTTTTTGTATCAGCATTGTCAACATTTACTTTCACTTTACGCATTGGATTTGCATCTGAAAAGACCAAGTATAATCAACATTTAAAGGATAACACTCAAATTTGCATCTGATTGAGCAGACATGTTAAGTAATTTTAGCCTGGCTGTTGCTAAGAAACCAATTAATAATGCTCCACATTTCATCAAAAACTGGATTCTATCTGCTTTCGTTTAACTTCACAATTCAGCTGCTTATGCTATACTTTTTTCCCTTGGTAAATTGTGACAGACAAATTATCGTTTTACTACATTCATTTCTGTGATTACAATTGTTAGTCATATCTGTCAATACAGCTTCAAAGCTTTTCTTAATGCTTTAGGATGGAAAATGGAATTTTAACCGTTAATCATTCTTTTTCTTTATAGCTTCTGGGTACCGAGTTACATTTTTGTGAAGGCTTTCCAAATTGTGGGTAACAAAAAAATTAAAGCAATCTTCCCTGTTCCATAATCACCCCTTCTCTGTATAGTGGCTAATAATTAGAATATTAGACACCATTCAGAAAGTGACAGACAGCTGATTAAGCATTCAGCTGCATTTTAGGTTGCTCTTTCTTCCCATGTTTTCTAGACCAGACCAGGTTCTGTCTTTTATACAGTGCATTTTTATTTTTCTGACTTTATTTTAGATGCTTGCTTCTGTTCGGAACAGTTAATGTTCTTTTAGCTGCTATTGTTCCTTTCTGAGCCAGTCAGCTGGGTAAGTTACATTTAGTAGTAATGGCACTTTACAGTCTGATGTTTTGTAGCATGGAGCATTGAGTTAAAACGCTCATTAAGAGGCAAATGGTTGCTATTCACTGGGTTTCACAGTGTTCAGACACTTGATTTGGATGATGCACACAGACACATCTGATTCTTCAACCTAGTTAATGGTAATCACACCAAGCCAAACCTCCAGAAGGCAAAATAGAATCTGCTTTTGTATTCTGTGGTTCACATCTTTGGAGTTTGGGTTCTGAAGATAAAATACAAGTAACATAGAATTTAGAAGCATTTGTGAAGTAACATTTCGGCCTAGCTGCCTCTGTAGCACTGTGCCATGAAGGGCTGTGAAACACTGGGGAGGTGGAGTGTCCCATCCCTTTCCTCAGGAGCACATGGACAGTGTTTGAATGGCTTTCCTGGCATTCTATCTCAGAATGCTTGGTGTAAACCTCAGAGTTGGTTCTCCTGGGTAGGTCCAAGACCAAGGCTCCCTTCTAAGGCTGTTCTCCCAACTTGCATGTACACATTTCCTTGCTGTGTCCTCAGACAATCTGGTCTCTGTGCACACGCAGTCCAGGAATCTCCCCAGGACTTAATCTCTTGAGATTCTGATTAAATTTGAGCCACAGGGCCTCACAGTAATCTAACTACCTCTGAAAGATTCTGTCTGACAGAGTTACATTCTGGGGCACAGAAATTAGATCGTCAACATTTTTAGTAAGACATAGTCAATGAACAGCAGGGATATCACTTTGTTTTAGTGGTCAGTGGCAGAGATGTCCAGAAAGGGAGCAGAAAGTTTGGTTGATTTCTCTGTTTAGGTCAGATCTGACCATGAACAGTATTATTACTCTGCCTCCAATTTTTGTTTATTATTTTGTTCCTTTGAGGTATTTTCTGGAGCTACTTTTTCCTGACCTTACTTGACTGGCCATATGGAGATGTACCTGCCTACCTACCTATGCAGGAGCTGATGACATAAAGCATGAGTCAATGAAAGATGAATGTTGCCATTGTGTGATGGTGATGGCCAGCTGATGCTTGGAATGAACATGCGGAGAGGGGCTGGGACTTTGTTTCATCTCTTCATACCTGGAGAGTTAGTGGAAGAAAGACCTTATGGACATCTTAGACCCAGCCATCTCCAGCCTGTGTCTTCTTCCATGCACATCTAGGGAGGCCCCTTAAGTCTGGTTCTCTGGCTCAACCTCACCAGTCCCATTTGCAGAAGAAGAGTCATGGAAGCACTCCAGCCCCAGGTCAGGGTCAGCAGTTGCTGTCAGACTGACCCAGGTCACTGTAGTGAGTTCTGGAATTAGGGTCAGGTAATCACAAAAGCTGTTGCAGAGGATATTCCAGATGTGGTGGGCTGCGTGGGCAGGTTAGGTGGAAGATGTCCTGTCCTAGAAAAAAAGAAAAGAAAAAAAACTGGGGAAGAAAGGCATAAACCTAGTAAAGGGCTCATGTGGCTAAGACACCATTTCTTTCACAAAAAGAAGACGCCAGTTGCAGATTTAAAATTGAATCTTAGAATGGTTTCATTTCCCCCTGGTTTTAATAATTCATTGAATTAAGCAGAAATAAACACCCCCACATGCTATCTTGCTGTTATGTTGAAAGTCCTTTATTTCAAAGGTTTTCATTAATACAAAGAATATTCTTTGGTCTTGAAACCTTTTTCTCCCTTGTGAATATTGGCACCAGTCCAGCCATAGGCCTCAAGCTAGCTTGGAGAAAAGTTTTGATAGCTTTTACAGTCAGGGGATACATCCATCTTAGAAGACCACAACACTGGAGGGTGATTGCAGGTTGAAGATAGAAATTTAATTGTAAAATATGGAACTGCTGCCTGAAGCAATACATGCAGTTTTAACTGATGCACACAAGTTCATATATTTTGTTCAGTTAAACAGTATCTGTGTTTTGCCAGATCCCACAGAAAAACGTATAAACAGGAGACCTTAGATACTAGCCACATGTACACGGCCACTCTGCTGTTACATTTGACTTTTTTCTCCAGCTTAAACAAAAGATAAAATGGCTTTCAGGCTTAGGAGACTGAGGAAACATAAATGAGACTGGGTTGTCATTTCAGTGCCTATGAATGGCAGGATGGAAATTTGATGACTTTCCTTCCCTCTCTGTGTGTAGAGCACAGGAAAGAGTAGCATAGACACAGACATGTGGCTTGTGTGAACACCCATGTATACAGCATGCCACAGCCCAGCTTTGTATATGACTTCTAGACCCTACCAGTCAGTTCCAAGTTATATTTGTAGTTGGGTAGTTGCTATTTTGTACTGTATTGTTAATTGTATTTCTGTATTATCACTACTTGGACGTACAACAGCTCCCTTCAGGGGTCCCACTGGCCAGAGGAGGCTAAAAGAAACCCTGAGTTTCATATAGATAGGAAATAAGACTAGCAAGGACGTCTGTTATTTGGAAATTTGTGGACTTAGGGTTTAATTTACTAGCATCATTGAGCTCTCAAGCAGCTGCGGGAAGTGGAAATAATTGAGAATGTCAAAATCTTGTTAAAAATACCATCATATGTGCCTGTTTTGCAGCATGCATTCTAGTCTAAAACTGGAACTCTGCAGGACAGATTGGCAAGGATGATACACATTCATGGTGTTCTGTATTTTACTTATCTGTGAAATCTCAAAGAAATCCTTTTCATTCTCTTCCAACTGAGATGAACTATTTTTTGAATTCAGCTTCCCGTTTTTCTCTCATTTCTTTGTCATGATTCTAATACCATGGCAATCATCACATAAATGAATTCTGTCATTGATAAGAATTTTTCCAGGCTTTATGTTGGATTTCTTCCCCTTTAAACAAACTATGAAAATAATACACTGTCCCCAAAATTATAAGCTTCTGAGTGACAATCTGTGTCTATGTCTCTCTAAGTAAAGCTTCTGCTTGAAAGGTTTAGTGCTAAGGACCTTTAGCCCACTGGGCTGTAGGGATCCTTTTCCTCCTCACCCAGGGCTTGAGGCCAAGATAGCCTTTGAGGATTGTTGACCATCATCATAAGGACTGAAGGAGGAGGTTGAAGGAGAGGGGGGAAAGGGGGAGGAGGAGAAGGAGGAGGAAAAAGGAAAGGAAGGAAGGAAGGAAGGCTCGGTGTTGTGGCGATGACAGGATGGATGCAGCTCACACACTGTGGCCATATTTAGAAAAGCTGAAGACCGCCAGCTGTCTTTGCTCTGTCATGTCTAGACTCTAGCATTTGACCCATACAGCACCAAAATCCAAGGTGTTATTTAAACAAACATAATAGTATTCATGAAATCTTAGTTTTAGTCATGACTTGTGTGGAAACTAATGTCACTATGATAGGGAGGACATATTTTCTGTATGATATTGGGCCCAGTGAGTATTAACCTGGATTTATAAGAGACCACACTGTTTCTCACACTGTTCAAATAAACTCCAACTTGATATATTCCTTAAATATGATTAATGGTTATTCAAAAGAATTCTGACAAGAAAAACAGGAGAAAGAAATCAGAATATGAGTTTAGAAAATGTCTAATCTACCTCACTTGTAAAAAGTGAAAATTATTTTTTATGTGTGGCTGGGTTGATACTTAGGATCAAACTCAGGGCCTCACACATTATACCTTCAGCCCTAAACACTGAGATTTTAAAGTATGACAATATATTTATACCTGCTTAAAATGCCAGAGAACTATGCGAAAACACAATGTCCTTTTTAGTCCTGAACTATAAGGAATTCTTATCTGGGAGTTAAAATTCAGAAGCCATAAAAGGAATAAATAAATTTGATTTAATTTAAAAAATCTTACATGTTAAAAATTACAGTAAATAAATTCAAAACACGTATGAGACTTTGTCTGTAGAAATCATGGCTCCAAATGAGCATGAGCACACTTCCTAGGGCAGTAGGAAGACAGGCCAGTGACAGGAGCAGATTGTTCACACAGCACTGCATTACGTTTTTAAGTCTAAGAAAACATGTTCACTTTTACATGAAATCAGAGAAATGTGTATTGAAGCTATTCAGCACTAGCATGTTTTATTTTATCTGAAAAATCCTAAAAAAATGACAGTTGTATCATTGACCTTATGGGGAAGATTTGCACAGTATTTCTCGTGGGAACACAGATGACACAGCCCTGGTAAAGGCAGAGTGAGCAATGCCTATCAGGATTATGGGAAGTTACACTTTGACCTAGTCTGGCACTGGCACTTTTTCCTGTTGGCATACCTGAATGTATGTAAAACGGACACAAAGGAGGCTTTCCATCAAACCATTGTTTGTACTGGAAAACATTGGAAATGGTTCAAGTATTCATTAGTGGATAGATACTTAAATAAACCATGATCCATCTCTACAGTGGGACATTGTGTGGTGATTTAAAAAGAACATGGAAATGCTTTATGCACTGATGTGAAAAGATTTCCAAGCAGGGTCATTGAATAAAAAGGCAAGGTATGTAACAGAATATGTAGGGTGCTTCCTTTGATGTAGAAGGGAGGCAGAGTTTGACCGTGCTCGCATCTGCTTGTATTTGTACGGAGAAACGCTGGGGTGCTGTCCATGCAGGTTACTTGAATGGACAGCCAGTAGAGCAGCAGCTTCCAGCAGGTGGCTGGATGCAGGGTGGGAACAGCGTTGTGCACTAGTGTAGCTTTTATATCTTTAACTGTAAATTACTTCCTAGTCAAAACAAGTTTTTAAAGTCATACAGTGGTTTTTAAATAATTTCATACATGTATGCAATATACTGTTATCAAATCCATCCCCCCTTAATACCCTCTCTTATCCTTTCCCACTCCTCCTGACCCGAGTAGTCTCTTCTACTTCTATGACATTTTTCTTTGTGACCCACTGAGTTAAGGTTGCTTTATGACCATGGGTAGGGAGTTGTTTACTGGGGCATGGGCTACTTACCAGTGGTTACAACGCTCGAGAAAATTGCTCTCTTTTTTTCCAGCTACCATTAGCTCCCAATAGCTCATCAGGAAGGGAGGGGCCTCACAAGCCCCTCTCCATTCATATTGTACCCAGTCTTGTGTAGATCTTGAACAGGTGGCAGCAGCTGCTGTGAGTTCATGAGTTTAATGGCCATGTCATGTCTAAGAACCAGCATTTCATAGCTCTTTTCTCCATTCTCTGACTCTTATATTTCCTCCACCCATTTCAACACTGTTCTCTGGGCCTTACAAGTATTAGTGTAGATATTCTGCTTAGGGCTGAACACAGAACTGTAACTTATTCTTAACATTGTGACCAGTAATGAATCTCTTCATAAGAATGATCTGACCAAAACTGAGAGCAGCACTAGTCTGTGAGTATAAACAAAATGTCCATTTAGAAAAAACAAGAATAGTAGACCCCCCACAAGGGCCTGTGGCCTCCCTAGGCTTTTGCCAGGTTTACAGAATCAAGTATTGAATTCTTTTCCATGGAGCAGACCTCAAGTCTAAGCAGAAAGAGTTATCTCCTACACAGTCACGTAGCTATTGTACCAGGAGTTGTAGTCTGCCTTGCAGGTTGATATCGTAGCACACAGGGTTCACAGCTAGGTAAAACCATACAGGACTTTTCTCTCTGCAGAGCCTACGTAGACACTGTGAACATTAGCCAGTGCAGGGAAGCTCCAGGGCAGTTCCAGCTTTGTTCTTCAGCCACCATCTAGTACTGTTGGACACCCAAGAACAATGTCAGCAGCCTGTATTGTTTTGGATTCTTTGGGACCCCCATGGATAGTAACTCAGAGGGAGGTAACCCATACCTGGTACTTGTAGCTTTTGGAACTTTGTTTAAAAACCTATGGCTTTGGGCTGAAGAAAGGGCTTACTATTAAGATTATATATACTTACAAAGTATATATACTTACAAAGGACTGCAGTTCAGTTCCCAGCAGCTCTAGGAGGATCTGACATCTCTGGTCCCCATGGTCATATGCACTCATGTGTACACACAGAGACACATAATTAAACAATAATGTAAATCTTACACACAAAAATATTTAGTACAAATAGAGGTCATAAACTGCCTCAGTCATAATTTCAACAATGTTGGTTACATGTTAAGTGATAATAGTTTGGATTGGGGAATTTAAAATATATTATTGAATTAATTTAATTACTTTTTCCCTACCTTGCAAGTGGCCACTAGAACATTTACAATTACATATGTGGCTTGCACTTTACTTTGTCAGGAGACTACATCCACACTATGCAAACAATTCTTAGCATTCCTTCCAGAATTACTTTAGAAACAAAAGTACAAAGCAATCATAATCATACCATTGCCTGGTTTTAAATGTTCCTTTGAGGGCTGGAGAGATGGCTCAGAGGTTAAGAGCACCGGCTGCTCTTCCAGAGGTCATAAGTTCAATTCCCAGCAACCACATGGTGGCTCACAACCATCTAGAATGAGATCTGCATACATAGTAAATAAATAAATTTTTAAAAAGTCTTCCTTTCTAAAAAAAAAAAAAATTCCTTTGACTCTCCTGTTTCTTAAAGATCATTGTAACAATCCAAGCAGACACACACACACACCCTTTTACACATCCCTACCTACCTCACACACAAAGGCTGCTGTTCCCGCCCCCCAGACTCCATGGATTTCATAAATGGGAGTGTTTGAACACCTTGTGCTTTCTATCTGCAGTGTCTCTTCACCTCTGCTTCATTGCCTAGGAAACGCCTACCTATCCTGTAAACCCAATTCACAAGGCTCTATTGATGAAGCATTCCTAGTTCCCCTTCTCCCTTTTCTCATCTTCCTTCTCCTTTTTTCCTTGTGGCACGAGGTATTGAATTCAGGGCCTCACTCATCCTGGGCAAGCACTCTATTGCTGACCTACACCATAGTCCCTGTCCCAATTTCTAGCATTAACTTTGCCTATGTTTATACTTGGACATTAGATACCTGTTACTCTATGAGGTCCCATAGCAGACTCGAGTTCCTCAAAGGCAGAACATGTGCTCTACTCAGTTTTGTGCTTCCAGATCCCAGTGCTTTCAGTAGAATCTCTACAAGGTCATTAGGAAAATTGGAATTGGTCATGCTTTACTATGTTTCCCTGGGTACTTAAGTGTACTACAGAAAGCAAGCTAGAACTCGTAAATCTTCCTTAGTTAAGGACAAAATTTTTTTGGAGCATTCTGGTTTTACAAGGGCAGCTTATTCACCAACAAAAAAGGGCAAGCAGGCTGCAGAGACTACAGGAGCCTGTAGGTTACAGTGGGCTCTAGTTTCCAAGCTGGGTTTAGATGGAAAATGAGAGGTATTTGTGTTCAATCCAGACAGCAGAGTTCTTTAATTTGGCTGGATGCCAGTGTGTGCAGAAGGTAAATATGGCAGGTGGTGGCTGGGAGGTGGAGGGCGGCCAGATCTAGGAGGGCTACAAGCTGGAGTCATGAAGTTCCCTGTGGGCTCTTTACTGGTCTCTTGCTTCAGTGACCGCCTCTGTGGAGAGTTGTTCCTGATATTAATCTCCCCATCACCTTCTCTTCTGTTCCTGGGGATTTATACTTTTGCTCAAATGAGAAATAGGAAACAGAATGAATACCCAAGACCTGTGGAACAAACGTTTAGAAAGAAAAGTTGGGATTTTGAAAGACTCTCCAACCTTTACCTAGGTAAACTGAAAGGGCTGTCTTCACCCCCAGCTTTCCAGAGGCCTGTTGTGTTAAGGCCTGTATATCTCTGATACAAGGCACTGGTTACTTTCAGCAGTCAACACCGTCTGTGTGACTCTTAGGTTGAAAGGACATCAGCTGATAACCATTTCTCTAGCATTCATGTGAATGCTGGTACTGTTGTGGAAAGTGCTGGAAAAACTAGTTGCCACTGACCTAGTGCCTAGGTTTTAGTTAAGTTGCCTCACTTCTCTAAGCCTCATGATTCAGTAAAATGGGTTTTGGACACACTCTGCCCTATAAGCATTTCAAGAAGGCTGTATGGATGCAGGAGCTAGCACTGTCTAGTTCACAGTAGATTGGGAAACAGGATTTGAAGAAATACAGATTTTCTTTTGCAGTGGTTTTGTATAGAAGTATCATAAAAGCACTCCTAAAGCCAGAGAAGGATATGTCATACTGCTATGGCTGCTCTTTCATGGCCTTTGCTAACAGATCCTCAGAGACTCATGCCTATCACAGGGAAGAGAAAAATGGGGAGTCAAGATATGAAGACATCCTTGGTTGGTGCTTCAGTCTCCACAGGGCCCCCTGGGCCCAGGTTAGTTGGTTCTGTTGGTCTTCTTGTAGAGTTCCTGCCCCTCTGGGTCCTTTTATCAACCCCCTTCACAAGGCTCTCTGTTCTCCCCAGTGATTGGTTGTGGGTCTCTGCATCTGTTTCCATCAGCTGCTGGGTAGAGCCACTCAGAGGACAGCTATGCTTGGCGCCTGTCTGTGAGCACAGCAGAATTTCATTAATCATGTTAGAGATTGGCTGTCTCCCATGGGGTGAGTCTCAGGCATTGGTTGGTCATTCCCTCAATCTCTGCTCTCTTTTGTCCCGGCATATCTTGTAGGCAGTGTAAATTTTGAGTTGAAGTTTTTGTGAATGGTTGGTGTTCCCCTCCCTCCAATAGGAGTCCTGTCTAGTTACAGGGTGGCCTCTTCAGTCTCTATGACTCCTGTTACTAGGAGTCTCAGCTAGATTCACCCTCATATTCTCCCAGGACTCTACCCTGTTGTAGGTCTCCAGGTTGTCACAGAGAAGTTCCTGCCCAAGATTTCTCTTCTCTTTACAAGCCTCTCTTCCTGCCCCTGCTTTCCCAAGGTCTGATCAACCCTCATTCCTCTCTGTGCTCCTTCTCGGCTCCTTCTCTTACCCTGTTCCCTCTCTTTAACCACTTCTACTGTCTATTCTATTTCTACTTCTGATTGGGAGTTAAGCATCCTCCCTTGGGTCCTTCTTGTTATTTATCTTCTCTGGGTCTGTAAGTTGTAATATGATTGTCCTGTACCCCCTACACAGCTCAATCCTCATATAGGAACCCTAGTAAGCGGAGCAGGGACTGTCTCATGCATGGACACTCTGTTGCCTACTTTCCTTTGGTGGGACTACCTCACCAGGCCACAGGGGGAGAGGGTGCATTCAGTCCTGATATAACTCGATATGCTTGGATGGGTGGCTCCCCTTCTCTGAGGAGTAGGGGAGAAGAGGATTGGGGAAACAGGGAAGGAGGGTGGGACCAGGAGAAGAGGAGGAAGGGGACTATGGCTGGGATGCAAAATGAATAAATAAAAATTAAAATATAAAAAGATATGGAGAGATGGCTTTACTGTTAATTCATAGGGATTCACTCTGCGCTTTGGTGCTGTTTGTAAAATGAAGATGACATCTTTTCTGTCTCTACAAAAACTGTAATTGTTTCCATACAGTTGCAAAAGTATTTGGCAGCCCCAATGTCATTGTTTGCAGGACAGCAATGCACAGGAGTGTACTCCAGTACTCAGAGACCATCACCTTGAGTAACCCCACAGGGACAGGAGACCACTTCCCTTCAGGAGTTCATCTAGAGGCCAGAGGCAGAGTCTCCCGGCTCCATTCTTGACGCTGTGTTCTCACGTCTGCTCTGGCTCAAGCTGGCTCCACTTCGCAGGAGAATGTTGAGTTTTGTGCCTGATACAGACTTTCGTGGCCATGGTGTAGAAGCACTTCTGTCTCTCTGGCTCCTTCTTACTCCTATTCAGGTCTTATCTGATCACCATACTAAGCTGGATGGGTGAACTCACACTCCACATACCTGCTCACCAGATCATTCAAACCAGCAGTGGTCAATATTTGGGACTAATTATTCGTTATTAATTATTACAAGGCACTATCGCTGCTGCTGTAGTTAATCTTGTCTTCAGTTCACTGTGGCATTTCTTTTTTCACATGATTTTTTGTTTTATTTTTTTCTCTATTAATTTGTTTGTTCATTTACATCCTGATTGCAGCCCCCCTCTTCTCTTTCCAGACCTCTGTTCACACAACTTTTCCTCACTTGTCACATGATTTTAAAAGGAAAAGAATTCCTTTGAAGTATAGTTTCGAAGACAGCTTTCCTATGTCCAGTTCTCTCTCAGAACAATTTTGTGAACTTCAAATGTGTCTCCAATAAGTGGTCCTTTGTCAGCTTTCTAATATTACATATTCAAAAGAGAAGAAACCTGAACAATTCCAGCAAAGTGCATGTCTCAAATTAGCAGTGATGTGCAAATTCCAATTCAGCAAATGATGCTAACAGAGCTGCCATACATTTTGTCTGTGGCTTCACATCCTTTTACTTGCCAAGTGAGAACATGTTCACTGTGGTGCACACATACTAGAAATTTTCTCCAATGGAAACATCTTGTCATCATCATCGTCATTATCATCATCACTACTACTAGATTTGCTTACCCATAGATATGCATGCTGAAAATGATGTACTCTAATGGCTTCAGAGTCCTTTCAGAGCATATTTTGGTTTGCCTTCCAGAGGAGAATACTTTAAGATAGATAGGTTAAGACACAGAAAGAGAAATAGTGGTTACTTTCTTTTCTGTATGGAACCTGGTTTAAAATTACAGACACAGCATAATACATGATAGGAAAGAGGAAGGTAGGGCTAAATGGACTAAGAAAAGGAAGAAGCTAGATGCAGGAAGCAGGTCTGGGGCATAGCTGAAGACGGGAAAGAACGAAAACAAAGAACATGTGTATATGAAGAGGCCATGATGAAACACATTACTTTGTATGTTAGCCTTAAAATTTGACAAAAGTAAAAAAAAAGTCTTTGCTTAAAAGCAGATACATGGGGTAGTCTTTGTTTTTCATCTTAATTTTACTAGTAAGGAACCTCTCTAAAGAAGCACTATGCTGTTTCTAAAAACTTGATTATCATGTGGCAGGAGAGGAGGTTTCCTAGAGGTCAGGTTTTCTAATTTATAAAATGGAAGGTAAATCCTGGACTTCACATTCTACCCAGTAACAATAGTAGAAAATTCATGAATGAAGGGAGGGAAATAGCCAACAAGACATAAATAACAAGAAATTAAGCTCCATAGAGAAATGTCAACAATAAAAGTGTAGACTGTGGGCTAGGAGTGTAGCTCAGGGCAGATGCTTTCCTGGACTACATAAGTTCTGAGTTCTTTCTCCAGTGTGCACATACGACCTATAAACATGGAAGAAAATAGCAATTAAGGACTTTTTAATTTATTATTTTTGTCTGTTTTATGACTGGTGAAGGTGTAAACCACTTACAGAACAAGTTTATTGAATTTCTTTGGTTTAGCCACTTAACTAAACCAACAAACAAAAACAACAACAAATGATCCCTTTATGTCGAGGTATTTGATGGAGATTGAGTCAACAGGACATAGACCAAGATTGATTATTCATTTCTCGCTTTCTTTTGCCTGTTCTTAGTTGTCCACTTTTATAGAGCCCTAGGGCACATCAGGGTAGTTTGCTCATGTGACAGACCAAATTTCAAACACTCCTCTCACCTGCCCTTTTATTTTTATTAACCACACATTGTATTTTCTATTGCTCTCTCTGGGAGGATAAGGAGAAAATAGAAAGCTTTCCAGTGGAGTTGAAAGACTGTGTGATTCTCCTGGGTTGAGAGCATCACCTCAGAAACCAGGGTAGTGTAGAACTCTAGCCATTGTGGGTCTGTAGCCACATCTCCATCTTTCCCAGCATCAGGCAGAGAGCACCATTCCTTACTTCCTCACTACTAAGAGTGTAGGCATGAGCCAGCCCTGGAAGCTACATAACTCTTCTAAATTCTCTCAGACCATTTAAGATTCCAGCCCTCACATCCTATGTCTGTGGGAGGGCCGAGGCTGTTTTTTTTTTCTTTATCAGGTGTGCTTTATTTTGAACTAAATTCAAATATTTGCTGCAACAAAAATTTCAGCTCTCTGAAAAATGCAACTATAATGTCTTTCTTTTTTTTAAAAAAATTTATTTATTTTTATCTCAATCACAGGTTAGGTACTTTGAATCCCAGGCATAGCCCCCTCCCCCATTCCCTCCTACCCTCCCACTCCCTCCCTCATCTCCTTCTTCCCCGCCCCCTCCAACTCCACCAGCAGGGGAGGACCTCCTTCCCTTCCATCCAACCCCAGCTTATCCTGTCTCCTCAGGGCTGGCTGCAAAGTCCTCCCCTGGGATCTAGCCAGTCTGTCACTCTCCGGCTTGTATGGGGGAGGGTCAAAGAGTCAGCCATCAAGATCATGACTGAAACAGTCCCTGTTTCCCTGAATAGGGTCTTCAGCGCTACACCGAGTTATCATGGGCCCCATCTGTGCGGGGGTTCCAGTCCACATCCACACATGGTCCTTGATTGTAGAAACCGTCTCTTACAAGACCCCTGTGCCCTGCTCAGTTTGGTCTTTGTGGAGCTCTTGTTCTCCCCAAGTCTCAACAACCTCCCCCAGATCTATCATTACTCTCGCCCTTTGTCAGAGGCTTGATCTCGAGTCTTAATATCTGCTCTGATACAT
>CM053763.1:74936981-74971549 GCA_028658305.1 Pachyuromys duprasi | reverse complement strand
TGCGGGGGTTCCAGTCCACATCCACACATGGTCCTTGATTGTAGAAACCGTCTCTTACAAGACCCCTGTGCCCTGCTCAGTTTGGTCTTTGTGGAGCTCTTGTTCTCCCCAAGTCTCAACAACCTCCCCCAGATCTATCATTACTCTCGCCCTTTGTCAGAGGCTTGATCTCGAGTCTTAATATCTGCTCTGATACATCACTACATTGACCCCCCCCCCCCGAGGTCCTCTTTGGCATGCTCCTGTTCTGTTACTTGTTTTCTCTTCCACCCAATGTCCATCCCATTTGTTCATTCAAACAAGCATTGATCATACCAATCTGGGTCCTCCTTCTTGTATATCCTCTCTAGGTGTGTAGATTTCAGCTTGAGCTTCCTATCCTATAGGTTTATATAAGTGAGTATATACCATATGTTTCTTTCTGCTTTTGGGATACCTCACTCAGTATGATCGTTTCCAGGTCCCACCATTTGAGGCTGTTTTTGCTTTATTGTCCTATTTGGCATTCCACGGATGAGTGGAGAAGCTAGTACTCCATCCCACTTTTCTGTCATGACTGAACCCAGTTTACTGACATGTTGACACAGGTGAGTCACCACCATTGGACTGCTCTGCGGCTGTGTTATTTAAGAAAAGTCACTTCATTTGCACAAGCCTTGGCACCCGTCAGTGGAAAATGGGTGACAAAGGGATGTTTTGTGCTGTTGAGGATTGATCATATGGTCTAATTGGACTATTGTGCAGTGACCTACTGTTATCAAAGAGGCATTTTCACAAGGAGCAGTAGCTGCATTCAGAGAGTGTCCAGATTATCACCATTTGAGATTTGTGGGGTCAGAGTTGACAAAATAGGGAAAGGATGGGCTACTCTTTAAATTTTCTTAGATTTTATTTCCCCCTAGCTTTTTTGATTCCCGGGCTTACTAGCCTGTTAAACACCTCAAACACTTAACATTTTAAACTTTATGGTGAGATCATCTGAGGTCAGCTTCTTCCCCACAGCGCACTGTGGGATGGGCTGTTGTCCTCAGTCCCCTTGTTGTACATGAACTCCTGCAGCAGTTGATCTCAGGACTGGAGTTTTGACAGCAGCTTCTGCTCTTGTGTCCCACAGCCCTGGAAGCCACTGTTCTAATCCCACCTTCTGCCTCATAAGTCCCCCTTTTTAGAGTCTGAGTGAAGCCTGTTTCATCTGGGTTGCTTCATCTTGCATGGTACCCTCTGGGTTCACCCTTGCTATGCAAATGGCATGATTTTCTTAAAAAATCATTTTAACCTGATAAAAAAACATTAAAATTACATGTTTATGAAGCTCCCTGTGATGTTTGATGCATATAGGTGATGGATAATGCTCAAGTTATGGTGCCCACATCTGTCTCTTTAAGTATTTATTACTTCTTTGTGATGAAACCATAAAAATTTCTAGCTTTTTGAAAACAATAGTGCATTGTGGTTCTCTCTAATTGCCCTACTTTGCAGAAGCCTGCCATAACTTAATTTCCCATCTGTCTGTTACTTAGTACTCATTAGACAGACTTTGGTGGCGGCGTCCACCACCCCAGGTGTGCTCTTTGACCTTTGGTAACCACCATTCTACTCCCTACTTTTATGAGATTAGTCTTTTTAGATTCCAAACATGAATATCTGCCTTTCTGTGCCTGGCTTATTTCACTTAATATGTGACTGTCTGGTTTTATCAGTGTCTTTAGAATCCTCAAGATGTCATCCTTTTATGCTGGGGAATATTCCATTATGTAGGCTTTCTTCTAAGAAATGTCTATTTAGAAATATTGCTCATATTTTTTAAAATATGTGTATGAATTATTTTGCCTGTGTGTACCATGTCTGATATCTTCAGAGGCCAAAAGAGGGTACCAGATCCTCTGGAACTGGAGTTACAGCCAGTTTAAGATGTTAAATGGGAGCTGGGACTTGAATCCTGGCCCCCTTACAAGAGCAGCTGGTACCCTTAAACTCTAAGGTGTTTTTTTTTCAGCACTGTATTCCCCATTTCAACCTGCTTACTTGGTATTTGGAACTATCAAGTTGTTCACCCCTTACATTCTAATGATAGTATCACTTCTTCCTTTATATATATATTTTTTTCTTCCTGAATTTTATGGTCAGGACTCCAAGAAATATATTGAATTAAAGTGGTGAAAATGGTCACCCTTGTCTTCTTTCAGGTCTTAGAAAGCTTTCAGTGTCCTCCACAATAGCTTTAGCTGTGGACCTTTTATATACATATTTCATTATGTGGAGCCATTTTCCAAATTTATGTGTGTAGCCATCGAGTGTATAGGCCATCATTCTTGCATCCATTCACCCATTTGTCAGTTATGTTGCACTGAGCATGGGATGTCTCCTCAAGACACTGACTTGGCTTTCTTTGGGCATACATCCAGAAGTTATCAGCATCCAAATGGAATCACATCATAGATAATTCAGTGTTCAATTATTTCAGGAACCTCCACACTTTTTTGTAATAACTGTATTAATTGACATTTCCAAAAACTGTGCAAGAGAGGGGGCATTTTTCATCACACTCTCTGGGGGATGATCAGATCAGTGAGATTCTGAGTAAATAAATCTTAGTGGAACTGAGAAATGTAGGGAAGGAGAAATGGTAGGGAAATGCGGTTTGACTGCAGAGAAACATGAGCTTAGAAACCATGAAGGGTGGGTTCTATGCTGAGATGTGATGGAAGAAGCATCCTAAGGAGGCTCCTGCTTAGAGTTCTGGAGACTAAATTCATTTAGTCAACATGGAAAAGTCAACATGGTGAGAGGTCAGAGAACTAATCCAGTCAGTGCATTAACCAGGCCTGAGCATGAGTGTTTCAGCTGGGAAAGAGATGCTCAGCCTGGTGTCTGGCACAGAGTAAGGACTGAGCATGTCCATTGACTACATGAATGGACACAGTAAAGATGGTGTATAACTGCTAAGGAGTCAAGGCTGTCTCCTGAGTTAATTATCACTCTGACTTCAGCAAAAGTCTGTCTCCTGAAGAAGAGTTACTGCATCCTACCCAGTAGTCCCTTCGCTGGACCTTTCTGCATGGGAGCTCATATTTCAACTCATCCAGAGCACATGCTTTCCTAGCTCTGGGCAGTGAGGTGTGCCTGATGACCTGCTGTAGATATGCCTTTATCCTTACATTCTTTTGATAAGATGCCCCTATGAAATAGCTTAGTTCTATCTTGGGATCTGGAAAGCAAAGCAGAGTATTCATTCTTTCCCAGCATACTAAATTAGAGATGAATGTCCAGTAATGGAAATGGTGACTGTTTGGTATTTCCTTGGAGCCACTATAGACTGACATTTTATTTCGGTAAGATCATGTCCTATGACGTCATCACATCTGTTATTTCTACACCTCAGGCTGGCAGCATTTTACTTAACCTATTGGTTTGCTGTAGTGTCTCTGGCTTAGGCTGCTGCTTGGGTAAGCTATGGCTCAAAACCAGGATCTTTGAAGGACTGAGGACGTCCTGTGGGCTCTCTAATTCCTTCAGGACCAGCGTTCTGTGAAGTATACCAAACCATAAGACCTTCTTAGAAGATGAAAGTGTAAACAGGAGCCTGTGTTTCCAAAATCAGTGGAATTCTGTCTCCTGTCATACATAGCTTAGTAGTTTGTACTGGAGTGTGTAGTGTTCAGAGCTGAAAGGAGTGTTTACATGAAGCCTGTCACGAGCTATGCTTGTTATGAACATCACAAGTGATTTACCTTACTGGTTTGTTTAAAATTCTCAGTCATATTCTAGACTGACAGAGCTTTTATCTGCCAAGTATTCTTTGCCGTAGAGGGAAAAATGGCCATATGGAAAATGAAATAAAGGTACTGGGCTTGATTCGGGATTCCTCCTACTTGGCAGAAACCCTGGATATAGAATGCGACATTAATGTGTCTCCCTCACTGTGCCCCGAAGAGTAGGGTGTTGCCCTCTAACACTGAAGATCCCTGATTGAGGCATGTCGTAGCCTATGCATTGACACTTACAAGTCAAATGTGTGCCTGCAAGATGAGCAGCTGCAGGAGCATTGGGTCCAGAGTCCCTGAATTGTCTGCAATAATTATCCAAACCATTGTGAAGTTAAACCATATGAAAAGCAAGTGAAAGGGGGAAAGGCAGTGCTTTTCATAGGAAAGCACCATCTTGTGAGCAGTCCAAGGGGCACGCTTTGGTCTGGCATGTCCATTCATCTTCTAGTTTCACCAGTTCACAGGCTGATGTCAGCTTTAATAGTCTCTGACGTGAACGCAGGTCTTGACACCTGCTGAGATCCTGTGTAGGTGCAAGCCCATCCTGTATGTCATCCTCAGAGCAGTTTTCCACTCAACTGCTCCTCTTTGAGAATGTACTGTCACTACTGGAGTGCTTTGTGTTGTAGCTGCATTGTAATGTTGTAAGTGGAAGGCATTGTTGGCCCCTAAAGGCCTACAGCATTAGAAAAGAAATTTTCAACAACCATTTTTCTTTTTTAAATTGAAAATAGATTCCTATTCATACAATACATCCTAACCAGTTTCTCTAGCTCTGTCACTCCTGCACATCTCCTCTCCCTGAGATCCACTCCCCCCATGTCCCCTACCAACAAAGAGCAGGCCTCTAAGAGACAACAGCCAAACACAAGAAAACAAAAAAGAGTAAGACAAGACAAAAGCATTCACCTTGAAACTGGACAAAGCCCAAAAGGAGGAAGAGTCCCAAGAGCAGGCAAAAGCATCAGAGACACAACTGTTCCCGCAGTTAGGAGTCCACAAAAAAAAAAAAAAAATACTGAGCTAGCAGCCACAACATGTACGCAGAGGACCTGGTGCAGACCTGTGCAGTCCCCGTGCTTGCCATTTCGGTCTCTGTGAGCTCATGTGAGCCCGTGTGAGCCCTGCTTTGTTGATCAAGTGGTCTGTGTTCTCCTGGTGTCCTAACCCCTCTGACTCCTACAATCTTTCCGCCCACTCTTCTGAGGGGTTCCTGAGCTCCAAGAGGAAGACCCAAGGGAGCCCTGCAATTTAGGCTTTCTCTCTCTCTCTCTTTCTCTCTCTCTCTCTCTCTCTCTCTCTCTCTCTCTCTCTCTCTGTATAATGTCTGGATGTGGGTCTCTGCATCCATTCCCATCTACTGCTGGAGAAGGCCTTGCTAATGACAGCTGGACAAGTATAAGTATATAAGTACAAGTATAAGTATAGCAGAATGTCATTAGGAATCATTTCATTGAGTTTGTTTAAGATCAGTCATATTTGGTTCTACCCTAGGTCTTTGGGCTATCCAGTCTCCAGTTCCTGGACTTCCAAGCAGTGTCAAGCATGAGCTCCCTCTCATGGAGTAGGCCTCAAGTTAAATCAGACATTAGTTGGCTATTCCCACAAGCTATTGCACTAGCTCATCTTACAGGCAGGACAGAATGTAGGTCAAAGGTTTTGTGTCTGGGTTGGTGTCCATGTTTCAGTCGCCTGCAGAGTACGTTCCTGCATCAGAGAGACTAGAGCATATGGGTGAAGGCTCCCAGCATGACCTCTACATATTCAATGAGCTGTGTGTGTGTTGTCCTCAGAAATGGGCCCTCACTGTTAGTTTGAAGAGATCAACTTTCTGTCTTAGCATCACAGTAGCTTGTTTGGGGATCTCCATAGGATCCACTTGGCCAACAGCTTAATCGAATACAACCCAGTGCCATGCCTGGGAGCCTTGCCCCACTACAAGAGATGGCCAGCTCAGACTCTGTAGCCCCATTACTAGGATCACCCCCATAATTTCCACTGCACTAGGATTTTACACTACTCCCCAAGTGCCCCACAATTCCAGCCATCTCTCCCTGAATTCTGTCTCCCCTCTTATCTGATCCCTCCCATTCTAGTCCCCATCTACCCCAAGTTCACTCTCAAAATCTATTCTATTTCCCCTTCCCAGGGAGATCCATGCACACACACACCCTCTTCTTTTAATTTTCTTAATGACTCATATCCAATTATAAGTGAATACATATAATTTTTGTTTTTCTGGGTCTGGGTTCCCTCACTTGGGATGTTCTTTTTTTTTCTAGTTTCATTCATTTGCCTGCAAATTTTATGATGTCATTTTTTTAAGAGAAAAAGGTTTATTTCAGGTCATGGTTTGAAAGAGTATAATCTAGGTCTGGCATGGTAGCCTGAGAATGAGGTGGCAATTGATTTCACTTCTACAGACAGAAATGAATGCTGGCCTTTCTTTCTTTTTTAAAAAAACATTATTATTATTTATTACAATTTATTCACTTTGAATCCTGGCTGTATCTCTCTCCCTCACCTCCTCTAGACCCATCATCCTTACTCCCTATTCTTTTTTTAAGTAATTTATTATTTTTATATTAATCACAGGTTATATACTTTGTATCCCAGCCGTAGCCCCTTCCCTCATTCCCTCCCACTCTCCCCATCCCTCCCTCATCTTCTCCCTGGCCCCCCTCTAAGTCTACTGATAGGGGAGGACCTCCCCCCTTCCATCTGACCCTAGCTTATCATGTTTCTTCAGGGTTGGCTGCAATGTCCTCTTCTGGGATCTAGTTAGGCTGCTCCTCCCTTGGGGGTGGGGGTGGGGGTTGAAGAGCCAGCCATTGAGTTCATAACAGAAATAGTCCCTGTTCCCCTTACTAGGGTACCCAATTGGGTATTGAGCTACCATGGGCCACATCTGAGCAGGGCTTATAGTTTATATCCATACATGGTCCTTGGTTGGAGAAATGATGTCATTTTTTAACAGCTGAATAATATTCCGTTGTATAAATAAAATATGGTATATTCTTCTAATGAGGGATATCAAGGTTGTTTTCTGTTTCTGTCTATTATGAGTGAAACTGCTATAAACATAATTAAGCAAATGTTCTTGTTATATGGTAGAACATTTTTTGGGTATATGCCCAGGAGTGGTATAGCTGGGTCTTGAGGTAGACCTATTCCCAATTTTCTGGAAAAAAATACCATATTGATTTCCAAAATGTGTAAGTTTACACCCCCACCAGCAATGGAGTAGTGTTCTCCTTGCTCCACATTCTCACCAGCTGTCACTTGTATTTTTGATCTTAGCTATTCTGACAGATATAAGATGGGATCTCAAACTCATTTTTATTTGCATTTTCCTAATGGCTTAAGGATGTTGATCGTTTCTGTAAGTGTTTCTCAGCCACTTACAATTTTGCTGTTGAAAAGTTTCTCTAGAGATCTGTACCCAAGTTTTAATTGGATTTTTTTATATCTAGTTTGTTGAGTTCTTTATATATTTTGGATATTAGCCCTCTGTCATATGTAGAGTTATCAGAAATCCTTTACCATTCAGTAGGCTGCTGCTTTGTCTGATTGATACTGTCGTTTGCCTTACAGAAGCTTTTCAGTTTCATGAAGTCCCATTTATTGTTGATCTTACTGTGCACCTTATCGCTATTCTGTTCAGAAATTCTTTTCCTGTGCCAATGAGTTCAAGGCTATTCACTGCTTTTCTGTTATATCAGATTCAGTGTGTCTGGTCTTATGTTGAGGTCTTTGATCCACCCATACTTGAGTTTTGTACAGTTTGATAAGTGTGAATCTATGTGCATTATTTTACATGCAGATGTCCAATTTGACCAGCACCATATGTTGAAGATGCTTTTTTCATTCCAGTGTTTATTTCTGGCTTCTCCATCAAAAATCAGGTATCCATAGATGTGTATGTTTATGTATGTGTCTTCAGTTCAATTCCATTGATCAACATGGTTTTTTTTAAAGCCAATATCATGCAATTTTTGTTACTATAGCTCTGTAATACAACTTGAAATAAGGGGATGGTCATACCTCTGGAAGATCTTTCAATGTATGAGATTGTTTTAGCTATCCTGGTTTTGTTTTGTTTTGTTCTTCCATGTGAAATTTAAAATTTTTCTTTTACTGTATGTTGGGGATAGCATTGAATCTGTAGGTTGCTTTTAGTAGAGGGCCTTTTTACTGTTAATCCTACTGATTCATGAATATGGGAGATCTTTACATCTTCTGATAGCTTCTTTAATTCCTTTCTTCAAAGGCTTGAAGTTTTTATCATACAAGTCTTTCACTTGGCTTCGTTTGAGTTACCCCAGGATATTTTATATTACTTGAGGCTATTGTGAAAGGTGTTATTCCCCTAAGTTTTTTCTCAGTCTGTTTGTTGTTTGTATTTAGGAAGGCTACTCATTTTGAAGTTAATTTTGTATCCAGCCACTTTGCTGAAAGTGTTTACCAGCTGTAGGCGCTTGCTGCTGGAATTTTTCAGGTCACTTATATATGCTATCTTATCATCTGCAAATAACAATACTTTGACTTCATTCTAACTTGTATCCTCTTGTTCTCCTTTAGTTGTTTTTGTTATTGTTGTTGTTGTATTTGGTTTTTTGTTTATTTTGTTGGTTTTTGCTTTGTGAGACAAGGTTTCTCTGTGCAGCCTTGGCTGTCCTGGACAGCTTTGTAGACCAGGCTGGCCTTGAATTCACAGAGATCTGTCTGCTTCTGCCTCCCTGAGAGCTGGGATTACAGGTGTGCACCACCATCCTTCAGTTGTCTTATTGCTGCTCTAGCTAGAACGTCAAGTACTATATTGAATAGATACGGAGATAGTCTTGTTCCTGAGTTTAGTGGAATCACTTTAAGTTTCTCGCCATTTAATCTGATGTGGCTGCGGGCTTGCTGTAAATTGCCTTTATTATATTTAGGTATGTGCCTTGTATCCATAATCTCTCCAGGACTTTTATCATAAAGGGTGTTGGATTTTGTCAAAGGCCTTTTTTGCATCTAATGAGATAGTGATGTGTTTTTTTCTTTCAGTTTGTTTATTTGGTGGATTACATTTACTTATTTTTGAATATTGAACCATTTCTGCATCTCTGGAGTGAAGCCTACTTTATTATGATGGATGATCTTTTTGATGTGCTCTTGGATTAAGCTTGCAAGAATTTTACTGAGTATGTTTGATCTATGTCCATAAGGGAAATTTGTCTGTAATTCTTTCTTTGTTGAGACTTTATGTGGTTTGGATATTCTTAATGAACCTGAGTTTTCTACTGAACTTCTGCATTTACAAGATAGTTTGTCTTTTAACTCTGCTCCGTTTGTTTATGTTTCTAAGCATAACTTTCAGATTGACATAGCATAAGATACTGTTTTGTGTATTTTTTTTATTCTCTTGGCCTTGAGGTGGACATTGCTAAGTGATTATACACTATTCTGGTTGGTACATGCTTGTATCCCCTATAATCAGTGCAGCAGAATTCAAGGACAGGGTCTTTGCCTGTGGCGGCCTTGTAGTGAAACTATTTCTGATGTCGCATAGAGGAAGTCCAGGAACCCTTTGCATTCTTAGTAGGTGTGTATCTCCAGCTCTCATTCCTTTATCCTCCCCATGGGTAGACAAAAACCTGACTTGTGATTAAGATAATTGTTTATATGGTTAGGCTTTGAGTACTCCTGGGAATCTAATCTTTCCCAGACTCCTAGTACAGTAGGAATTATGGTTCATGCATGATTAATTTAGGTCACATCTGGTAGGACTGTAACACATCTGCAATATAGTAACCATAGTAGCAAATATCCATATATTCAAGTGTCAACATTTTCTGTAGTTAACTCCTGTTATTTTATAGAATGCAAGAAAATTTTCTCTATAGCTCTGAAAAAACTGAACGTAGGTCAATAAATACAATTTATCTAATAAGTATTTTTCAGTATTTATTATCTGCCAGGCTTTGTACTAGGAAGAGACAGAAAAAATTAAAATTACCTGCTTTATACAGTTTATACATTAGCTATGGGCTGAAAAATGATAAATTAATTAAGTGAATGAAACTGCTCAGGAGGAAAGATAAGGAGGGGAAAAGTGAGCCTTGAGGAGGGGTTTGATGAGGATGTCCCATTTGGGACTGTGTTTGAAAAGTCTGTTACTCTGTCCAGATGTGGGCCTCTATGTTAATGCCCATCTACTGCAAGATGTTGCAGAGGAAGGCACTGATCTATGGGTATGACAGTATGCCATTAGGAGTTGTTTTACTGCTATGTTCCTGTAGCAGGAAGTCCTCAGAAGGGTGACCAGACCTGTTACCTAAGGGGAAAAGCAGTCAAGTACAGGCTTAAAGGAGGTGAGAGGTTAGTTATCTGGGAGAACAGGATTCCAAGAAGAGAGAATAGGGGTGAGAGATATAGGGCCTTAGGTTTATGGCCTCTTAGAATGCTAGAGGCAGTAAGCCTGGAGTGAATGAGTATGAGAACAGTGAGAATAAGGTAGATGGATATGATGGCAGGTACATGGGCTTGAGCATTCCTCCTTGGAAGATGAGGAGTCATTGGGACTTGAAACAGAGTAGATGAATTCTGTTTTTGTCACTCTGGCTGCTATCTTCAGAATACATTGAAGGGGACAATGCTGGAAGCAGTGAGGTGAACTTGGAAGGTATCACAGTAATCCAATGCCAATAACATGAGCTTAGCCTCCTCAGTGTGAGAAGTAGTAGAGTTCTAGGTGTATTTTAGAGGTATGGTCAAAGGTTAGGTATAGGTATAGGCATGAGATAAGATACATTTGGCATCCCTCCATTTGGTTACATCTCATATGATGGGTACAAGTAGCCATAGCCAGTTTTGAAAGATAGTAAAAATCAGAACCCCTATTTTAGCCATGCAAATTGGAGATGCCTGCTAGACTTGAAATGAGACTCTCTAGTGTCCAGTGGGTGGACTACAGTCCTAGTGTACAGGAAAAGGGCCAAGGGTGGAGACAGGTATTTGGAGTCTTCAGGGCATGACAGACATCAAAGCACTAAGCTGAATGAGATCTTGGAAACAATAAAGGAAACAGACAGTGGACAGGGGGAGAGGAAGGAAGAAGCCAGAAGTAGAGACAGTATTCTAGAGAAGAAGATGGTATTTTCTCTACCAGATGCTGCCACTAGGTGGGAAGGGTTATCGTGGAGCTAGGGAAATGGCTTAGTTGTTAAAATGCTTGCTCTGCAAGCTTGAGGGCCAGAGTTCAGGTCCCTGACAGCCATGTAAAGTCTGGGTTATGCAGTGTGTATCTGTTATCCCTTCTCTAGGGTCAGGGAGAGACCAGGAGATCCTATGGATTTCTGGCTAGCCAGTCTAGCTGAATGTGTAAGCTCCAGCTCAGCATGAGACTGTCTCAAAAATAAAGTAGCAAGCATAGAAGACAGCCATCGTCAGTCTCTGGCTTTCATGCACATGTGCATCCACATTTATGTATATGGATGCATAAATGCACACACATACATGCTTGCACATGAAAGGTTTAAAGCAAGTGCTCACAAGCTGAGGTTCAACACAGCCACCTCACTAAATTTGTGGCTGGGAAGTAGCTAGCTAAGTGCTCCAAGTCAAGTTCACTTTCTTTTTTCCAAGCAGTACCATGAGCTCCAACAGTGTGTTCCTGGGTTCCCAGCACCATTGTGTCTGTCTAAAGACACTGACTGCTTCACATCACTAAACATCACGCCTCAACGCAATACTAAAAGTGAAAACTTCTGTGCAAATAACTCTGGTGTTGTTATATCGTCAGGTGAGTGATCCACTCAGACCTGCTACCACCTGTTAGATTAGAGAGAGACCCATGTCCAAAAAGTGGATTTGTGCTGTTAAGATTTTGGTTTTTGCCATCTAGTTTTTAATTCAAGACAAAATCGAGTGCTCACAGCTTCATAACAGCCCTCACACACATACTTGGTGGATTCTGACCACATGCCATGAACTCTGTCCAGCTGATGTCTTTCTTCTTCTTCTTCTTCTTCTTCTTCTTCTTCTTCTTCTTCTTCTTCTTCTTCTTCTTCTTCTTCTTCTTCAGGAAGCCCTTTGATCCACAGGTGTTGGCAGGAGAGTTTAAGCAGTGCCAGTTGGGGTGCTGTAAGCTTGTGTCTTCTGTTTGTGTCTAACATGGTCAGAGAATGAAGGTGCTTTTAGAGTAAGTCCAGCTAGACTACGTCCTTTCCCAGGAGAGTCATCACTCTGCTTATAGTGCTTAACATACAGTGTGCCAGTTGTCATTCCACTGTCGTCTGACACTTGCCTTCTCTGCATCTAAAGTCCCTATTCCTATCCAGAAAGGAACTCTTGTCCTTTGATAAGAATTATATCTTCTTGGGAAGAACATGTGTGCTCCCTCAGCAATCAAACTTTCAGAACTATAGCATCGTTTCATTTGCTTACTTTATCAGCATTTTAGGCAAACTCAGAGATGCTAATCTTTAGGGCAGGACTGTAGCTCAGAGAGAGAGAGAAAGAAAGAGAGAGAGCCTGCTTGGCATGCACAAGGATCTTGACTCCAGCCCCTTCACTGCAAAAAGAAATAAAAGATATATAAAACTGAGAGTTCACATAAGGATTGTAGTTCATGAAAGCACTCTTATGTGTGGTTTTAATTTCTTTTGAATATGACTTTTGAGTGGAAATGCTGCCGGGTTTCTGCACTCATCCTGTCTCAGGGTGACTTGTCTCTTTTAATAAGTTGGGAGTGTGGAACATACTGTCCATTTCTCTTCTTCCAACATTGGACTTCAGACCAATTAACAGACTAAAACAAGCATCTTTAAAGAGCCTGACTTTAAGTACTTGGATGTATGTCATCAGAGCCATTAAAAAGAACACAGTGTTTGGTGTGCCTGTCTTCTTAGCAAGCACAGAAACTCCCTGGCTATTTTCGGCATCAAGGGCAAGTACATCTGTTAGCTAAAACAAACAAATAAATAATCATATCACTTTGTAGGAATGAAGACCCCTTTCTGGTTTGTTTTGTCTAGCTCTTTAAAATTGCTTAAAACTGTCCATCTTGTCTACTTCCTTCCCCTGCTCTGGTAAGCCTTCAAAGATTAGATTTAACCTTTATAAATTGGAATCATTTGCTATGAACAGTGCATTTTAGTTTGCTCAATGTCTTGAACTGATGAGGATAAATTTATAAGATTGTTTTTGGGTAAGTTGAATACAGGTTCTTCTTTTAAAGAGGAACCCAAACCCTTTAGTATTGAAATTTGGTTTGGAATGCTGAATGGGTATAGGATAAAAGACAAGACATTAGACATTTGTCCTAAGTACATTGTAGTCTTTAAAAAGTAAGAGGAAGGTTTCCATCCCATGATACAAATACCTTCCACAGGATCTTGAGTCATTTTGGCCGGTGTGTCAGAAGTAACAGGAAACAAAGAGAAAGTGTTGCTAGCAGGTCTCAGTCTTTGTCCTAACTCCACACTGTTGCTTATGAGAAGGTGGAGTGGTTCATGACTGCTCACTAGGTCTCTTTGTGAGAAAGAATGGTGGGTTATGTTAATAGTTCCAGAGGAGCAGGACGTCATGACTAGTACCCATCTCCTGTGGGACTTCCTGTTGTACAGAGGCTTAATGGTTTCCTTGATTTTGTTTGTTGTTATTGAGGCTTAGATGAAGTGCTGCGCGTGGTGTGTTTAGCATGTGTCTGCAGACCAGCGTGGGAGAAGTGCTACCTGTGGCTATTGCCGGTGTCACTGTAGCTATCTGCCACCATCACATGCTTACTCACAAACTCAACACTAGCATGAGCTTGAGTTTGAAGGAGCTTGAATCTAGCTAGCTATGCTTTGTAAAAAGGTGTTCTGGAAGAAAGAACAGACACTGATCCATTCATTGTAGAGCAGATTGGATACTCTGGGAGGACAGCTATGTGTTTGTGTCTTCCAGCAGGTGCTTTACAAGGTGCTAAAGACAACGATGAGGAGGGCAGATCTGATCCTTTCACGCAGGAACACTCAGTTTAGGAAGCACAACAAAATAGCACAAGCCTGGGTGGCCTCAACAGCCCACATTCTCACGATCTGAATACAGGCATGTCTTAGCTGGAGGACCAGCAGATTCAGTTCCTAGTAAAAGCCCACTTCCTCACTGGCTAATTGCTTCCGTCCTATATCCAGAACAGAGGGTAGGAAGGACTCTCTCTTGAAGTTCATTGGAGTACTAATCCCATTCTTAAAGCTCTTCTCTCATGGCCTGCTCCTTAAAGACTTACTCAAATCTCCTCAAGCCTGAAGATTGCAGCTCCAGTGGGAACAGTGGACGGCAGCAGACATTGCATGGCAGGAGGGTTGCTTTTCATGTGGTTAGAGACAAAGGAAGAAGAGATTTTCATGCTAACTATTGTAAAAGGTTGGCTTTGGTGTTGCTGGACAGTCAGCTGAAGCTCAATAAGAGAGGGGTCATTTATATTCAGACCGATGGAGGAAGCCAGAGTGAAGCTGGAGTAGAGAACACTGCAGCACAGGTACAGGATTATCTGTGGCTGCAACCAGAGGAGCTCAGTGCATGGGCCTCAAGGCCTTGTGCGTGGGCCTCAAGGCCTCTCTCAGTGCGTAGGCCCTCAAGGCCTCTCTGCAGCTGCAGTGTGTAAGGTCAGGGTGAAGAGGAGGGGAGCAGAAACTACAAGCCATCCTGAGAAGAAGGGAAGGGATGGGACCAAGCTTATATTTTAGGGATCTCACCCAAGCCACACTGTGCAACTTGATTGGAGAGAAGGAGAGCAGAGTCAGGGAAGCCAGTTGAAAAGGGCTTTGAATAGTCTAGGTGAGAGCTGATGCAGGGTTAGAGAATATAAGCCACAAGACCATCACATACATGTATACTATGCTTACTGTCAGGCACTGCCCAGAGAACTTTGCCTCCACTGACTTGTTTAACCCTCAGAATTGTCTTTGGGGTGAGTACCATCATTATTTCTCCTGAATAGATAAAAGCAAGAATAAGGCATCTAGTCTGGTAGTTGTAAATTATAGGGCCAGGATGTGAGCCCAGGTAAATTGTCTTTGACCATCATGCATACTGATCCAATTTAAGATGTACTCATGAGCAGAAAGGACAGGTCTTGATCTTGAGGGTTAACAACGAACCAAGGTGGATACCTGGTTCAGGTAACAAGGTGGATAGTAGTCACCAGGACCAAAATGGGACACTTACGGCTGGAAATGCTGAGATACATTCCTGCCATGCCTGATTAGTGTGGTTCTGATGGGTCTAGAGAGGAAGCCAGAGCAAGGCTGGAGAACTGGAATATTCCAGCACAGAGGTGGGAATATATTCTGACAAGCATATTTGTTATAAACAATAATGCTAAACACAGATGAAGTTGCTCAAAAAGAGAAAAGGACTCTGAAAATCCTGAGAATCAGGAAATAGAGTTAGAGGAAACAAAGACAGAAAGGACTGAAGCTACATGGCAATGTGCACACAGAAGCCGTTGGATGGCAGAGTTCCAGGGAGGCCTGGCAGGCTGGCAATGTGCACACAGAAGCCATCAGTTGGCGGGTTTCCAGGCAGGCCTGGCAGGCTGGCACTTGATTTGGTGGTGGCTAGAGCGATTTCATAGGCTTAGTGGGTGTGAAGACAAAAGTGCAGTGCACATGGGCAGGACTGGGAAGGAACAGGGGCTCCCAAGGGATGTGTGTAAAGCATGTGAGATGGTTTTGATTCCTATGGGTGAGCCAGCTGCCAGGGTGGCTGCTGGGGAGGCAGCTGTGCTGGACTGGATGGCTAGCTCCATGTAAGCCCATTACTGCAAGTAGAACAGATCAGTATGGGCATTCTTGAGAGTGGGCCAGTGTCTACCCAAATACAACATTGTTGTGTTACTGAGTGCTTTTCCTAGTAGGGTTTTGTGCTGGTTTTTCCATTTCCGTTTCTCTGCCCTCTAGACACACAGTAGAGGCACACTTCCCAGACTTAGCCTAGGGTCAGAATACACATTTACTATGCACCTATGTGCTTGGACTTCTCTGCTAGATAGGCAGGTTGAGACTTGGTAGAAAGCTTGGTCCATATGGTTGGTTCTGACCGATAAATTCCAAGTAGGTAGTAACATGTGGCCCCCTGTTTCTTTAGAGTGGTAATTGACAATGCTAGCAGCCGATTTGTCTGCCTGCCTCCCTAAATGAGGATGAAAACCCTTCACCTTCACCAACCCTCAGTGGAAAGCAGTGTGAACAAAACTAAACCAGTGTTGATCAAAGCCTCTGGACCTTAGAGGTTGGTTATATCCTCAGAACTTGGCTTACCCCAGCCTTATAACATCTGCCTTCCCCTTGGTGAGCATAGTTTGCACCTGTCATGTGACATGGCACAGAGATTAAGGCTTGGAAACTAAGTGACTGTGTTTGATTACTGACCTTGTCACTTGCTAATTGTAGGCATAGTGGGCAGTTCTTTTTCTCCTAGACAAAACTAGTGATTCAATAATGGAACTATATAATGGAATGGTTTTTAGTGTTTGCTGAGAGTAAAGTAAATAAAGGTTCCAAAAGGTGTGGGAGAAATGTGAGGCCTCCGTCTGCAGACAGGCGAGTGGGAGCCTCCAGCATGGCTAGGACCAGGACTGGCTACCCATCTCTATCTGAAGCACCTGTACTTCTCAACCCGCCAGTCCAGAGCCTGGGCCACACATGCCTGAGCAGAAGCAGTGTCCTGACTGTGGCTAAAGGACTTTTCTCAGTGGGCAGTGGGACTCATGGGCCTCAGACCTAATCTGTTCATGGCATGGTCCTGCTCCTCCATGCTCATAACCTTGTAGGCCCAGGCAAGGCTGTGGCTGTCAGCCTGTCTCCCGGCTTCCCAGCTCTGGTACCCATCCCCATTGAGCTCCCCAAATCCCAGCTCCTCCCAAAGGCATTAGAAGCCTGGCTTCTTTTCACCACGTCCTTCATAAACATCCAGTTTAAGAATGCTGCCATTTATTTTACCTCAGGACAGGCTGTATTAAGTTAATATACCTCTGTTGTTTGTTCCATTGTGTCAACGTGTGTTACTTCATCTATTTTAGGAAACCAGCTCCAGGCAGGGATTCAGTGTAACTCATTTATACAGGGCTTAGTAAAATGCTCTGTGGAGTTAAGGACACCTAATAAATGCTTTCGACTGTTGAATGATGCTGTAATCATTTTAATGGAGGCTGATGCTGTATGTGTTTAAACAAATGGCAACTTTTCCAGCAACATTCTGGCAAATTAGCAGCTCCTAAATTAAAAGTCTATGCTTAGAAATTAAATTGTGTGAACTGTGTCAGCATGCAGTATTTATTGCTAAGCTGATTTAGGCAGAGTCCAGAATGCAATAATAGAAGCCAAAGTTGAATTTTTTGTTACATTTGTTTGTTTTCTGAAAAAGTGGTTGGCATGGCAGAATTGGATGGGTAAGGGGGCAATTTAAAGGTGATGTTGTGAATTTAATGCATATTTTACGGAGTTAGTTTAAAGCCTGGGTTGGGTTAGCAGATGTGATTTGGCATCACTGCTTCCCACACATGTGCCCTTTTCATTAGGAATGTGTGCCTGATGTGGTACAGATGGTATTGAAGCTGCTCGGTAATATTTTCCACAACCTGCTTTTAGTAATTAGTCTAGAATTTAATGCTTAAAAATACGGGGTCTTTTTTAAGCAACTTCATAAGCTAAGAATTTGAAATGTGCGTCTTGCACCAGCAGAGGGCAGTATAAGCTAGCCATTTATTTCTGGTCGCTTCCTGGCACTGTGTTGCCGTAAGGAGGAGCTGGAATTCTGGTCTAGTGTGATTTGAGATTCACTTTTGAGGAATTAATTGAAAATTAAAGTGTTTTAAAGCATTCTCTTAATGGCCACGTTTAGCAAGGAAATGAATTGTCCAGAACAGATTTGAGCTGTAGTGTTTTTTATTGATTTGTTTAGTCTTGAGTATTCCATCCATAAGTATATGATAAAGGTATAGACTAAGTAATTTCATTCATGCACATACAAGATATACCTCTCTCTTGATCTGTGGATAGCAAGGCTTTAATTTCATTATTTTCATGACAAGGGAACAAAGCAAAGGGCAATTCTGAATGTTGTAGTTTATTGAGTGTCTGGCAACTGAAAGGCCTAGAGCTGAAGGTCTGCTCCTGTTATGATCAGCTATGTGTCAGCCAGTGTCAACTTTCACACAAGGCTTTTCTTTCCTTACTCTGCTGCTTTGCCCAGCTCCATGGGGTCACACTCATTGCCCATAATAGCTCTAGAAACCCAGTAGGACTGCCTTCTCCCTTCTCTCCTTACAGCCTCCCTGCAAGTTCTGCATCCTCTGCCATTGAGTAAATCACATCTCGTTCTCCCAGTCTATGCTCTTAATACTTATACCCCTCCCCAGGTCCATATGTTGAACTTTGGAGACACCTGTGAAGAGGTAGTAAAGGTTAAATGAGGCCAGCTCTTTGGATCTTGTCCTGCTGCTTGCAGCAGAGTCACCTAGAAGGTGGCAAGTGTGCCTTCTCTTCTAGGGGACCATCATGGATCTGTGTTGTTGGAAAAGCAGATGCATAGACACTGGTCTGGTGGTATGTGTGTGATTTTAGAAGAAATGTCGTTGACACAGAGCAAGGAGATAGAGCTTTCCTCCATTTCAAAGGATGGTATAGCTGAGTTCTTATATACTGTCTTACCATATTTGGAACACTTACATTTCTTTCTTCCTATTCTAAGACATGGAGACATTTGTCACAGGCTGTGATCTTATATGGTTTCAGTCTCTTGCCATACAGAACTTAAGTTCCCTTAGGGCCAGGACCCCCTTCCGGACTCAACATTGATGATATGCTTGTAGCATTTTCTAAGGCTTGTGAATAAATATATGAAAGATATAAGTGAAAGATTTGTTTTACTGAGTTTGAATTTATTCTGTTGTACCGTCTGGCTTCTGTAACCCACCCCTTTCCTGTTTTCAGTGGCCCTTTCCAAAAGACAACCCTATCCTTGACTTGTTGACAGTCATTGCCACAGGGAGGCAATGCAGCATTTGAAAAGTAGGCAGGCGTCTGTTGTGTGGAAGATGTCACACAGCCCCATCGCATTTGTTCCACTTCCTCTGAAGGGGCCATTCTGGCTAATTTAATGTCAGCAAAGAAGTACACTGAACTCTGCTTGGCAAACCTTGTCAAGCGTTTGCAACATGAAATGGTCATAGACCAAGAGGAATGTTTAGAACATTGACAGGAAGATGTCTAGGGTGCAACTGATGAAGACTCAGGTTGTCAGACAATTATGTCTGAAGCTATTCACTCACTCATGTTTTTGTTTTCAGGACTAGAGTTACTGGTTCCAACCAATGATGGGACACAGCAGTCATGAGTTACAGGGAAGTCTTGAAGCAGCAGTTAAAGCCGCCTTTGAAACGTTTTTTTTTTGTTTGTTTTGTTTTTAATGTTCTCTGTACACATTATGTCTCGAAAAGTAGAAGTTTCTCAAGGGGCATGTTTTAATGAGATTAAAATCATATGAAGTTATGCAAGTGATGGATCATTGTTGGTCTGTGAGTGAAAAGTCTCTATGCAGTTTGAGTAGACCCCCTGCCCCTTCTGTCTCCTGGAGCAGACAGCACCACAACAGAGCTCAGTGTGCTGTGCACTCTAGCTACTGCAAAGCTGGAGTAGGTGGCATCTTCTGAAAATGACTTTCCTATTTTGTTTTTCTATTTTGACACTGGTTGGTATGATTATTTGCCTTTTCTTTAAAATGGGGCATTAGATTTTAGATCGTTGCTGGCAGGTTTTAAACTGTAAGTTGAGAGGGCTGGAGAGATTGATCAGCAGTTACGAGCACTGACAGCTCTTCCAGAGAACCAGGATTCTTTTCCTAGCACCATCATGGCAGCTCATAACCATTTGTAACTCCAGTTCTGTGCATCAGTGAGTCGTCCTGCCTCTATGGACATTAGGCTTGCACACGATGCATATCCATATATGCAGCCAAAACACCAATATGTATGTGAAAATGAATATTTTAAAATAAAAGTAATTTGAAATTAATTTAAAATGATAGTTTAAATATGAGTTCCTATCTATCCAGTGCTCTTCAGAAACAACACAGGCTTACATGTACACAAGGCTGTGTAGACTCCTCAGTTTGTACTGCTTACACTCTAGCTGGTAGTATGAACCAGGGAGAGCTGGGACTAAAATTAAGACAGACGGAAGTCATGTGAAGTAGCCGGCTTTACTCAGCACATTGAGCAATTTATACTCTGAAGGTTAAGAAGAATCACACAAGTAAGGTGCTCGGTTACAAGAGCAAGCCACGTGTGGCAAAAACATGTTCCTCCATACACACATATGGCTAACAACAGCTGAAGCAAACTTGCTCCTATCTGCTACACCTAGGAGGAACATGAAAACACATTCCAAGAACAGTTCTGTGTTTTGAAGAATCTAAGGTCACGTGTGGCAAAAACATGTTCCTCCATACACACATATGGCTAACAACAGCTGAAGCAAACTTGCTCCTATCTGCTACACCTAGGAGGAACATGAAAACACATTCCAAGAACAGTTCTGTGTTTTGAAGAATCTAAGGTCACAAGATTCTTATTTTCTTGTAGTTTTTTCACTGGAATTCAGAATTCTCACACAACCCCATTCTTGGACTGTGTTCTGACATGCCCTCAATACTTCAAAAAAACCCTAAATCTTAACCTCTTCGACTGGTGTTGAATGGTGTTATATACTCATGGAATCAAGTTATTGCAGCAAGAGTATTTCACAGCAACATGCAGGCTTTATAACGCGTTATTACAAGGCTGACTTTCTAAGTGTTTAACATCTTAAGTCCATTAGTGGGACAAACTTGTTGTAAAAGTTAATTATAGTTACTACTATTTTCTAATTCTATTAGAAAAATACATTATTTTTATAAACTTCTAAGAGTTATACTTTATAAAAGGGCTTTATTATATTGAATTTCAATTTTTCATTATGTCTCACGATAGCAGTGTAATTTTCATACTATTTAGTGTTTTCCCTCTAACAGTCATTTATTTTTTTACAACTGTTAAAAACTGTAGATTTTTTTTCTACAGATTTTGAAGTATTCCTGAGGTGTGTTTGGTTTTTGTTTGTTTGTTTCATATATGCTACCATAACAATAAACATCTTAAAAGAGTTGAGGTTTTTTACTTAGGTATGACTTCCATCAAATTCACTTAATATGTTCATTACATTTATTTATTTAGTGAGTGTGTGTGTGTGTGTGTGTGTGTGTGTGTGTGTGCCATGGTGAGATAAAACTGACTGTTGTAACTTACAATATAACAGGGATATTTTTTCCAGGTGGGCCATATACACAGTGACTATTGTGACAGAGATCTGAATTTTAAAACTTGAAAATAATAAACAAATTTTAAACTAAACAGATTTCTCACAAATGCACATACACTTTCAAAAACTGAAAATTTTAAAAATAAATTTTTATTTAAAAAATTTAAAAATCTAGAGAATAGAATTAAATTAGAAAAGACAAGTAGGGATGAGGATGATAGTTGAAAATCAGGTGATCGACTTTATTCTAGGTCATTAGCCATGTGGCCTTGGGTACACAGCCACATCTTAATTTCCTCCTGTGACACAGGATCACAGCACCTGTTCCAGAGACAGTGGTAAAGCTCAGAGATGCCGCATACTCAGCATGAGTGTTGATATCATGGCCTAGAAAGATGTAAAATGCTAAGAACTTATATTAAAATTTAGCTTTATATTCCTCTGCCTTGATTTAATGGTTATGGCCATTAGAAAGAAGATAAAGAATAGACAAATTAAAGAGAACTAAGGGAAACTTAGTATTTGAACTGCATTCTGACTGGACATCAACATTTTTGTGAGCAGAAAGCTGGTTGCTCATAGTAAAGATGACGCTGACAGTCAGTGGTTGTTGAAGTTAATAGAATTTGCTGGCTGCTGTAGGTGCTGAAGAAACGTTGTATCTAATCTTTTCCATAGCATGATGGGGTAGGCTTAATCGCTAATTGGATTTCCAAGTGGAGGCAACTGTGATTGAGAAAGTCTCCTGTAACCATAGTGGAACTTGGGCCGAGGCGTTGGGCGCAGGCCTCTGAGTCTGACTCTTGGCTGACATGAACACTGAAGGCTGTAGGGAGCCTGTGGTTTGGTTCTTGTGTGCTGGAGTCTGGTCGACTTTAGGCTTAAACGGTTATTTGCACCAGTGTGTTTCTTGTCTTTCATGTTTCATTCAGCTCCTCTCTTAAATGTAAGTGCAAGGTTCAGGAAGCAGCAGTCAGGGCTTTAGCTAGAAATCTCACCTAAGCAGCTGTTTCATTGTTTATCAGATCTAATTCTGTAAAACAAGAGTGTAAGCATAGTTCAGCCAGTTTGCTATTCTAACAATACTCACCTCTTCACATTGCTGTATGAGATCTTGTCTGAATGGCCTTTGTTGTCCATAAATCTGCTGCAGTTCCTAACTGCATTGTTCATGTATTCTCTAAGATGTAGGCCTTTGCAATACATCTTCCCAGAGTCACTCTTCAGCCTCACTTCTCAGCACTGGCAGCCTTTCCTAGCACACATTAGTAACCTCTTCCCATTAGCCAGCCCTAAGCCATTTCCACATTTATGCTTGTTAAAGTGGTCCCTGCTTCTCCCAACCAGTTCCACCACAGTTGGCTAAGGCTGCTACAAGCAAGCGTTGAGGACCAGCATTCAGTTTATTCTCAGGAGCTCTGAGGTCAAGGTTCTGATGGACTTCTTCCTGGGGTTGGAGGTTCTGGGTGGCAGTGAAAGCTGCTCTTATTGGGAATGCAGAGAAAGGGATCCTCTCAGAGTGTGGACCTCTTCCTCCCATCTGCCAAGGGCGTCATTTCAGAAGATGCAGAAACATCTCATCCATGTGGCTTTCCTGTTAACGTGAGATTTGAAAACTGGTGGGTAGGGGGTGTCAAGAAAAAACAAAAGCTGCTTAGAGTCTTAAGTCCTTTTAAATATCCAATACCGTTATTGCTTTACCTCCAGTTTGTATTATTTTCCCACATTGCTTACTGCCATGTAATCAGGTAATAGGGAATAGCCGTGTGGAGATTGTGGCATGGGTAGCATTGTTGTTCTTGCTAAAGAAAAGAAAAGAAAAGTGGTGGATAAAAATATGTTTACTATGTAACTATATTTAGTATAGTTCTGACTGTGGGGACCAATTTTCCAGCTTAGAATTTTGTAAGAGAGAAAAAAAAAACTGACATTAAATCAAGTTCCTTAGTAGTTTTATTTATCCTGAGGGAGACTATGTAAGCTCATGTAAATAATTCCCCCTTACCTACGGGGAAAAAAAAGAAAGAAAAGAAACACAAGACAACAGTGTACAGACAGTGATGAATAGATGCTTCAGTGAATGTAGAAGATGGGGAAGATCAGATCCCACAACCAGCTTGGGCTCCCTTTCCTTGGTGGATGGTAGGGCAACGTTTGGCAGTAGGCTAAGGACACAATCCTTAAGCAAACTGCCCAGACTTCCTCCCAGGCCCCCAACTTTGGTTACACTGCCGTTAGTGCTAGGACTGACCAGGATAGATAGAGGCAAGATGGTTGACAGTGAAGCTTTTCCTCCAGCTGCCTGCAGTGTACCTCCATGGCAGGACAGGAGCTTCCAATAGTATTTTAATGTGCAGGTGAATTTTCTCATAGGAGATGGGGGTCAGTAGGGAAACAAGCACCTCATGGCAACATGTCTTAATATCCAAGAAAGGATGAGGGACCTTAAAAAGTGGTGGGATTGTGGAGCCCTTTTTCCAGGTGCAACTCTTCCCAAAAGCGTTGTTGCCTTTGCACAGCAGTTGTAAGCACCATTCGTGCTGGCGCCTGTAAGCTTGCTAGAGGGTGTATTCTCAGACACTGGCCGCCACCACCATGGCAGGCTTCTGAACGCTCTCAGTGGAGACCATACACTCAGTCTCTACATAGGGCTACTGATAGAATACTGGTAGCAATTATGTTTTCTACTTTAAAACTGACATTTTAAAAGTCAGAATAGTCATTGATGAAGGAAGACAAAGGGGGGAAAAACCCACAAAGATGAGAAGGCAAGAATTTCCTACTCTACAGGTCATGCCAACAAATAGCCTCTTCCTTGCTTGTTCCTGGGCAGTAAAGTTAATCGTACAAGTCCATGCAAGTCCACGGCACTTGTTCTCCACTTGAAAGAAAGGCATGGCTGGCTGCATATGGGGCTTCATTTCTCGGGACTTTTTTTTTTTCAGAAGAGTAGAGGGATTTATTATTAATATGCATTTCTAAAGTTATACTATGCCACTGTGGTTTTAAAATTCTATCCAGGTTAAGTGTAGGTTTCCCTCAAAAATTAAAAGCAAACAAAATGGAAATACCCCAATAGCTGAGAAAGAAAATGAAGGACCACTTTGAGGCTATTTTCATTACGATGTGAGTGTGTATACTCTTCTCTTGAAGGGAACTGGGATCCAGCTTTATACTTGTAAAGCAGTCAGGTTAGTCCAGGTCACCTCTGCCTTACTTCCAATCACCATACCTTAACCAGCTTACACAGACAGCAGCAGTTGCTTAGTTATTTTTGTCTCTCTGGTTTTTGATGTGTTAGCATGTCTATATACCAAGTTACAAAAAACGAAACACTGGGGCTGGAGGGATGGCTCAGTGGTTAAGAGCACTGCCTGCTCTTCCAAACGGACTCAGGTTCAATTCCCAGCACCCACATGGCAGCTCATAACTGTCCATTTCCAAGGGATCAGACACATTCATACTAATGCACATAAAATAAAATTGGATAAATTATTTTTAAAAACCACTAACCCAGTTAAATCTGACATTTTCTATCATAAAACTAAACTTCATAATTTTCAACTATTTAAAAAAAACTAAATTAAATAAACCCAAACTGATCAATATGAATTATAAAGCAAAGAGAAAAACACATAATATGTTTAAATAGGAGGATCTGGGCATGCTGGGTAGTGGTAAAATCACAAGGAGCATCCCTCTTACACTCCCACGGGGAAGCGGTTCCCTCTGTAAACCTCTACTTTCAGAAGACCTTTTCATCCACAGAGCCAACCTCTTCTCTTACTTCAGATGCTCTAAGTCTCCACACTTACTAACTCCCTTGTGTAGCGTTTGTAGTTTGTAGAAGGAAATTGATTTTCTTGTGATGGGAAAATCATCACTCCTATTATGACATAAAGCTTTAATTTGAAGTCTCTTCTGCTGATCTAAAGTAATTACAACAAAAATATGTTAACAAAGTGGATAATGTCCCTTCTTTCAAGAAGCAATTTTACTACTCAGGGAGCTGCCCAAAAGGTCTGAATGAAGGTGTGGCTCTGCCACCCCGGGAGGGAAGGGTGTATACATGTATATGCACGTGAGACTGTGTGTGAGAGAGAGAGACTGGCATGTGAGTGTGAGAGTTGAATGTGGGTGTGTGTGAAAGAGACAGACAGAGACTGTGACAAACTGTGCAGGAGACGTGTGTGGTGCGATCGAATGCTGCTGACACCAGCTTCTAAGGGGCAAAGGATAAAATGGGTTTATCAGCCTCAGCCAGAGCACACCACAGCTAAAAACATAGCATAACTTCCTCTTTAATTTGGGTAGATTGGAAAGTGCCTCCCCAAATCAAACGGAAATAGTAAAATATAAAAACTTTATGAGCAGCCAGCTCCACTGCACCTGGCTGCCCTAATTGCCTTCAGCCCAGTCATCACTGCGGAAGCAAGATGTTTAGCCACCAACAGCCCTTATTAATGTATAATAGGGATTTACTTGTAAAACAGAATTACTGGGATGGCATGATGTCATAAAGACAGAGTGCTGACATTTTAGATGGTTTTATACGGGGACATTGAATTATAATTCAGGAGTGCAATAGTCTTTTGGTAATTAATCATAATTTGGTATGACCTTAATACAGGTTAGGTGAATGGATTTATAAAATTTCTTACTATAATATAGCACTATCAAATACCATATCTGTGCATGTAATTTTCAGGAATTATCTATGGACAAGAAAAATCTTTACTAGTCCTCAGATGTGCTAAAAGTAACCACAGCAGGTGCAAATAAATGAAATGTTTCAACAAAGCTATTTCCCTGACTTCTATAAAAACATTACATTTTGAAAGTATAAAAAAAATCTCTCAGAGATTCTTCTTGTTATCAGTTATTCAAGAAAGAGGTTGTATTTGTTTTATTGGATCTCAAACTCAGACTCAGCCAGTATGGCTATGTGATTAATGGATACCGACTTTTACCCGCACCATAAATATAATGGGCCTTGATTATTGGGTTCAGTTTACAGAGCAATAGTTAATGTGATGTCAACACTTCCATTGCAAACCTTTCTTTTTTGAAGGGGTTTATAACTTGGCCATAAAAATTCACTTGGGATGACACTTTGAATATGAACCTTAATCTGGGGGAACAAAGATGTTTTAGGGAATAGGTTTAAGTGATCCATTTACCTATTCTACATTTATGAGGATCTAACCTGCATATAAAAACTTCAGTTTTATATTCTTTAAATACAAAATTTTTAAATAATTCAGTTTCCTATTATTCATTTTGTTACTTTTCTAAGGACATAGTCTATAGGTAGACATTTTATTGTCCATTTTAGGCTGAAAAGGTCAACTTTAAACATAATTATACATATAGAGACATTTAATAAATCATTCAATATTAAATCCTTTGGTATTTTATAGCAAATAACCACATAAAATCTTGTTTTAGGTCCCAATTAGGAGTTCAAAAACAAGCAGGGTGCAATAGCAGATACCTGTAGTCCCATCTACCCTGGAGCCTAAGGCTAGATGATCACTGGGATGCGGGAATTCAAGGCTAGCCTGGGTAACCACCTCTTAAACTAAAAAGACAAAACATTTTTAAGTCAAAGGAATTCCAGGACAAAGCATAATATAGACAAGCTTTGGAAAGTACAAAGTGAGGCATCTTGAGCGGGATGAGAAATGCCTTGGGGTCTCAGGTAGCCAGAGGTTCCATGACTCCCCGCCCTCCAGCTTCCACATCTTGAGTGCTGGGGTTTGTGCCCTACCACCCCCAGCTCTACCTCTTGTTTTCAAGTGAGAGAAGGTTGTCAAAGACTTGCTCCAAGGCCAACTCTCATCCACCTCCTGAGCATTGGAATTGTATGAGACACGGTCCATCATGCCAGCATCACCCTCAGAAGTTTGGTACTTCTTCCTTTCTTTTCTAACCGGATCATGAAAGGACTGAGGGTTGCCTTACAATTTTAATGGCAATACTTCAAGGTTATAAGCAGAGACCAAGGAAGCCAGGATTACTGTTGGTTGAGACGCTTTTAAAATGGATGCCCAACTGCCACAATTTACTAACTTACTGGGTACTTGAAGAGTTTTAATTGTAAAAGTGTTGGTCTTGCTGTATTTTGTAATGATTCCAAAGCCACCAGTTAGCCGCATTGGAAAGAGTGGCTGTGTGTTTGTTTTTCTCGTGGGGAGGATGGGCCACAGGCATGCTATGAAATCAGTGACCAAGACTGTGTGTTGGAGACAGGGCCTCACTATATAATCCAAGCTGGTCTCTGACTCTGCATCCTCCCACTCAGCCTCTCAAGTGCCAGGATTCCAGGCATGGACCTCCCTGCCTCACAAGACTTTGCAGAATCCACCACAAATCTGTTGGTTTTAGATTTTCTTCCTCTCTCACTCCCTTCCTTCTCTCCAGATTCCATCTTTTCCCTTTCATTTTTTAGAAAGTATAATATTCCCTTTAATGAGCAGTAAGAAATCATTAAGAGGAAAACAGTTTTAGAGTCCCAGCTGTGGAGTGCAGGGCATGTTTCTGGAATCTTAAGACAGCAGAAAGTGTTCCAATATGGCAGCTCACAACTGACATGTATTCAGACCGTTCATGATGCCTGATGTAGTGATCAAATTACATCCATGCCTAGTCTCTCTCCATTCAAGAAACAAATTGTTTTCTACATGCTGTTAGACTTAGAATAAGACAATGTAAAATGAAGGGGTAGTACACATAATCCTTAGGTTGACAGTTCTTAGCAACAGGGTCCTCAGTGGGTCCCCAGGACCCAGTGTGTCTTTAAATAGCTGTTCACTGAAGAATGTCAGCATTGGCTCAGCCTGCGGCTTAATGCAACAGTATCATTGATTTATGAAATGACATATGAGTTTATAGTACTGCATTTTCAAAAAATGCAAATAACCAAGCACACTGGAATAAAATGTATTTCACAATATATCTGTGAAGTGCATGTTTATGTGGAAACAGCCTGAAATTTCTATCTATGATTTAGGATACCCTAGCGTGGGGACTCTGGAGCTGGCATAGAAATCCAGGTTTATCTTCTCAAGTCTACAGTGCATCAGTCCACTGTGCATCAGTAATCCAAAGCCAGGGCTCATTAGTCAAATAGTAGTAGTTCCTTATTCTGCTTATTGAACACATATCACTTGGTGGGCCTCATGCAGTTTGGAAGTTACATCATACACAAGGTTTATGAGTAGGAAAGAGTATCAGAAACTTCTCTATAAGTGTGAGGGACAAAGCTGAAATTGACGAGCAGAGCCACAGGCAGCCTGTGACAAGGCTATCTGAACTCTTCCAGAAATGTCCCCAGACAGAAGGGGCTAGGAGGAGGGAGCGGTAAGTAACGTCCTTCAGTCTGTGGGCCTGGCCTATGCACAGTAGTGGGAAGGGAAGTCTGGGGCACTCATCAGGTTCAGGACTTCCCAGCATTAGGGTTTGGGTTGGAGAAGTTTGGTTGTGTTAGGACTGTGGGAAACTCGGGAGGGTTTTGAGCTGGAACCCATGTGATCAGATTAGCAGTTGTGGAGCTGCCCGTGACTGCGTGTGGGGCAAAGCATAGTTATGGTTATGAGGGCATGGGCCCAGATGCTATTGCTAAAGCAGGGTCAGAAATAGATTTCAGCAGTGCCCAGGTAGGTGCACAGTTCTTGGTGATTTAGCTTAGGGTAATGTTTCCAGGAGGAGCCAAGGATAGGTGGTAGGCCCATGTATGTCTCTCATGAGGTGGGGCCAGATACAGAGGCCATTGAAACAGTCTGGGCAGGAACAGTTCTGCTACTCTGATAGTCCAGTGGTGCTGGAGGAAGAGGTTCGAGAGCTATCACCAAACACAGGAAAGGGGAGAACACAGACCACCCAGGAAGATATCCTAGACATGGACCCACTATGGCTAAAAAAGGAAGGAGTGATCAGAAGTGGGAGAGGAACAGAAAGCCCAGGGAACAGTGTCCTTCAAGAAATTGTGTTCTTAACTGTCATATGAAGCAGTAGACTTTTGAGTGATACCAAGTCCTACTTTTCAGCCCACACATACATGTGTGTACACACACATTCATGTGCAGGTTCATATTCATGCACATACATGTGTGCTGCCTGGAAGGAGGCGATCTCTGCTGTAACCTTTCTGGAATAGTCTACAAAATCTTACATTTTTGTTAGGAGGACCCTGCCTGAAGAATGCCTTAGCAGTCTTTAAAAGTTTAAGTCTTCGTATACTTTCTCATAATCATCAGGCACACTTTATTGTAACATAGCCTAGGAGCTTTTAAGTAATAAACTTATTTCTATCTCAAAATATGGTACTTTTAGTTTGTAAGAGTTTTTGAAATCAACTTGTCTAGACCCTTAGTGTAAGTTAAGCCATTGATTTACTCAATAAATTCTTACTACTCTATTATCAGCAGGTATGTACATTACTGGAACCTTTATTCTATTCACCTTATTAAGAAAGTGGAAGAGTGAGGTTTTAATATCATCAAATTTGAGCTAATAGAGATTGATTAAAACTTTGGGTTTGTGGGGGTTTTTTTGATATGTTGAAAAATTAGAGATACACTATTGTGAATCACAAACAAAACAAAGATTTTGAATCTCAAATTCCCTGGCTTTTGTAAATTACCAAGTTCCTTCTTGTCAGCATTGCCTGGGGCCCTGCCTACATCCTCTCTTGTGATATAGGAGCCATGGCAGCAGAGGTCATTATGAGTGTTCCTGCTGCCACAAGCTTATCCAAAGATGGTCATTGTATTCTGTCATCCTAACCCCCTTCCATAGCCCTAAAATTCTGGCTCAGCAATATGGATATGTTGACTAACTCATAGAGGTAGTGGTTTGCATCATTGACACCATCATGACCAAACATTGAGGAGAGCTTCTGGCTATTAGAAATAAAAATAAGATGAGGCTTACAACAGGTTTACTATGAAAGGGGTTTATTAGGGGAGAAGGGGGAACAGGCGTGGGCCATGATGGGGGAAGAGAGAGGGAGAGGAGGAGAGGGGAGGAGGGGTAGGGGCGCCCCATAGAGAGGGTGAGAGGGTGAGAGGAATAAGAGGGTAGAGGAGTAAGAGAGTGAGGAATAAGAGAGTGAACACGTGTCTGGTGGTCCTTTTATAGGTCAGGTAATTATTAACCACGCCCCCAGGTGTGGCTACCTGGCTGGGCGATACATGATGTCATTGTTGCTAGGTAACCAGAAGCAAGGTTGTTGCAGAATACTTAACATTGGCCCCAGAAAAAAATCCATTCTCCAGCCCCCATCCTCTGACGAGCATACCCTCAGGGGCTCCCTCTGAGGCAGAGCTCAGCCTCATGTTGGTGGCTGTCCTTCATTTAACTGCTCGTCTGCATGTGCTTTCCTCTCAGAGTTATCACCATGAGGGGCACTCATACCACATCTACCTGTCCCCAAACTTATGTCTGCTGGGCCACACCCCAGCCAATTGCTTTCCCTATTGCCCTGGAGTCAAATATATGAAAAACTCTCCCTCCACTATCTACTTCTTCAATGTTTCTTCCTTCCCTTTTTCCTTTCTTCATCTCCTCCTTTTTCCCTTCCTCCCTCCCTCTTGTTCTTCCTTTGTTGTTGACATTTTCATACTCTGATTGTATTCATCCTCCATTTTCTCTCATTCAGCTCTACCGTCACAGAATTTTCTTGACTTTCCCATGGAATCTATGCATAAGGAGACGTTGCACAGTGTCTTGGGGTTTCTACCTGTTTTAAAAGTTAGCTACTCTAAGTCTAGAGTTCACACAAATTTGGGGATGGCTGTTGGCTCCTATGATTTGTGAGCAATTACTTTGGCTTGGATATTTATGTCTAAAACAGGGGAACGGGTAGGATTCTCACCAGCACTGACAGATCTGTTTCTCTTGTCTAGCGTTTCTCCTTCTCAAATGTTTTGTCATATTGCAAGACACATTCAGGAGTATAGGATTTTTCCCCCTTAAATTTATTCTTTCTTCTGTTCCCGAATTTCAGGCTCTGGTTCAGCATCAAGGAAGACCTGGCATACCTTTTGCATTATATACTTCTAGTCAACTGGCCCTCTTTCTATTCTGTCAAATAAGAGCTGCTTACCTGAAATTGAGCCAGGTTTTGAATTGCTAGTTTGGCCTTTTGAGTAGCATTGTAGTTTACCTACCACAAGAGGGCAGCACAGGTGATTTCGGAAAGCAGATGACTCCATCCAGCAAGACTGCTGACTTTAGGAAGGCTTCCAGTTTGGGGGCCTTGTCACCAAGCATGGGCAGTGGTTCTGCGCACGTTAAAGCAGACATGGTTATGGCCACTTTACAGGTAGAGAGACTGACACCGAAGGCTTACTGGTGACTTGCATATGGTTGCACAGCCAGTAAATCCCATACTTGAATCTAGGTCTCTTTCTAGAATTCTACCCTGCTAGCAGGTGGGACAGTATTATCACACCAGTGGCCTCACACAGAATTAACAAGCTGTACGCATGTAGAAAACCATGTATCCTATGCCAACAGTTCCATTTTTTGTTTGTTTTGTTTTTTGCATTTGACAAAACATCCTGCGTGGACCTTGTGTTCTTCTGTGTTCTTCCAGAGAAACAAGAAAGGCCAGAACCGATGGCCTCATACAAACTGGCACACCCAGCCTTCACTGATCTGTTCATTGTTCAGAATTGGATTATAAGGTCATCTTAAAAAGCTAAGACAGAGAGATGGTAATGAGCATGTCAGACTGAAGGAGAAAGCAAGACCCAGATCTTAGTAAACCAAACAACCCTTGCCAATGTCACCTCTACATACCCATGTTGTTTACAGGTGTAAGAACCGGCCAATCAGCCGGAACGAGTGATAGCGTTTTTTAAGAATCTTTCCTGCCTTCGGTGGGTTCTCCTCCTCTGGAACAGCTTCTTGGTGTGTGAGGCGCCATGGTGAACTGGGGAACTTCCTGTGGGACACGGCTCCATCCCCTTCAGTAAATTCAAGTGAGGTAGAAGAAAATAGTAAAGGAATAAAGGATGCTGCATTAGAGTGACGTGACTTGCCCCTCAATACCCACCTGAAGACTCTCTGAGCGCTGCAGCTCCCTGGCCAAGGCCACAGGGTGGTCTGCCACACGTGGAGACTCGCTGCTTGATTCTCGTGTTTGCTCCAGAGGGGTTCCAACGTTTTTTTTGTAGTTAGGTGATTGTATCAGGTAATTAATTTTAAGGGCTTTTATTTATTAGTTGATGGAAAGAAAAAAGGGTTCAAGTAGCATTGCCTAGTTAGGGTGGTTACTCAGGATTCATGACTTTAAATCAGAGAGCAGAGTAGGAACAATCAATACGTGAAAAATAGGTGGTGTCTAGTTGCCTTTTTAAAATCAGTAAACTAATTAAAGCCTTTATAGTTTGGCTTATTAATGTGTTGCACATCTGCATGGTTGGCTTAATAAGGAAAATGCTTGAGACAGATAAAATTCCAAAGCCAAAAGCAGCTAATAGCTGGAAAAAAATCCCTGTAGTGATTAATTGTTCTCTTTTTCTCTGAAGAGACTAAACATTTACTGAACCCCCTGAGCCTGTCAAGGCCCTGTTGAGCCAGCGTTCCCAGGATAAAGTGCCAGCGCTGGGGTTTTCATTCATCATTTTCTTAGGTTCCAGTGTAAGTACCATTGTTGTGTTTAGGGAAAGAACACAAATATTTATTTTAAAAGTTTCTTTAAACAAATCCTTAGTGGAGGGTAGAGTTCTCTAATGTGCTACAGCTGGACTGCTGGCCTTTAAAATTGGTTGCCATCTGTGTGTTAAGTCCTCTGCGAGTGCTCAGCCATAGAGAGCACTGCTCTGCTGGGCGGTCTGGAGATACGGATTTATGTCACAGGGTACAGTGTTTACTCTGGGTCTGTTGAGACCTACCTGGGAAAAAGTCCCCATTGTACGTTTATTAAAAAGCACTCAGTGCATATTTGCACAGTGCTTTCTTGGAGAAACATTTGTATAAAGATTCATTTACTTACATATTTCCTTAAATTTTGAAATGAAAGACAGCAAACCAGAGAAAAAGAAGGAATAGCATACATTTCAGATGCCCTGAATTCTGGCTGAAGTTTTGGGGTTTTGGAGGGGTTTGGGGGGGGTTGTTTGTTTGTTTTTTCATTCTTATGGGTTCACTGAAGAAAGAAAGTTGTTATTTTAACCAGAATTCAGAGAGCACATCTCAGTCTGGTTGTCTGCAGCGTTCTTGGAATTCCATTTGTCTTTCCAGAGAGGCCTGTCACAGGGGGGAGTAAGCTATTGGCTTTTTTCCTCTCCGTTTTCTTACTGACTAGCTTACACTGAACCTCTGGCCTTACCCCAAGTATATGGGTGGTATATGTTTTAAGTTGATATATTAATGTTGAATTTTTATTGTCACAGTTTCTGTTCATACTCCTTTCAAACCTTTCATTTATTTGTTTCTGAACCTTGGATATCTCATAAAAATGTCACCATTGTGGTTGAACATTAAGCACCTTCCCATTTTTCTCTGGGCCGTTGAAATAAATTTGGACCAGGTGCTCTACTCATAATGGAGCCCCTTGAAGTGCTCTGATAATGAGCCGGGAGCGGAAGCTGTCAGCCCTCAGCTGGCTTGAAGAATGCAATTAGAGCAGTTTAATACTGCAGAGGGACCCCATCCAGCCAAGGCCATTGGGCTTGAAACCCAGTCTTAGAAACATGTACTTTAGGTTTATCAGCTTCTTCGCTGCCCTGAGATTGGGAGAAACAGCAGACTCAGGATGAATCCAAGAGGAGAAAATATTCCAAAGGTGACAGTGTTCTCAGCCATTTCTCCTGTTCTGAGGGTGTCAGAACCTTATTTATGATTTATGATCTGATGTCCCTGATCAGAGTTACCAGTGTCAAATTTCAAATCAACTAAGGATATAGAAATCCCACTCCTAGAACAGTACCCTATGTAAAGAGAACAATTTTTGAGAGCAAAACTTTAGATTCACTTAAATATCCATTAACATTGAGAGTGCTCAAATAGAGTATATTTATTGACTATAGGGAATGTTGTGCAGCTTTTAAAAAGAATAATATTGTCTACTTCATTTGTTAAGCAAGTCAAAGAACAATTTTAGATAGTCTTATATTTTGAGGAAAAATAATTTAAAATACACATTTATAGGGGGAAAGTTGTGAAGAGTAAAACAAAAGTAATAGTGGGGAGGTTGTGTTTATTTTTGCAGGTTTTAAAATTCATTCTCTGGCACTTACTTAACTAGTGACTTTAGTACTCTTGGAAGGGGAGGGCTCTCTGTCAGACCCTGACTTACTGTGAGTGGAGGAGGGTTCACAGGCCGGAGGCAGAGAGGAGCCTTGTTGCTCTGGGGAGTGAATAGGATGGGCGGAGACTACATTCTAGAAAGCACCGCAGTGCCTGGGTTTGGAGGGGCCTAAAGGCTCTCCCTTTACTCCTCCCTCTTCCTGCTGGCATTCTG
>CM053763.1:74835176-74936481 GCA_028658305.1 Pachyuromys duprasi | reverse complement strand
GGCATGAGCAACTGTGCCCCTCTTTGGTAAATTTAGAGCAGAAGACATGCTGAATTCAAGAGCTTTGCCCCCTGTTAGAGCAAGGTATGTTGCTAATGTGAAGCTACAGTGTCAGGAATCTCTTCTAGAGGCTACCATTTCTGTCTCCTGACTTCAAGGTAAATTGAAGCACCTCCTTTTTGTTGTTAGTAGTCTGGGCTCATACTTTTGAAACATAGCGATGATGAGCTGAGCCAGGGTAGGTCTTCTGCTATACCCGGCAGAGAGCAAAGGGAAGGCAACTTCTTCCTCTGCATATGTGCCTGTGTGCTGAGCACAGATTTGCCCTTCTGTGCCACATTTCCTGTCTTTTTTTTTTTTGTAAACCATCACCTTTTGGTCCATTAGTGGGCTGTAAGCGTTGTCCTTACTAGAAGGTCTGTCCATGGGTCTGTGGGTGGCACATAGTGAGTGGAAGGCCACCCTGATGTCTTGGCAGATTGAGAGCTGGGTTAAAAATACTTTTATGGAAAGTATTAACTTTTGTATATTAATATATTTATTTTATTCTTTAAAACCCTTTCCAATAGTCAGTGAGAAAGAAAAGCAAAAGTTCAGTTGTAAAAATTTGTGAGGAGGATTAAAGATTTTTGAGGTGTGGTCAAGACAGGATTTTCAGACGAATTGCAATGTAGTCATGATGGGGTGTCCACTCAAGGTCTGCCCTTGTGCTGGTGTGTAAAACTATGCAGTGTCTGGGGCCTTGGCTGCAGCCATTCTGTGCTGGACTGTTGCCCTTTGCTGTGCATTGGATGCTCTCTCAGCTCCTTCCAGGATCTCATATCCCAGCACACTGCTGTCCAACACACTGCACTGCAGAGCTCACAAGGATGAAGACCCACATCTGTATTGGGCAGCTGCTCAGTCCATGCAAGCATGCTGTGTTTATCTTGCTATTACCTGGCAGCCAGTTCCAACTAAGATGTCTGCTGGTCATGGCCTGGTTCCCACGAAGATATTCAGAGCTGCATTCCAGTCAATCAAATTTATGGTGTGTCTGTAGTACACTAGTGCAGAGGCCACAAAGAAGAATAAAAACTTGTTCTGTGCCCTCAAGGAGCTCATGTTTTAATGGGGGATTTGGGTGGACCTTGGTGCTTCAGAACATAGTAAGAACTACACTTTGCCCTTATGAAATTGCAGGCTCCGTGGCCCAGTGGTGTGCTGAGAACTTGGTTTGTTCCTGAGACCTTCACATTCTGTCCCTGGCCCTCTCTGCTGTTGGAATGCTAAGGCCTCCCCATAACTGATTTCCTGCCACACAGTCTCTGTGTCCACCCTTGGGACATGGTATGGGGAAGGGAAAATAAGAGTGGGGCCCTGATGTCCAGCACTCCAGGATTTCCTTAGAAATGAGTGAATTCACAGGAATTACTGGTAGAGGATTTAATCATACAGTGTGAGGCATTTGCCAGGGTGCAGTGGCCATGATATCAAGTGCTATGCCAAAAATTGTACCCCCAAAAGTGTAGCATGAGTTAGATGACTCCAGAACTTTCTTCAGAAGTCATCTGCCCAGGAGCCAGACCCAGGGCATAATGACACCAGGGTTGCTGTGACTGGGTGGTGGGAATGCTCACAGAAGCATCTGCTGTCTCTGGACAGTCCCAATATACCTTCAACACTATTTGCTAAGCCACAAAATAACATTCCCTAAAGCTCTACCAATATCTAGAAGCTGTTCTTCTTTTCTGCATGGAGAGGGAAGCCGTGGCGAAGGAAACATGGTCACGTGTGTACTCTCAGCTCCTTTCCAAGTAGTTGGCATTTTTTAGGCATGAAAGCCAGGTCACTTTCATGAAATCTGTGGTGCCTCTAGATTGTTCTCTCTCTTTGGGATAAAGGGGTGACGTCTTAAGTAAGGAAAGGTTAGTCTAAACACAGCATGGAGAGATTACAGTAATGATATCAAGCGGCAGCTTTAATTGCTTAAAAATAAACAAAGAAAAAGGTTCACAGCTGTTTGTTAGTGAGGCTCCATCAAGGGCAGAACAAGAGAAAAAGCCCCTTTCCTGGGCTCCAGCCAGGAAGCCTTTCCCCTTCTAACGAAGGCTTTACAAAGTGTACTTTGCAGGGAGAGAGGAACAGCCAGAGAAGTCCAGGGTGACTGCTGGGAGGAGCCTGGCTTCTGGCCTTCCTCCAGGCTCTGGGCCTCTAGGTCAGAGGTGTGAAGCTCAGAGGTGGCCGGGGACAGCTTCTCCTAAGAGCGTGTGTGCTGTAACGGGAAGGACAGTTAACTCCATGGGTTAAGTGCTAAAGTAAGCCCCAAGTGTCCTAGAAAACCTGGGCCAAAATTCTACCAATCACCTGTCTTATTTCTAAACCAGGTGAGTTGAAGACAAATTTATTTTCCCCCTGTTGTTGTCAGAGAGCCACACAGAACGTAAAAACAGGACGGGAAAGGGCCTTGGGATTTAAATTAGAAATCAACTGTAAAGCATGTGCCTCTCAGTCACACTACAGGTCACCACTATACGCAGAACTTTGCCTTGACCGACAGGGGCCATCAAATGGCTAGTTCATCCGTGACATTGATGGAACCACAATGTCTACAGCCTGACAGAACTTTGAGTTGGGGACCTGATGTCCAGCACTCTGGGATTTCCTTAGAAATGAGTGACGTCACAGGATTTTCTGGTAGAGGATTTGATCATACAGTGTGAGGCATTTGCACTATACAGTGGCCATGATAACAAATGCTGTGCCAAAAATTGTACCCAATGACTCAGTGGCCTGGGCCAGCAGAGCAGGGCTTCTGCAGCTGCAAGGAAAATAGCAGCAGATTGTTTATATGTGAGTCTAGCTTGTTTTCTCCCTCAAAATTCCCTAGTCCTGTAACTCCCCGTGTCACCTATATGGAGAGGCATCTAAAATTTCAACCTCTATATTCTCTGCACTTAGCCTACTCATAAGACTTTTCATGTGGCCTTACTAAAGCTTTATTAATAGATTCAAATTTTATTAGAATTCTAGTAACTGGGCACTGGATCTGGGCAAGGGCCAGAGGGTAGCTTTTGCGTAAATTAGATTTTAATCAAATATTTGGCAAAATTAATACAGTAAGGGAGTGTTTAACTTTCTCCTGGACAGTGCTGATGAGAGAAGGAAAGAAATTCGGTGAGGACTTGGTCGTCCTGACAGGGCTTTGTTCAAATCCAGCCTTCCTGCCCATCCTCTGTGATCTGGAAAATGAGAGCCTGCTTGTGTGTGCCAAGTGGACACAGACCTAGCATTTTCTTCTCTACATAGCTGACGATGGCAGTGGTTTCCAGTCTAGGCAGTGCCTACACAAAGGAGTTACCTGGAAGGGGCAGAGTTTGAATAGAGCCTGGCCCTATATACCTAGATTTTTCCAAATGCTAATTCTTTTTAGGTCCAATTGAACTGAGGCCAACTTTGACTGCATTATATAATGCTTTTTCAGAAGTTTCTTTAATAGGCTGTTCATCTCTTTGAAGTCATAAAATGGAATCACAAACTGACTTTTCCAGTTAGAATCTTAAAACAACAATGACAGCAAACCCAGCAGGGTTATCTGTGCTGGAGAAAGCTGCCCTGCTGTGCTGTGCTGTAGACTGTACCAGCCATCTGGAAGCACGCAGGTGCTTTTCCCAGGACAGACACACAGCACTAAGGTTTAGTGTTGCTGTCTGGTTTGATGGTGACCACTGTTTGTGGTGAATGCTTTCACTCTCCCAGGCCTGCCCATGCCAAGGCCCTGTCAGTGTTCCTTTAAATTTCTCTGGTAAAATCTGTTTGTTATAATTTAGCTAAAGTGACGTAATATGCCACGTAATCAAAGCTGTTCTGCCTCAGGGCAGTTTTTTTTTTTAAACTAGTTCTTTGCTGAATGGGCAATGGATAGAACTGCTTCTCTTTCCCTTTACTTCTAGCTCATAGTCACTTTCCAGAAATGTTACTTTCTGTTCACATGGCAACACTAAGAATTGCAGCCTTTAATACCAGCACTGAGGGAGGCAGAGGCATGCAGATCACTGTGAGTTCAAGGCCAGCCTGGTCTAGAAAGTGAGTCCAGGACAGCCAAGGCTACATAGAGAATAAAACAAAACAAAAAAGGAATACGAATCACAAAAAGATTTGCTCACGTAAGCAAACACATAGTCTCCTTTTAAAATTTGTTGGTTTTCTGCTTTCCAGTTAACAGAAAATGCTGAGTTTTGGAATATATTTTATTTTTTTGTGGAAAATGAACTTATTTAAAATTTAAAGGTGGAAATAAGGAAACATGTAGCCAGATTTCTGGTCATTAGGCATGTTCCATACATTTTGTGATGCACATAAATTTTGCCAGCCTCAGTCATGTGTAGTTTTAAAGAATGATAATTTGCAAGGTGCCTCATTTTTCTAAGTCTTGACAGTTCCTTATCATTATAGGCTGGTTTGACCTTTTAGAAGAACTTTAGAAGAGCGCTCTGGGAGTCCAGAGCGGCGCTGCACTTCCACAGGACGTGCAGTCCATCCCATCTGAAATCCCACCGTGCCACCTTCAAACGTCGGCATTCCCTGAAGCCTCCCTCATGTCAGAGAGACTCATTCAATCTGGGAACTATTTACTCAGGGCACCTCAAATGTTACTGAAAATACATTTTTGAAATGTCAAAGTATTTGCATAGTGGTGAATCAGATTTCTGAAAAAAGTGTAATCCCAGATACTAGCTTTTTTCCAGTACCCATGAAAATTGGGAGATACTTAGATAGAGCTCACTGAATGTGTTCTGACATTTTTGTGCATTTTGTACTTTAACACTACTTGGCTGGTGGTTTTGTTTTATATTTTAGTTCAGATTCAGCTCAAATCAAAATGGATGCAATTTATTTTTATTATTGAGGGTACTTGGCTTCTTCCCCAAACATGGGGGCTCTATAGTGCAAGGCTGCATAATGCAGTGCTCACAAGGGGGACTCCTTTGAAAAACTTTATTGTCTTTTGCTACCAACTCTCCCTCCTTTCTCTCTCCTTTTCCTCCTGTATTCAGGGGGAATATTCCAGGCTGCTAAAGGAAGGTGCTTCATTTGGTTTTGTTTGCTTGTTTTCTATGCCACAATTGCCACAATTCCTATTGTACTTTCTATCTACCTCTGAACTCTCCAGTATCACTGAATAATTAAACAACCCATATTTTTAAATGTATATCTACCTTTGTGTTACAGCTTTTGAAGTAATTAGAATTCTCAAATTCTTATAAAATAAAAAGACTTAGAATAAGATATTGTAAAAGATTCTATTTGTTATTTTGGAATTATAGACTAAAAATCAGCTCTTCTATGTAACAGGAAGAAACAGCAAGGTGTGGAAGAATATTAAGTAACTAAATTAGCTTAAACACTTGAGTGATGATGTAGCTACCTTGGAATCTGTTCATGTAGTACAAAAAGAGAATTTTATACACTTCATAATGCTCCAGCGCCTTTCCATGTCTCAGAGCACGTGAGGATCTTGTTAGTTGGCTGTCACTTCATCAAGAAGCAGCTCAGTCCTTAGTCCTAGTACGAAGGAAGCTTGCTAGTCTTTTCTTTTATGCAGAATGTCTAGAATCTGGCATTTTGAAATACTTCAGATTTGGGCAGTTGGAATATTTGTATATATAAAAATAACTTTGGAGACCCAAGTCTAAGCACAAGATTCATTTCTGTTCATATGCACTTTATACATAGAAGCTGAAGATCTTTTTATGCCATGTTTTTAGTAATCTTGTCTGTGGGACTTTCAGTTGCTGCTGAAAACATTAAAATGTTTAGGAATGGGACTGCCCTGTCGCTGTAGTCAGGAGAAAATACTGAAGGAAGGACAGAGCGAATGGCGCCCTTCCTCAAGGCTGGCTTCCATTTGCTTTGGAGAGGTTATAGGTGGACCTCAGTGGAGGTGACAGAAATTTTGTGGGCTGCCTGAGTCATAGCTGGTCTACATTTGCTAGACTACTTGGAAACAACTCTGAAAGATACTAGAAGGCTATGCTGGGGGCAAGTGAAGTGAACCCACGGCACAGAACTTCTAAGTATGCAGTGTTACATTGGAGGTTCATAGAAAAGTGCTCACTCTCAGTGAGGCCCTGCCATCATTGCTGGGTGTACAGGTATGATAGAGTGTCATCAGAGTACTCAAGAGCATGTACTGCACTGCTCAGAGAAAATGAAGCTTGTGTTGCAATCTAAAGGAGCTACAGCCATGTCCCTGTAGTGCCCTCTACTGACAAGGCCTAACATGGCACCCACGGTAGAATATGATGGCGAGTCCAGTCTCTCCTTACAAAGAAACTAAGGGATGAAATTGGAATTGAGTGCCCATAAATTCATAACTACCATGACCCCATATCCTAATTTGGCCAACTGTGTTCCTTTTGTTGTTAAGAGCAACAGAATGTTGCTATGTGCACATCAATAGGAGATCATTTCTCTTGCAGGCTGTTTACACTGGCAATTTAAGTTATGCACTCAATTTAAAATTCTGCTCATGATAAAGAGAATGATTTTGACACTTGATACATGTGAACATATTAACATCAAGAAATACTCAACTCTCCTTACTAAAGGTGGTTCTCTGGCTGTACTTGTAGGATATATGACTTTTTACATAACCTGTAGTCATTGGCTCTTCTACTATAAAAGGCCCTCTAGGACTGAAGAGCCTTTTACCTCTTATTTGGCCTTCTCAATCTTACATAGCCTTAGCAAGTCCTTTCCATTTACCACACCATGTAGTTACTCACTTTCACTTGAAGTTGACTTCCTCTGCTAGACACTAGACACTTCCAATTAGTTTAGAAGAAGGTCCCTCTTCTTGGTCCTAAGTCAGGAGAGTAAGAATGTTTGCTACAGTGTATCTGCAGTTCATCACATACACACATTTATGTGTTTTGTGTACTTTAATAGAAACTTCATAAGGTGAATGCATTAGCAGAAATGTTAATGTAAAGTGAAACTTTGCAGACCCAGATTTTACAACATGGGTGATGAATACGAGCAATACTGTAGAGCAGGAAGTCAGCTCTGTAAGGTGCTACAATCAGACAGTAATGGTGCCGATGACACTTTTTGCGTGTTGACATGTCTTATATGTATCAACCTCACACTGCCCATAAATGATGCACAGACTTTCTGGTACCACTTTTCAAGTAGAAACACTGAAGCAGAGTTTAGATTCCCAAGTGTAAGAAGACTATGCAGGGACTTGAATTAACTATACCGCCCCAAGAACCAGTGGATCCAGGCTTCTCCACCACTGCACTGTCACCTGACAAGGCAGTGAAGTGGCAAATACTAGAGGTAAGCTGAGGGCAGGGGGTGGGCTCTCACCCTGAAGGTTTACAACCTCCAAAGCCACAGAAGGGGAGAGCCATAGGCCCACCCAAGATGGACTGTGCAGCTAACAGAGCCATTCCTACTAAGGAACTATATCTCCAAGCTACACCCCCTTGGTAATGGCAAGTGAGCCCAAAATAACAGGTGCCTCCAAGGAAAATTGTCTTGAACCTAAAAAATGTGTGGAGCAAAAAATAAAAAGAAGAATCTCTTTAGAAAATTTTAAGCTCAGGGCAGCTGATGGATTAACAGCTGATGGATTTGCACTGGCTGAGTCGAGTCAGGAAAACATCCAGTTCAGCTAAGAGTCTGGGCATGTAGCAGAAGCAAGGGCACAGCCTTTGTGGTGGGGCCTCCCTTAATCCCAACATTCAAAACTCTCACAGGGGCTTTCTCAGTTAACTTCCAGTTAAAATCTCAGAGCCCAGGAAAACAAGTGACCATGAAAGACAGTGGCCTGCGGAGCCAGTCTCAGATGTGGGGCCATCAAACACAGACACTGACTGTCGGCAAAGTAGGAGAGGAGACCAGACATATGCTTCTGGAGCAAAACTATGAAAACAGCAATGAACATTTGGAAAAGACGATATGACACATAAATGAAAATACAGAAGTTTGAAAGCTTTTTGGTAGCTAATTGTACATTAGACAGAGCCAGAGAAGAACCAAATTGGAAGATAAACTATAAAGAATGTAATGCTGCAGAACAAAGCATACGGAAAATATTTGAAAGCTAAGATACGCCAAACAGTCATGTGTTCAGAAATGACTTCTATCCTCAGACTGAGAACATAGAGGAAATTACAGACTGAATTTTTTTCTCTGTGTATCACTTGTGTGTGTTGTCTATATGTGATGTATGTGTGGAAACCAGAGGCCAAAGTTAGGTGTTTTCCCTATTTCTGTCAACCCTCCCCCACTTTTTTTTTTTTTTTGGAAATGGGGTATTTCACTGAACCTAGAGCTCACCTATCTCTACATGCCTCCTTCACAACTGCGCTACACCCAGCTTTCACATGGATTCTGTGGATTCGAACCCAGGTCCTTAGACCTGCACAGCAATCACCTTACCTACCGAGCCATCAGCCCAGACTCTGTATGAACACAGAACTGTACAGCTCAGAGATGAGAAGACTGTTGCTCAGAGCCAGTGGCAGATAAAACAACAGCTCATGGCCATGCGTACGGAAGCAGAGAACCGGGAAGCCATGTCTCCAGCATTCTGAGAGTGTCACAACCAGGCTACCACTACTGCCCACTTCTTCCCACGTTCTGAAGGTGTGGAGATAGCCATCATCAGACCAGAGGAAAGGGATTAGCAGATCCTCACAGAGGGGATTCTAGCTGGGAGGGAAGCTCATCTGGGAGTCCCCAAGCTTAAATCCTCAGATATAGCAGAGAAGGGGAGGCTCCAAAGTATGTGTTTTGGAAGGAAATTCATCTTTAAACAAACAAACAAACAAACAAACAAACCACAGCTAAGCAAAGGACTGAGAAATGAAGTGGTAAATAAGTAGGCAAGTCTAAACCAACATTGAGCTTTAAAATACTATCATTATGAGGGCTAGAAAGATGGCTCAGTGGTTATGAGTGCTGTCTGCTCTTCCAGGGGACCCAGGTTCAACTTCCAGCACTCACGTGGCAGCTCACAACTGTCCGTAAGCAGTTCCAGGTAGCCTGACACCCTCACACCAATGCACATGAAATTAAATAAATAGTTTTTTAAAAACCTGTCATTAGTGCACACCTGCTATTTCTTCCAATTACTCAGTGGGAGGGTCTCATAGCATAGTGACGTGTGTGTGTGTGTGTGTGTGTGTGTGTGTGTGTGTGTGTGTGTGTGTTGGCCAGAGATAAAATTCAGCTGCTTTCCTCAATAGCTTCCCAGGCAGGGTCTCTTACTGAAGCTGATGCTCACCTGTTTGGCCTGGCTGACTAGCCGGTGAGTTCCAGCCACCTGACGGCCTCTGCCTCCCCAGCGCTGGTGTTCCAGATGTGTGCAGTTGTGCACCTGGCTTTTCACAGCCATCCTGGGAGTCTGAGCTCAGCTTTTCACCCTTGCATATCAGGCATCCCCCAGCTCCAGGCCTATACTTACAGTACATAGAATGGTTGATACTTAAATGAAAGACATGCAAAGTATCTATGTTGTGCTTGCTGGAAATGCCCAGTCAGTTTTAGCTGCTGTTATCAAGCCACGAGCTGCATTGGTATCTAAAAGTAGAGTAGAGTAGAGAAACTTCAAAAGTGTCACAGAGAGAGGAACACATACTAAGGTCAGGAACACGCTTATTTTATGTGCCATTACAGCAATCATGCTGAAATCTTCACTGTGCTGCTGGTTAGTGTAGCAATTGTTCACCATGACCTGGGCCAAGCATGCAGCTCAGCCTGTCTCTGTCATTTGTGAACAAATGCTGTTTCTTCAGGTTACATAGTGGAAGGCCATCACAGCATGATGACTCAGCGGGCATTGGCTTTACTTTTACTTTCTTTTGTTGAGAAATTAAGAAGGAAGGAAGGAAGAAGGAAGAAGCCAAATTGCTACCCATCATTTTTTACAAGGTTCCAGAACAAATTTAGTGAATTTACATTTTAGCAGGCTCTAAAATAGCCCAAAATCTTATCCTATTCAAAGGATGACAAACAGTCTAGCATGTACCTGTTAATAAGGAATTATAGACGATGGATGGGTGAATATGAGCAAAGTATAATGACATGTAAGTATGGAAATGTCACAATGAAACACATTCTTTGTTTGCTAATAAAAATGTAGTTAGTAGCAGCAGTAGAGGCAGTTTCCAACTTAGAGAAGGGCACATTTGGAATCGCCACAATTAGCTCTTGAGTCCTGGGACATAGTCATTGCAGTAGGAAAAACAGAGAGAGTAAGGCCAAACAGTAATCTGAGCCTCTTTCAGGTTCATATAAGAGAACTTTCTAGACTAAAGGAGCTGTATGTACTTTGAATTTAACCCATTAGTTTGGCACCTGTGTTCCTTGGGCACAGAAATGGCTGCAGTGCCTTCTGTGAAGTTCCTTGTTCATGTTCATTTTCCTTTCTGAAAAGTTCAAGCAATGCAGCCCTCTGAAGTGTAGCTTTGCCTTTGAGTCTCTCTTTTATTTTTTACCTGCACTTCCTCAAGCACCCTTGAAGGAGCTGCTCCCTGTTGCTGCCTTGCATGTAATGTGAGCAGCTTCCTTTTGCTAATTACCCTCATGTTGAATACTATCCTTCCTCCTTTGGGCTATTTGTGCTCCAGGCTGTCTTCTTAAAAAGAGGTTCCCCAGATAGGTCTTTATCTTTACTTTTAAAAATTGATTAAATAAGAGGATTTTTATGGAAAAAAGAAACGTAAACATGCTACAATCCAATACAGAAAACGAAAATTTGCTTTCCAGACCATATATTCCAACACACATTGAAGTGTGTAAAGTGCTACTTTTACGATGTCTTTCTCAATCAACACCATTTATCTATATAAAGTCTTTCCCAAAGGCGCTGCCATAAAACTCAGTGCACTAAAGTTATGGAGGCCATACAGATCAAGATGAAGGAACTAATGAGACCAGCCCTATGTCTTTTATAACCATTCCTGGATATTTAACTGGTTCCTGGCAGTGCCATTACCTGCCAGTTTCCCTGCAGAAGAGGCAGCAAATGCACTGCCCAATGGCTCCCTACTGTGGAGCCTGTGCCGCCCAGACCCAGAGAAGCCTCTTGGACACTGGCTGACAGGACGGCTCCTTGTGGTTTGTGTGCATATGTTCCGGCCACACTAAACTCACTTGTAAATATTTCTACTGTTTCCTTTTAGGAAGCCCAGGCTTGATATAAAATGTGGCTCTCTCGTGCTTGAGGCCATTAGGGTAAAGGCTGGTGTATCCCCACTTAAAGAGAGAAGGCAGGAAGACAGGCAGACTCTAGACACAGTCTGCCTCTCTTCCTGCCATCTGGTTAATGTAGGCCTGGCTGTTGGGAGAAAGGGGAGGCAGAGGGCCCAGGAGTCAAGCTGGAAGGGAAGGGTTGGCACGGGGGCACCCTCTCTAAAAGGGGTTCGAGTTCCCAAAATCAGCACTAACAGTGTGCTGCATGGTATTTATTCAAGGAGTAAATGTGAAATAATAGGATTTTAAAAATTAGTTGAATACTCTTAGGATTTGTGTATTTTATGTCAAGACATAGGAAGTTTAAAGTTCCTATGATAAATCACTAAACAGAAGATGCCTTCGCGTTACCCTCTGGAGACTTTTCTTCACCTACCCTTGGCAGTGACCACCTTCAGTGTCCAGTCCCACTCTGTTACATTCATTTCACATTGCTGATATGCTATCATCCCCCAAGCCTTCTCTTTTCAACCTGCTTCACTGCTTAAAAACCCCACTTGCTTTCAATGGTTTGTCGTTCTCTCTGACCTTCCCTACTCAGCACTCACCCGCTATAGGGCCAGCCAAGCGCCTTGCCACCTGCAGCCTAGTGCCGAGCCTATTGGAAAAGGTCTCCCACTCAGCCTCTGAGGCAATGCTTCTCTTCTCTTTCTACCAGTTTTTGAAACCTCTTCTCATTTCAGATTCTTCCAAATAAATGATAGTAGCAATATAGTAGCAACAAGCACTCATTTGTTACAAGTTTAGGGCAATGCTTTATATAAGATGGAACAGACCAGAAAGAGTCATACAAACAAAGAGAAGAGAAGATTGGGGCCTAGAAGAAAATAGAACACAGAGAATGCAAGCCTTCTACTTTCTATCACTTCTATTACTATAATATCCTCAAAACTGAGTGTGGAAGTAAAAAGTTTCTACACTAAGAAAGTTTATATAAATTTTATGAATTAACATTTTTTGGTAAAGTCAGAATGTTATACATAGAACAAAAGATATGCATAAGCAACAAATCATATTTGTGCAAGGCCCTGAAAGTCATGAATATTAGTAACAAATAAAAAAGCTTAATTCTGTAGCAGGCTGAGTAAAAACTTTAGTTTAGTATTCTAAGAAGCTCAGAACTGTAAACAACTCCTATACAAAAGCAGTAATGGCAGGCAGATGTGCATAGGAAACCTTGTGCTCCTGCTTGGCACATTATCTACTTTCTAATATGGTGAAATTAATACATTCATAAAACTATGTAAAAATATTGTATTTACAATAATGCCACAAAGGTGAACACAATAATCAGTGCACAGGCACACCCATTTACATCTTCAGCAAAGAAAGCTGCACCCCAACACTGCAGAACTGACAAAGAGCACTGGCTTCAATGAGTCACAAGTCACACCAGAACAGGCAGAAATTGCCCAGGTAAGATGCTCTTATTAAAGCTGGGACAGCAGGTTTAAGGCCGTCAAGTCCAAGCACTTACTCAAATTTTGCAGCACATTTATTTGTATTTGAATTATGTGACTTGTCTTCCAACTTGTGTTCTTAAACGTCTGTCTTTAAAAATCCAAAAGGAAAATACAGAAGGTATCAATACAATAAAGGGTCATTTAAATAAGAGCAGCATACAAAACTTTAATTACAAGGAAGTAAGGAAAACAAGAGCATTAAAGCTGAAAAACTTATTTGCTACTTGTTGAAGGCAGCCCTACCTCAGCTAGGCTTTATGTACAATTATTGTTAGGTCAATTACTTATGTTGCTGTTATATGCTCTTTGCATCAGTGCACTGTTAAACTAACCAAAACCTCTACACATGCATGTTTACCTTACAATAGTATCATTCACTACCACCACCTGCAAAGCTGTCAGACTCAAGTGACATCATGAGTAAAAGGAAACAGAAAGTAGGTAAATAGCAGGCAAGAATGCAAAGAAGTAGGAACCCTTGTACACAACTGGAGAAATTGTAAAAATGTTCCAGCTACTTTGGAAAAACAGTTCTTCAAATATAGAAGCACAGAATTGTGGAAAACAGCTTCTTCAACGAAGCAAAATTAGAATTGTGATGTTGTCTATGAAAGAGTGGTATCATGTCTTGGTGTATATCCTAAAGATTCAAAATATCTTTGTAAATAGTTATATCCATATTCTTTGTAGCATTGTGTACAATAGCCAAAGAGTGGAAGCAACACAAATATACCTATGAAAATGAGTAGATAAAGAAAATGGTATATAAACAGAGTAGAAGAGAGCCTTTAAAAATAAGCAAACCCTTGTTTGAAGAACACTGTTAAATCTTGAGTCACTGTGTTAAGGGAAACAAGCCGGCCACAGAAGAGCCCACACTGAATGAAGCTACTCCAGTGGAATCTTTAAAGCAGGAATACTCATGGAAGCATAGTAATAACAACAGTTATTAAGAGTAGGAGGGAAGGGGAATTGTTACTACAAATTAATAGCACAGGGTTGAAGTTTCACAAGATTCAAAACAGAGAGCTATTCTCAATGTGACTGTTTTACTCAGCTGCTATCTTGGCACAAGCCTAGAGTTATGGGGAAGAGGAAACCTCAGCTGAAGAACTGCCTCTGTCTTATACTGCAGCCATGTCTATGAGGCATTTTTTTCAAAGTTGCTAATCACTGTAAAGGGGACCAGCCCACTGTGTGTGGCGCCACCCTTAAATAGGTGGGCCTGGCCATAGTACGTGGTCTCTGCTTCATTTCTGTCTCCAGTTTCCAGCCTTAAATTTCCACCCTGGCTTCCCATGATGGTGGATTGTGAGCCATAAGCCAAACAGCTCATTTCCTCCCCAAGCAGGTTTCAGTAATGGTGTTTATCGTAGCGGCAGACAGCAAAGTAGGACAGTGCATGGCACTGCTAGACTCTGGTCAGAAACTGGCTAAGGTCTCAATCCAGTGCAGTGACAGCTTGTGAAACAGCCAACTGCCACACCTGTAATTCTTTCTTCAGATGACAATGGCCCCTCATTGTTGTCTCATATTCTGATTCTCAGTATAATTTTTGCAGGCTTGACTTAACACCCTGGCTAGATGGGTATGTTTTGATCTACTGGTGAAAGACAAGGTCAGGAATGAAGTTTGGAGGTTTGGAGGTTTTCTTTTAGTTTGTGAAATAAGCCAACCCTTTCTTGTCTTTGTGGGTTCATCTTTTATGCAAATAGTTTGAGAACCTACCTGCCACTGAGGGCTGGCTGGAGGAAACCTTTGCTCTGGTCAAAAACAAGGTCCATGGAAGTTGGTCCAGGAGCTTTTTATAGGCTGGGGAGAGGCCAATGGAGAGCATGGCTGCTATGCCTGGTGACTGCGTCTGAGGCTCCTGAACCTGTGTGAGGACCGAGTGCAGTAGCAGTACAGTGCCTGGAGCTTCAGTAGATGGGAGGTAAAAGCAGGGGCTCCCCAGAAGCTCCAGAGAGACCCTGTGCCAAACAGCAGGGAAGAAGACGGATGCCCAAGCTTGTTTTTCACCTCTGTGTGTGTCATGTCATGGCATGTATACATACAGGGGGAGGTATGTGTGCGTGCACACACACATACACAGAGGGGGCCAGTCAGAGAGAGATATGGGGGCCAGAGAGAGTGCAAGTGCATTTTATGGTAGATTTGTATGCTTGGGTATCAATTCTTGCTTATCAAATCAAGTCAAATAAAGTACCCATGAAGCAGAGACAAAAGGCATACAGTTTCTTTGGTGCTGAGCAGTTCAGGGTTCTGAGCATCTAATTTTCAATGCATGCAGTTCACTGCCGCTCTCAGCAAAATGGTTTATAGGAGTCTTAGGGGGAGAAGAAAGAAAAAAGGAAAAGGTGATCCAATTACCAAGAGGAGAGAATATATTATTTACAATGTGCAACTCGGTTAAATTATGGTTCTGTTAACCATAGAAAATGACAGAAAACAGAAACATCAGAGCAAATGAAACATTTTGGCTTTTCATTAATGATCTTGAATATAGGAAGTGTGCACAAGTTTAATTTTTTTCCTCTCTTTAAACATCACATGAGGCCTCCCCCCAGAGTAACAGTTTCACTTTGCAGAAAACTTTAAAAGCTAGTGTTGAGCTTCTGTCAGTAAATCACATATTACGGTTTCTAAGGCTGTTCTAAATCAACTTTAGATGTCATTTATTTCCTTGTGATTTCTTTCTATACGTGGAGATACTAGCTGATTTTAATTGTTCTCATTTGCAGGCCATAAGTATTGATGGACTGTGTCATTTATAGCACCCTGGTGGCACAGACTGTTATAGCAAGTTTGTCTAAGAACTCAACTACGTTAGGGAGGTGAATCTTCTCAAAGAGGCACACTGGCTATGAGCAAAGCAGATAAAGAGTATGCAAAAAGAGCTAGAAAACAGGCTGCAGAAGTCAGTGTGCTGGGGAGAGGGTGGCATTCTAGTGGGTCAAAGGTGTTGTCGACTAGGATAGCATTCCACAGGGAAAGCCCTCTGTTGGGCATTCCAGTGTCTCTCAGAAAGGAGCCATAACAAACAGCAAACAAATAGCAATAGCTCAGCTAGCAAGCATGACTTCGTGATGACTTTGTTTGGATTCTTTTTTACCCAACAATTGGAGAACACATATTCTTTTGAAGAGCCCATTTGATATTTAAAAACCTTTGTTATGGACCAGGCCACATCAAAAATTTCTGCACATTTCAGAAGGACCACACCAGGCACAGTCCATATTTTCCACTCAGGAAACAATAGTAATGATGTGGACAGCCCTCCCCCAAGCCTAACTACAACAGATATTTAGAATATTCTTTATAACTGTTGCTCCCATGGCTGCGTAATGTCCAGTCAGATACAGTAAAGTTCACTCATCTGAAGTGTACAGTTCGGCAGCTTGGGTGTATCCATTGAGTTATGTAATCATCAACACACCCTTGTCCATGTCTGCTGGCAAGCACCCCACTTCTCTCCCACAAAGCCTGGCAACTGTTAAACCCGCTTTCTGCCTCCTGGACAGCATGTGTCACCTAGAGACCCAGCCATGGTTAAAAGTAGTTCGGGACTCATATCCTCAACGTCTGTTCCCAAGCAGCAGGGAGAGAAGCTGGCAGCTTGCTTAGTGCAGGGTGATGGCTATGTGTTGAGGCCTCTGTGACAGTCCCTTTGAGGGAGCTAGCTGTGTGAGCTCACAGCTTCTGGCTTGAATAGTGAGAGCTGCTGTGACAGCAGCACCCAAGGGGCACAGGCGGTCTACTCCTTCTGTGGCCCTCGCTGCCTCTTCCATCAGTGTTTCCTGAGATACAGTCTTTGTAATAAAAAGGTAAATTAAGAGACTTTTCTGGATCAGCCTAACAAATACTCAAAGGCATAGAAAGGTCATAAGGCCCTCCAGTTTAGAGCCAGCCAGTCATAAACCACTCTATAGTGTGTGAAATGGAGTCAGAGCCCTGTCCTGTGGGACAGCTGACTTGGACCACAGCCATAACTGAATGGAACACACAACTGAGGGCTGAACAGTTGCTCCGTGAGCGGGGGAGACCATGTCTAGGATGAGAAACACTGTGACAAGGAATGGCTTTCTTCATGTCCAACCTGAACTACTCAATGCGTCACTTGCTAGGTCAGGCTTCTTCTGTCTGCTGTGCTGTCAGGATCTAGCCACACTGCAGCATACGTCAGCAGAGTTCCTCTACAGCCCACTGTGCGGTGAATTGCGTTCCATTTATGCTGCCACCCACTAGACGGCATGTGTACTAGTTCTCCCTTTTGACTCTTGTGAATAACACTCAGAAGTTTGTGTGTGAACATGTTTTTGTAACTGAAGTTAACGAGGAGGTTGTTTAACAATGGCAGACCCTTAGGAGTGAAGAGAGAGAGCGCGCTGCGCAGAGAAGCTACAAGTGCAGCCAGAGCTGCCTGCCGGCACCAAGGATAGGCTAGACTCATCTCTAAGACAGTCAGTTCAACTGTTCCCAGCAGCTCGAAGGGTTCAAATCAGTGTGTAAGAAAAGGCGCAACAAAATGAGCTAGAAGGATAGGAGACACAGGAAACAGATATACACTCCAAAGTTACAAAAACAAGAGTGAGGGCAGAACCCAACACTGACCAAATCAAAAGATTAAACCATTTATCTGGATTAAAACTCAGAGCTCCATCCTGGAAAGTTCTTCAAGCTCCATTGCAGGGAAAGGAAGTTAGTGAGATTTGCTCCATTGCAACAAGAGGTGAGAATTTCCTACACATCTGTCACCCCAATGATGAATTTGAAGTTTTTAACAAATTACCAAAGTTGACTCAACTAGATCACAAGAGTAGAAAATAACCTCAGAATTAAGGCCTCTCCACCTGCCATCTAATTCTTGAAAAGCTCCCCCCTCCTAAAGGAGCAAATATTATTACTGGCAACTTAAATGTCTCCAAAGCAAAGAGAAAGCTAGGAAACATCTAGGCCTAGTCAGCAGCAAGATTAACTATTATAACCCAAGCCAGATAAAAAAGCAACTAAAACAGCATTAACCATCTCACTTCTTACATAGATGCAAACCAAGTATAGAAAAGTGCTAACAGAACAGTATGCCATGGCAAGGTAAGTTTACTCTACGAAGACAAGGGTAGTGCAATATTAGGATATCAATGTAATCCACTAAGTTAATAGCAGAGAAAGACGAAACCCATCTGTCTATCTCCACATGTGATATGTCAGGACCAATGATATGTTTCCATAGAAAAATATCCAAGGCTGGTATGCTACTTTAGAAAGAATAGAGATTTGTTTAGTTGCTGGTTTTAGAAACTGAAAGCATAAGGTTGTCTAACTTGTTGGCCTCTGGTGAGGGCCTCATAGTAGATGACATTACAGTGATGAAAGCATACGCAGGAGAGTTCACACCAAGAGGCAGAAAATTGGGGACTTAGGGACTGGGCTTTTCTTTTTATAATGACTTACTTTTCTATGAACTAACTCAAGTCCTGTGAGAACTAAACCAATCCCTCCTATGGGCAGTAACTAAATAAGCTAGCTGTCATACACCACATTCTAGTCAACTATAGTGGATCCTCCAAGAACTACAATTAGGACTGCCATGTACCCAAAGAATTCTAAGTCTGTATACTGTGAAGATGGCTGCACTCCTGCGTTCACTGTTCCAATCAAGAACTAAGCTATGGAGTCAGCCTAGGTGCCCATCAGTGGATGAATGGAGGAAGTGTTAATACACCATAAAGACAATGAAGTTACCTCATTTGCAGAAAAAATAGATGGAACTAGACATCATTGTATTAAGTGGACTAAGTCAGATTCAAAGGGCAAACATGTTTTCTCCATATGCAGAACCTGAAATTTTAATAAAGGCCAGAAAGTAGGGGAAAGACAGTTTGGAAAGAAGAAAAGAACCAAGGGAGGAGTAGAGAAGGTAAGAATAGATAAATGGGGACATGATGTAAGTGCCTTATATGAGTATATGCATTTATCACAGTGGTACTCAGTGCTTCATCTAATTAGCATATGCTAATAATAACCCCCTAAAGATTTCATCACCCAACACTACAACACTGAGAACCAAGCTTCTTTGGGGGAACAGATTCATGCCATATACAATAGGAGATCTTTAGTAAGGTTAACTTTTCATTTTTCATTAGCATATGAAGCAACAAAATAAGTAATTTTCCCTATATAATAGCTCTAGTCATTATATAGTTATATGCAAAAGATACATTTTCCAATTGTATCACGATTTATAAAAATACAAGGTAAAAATAAATGAAAATATACATGAGGCAAGTGATGGAGCCTCACTGATATGCACAGTGCTACCAAGGGCTTGTTATTGAAGCAAAAGCTCTCTTCAGATTAACCTGGTAATCCTGTGCAGTCCCAATAAAATCTCAAGAGAACTCTTTAAAGCTTGAAAAGTTGTTTCTAAAGTTCACACAGAGGAGTAAATTAGCAGAGTAGCAAAGAAAGATTTTAAGAAGAGAAATAGAGAATGTTTGACTTGGCAGGTCTGTGAACATGTTAAGGAAATGCGTAAGTGGGTCCACATGCACACGAGGGTTTACCATGTGATGACAGCAGTGTTCAGACCAGCAGGAGAGGATAGGCTGTGCAAGACGTAGACTTGAGTCAGTTGGCAGTCCCTTTGGGAAAGCATGTATATTTAGATCCCTAATTCATACCACACACTGCATTTCAGATCTTTAAAATGGTAGAAGAAAATAAAGTAATATATTTTTATAGTCCTGGAGAAAGCCTTTAAAAACACGACAAGATGCCCTAAAGTCTTAAAATGTTCAGCAAATTCAGTTTCATGAACTCATGCTGGAAGAAACTATAAACAAAATTAAAGTATGGACAGCCAACTGGAGAGAATATGTGAAACACATGTAGCAAGTAAAGGGTTAAGATCAAACTTCACAGTGTTCCCTCAAACCCATAGGAAAGGTTTCTGCAGTGAAAAACCACCAGCACAACCTACCACAAAAGAAACACAAATGGCTGCTGCGGATATGGGTATGTTCCATTTCCATCAAGGGAACAAGTATTTAAGCAGATTGTTTTTGCATTCATTGGATTGTCACGGGCACATATTAAAATGATGGCCATGATCTTCTCCTCTGGGGAGTGTGTGGAAATTAGTGACATGGTTCCTGCATCATACTGGGTGCAGTATGGAGCCATTTGCAAGCAGACACAAAGCCAGGGCTGCTATCTCTGGGTTTGCTTGTGCTTTGAGAAGGCTCTAGAAGGGCAGCTGTCCCAGTGCTAACAGCAGTTCACCTGAGGGAAGTACTGGCAGCTCAGCTTCTAAGCTGATGTCGTTGGGTGACTTAGAGATTGTTAAATTCTTTACTGGAAAAATAAAAACAGCAAGTACTGCTTTGTTGCTTTAATTTTTTTCTTCACAGCTCATTATAGATCCCGATTGGAGCCCCCTCCCTCAACTCCCCCAGTCCCACCCTCCCTTTTCCCCTCACCCCCTTCCCATTGTCCACTGAAAGGGGGAGTTCTTCGCTATTGCCATCTGCTCATAACTTGTCACGTCTCATCAGGACTGTCTATATCCTCTTCCTCCATGGCTTGGCAAGGCCGCATCATCAGGGGTGAGTGAGCAAAGAGCAGTTGGCTGAGTTTGTGATAGAGCCTTTCAGAGGCCCTGTGTGGTAGGCTCCTGTCCTGTTCCCTGTTTTCTCCCTCCTCTGATGTCCATCCTCTTTACCTTTCTGAATGGGGATTGAGCATCTTAGCTAGAGTCCTCCTTCCTGATTAGCTTCCTTAGGTGTACAGATTTTAGTATGTTTAATGTCTACTTATAAGTGAGTATATATCATGTATATCTTTCTACTTCTGGGATATCTCACTCAGGATTATCTTTTCTAGATCCCACTGTTTGCCTGCAAATTTTATGATTTTCTTGTTTTTAGCTGCTGAGTAATATTCCATTGTGTAAATGTACCACGATTTCTCTATCCATTCCTCAGTTGAGGGACATCTAGGTTGTTTCCAGATTCTGGAAATTACAAATAAAGCTGCTACAAACATGGTTGAGCAAATGTCCTTGTTGTGTATTTGAGCATCTTTTGGATATATGCCTAGGAGTGGTATAGCTGGATCTTGAGGTAGCACTATTCCTAATTGTCTGAGAAAGCACCAGATTGCTTTCCAAAATGGTTGTACAAGTTTACATTCCCACCAGCAGTGGAGAAGGGTTCCCCTTTCTCCACATCTTCTCCAGCATGTGTTGTCACTTGATTTTTTGATCTTAGCCATTCTGACAGGTGTAAGGTGAAATCTCAGGGTCGTTTTGATTTGTATTTCCCTGATGACTAAGGACATTGAGCATTTCTTTAAGTGTTTCTCTGCCGTTTGATATTCCTCTCTTGAGAATTCTTCTTTAGGTCCGCCCCCCATTTTTAATTGGATTACTTGATTTGTTGCTGTTTAACTTCTTGAGTTCTTTATATATTTTAGATGTTAGCCCTCTGTCAGATAAAGGGTTGGTGAAGATCCTTTCCCAGTCTGTAGGCTGTCCTTTTGTTCTGATGACAATGTCCTTTGTTTTACAGAAGCTTTTCAGATTCATGAGGTCCCATTTATTTATTGTTGATCTTAGAGCCTGTGCTGTTGGTGTTCTGTTTAGGAAGTTGGGACAGACATCGGAAGAGGAAGAAAACAGGGAACAGGACAGAGCCTACCACAGAGGGCCTCTGAAAGACTACCCAGATGCATCTAAGAAGATGCTGAGACTCATAGCCAAACTTTGGGAAGAGCACAGGGAATCTTATGAATGAAGGCGGAGATAGAAAGACCTGGAGGGGACTAGAGCTCTACAAGGAGAGCAACAGAACCAAAAATTCTGGGCCCAGGGGTCTTTTCTAAGACTAATACACCAACCAAGGACAATTCAGGGAGAAAACCTAGAACCCCTGCAGAGATGTAGCCCATGGTAGCTCAGTGTTCAAGTGGGTTCCCTAGTATGGGGAACAGGGACTGTCTCTGATATGAACTCAGTGGCTGGCTCTTTGATCACCTCCCCCTGAAGGGGGAGCAGCCTTACCAGGCCACAGAGGAAGACAATACAGCCAGTCCTGATGAGACCTGATAAGCTAGGGTCAGATGGAAGGGGAGGAGGACCTCCCCTATTAGTAGACTAGGGAAAAGGCATGAGAGAAAAAGAGGGAGGGAGAGTGGGATTGGGAGGGGACACAGCTGGGATACAAAGTGAATAAATTGTAATAAATAAAAAATTTTAAAAACTCAAGTAGACAGTAAGTGAAAGACTCATATTTAAATATAGATTACAACCTCAGTCATGCTTTCTACAATGTGTTGTCATCTAACACGAACAAATAGATTATTTAATATTTCTATAATTTATTATAGAATCACTTCATACCATATTGTAGCTTCAAAATAATACTGAGAATAAAGTTTATCTATGTTTTTTTAAAAAAGTGAATAAAGTCAGACTTGGTGACATACACCTGTGATCCCTGCACTTGGGAAAGCAGAGGCAGGCGGATTTCTGTGCGTTTAAGGCCAGCCTTGTCTATAAAGCAAGTCCAGGATAGGCAAGGCTGCACAGAGGAACCCTGTCTTGAAAACAAACAAACAAATAAGTGAATAAAAGCCCCCTGGGAAGTGGTTCTGCTGTGGGACCCCATGCTCTCCTGACTCTCTATCTTTTGCACTTGCTTCTATGCTAAAGGTGCTCAAGTCAGCGTTGTTTCTTTTAAAAAATATATATTTATTTATTATGTATACAATATTCTGTCTGCATGTATGCCTCCTCACCAGAAGAGGGCACCAGATCTCATTATATGGTTGCTGGGAATTGAACTCAGGACCTCTGTAAGATTGATCAGTCAGTGCCCTTAACCACTGAGCCATCAGCCCCCAGAGTTGTTTCTGATGGTAAATAATGATCAGAATGATCCAGAATCCAGGAAGAGCATCAGAAAAATAGCTTCATCTCTGCTCAGCAGAATCTTTCCTTGCCTCCCTTGGGATGCTCCCTGTCCGCAGCATCCGCCTCATGGCTCTGTACAGGTTGACTTGTGAAAAAGATAGGAAGCAGTGAGGAGAGTTGATTTGGGGGGCTGGAGGCATTTAGCCACACACCTGCCCCATCCCTCCCACCCTGCCTCTCACCCTGGCTTTCCTTCTTTGAAGAGGCAAAATAAATGAGCTTCATTTATATCGCCTAATTTTCACCCTTCTCCAAGCCTTCTTCCTTCCTTCCTGCCCCTCAGGCCAGGCACTGGTCTCACCTCATTCACAGCTGGTGGCCCTTGTGTCAGAATTTTTTTTAAGGGTTAAACTTTTTCTCACTCCCTTTTCCGGTTGTTGGAAACATTAAAAGAAAAACTGAGAATAAATTGCTCAAATGGGTTCAAGAAGGCCGGCCGGCCCTTTGCACTCCTGTGACTGTGCAAACCCCTTTCCCCAGCAATTAAGTGGTATGTTGAGACCTTGGAATTGTGTGATGGTTCTCACCTTTTCCATTGTTCTGTCACACTGTTAGCGCCACCACAAATGAAATCATTTTTCATTACTATAGCTGCCTGCAGCCATAGCTTCAAAAAGGTCAGTCTTAATTAAAAACTACAGAAAAATACATTTTGAGAGTTTTTTCTTTTTGAAGAATAGCATATTAGCTTTCTTTGTAACTTCTGGTGTCTTGCTGAACCGTGGGAGAACAGGGACAGACGAATCCTTTGGTACTTCACTTCCTCCACATCAGCAAGTACAAGAATAGTGCAGAAGCTAGAGGGGACTCTCATCCCCATCCCACATCCTACTCCCTGCAGTCTGACATCTTGTCCCCAGGGCCTGGAGCATCTCTTACCGGTCTATCAACCCTCTGAAGAGCGGTAGGTAAGGTAGCCATCTTTATGCGACTCCTTTGTGCAGGGTGAAGGCTGGGATTGAAGGCTTGGCCTGAGGTTATTAGAAAGCTGTGAGGAGAGGGAGGAAAGTTGATAGAAAAGGAAGAAGGCAGGAATACCCAGAATGTCTAAGGTTTATTCATTTTGGTTTTCAGTGAGATGGGGCTTTACACATGCATTTTAAAGGTCAGTTTTGCACTATAGAATGTCAGTTTTCGGTTGCTATAAAGAGCACAGTTGAGCTGTTCTCGGTGTACTCGTAATGCTGAGCAGCCATTACCACTAAGTTCAGCACATTATCCATGAAGCAGTCACTCTGTTTGCCCCCACTCCAGCTCCTGCTGAGCCCAGTCTCTTCCTGTAGCACACTCGGTAGATGTGCTCTGTCTGCGTGGTTCATGTCAGTGGAATTCTGCTGTATGTTCTATCTTGTATCTTTCCCATAGCTTGTTCTCCAGGTCTGCCAGTGTTGTAGCTGCATGGGAACATCACGTCACAGTTAAACAGCATTCCAGTGTATGAATGTATCATGTTTAGCTTAGCCAGCAGGGTCAAGTTGACTTGGTTCTTCTCATTCTTCATTTACTCTAGATAGCACTGCTCTGAATATTTGTATGCAAACCTTTGACCATCTATTTTGAATTTACTATTTTAAATAACTAGAACTATGATTGTCAGGCATACAGAAGCTGTATAACTCTTTGAGGAGCTGCCAAACTATTTCCAAGAAAAGAAAAGAAAAGAAAAGAAAAATAAGAGCATTTTGAGATAAGTCTTGTTGTGTAGCCCAGGCGGGCCTTGGACTCATGATTCTTTTCCTCTGCATCCCGAGTGCTAGGAGTACTGATGGCACCACCATATTCCACAGAGCAGAAATCAACAATATAATATTTCTGAGGCTGTATTCAACTCACCATTCTTCTGTCTTAGGGTATGCCAGGCACTTGGCTGGACCATGAGATCACAAAGATGGATCAAAAGCAAGGCAAGGAGTTTGGGAATGAAGACAGAGTTGGGAGGGCAGAGGACACCAGTAGTGCTCTGGTCTTCGGAAGAGTTAACACTTAACCAGTAAGTCATCAAGAACAGGTCACAAGAGAAGAGACAGACCTACATTTGAAGCATTTGTGCATCCAGTGAGCACAGATCCTGGGATAAAGACACAAGCCCACCTCACTTGGAGTCACTGCATCCAAAGAGCTACCAGCCTGTCAGTTTTCTGGCTGTGTTGTCCATCCACTTTGTGATTAGTGCGAGCCTCCTTTGGTATTGGAACAAGCTTCTTGGTGAGGCTCAGGTCTTTACATAGGCTGTACCCTCTTTCTGCAGGGTGCTGGTACCACAGTAGACTAAGCATACGCTTACTAGAACACATGCCAGTGCATGGGAAGCAGCCCAGACAGCAGTTTTTGTTTAAAAAGCAACTCCCATCAAGCAGCAGTTGAAAAGACGGTATTTCTCTCTATGTGTACACATCTGCATTTTTTATAGGGTAAGTGGGTATTGGAAGAGAGACACATACATTTGAGTATGTGCATGCCTATATGTGCATGGAGGCCAGGAGGCAACCTTACCTGTCATTTCTTGGGTACCATCTGCCTTGTTCCTTGAGACAGGATCTTACTGGCCTTCATCTTGCCAAGTAGGCTAACATGGTTGGCCAGTGAGGGTCCCCTAGTCTCCCCGGCATTACTCCATGTGAGTGCTGATCCTCAAAGCCTCAAATCCTGGTGTCAAACACTCCACCAACTGAAGCATCTTCCCCATATTTGAGTGACTTTGCTTCTAGTATTGGAATCTTGGAAGTACCTTCAGCTGCTGCCATGCAAAGTGCTCTTTCAAACATTTTTCTATCCCCTCCAGACTCACAGTGCTTGGATGCCCCGTGTTTGTCAGGCTGATGGCCACGTTCCGTGCCAGCTCCCCGTCCTCTCCCTGCACTGTGACAGATGCAGGTGCTTGTCCTCCAGGGATCACACACTGCCTTGCCTAGCACATCACAGTTTGCTACTTCTCTCCTGATTCTTAATGGAGCACTGTTTCCCTTGAAAACCCACATTGTGTGTTTTCAGGACATTCTTTCTTTTGGTTTATATTTTCTTTTTTGCTTTCCCAGGAGAACTGTCTCTAACCCAGACCTTTATTCTCTTGTGTTGACTCTCCCACCTTGGACTGGGCTAGGGGACATTTGAGAACAGGACTTTTTCAGTGTGGTCTTGAAACTTGGTGTTTAACAGACTTATTTCTCCTTCGAGAGAGAAGGGCATCCTTTAGAAATCAAATGGGTGCTAAAGCAGCTTACCAAGTTGTCAGAGGCAGTAGTCGCCTTTATGTGCTTGAGAAACACTTTGTAGATGAGTGTGCAACATGAGCTCTCTGGACAAGTCTGTTGGCAAACAGCTGTGTTCTGAGGATTCCTTTCCCTGAAGACTGTTAATAAGGAGCAAGACAGTTCTTCCCTAGATGCTGGCCAGAAGACTCAGAAACAAAGCTCCTGACCCTGGTAGTACTATGGTCACAATCTACCAAATCAGATGATACAACACATCCACGTCTGTCCAGGTTGATGAGTGTCCACATAGACCCTGAGGGAACATGGATGTCTAGAAAAGCTGTGGGGCTTTGTGACTTCCTAAAAGCCTTAGGTCAGAAGGATGCTGGTTCTGGGATGCCCATAATTTTGCACCCTAGCAAAATTTATTTGCTTACATCTATCATCTTAAAAAAAAACTTATTAAGCCCATCTAAATTCAAGTCCAAGGAACCCCAAGTAAAGAAGGCTAATCATTTGGAGCAGTCTGATGAGGAAAGAGGGTAGTAAGCTTCCCTCTCCCACAACTAGCCAGCATCTCTTCTTGCACCAATGCAGTCATAGGCAAATGCCCAATAATCTCAACAGGTACACACAGGTGCACAGACACACACACACACACACAAACACACACACACGGCCTTGCTAGCTAGAAAGCTTCAAGTTGTAAGACACTTGCTTTGGCTTTATTCAAATCAGCTTTTATTATATACATTTTAATTTTAAAGTATTTAGCCATTTACCTCTAGAGTATCCAATAATCTGCAGCCCATGAGAGAAGTTGTGTATCTGAGAACCCTTTGTGTTCTACCCAATAGAATACAATAGTGTAGTTCTTACAGGATTTTCTTTCTTAATGGTACTGTTTTGTCTATGGCTGTACCACCCTGCACATGCCTGGTCTCTTCTGATAAGATTGTTTCGAGGCATATTAAATATACTTGCATACTTAATAATTAATATATATCCAGTATTACTTGTCTTTGATATCCAGAAGGGCTTGTGGAATCAAGTTTGATAGAGAACTATGCAGCATCCTCTTCTGAATTCTGTCTGGACCTCCTCCTTTGACTCCGGGAGATCCTGTATCACCATCATTTATTATTTTATCAAACCATTCTTTGTAGTTGGCATCTAAATTCTACATGTCCACAACTCAACTCTGATCCCTCAAATGCACACTGCCTGCTGCCTTCCAAAGCAATGGCAGTGACACCACCACCTGTCTGTCACTCAGCCCAGACTCCGGCTTCTTCCTGCTTGGCTTTGCCCAGCTGCTGCTTGCCTCAGCACGGTAGCACCAGGTGTCTACTCCAACCTTTCATCCTTGGCCAAAGACTTCTTTCCCACGGAGCTCTTCCCGCTCCTCTCGCTCGCTTTCTGAGAATACACAGAGGCCCTTCCCCCTTCAAGACTGATCTCTGCACAGGAGCAGAGCACGCCCTGGCACACAGTTGGCACTCAATAGGCTCTAGAATCAGTGAATAAATGAATAAAATAAATGCAGCCAGCTCCAGTTCATGTTAAACTTTAAGTGGAGATTGAAAAATACCAATATTTCATAAGATAGAAGCCTTTGTAAAAGTTGAATTTGCTTATAATGAAATTAATTTTTTTCTTTAATGTGTAAAGAATACCCTTTAATAATACTTTCAATTTGCATTATCTGGACTCTCAGCAGTTTTTTAATGGGTTGGAGTCTTCAGTTGGAAGACTTTCTGAAAGGCTAAATTTAATAACATAAGACCTGCCATTTCCATAGGGCTTGGAATAGATTCCAAAATGCCAGAGAAAATTAAATGCAAAAAACTCCAGTTAATTAGTTTTTCAGAATAAATTAATGTTTTAGGTATGACTTTAACTGACAAGAATAGTGAATTTCAAAGTTAGAACTGCCATCTTTTCCTGTCTGTATTTTGTACTATATTCAGTCATTCCATTATTTACCACCTGAATGGGGGGCATATACATAATGAATGTGAAAATAAAAAGTACAGTTGCTGTGATATTTTAGAGAATGAGATTGTTAGCAGTCATTTCAATTATATGATAATCCAAAAAATAATGTTATAGGTGAAAAGCAATCCTGAATGCATGAAAGATAGGAAGCTAGCTTTTCCATCTGAACTATGTTCCAGAAGCTCTCATGAGCCACAGCTGACATCTTAATAAAACTGCTGTGGAATCTTGGCCTGTATATTTTCATTCTATTTCATATCTTCTTTATTTTAGATACTCAAGCCTAGAAAAAGAATTTGAAAAAACTGCAACCATTCTTTTTTATGTCTTCTCATCTTTCTTCTTTTACTTCCTTAAACCCTAGTTATTGAGCTGAGAGGGTATTATATCCTTTGTGAAGGAGTATTGCAAGATAATGAGATATGTGTGTGTTCTTAGTTGGGTACCTGATACTAAGACCTTGTTAAAAAAAAAACAAAACAGTAGAATGTTCATGGTGGATTCTTGTTCCAAGAAGGTCTAGATAAATGCCTGAATCCATTTAAACCTTCATATTCTGTGATCTTGGGGCTGGGAGTGTAGCTTAATGGTGGGGTGCGTGCTTAGCCTTGATGGAGCCCTGGGCTAATGTCCAGCACCACATAATTTTTACAGGCCTCTTGTGATATGATATCACACATATGGTGCAATAAAAAAATTGTGTCTGCTTACATCTTAGCCCAATTTAATTTTTCAATATTATTTTTTAATTTGTAACATAAATATTTCAGTGTGGACATCTCACCAGTGCACTAGCTGAATAGTTAAAGGCTGTAAAGATACGTGTTTTATGTGTGCTGCCTCACCTGTACTGCATGTGGACAGTCAGGCTGAACAGATACTGACCTGCAGATGTATCCAACAAGCCTTTTGCTTCAAACTCCTGTCTGGTGCTTCTTGTGTTCTTACAAAAGTTGTGTGTAGGGGCTGCAGGTAATCAGAACCTTGGCTGGTTCTGGCTCTTGATTAGCCACGCAGTTGCTAATTAACTGCTGCTATAGGGATTTGGGCATGTGATGCGCATGCAGTTCTTGGGAACAGGAGTTTTAAACACTATTCTTAAGAAGTATAATTTTTTAGAAAAAAACATGGGCTAAACAGTTTTGGTTTTTTGTATTTAAAGTGAATATTATCTCCATTATTTATAAATACCCAAATGAAAACAAATTCATTAGCACCATTTCATTTTCTTTTATGTAGTCCAATTATGTAAACAAAATTACATGAATCATTTGCTTGACAAGTTCATTTCTACATTAGATTTACAATGTTGGAACCATAAAACTCTGAAAAATGAGTTTATATATCTACTAGATATACAAATACAAGCACAGTAAAGAGCTATTTACAAGGCTTTGTGGAGCTGGGGTTCTTACTGACCATGTTGATCTGATCCTTACAAGAACAGCTGCATAGTTCTTAGGTGAGCCTGTGTTTGGCTAAGTCAGTGAAACATGGGCACAAACAGTCTAAGTGTACTTAACTGAAAGAACTTGGCAACTTGGGATGGTCATGGCCTTAAGCTGTGTACATGCACAGACTGCACCTACAACTCCCATTCTTCCTGGTTCTTTTGTTTTGCTGTTGTTTGGTGGGCTATTTGCTTGCTTCTTTGTTTGTTTGTTCATACGTCAAGCTCCACCCCTGAGCTATAGACTCCTTTATTGTGTCCTTAGTGAGGCAGGGTCTCACTAAGTTTGCCAGGCTATCTTCAAACCCACTGAGTGGCTCAGGGAGGCCTTGAATTTGTGATCCTCTCACCTCGGCTGCTGGAGGACTTGGGATTGCAGACCTACGCCACCAGGCCTGGCTACCTGGTTTTAGAGTGGCATATTTACATTCTCAACTACTCTGTACCATTTGTAAAGATTATCATCTGATTCTATTGGATTGTAAAGCTTCTTGTTTTTCCTATTTAAATAAGAAGCTGTTGGAAGGGAGGGTGTAAAACTCTCCTCTGTGCTCCAAGCAAAGTGTAGGCACACATAGGTGGAGGAAGACACATGAGCTCTGCAGAAGTTGTGAGGAGGCACACTGTCAGATAACACCGTGACTGTGTTCAGGCCACAAGTGAGCCCCTGACTCAGTGGAAGGGTGCGCGTAACTGCAGGCTTTCAGACTGTCTTGGAGTTCATTGCAAATGCAAATGAGGCAACCTCACCATCCCACCCAACTCAGGAAAGGGGAATGCTGTGGAATTTAAAGAGTTATTTTTGACTCACTAAGTTGTACCTGTGCCCAGTGGGCTGAGATAAAAGAAATAGACACACAGCTGCACTGGGAAGATCCTGTCCCCCTCTTTCAGGAGAGGAAGAAATGCCTCTTCCAAAACCATGTAACGGATCACTAGATATGGGAATGCACGCTCTGGCCTCATGGTCACCCCTCCACCTCTCTCCTTCCCTGAGGTCTGCTCCATGTTTCTTTTAAAAATCTGTTTGTTGTCATTTTTATTTTAAGTGGATGGATGTTTTGCCTACGTGTGTCCCTGGCACCCAGAGAAGCCAGAAGAGGGCATCAGCTCCCCTGGAACTGGAGTTAAAGCTGGATGTGACCCAGCATGGGAGCGCTAGGAAATAATGCTGGATATTCTGGAGAGCAGTGAATGCTCTTACCCGCTGAGCCGCCTCTCTAGCCCCCTAAGCATGAAACTGGACTAAGACTACATGTGCAAAACAGTCACTACAGAGCTGTCTGAGAATTACACTAATAACTGGTGTTATTTGTACATCCCAGAAAACTGAAAAATAAAAAAGTAACAGCTTTCTGACTGCACCTCTGGGATGTGACATTCCAGTTCATCTGCACTCTACCTCATTGCTGAGGCATCTTCAGGAAGACAGAGCATTAAAGCTTCTGGAGACAAGGAGTCTTGCTGCTGCTTCTTCTGCAGTCGCCATGACTATTTGCAGCCAGAGGTGGGTAGAGGCTGAATGGGGCCTGCATGAACTGCAGTAAGTGTCGAACAGATGGCTGGCTCTTGCTACACGCTAAGGATTCTCTCAGCCATCTGTTTAGGCCCCAGACCCAGCATCTTCCTAAGGTACCCCAGGCAGGTAGCCTGTACCCAGTGGGTAATGGAACCTAGATATCAAATGTGTGCTGTCACCAGCCGTGTGAAAAAGAAAGCTTGTCCTGTACTGCAGATATGTGTTTGAGGGTTGCTGTCATGCCTGCTGTGCAGTATTTACTGTCCAGATAACGGATATTCTTCCCAGTTGCTTCTCTCCATCCCTACTTATTTCTCTCTACTGCAGGAGCTCAGCCTTACCCTGGCATTCCACATCCTGGAGTACTAAGGCAGAGTTATAATTTCTGGGTGTCAGAATGGTAGGAGGCAGCTAAAAGTCAATGGTGACATCAGTAAGCAGCCTTCCTTCCTTCCTGTTTGACATGAGGTGTTAGGATATTTTGAGCAAGTTCCAGAATGCCCTGTGTTCCACAAGCAAGTCTCAGTATCCTTGAACAAGGATGCATGCTCTGAACAGCATTAAGAGATTCTCTTTGTCCAGAGCCATCTTGAGAAACGACCTGCTTCTGCTGAGCATGGTCACTTGCATTCTGGTAGTCTCTACAAAATGAGTGGAGCTGGTGGCCCTGCGCACAGCTTGATGCTGCTGGCACACTTGACGATTGTAAATGGCCCTGGTTACAATATAAAACTTATGAAGAGCTTCATTCCAGAAGTCAAATGAGCTTTAGTTTGTCTGTGTACTGGTATCTTCTCTCTGCCTGTAGTTCACAGCAGAAGTCAAGGCTGCTGTCCAGCAGACTTCAGTGCATGGTGGAGTTTTAAGTGTTGCAAAGAACCATTTGTTAAATGGCTGACTTTGCAAAGATGTTACTTTTGCTTCCTCTCACATTGATGCAGTGAGACAAAATTAGAGCTGTGATGTCTAACACTGTACTTACTTTATTTTCATATGTTTATTGTTGTGGTGTCTGTGGTCTGATGGCAAGCTTTAAGTTGCTGCTCTGTTGAAAATTGAACCCAAGAATTGTTCACAGTGATAGTTAAAAAGTTAGTTGGTTTTCAAAGCCCTGAAGGAAACTACCCATTCTGTGCTCACTAGTGAGTACTTGGTAATGCTTTTAAAGGAGAGTCTACTTTTTCTATCTGTAATTTATTCTCCAACCTCTATACCTGTTCCTTGTCCCAGAAGTAAATCAAGAGGCAGAATGCCTCACTCTTGCAGTCAGCTGCTAGAAGGAAAAACATCGTCTTAACTGAGTGGATTATTTGTATTTATGAGTTTACATTCTCTGAAAATATTTTTTTCTGAAAAAGTTATTTTTGATGGTACTCTTTTTAATTCTTTAAAGTTCTTAAATTTCTCATTTGTAGGCACTTCTTAAAAATTCCTCTCTCTTAGCTTGTCATTTACAAGCTGGACATTTCTCTTTATATGTATATATGTTATTTCAGAGACAGCAGTGGGCCTACCTCACAGCCTCACCCTCATCACATCCCCTGCATAAGGGCTGAGGTGATGTTTCTGTGCAGCCTGCTAGTGTGTGTGAATAGCCACACTGCAGAAGATGTGATGTTTATCATTTGTCCCATAGCAGATTCTTTTCTGAACAAACAAGAAAAACTGTTTATGATATGTTGTTGCCCTGTGAGGAGAAGGATGGTGTCATTGTGTGTTTTGTAAAAAAAAAAAAAAAAAGTCAGATTGGGTTTAGCAACAAGCACATAATCTACACATAAGAGTCAGTATGGCTCAAGCTTGAATTGACTTCTCATTGTTCATCTCTGAGCTAGACACAAAATTGTGTCTTTTGTCAGTCCTTTCTGGAAGGAGGTGGGGTTAGGAGTAAGGAGATTGTCTTCTGTACTGGGCATTATGAGTGTGACACTGTGAATAGTTAAGTGCTATGCCGTAAAGGTACATGGTGTGTATAGGTACTATCTAGTTTGATGTCCTGATTCATCTGTGACCGACCACCTCAAAGCTACCTATAGCATTCAAAAGAGTAAGTCACAGGATGTACATACAGTACCAGAGAAATAGAAGGGGCTCTTGTGTTTCTGAATGTTCTTTACCTTGCTGCTTGTCATAAAGGGGTGGTAATCCAATGAGAGCATCTTTTGGGGCTTGGTAGAATAGGGCAAAGCCTGTCCTAACCTTCACATATCCTATCCTTACCAAGTTCATTAACTCATGTCATTTGAATAAGGTTCTATATAAGCATTATTGTAGAGAGGGAGGCTTGCCTTAAGGCAGTACATAAAATAACTTGAAATGTATTATTTAAAAAAACAAAGTCAAAGGGAATCCTTTTGGGGTGAAATTCTAGTATTCCTATATGCCAGGACTAGTTGGTTTGGAAAGAATTAAAAACCTTTGTATATAGTTTTAGGTTTCAAAATCAGGAGTTGGGGCAGTGGGGTTTGTTGTAGTGTGTTCCCTTTGGGTTTCTATCAAGCCCTCAAGTCAGTATTGGCATGAGGAGCTGATCTGTTGGGGCTTCATTAGCTGGGGTGCCTTGTGACCATTTGGCAGTAACTACTCAAAATGCAACTTCTAAGCCTTCACTGTCCTCCCTTTCCTGGATTCTGTCTCCTGTACAACTTGGGTTTACATGTCTCTGACTATGGCTTTGTCAGCACTGTTGCTGTTGTCCTCAGACACTCTGCTAGTCCAACAAACCAGATTCCAAATTCGGTCTTCCTTTTCAGTCTCTGGGAATGCGTTTGCCTTCTGAACACCTGATGCCGTAATCAGCAGTCAGTGACTGCACAGTCTCATGCTCACACAGGTCAGCTTTCTTTTTTTAAGAACCAAGCACTTTGCTGTATCATGTGGGGAAAATGAAGAAAGAGGCTCTCACCATTGAGACTGCTTTCTAACACAGTCCACACTTTGTTGAGTTGGGTTTGGGAAGTGCAGTGGAAAATAAAGGCAAATCAGGCAGTGACCAAGAAGAAATAACAGCACACGTTTTTGTCTCAGATGCCTCTACAGGCTGAGGCGTAGATGGCTGGGCCTGGGTTGGGAAGACAGAGGCATATCAAGGGAAGCAGTGGGATCTGTATTCAGTGTGCAAGGTCGGGTCAAAGGACAGACCTTTTGTGAGAATGTTGCATCCAGGCAGCCCTGGCCCCTGCCTGTCCTTTCCCCAGGCAGCCTTACCTCAGCTCCAACATGCAAAGCCCCAGCCTTTTTGTGTGGCTCAAAGGCCTCTCTTGAAAGGCAGGAATCACAGAGGCAGTTCAGCTGCTTCAGAATGGCCCTACCCAGATTCTAAACATATGGGACAAACTGCCGTTAAAGTGAAGATAAGGTTTCACCCATCAGAAACACGAGAGCAATTTGATCTATCTAGTGAAGTGGTGGCCTAACTCTCACAAACTGTCACTCCCACCAGCAGGGTAAAATGTGCTGTTTCCCCGAATGCCAGAGCAGGGAAGTTCTCCAGGCAGGCACAGCCAAGCAGCTCTGCTTCTTTCTTGGATTCCCAAACTATAAGACATATTTGCTGTCTGTGGTTCTTATAAAGAATGTCCAGAAATTTAAAAAATATTTCAAACTACAGGACTATTTACTAAGTCCTTAGTCTGGTTCTTTTAGATGATGCATATTTTCTTTCTTTGGTTTAAATGTAAAGGTAAGTATTTATTCATGTGTGTGTGTGCATGTGAGAAACGGAGTGTGTGCATGCATGTGTGTGCATGCATGTGTGTGTGCATTTGTGTGCATGCATGTGTGTATGCAGGTATGTATACATGTGGAAGTCAGAGGTCAGCATCAGGTATCTTCCTGTGTTCTTCTCAGTGACCTGGAACTGGATGTTTTAGCTAGCCTGGCCAGCTGGCAAGCCACTTGGATCTATCTGTCTCCACAATGTAGCACTGAGGCTAACTACATGTAACATGGCTTCTGCATGGGTGCTAGAAATATGAACTTGGGTCCTCGTGTACACACTGAGGACTTTACCCACCGATCCATCTCCCCAGTCTTTCCTTATTCTTACAGAGAATTCACGGTGCCCTTTTGTACGTTACAGAGAGGGAAAGGAGAAGGCAAACATGAAGCAAAGGGGCAATTGTGTTGTGACTACTTTGCTTTGTGCATGCTGTTTTGTATGTCCAGGAGAAACTTTTATAAACAGGTCATAAATACTGCCTTTAGAACTTATTTTAGATTTGCTGTACAGTTTAGAAAGAGAAGCAACCCCTTCTCTCCTGGTTATATAAAGAGAGACTTTCAACAGTACAAGAAAAGCAGAACTTTCCTCCTGCAGAAGGGATGGAGTTCAGGCAGACTTGGAACATAGCTAGAATCCTATCACTGGAAGGGTACAGGTGGGGGGACGATGCATTCAGGGCCAGCTTGGTCTATACAGTGAATTCCAAGGTAGCCAAGGCTTCATAGCTAATCGGACTCTCATTGTCTTTCTGTCTATAAACAAACAAACAAATAAATAAATATCCTGCTATAAATCCCAAAGGACAAAGCTTGGGCATATGCCTTATCCCATGGTCTTCAATAAAGTTTGGATGCCTATTTTTTTAAAGTGGAAACATTACACAGTATGAACACATGAATTTTTAAAACTGTTGACTGCTGCAGGAAAGTGCCAGTACCCAGAGAAAGGTTCTCACTGTGTCACTAACTCCTCCTGGCCTCCGCTTCCCATCCTTAGAAGGTTCTCACTGTGTCACTAATTCCTCCTGGCCTCCACTTCCCATTCTTAGCAGCAATCAACCTAGAGGGCAAGGGGCTGGGGAATGGGGTTATCTTCCCACAGAACTCCTTCTTTTAGTAACCCCATCTTTTTTTGTTCAGTATCCAGCCTCCTCCATATACCAGTGTTTGCTTTTTGTGAATATCCACAGTGCAGCTTCTCAGGCAAAAGTGCCCATCAAGAAAACACTGCCCAACTTCTCGTTCCCACATCCACTTCACAAGACTCCTCTTTCCTAAGGTGATTTCTTTTGGGAGAGGGGTGTCTAATGCATGCAGATGACCTCAGTAGAGGAGACTGGAGGAAGAGGCGGGCCTGAGCTGGACACCCTGCTATCTCTGAAGGGCTTAGCAGTCAGCGGACTGCAGGGACTTTAGGAGATGTTTACATGAAGTTGATAGAAACATGTTTCATGTGGAGTAACCAAGCTTTGCCAAGAATAGGTAGTCTGGGTAATTGATGCGGTGCTTGTGGACTTTTAACGGCAACTGTGCCCTTGTTGGTATGAATCATAACACAAGAATGAAAATGATGAATATATTCGTCTGAAGAGATCATGAAGTTTGCATCTTCTCTGTCCCGAGGGCAGTTAGGCCATGCTTGACAGTCTTCTTAGTAAATGTTTATGAACTACTTTTGGTGAGGACCAAAATAGAAATCAAAACTTTTATTATCTTTCCCCAAAACCAAAGGACAGAGAGACATTATTTAAAGTTAAAGTGTTAAACCAACACAAAGATAAATAAAAACTATTTTAAAGTAAGATGAAAACTGACAACCTGGACTTTACATTATAAATAGTAGGAAGGTTCATAGTAACTCACACATTGTTTTTAGTGGTGCGGGTGTCAGTCTGACAAGTAGATAAAGTGAAGTTTACAAGATCTTCCCTCCTCTCTTTCAAAGGGAATAAAGAGGGCCAGCAGCCCTATTTCTGCAGAGCCTTCCATAGCAAGTCACTTACCTTGGAGACTCACCTGCATGTGCCTTGTTGCTTTTCTCAGGAATGCACTGTTGTATCTTAGTTTCAAAAGTTCTATAATTGCAATGGCCAGACCAAAAGTTTCCAGGTCTTCCCTTTTGGACTTGGCTCCAGAAACCCTTCCTGTGAAGGACATTTAAAACTGTTTATCTCTTACTCCTGTCTACGCTGGCTTGTTTGTGCTTTCCACAAGCCTATAAAACTCAGCTGCATCACAGTCAGAACAGAGGCCACCTTCTGTATGTTTAAACTGAATACTCCTTTTCTGTTCTTTAAAAATATGCTCGCCCAGCACAACTCCTCTAGGACTCTTTCTTCTGGTTGGTTCAGATCTACAATCAGAGGGTACCATCTGCAGAGTCACTGTCGTTATTGGCTGCATGTCATCTGCTTACATGCATTTACATTTATCTAATAAACCAGGCTACAGTGTTAACTCACTGCCTTTGGGATTTTGAAAGTTAAGATGCTTGAAATGAATACTCTCGAGGTCCAGCTGTAGTTAAGTGCTGCTTAACTTAGACATGGACTACATACTTTCTGTCATCTGACCTTCTGCTTTATCCCTGTGATCTGCTTCCTCCTAGAAATGAACTACCTGGGTACTGATGGTACCCGTCTTCACTTTTCCAGCAAATTTGATACTGATTATTTCAAATGAATGTAACAAATTGAGCATGTTGGTACATGCTTGTAATCCTCTTAGGACAAAACCTGAGCTACATGGTAAAGCCTTTCTCAAAAAAATAACACATAAATAAGTAAATAAATTTATTTGTTTATTTTTAAAGATCTTGCTCAAATGAAAATAACAAAAGCAGCCAGTCTACTAGTGGTGGCACGTGCCTTTAATTGCACCAGAGGCAGAGGCAGGCAGATCTCTGAGTTTGAGGCTAGCTTGGTCTATAAAGGAGTTCTAGGACATCCAAGAATACACAAAGAAACCCTGTCTTGATAAACAAAAATAACATAACCAAAGTAACAATACTTCTTTTATAAGGCTTATTAAAGTATAAGAAACTATCTAAACATGGGTTAAAATTTCTTACCTATTTCATTTGTCTGAATGATTTAAAATAGTCTTTTTTTTATGTCATGCATGGTTTCCTGGGAATTCTACAGCCTTCCCACTGTCGTCTGTCCTTCTCTACCTGGGTCTTTCTGTCATCTGCATCCATTTTTATCTACCATGCATCTGCTTAGGATAACGAACGCTGTTGGTCACTGCATGGAGACTTCCCATATGATTCCACAATGTTCTGCAAGCGCATGGTTGATAGCTGCTTACTCAACTGTGGTTTTTAGGGCTTGATTTTCACCTGTTGGCAGTTTCTTTTAAGAAAAAAAGTGTGATGTGTCCACTAACACTTGGCTGCCCTGTCTCACTCTCATTCTTTCTCCTTCACCTTAAGGTGATCAGGTTTCTCCCAGAACTTACAGAGTGAGGCACTGCTGTGTTACATAATGATCCAGCAGAAAGTGAGTCCTTAGTGTCTTAGGAAGGAACTGACTTGGCAGAACATGGGAAGAGAGGATCCTGAGCTAGGAACCATTTTCCTCCCTGTGGCCAGCTTCTAAAATGACCTTGACATAATCCTTTGAATTATTGGGGAAAATTCAAAGTCATCATGTCTGGAACTTGAGTATTAACAAAAAATGTCTACATGGTTTTGTTTTAAGTTAGGCATATTAATTGTATTAAATCTTTTACAAAATAACTTTTGTCCTAGTATGAAGAAGTAAATTTAAGGAACTCAGGCACTTCTGTTGCCAAATGGGAAATCATTCTTTTTAATTTAAACTTTGCATCTTAATTTAAGTAACATAAAATTTTTTGTTTATTATCAGTCTATTCCTAAACATAGGAAAAAGTCCACAATAGCAAAATATTGTCTGAATTTTAAATTCCCTTCTATGAACCATCACCTGAGGACAATGACTGACATAATCATAGATGCCTAGTACCTACTGTTGAATGATGAGTGGATGAACAAATGAATGAATGAATGAATGAATGAATGAATGAATGAATGAATGAATGTTTGATATTATTCACCATTGCTAATAGTGTTGCTAAGACAATGAAGACATTCTGAAGATGCCAGATCTATTATTACAGTTAAGTGCACTAACACTTGTTTTTAAATTTTTATTTGCATTTGCTAATGAGTGGGTACATTTTTGATACATGCTTCAGGCAGAATACTTGTTTTATATAGAAGTTGAAATTGGAATGGAAAGGTGGTAAAGAAGAGTTTCACAGCATATTGTTGTATTTGGTCAATTAAATGGATAGGTTTAATACTGAATACTGTGTGCCTTTAAAAATATAATCACAGGATAAGCTTGGTGGCATATGCCCTTAATTCTAGCACTCTGGAGGCAAAGGCATGACTATCTTTACTGTTTTGAGACTAGCCTGATCTACATAGTGAGTTTCAGGCTAGCCAGGAACCCTAAGACCCTGCCTCAAAATAAAGACAGACAGACAGAAAGAGAGAGAGAGAGAGAGAGAGAGAGAAAAGCAAAGAAGAATGAAAGATAAAGCCATAGTGTGGTTTGTGTCATTTTGAAAAGTAGCAACTTGTGGTTAAATAAATCCACAGACAGAAATCACTTAAATTTCTCCATTTTGATATTTTTCAAGCACCTCCCACTTAATGAGAATGAGAATAGCCTCCATGGGCTCATATGTTTAAAGGCTTGGTCCCTAGTTAGTGGAACTTTTTGGGAAGGATTAGTAGGTGTGGCCTTGTTGGAGGAGGTGTGTCACTGGGTGGGTGTTGAAGTTTAAAACGTCCACTCCAGTCTTAGTCTCACTCTCTGCCTCCATCTTACGGATCCGATGTGAGCTCTCCACTGCTCACTGCTCCAGAGCCATACATGCCTGCCTGCTGCCATGCTCCCAGCCATGATATTCATGGACTCACCTTCTGGACGATAAACAAGCCCCCAGTGAAATGCTTTGTTTTGTGTTGCCTTGGCCACAGTGTCTATTTATAGTAACTAACACAGGTCCTATGGTAGTTTTAATGAACACATGCTTCTTCTTTGGTAGATGCTACAATCAACAGAATAGCAGAGTTCTTGAAGTAAAATGGTTTTCTGACTATTTAGGTCCTTTTGGGTCTCCTGAATAAATACTGTTTTGAAGAGGATAGGTTTTTACTTTGTACTGAACCTGGCCCCATTTCAGTAAAGGTACTTCAAAAACTTTGCAGTTCTGGAAAACACATTTCCTAATAAAAGAACTGGAAATGCATAGACTATATAAAATTCCATTGTAATGTCACTCTCTATAATAACCTGGATTTAGCAACTGGTTCATTCAGAAGCTACATGATACTTGTTCAGAGAAAAGCACATGGCCCTGCCTCCCTGTTTCCATTGCAAAAGCAAGCAAACAAAAGAGGCTCAGGCCCGAAGCTAAGCCGCCCACCAGCTATATTTCCCTGGATGAGCCCTTTGCATCCATGTACTCTGATTTTCTTAATTCTCTTTGCAGGATAGTCACAATGCTGAACATAGGTGAGCCCAAAGCCTAATTAAAAACAATCCCTAACGACATCTTTACTTTCTCTTTCATGTATTTGGTATCTGGAGTTTCAGCAAATCAGTTTCTCAGATGATCATACTCTTGTTATACTCCAAGCACATCCCCCTTTCTCTGCTCTTCAAAGGCCCTGGCTAGGGATTTAGTGAACATTTCCCAGCTTTGTCATTTCAGAGACAGTAAAATTTTTGTAATAGTGATGTGTTGAATCAACCCATTAATGTTCTTTATTTTTGATAATGAAAAACTTCAAAAAAAATCTCCTATCAAGCATGTCACAAAAGGAAGGCTATTTTAATAACTGACAGAGAATGTGACCTGTAAATAAGCGCCATTCTAGTGAGTGTTATCTTCTGTCGGATGTCAGAAGGCCGGGTTGGTGCTGAAGAGACAGTCTTCCCTCCTTTGTGACAGGAGCAACACTACCTTATTCCCAAGGGAGCCCCCTTCTCTCAGGGCAGCCCCCAAAGTGGGCACAGGCTGAGACTAAGCATCCAGGCTTCCTGTTCCTTTGGGGAGGGGAGGGGACCTCAACCCTCCTAACAGGCTACCTCAGCTGTTACCATTTAGGGGCCTAGTCTGTGCTGAGCCCAGAGCTTGGAGCCCTAAATGTCTATAAATTAGAGAGTCTGTTTTTAAACATGGGTAATGGAAAAAGACACACTAGAGAATAGGAGGGAAGGTGTGAAGGCCACTCAGTGCAGCAAATCAAATGAGCTTCTGACCTGACACAGTGGAAACCCGAGGTAAGGAGCACAGTGAATTCTGTGGCTTATGCAGGACTATCATGAACCTCGCTGTCAGCCAATCCGACAAGAGGCTCACTTTCATCGCCAGCCCCACTGGCTCCAGAGATAATTTGGGTTCTGTTCAGTTAAAAGAGACAACTGGGTCTGGGGTTCTGGGTTAGGGACCAATGTTGTATTTAAACTCTGGCTAGTCTCTATTAGAAATACTCTTTTTTTCCAAATCCCCTTTTGGTGAATGTACAAAAGTAAAAATGCTTCCTGACTGCTAGGATAAAGTATAGCTCTGTTTGCAAACTTGCAAAGAACAAAAGCAGCCTGTGCAAGGTATTTTAGGTAGTGACACAGTGGTGTCCTCATTGGCTGGCTGCTGGGCTTCATACCTGAGGAACTCAGGACCAATGCCATTAGCAGACAATTCAAATGCACATGATAGGGCACTTCAGCTTCTAAGTGGAAGCTGGGGTTTTGGTAGAAAAGACCCAACAGATGTTCACACAGCAGGGTATGTTCAAGCCGCCAGAGCCAGGGACTATCCATTTGAAGCCCAGATACTTTGCTAAGGTTTCTAGGAGCTGTAGTGTATTCCTTCCTCATACTTCTGTGTTCCTCTGTGAGGAGACTGTGTTCCAGGCCCTGGATCTAGAAGTGACATGCAAGGCAGGCTGCCTGTTCTAGCTTGCTCACTCCAGAGATATAACAGGTCTAGCTTGGACTGGCTCTGCACTTCAGAGAAAACTCTGTTTATAATTTTCCTAACCTTGTGTCATGTTTTCTTAGATTCATCTTGAGAAGCTATTCTTTGCTGTTAGCACCAACATAAGTTTATAAGCCTGGGGACAGGCACAGCAAGGTCTCTAGGATAAGGTAATCTATGCCCCAAGCAGGAGGGTAAACAGCCTTCATGGCTGTGGTAACCATGGGCTGATTCCCCCAGCCCCGTCAGGGCTACACATTTGTTTTAATGTAATTATTACTTGTACCCCTTTTCAGTCTTAGAGGTACCCTAGGAGTTTGGAAGATGAAGTACATGGCTAAGCTACTCAGAATGACTGACATATAACCCCCCAACACTTACCCGGATTTGATGGAGTTTGGTCTCAGAGTAACAACAGTGTGCGCTTAAATAACAGCTCCTCACATCTCTTCTATACCAGAGGCCAACACAGAAGTTGATCTAGAACTTGGGGCTTCTGAAACCTGGTCAAAGATCCATCTATTTTACTGCAGCCTCATAAAACCATATTGACAAGACCAAACACATTACCATGCCAGAAATGCAGCATTGGGGTTGAGGGTATAATTTTATAATCTGAGTGTTTTTGACTGGTGATATAAAATGAGACATCTTAATTTTTTGTGGTAACGTGGCCAGCCCAACCAGAAGATATGACTCATCCCAGGCTGTATTGTGTGTCCCTAAGGTCACATTGACAACTCATTATTAGGTTTTTACTGAACGTTTGCTGGCTTCCCACCACCTGAAAGTTAAGCCACTGTAAGTGGAAGACCATCTGTAGAATTCCATTCCTAATCTTGGTCTCTCTATTTATTTTTGAGATTTATTTTTATTTTGTGTATGAATGTTTTGCCTGCATATATATCTGTACACCACATATGTGCTTAGTACCCACAGAAGCCAGAAGATGATATTGGATCCCATGGAACTCAGATTGTATAGTTGTGAGCCACCATGTGAGTACTGGGAACTGGCCCTGGGTCCTCTGGAATAATAATCACTGCTCTTAACCTCTCTAGCCACCACCTCCTTTCAAATTTCTATGTATGTCTAGGTGTGTGCATGCACAAAAGTGTGAGAGTATCCATGAAAACCAAAAGAGTGTTGGATCCCCTTGACTTGGTATTTCATGCAGCTGTGAGCCACCTAATGTGGGTGCTAAGAACCAAAGTGAGGTCTTCTACAGGCACTCTTGGCCACTGAGCCATGTGTGTAGCCTCCCACTCCCCACACTGGCATTTTAACCAATCATTGGCAAGCATGTGGTCTTCTAGTTTGAAAACGTTTGTTTTCAAATAACGTATAAAGTCAGGCTTGGGCTTGAAACTTAGCCATTTAGGATAAGATAAGACAGTTGTTATTTTCCAGAATTTTATTAGATTGTTGAGGACCCACACATCTTTTTCTTGTGGTGATTCTTTTTTTTTAAGATTTATTTATTTATTTATTATGTTCTGTCTGCATGCCAGACGAGGACACCCGATCCCATTATAGATGGCTGTGAGCCATGATGTGGTTGCTGGGAATTGAACTCAGGACCTTTGGAAGAGCAGCCAGTGTTCTTAACCTCTGAGCCATCCCTCCAGCCCTTGTGGTGATTCTTGTAAAGATTCTTGTATAGTATTGCTTAACAGAATTCATTAGATAGACTAAAAGTTTGATGTAGTTTCTGTTACTCAGAGCTTTAAGGGGAAAAGAATGTTAAGTGGATTATGAGAACTAATGTTTTCAACTGTGTCAGTTTTAAGTGGCATTTCTTCAGCAAAGACATGACAAAGTAGGTAGCCCCCAAGTGGCAGGAAATGAGGTCAAACAAAAACATTGCTGGCAGTTGAAGCATCAAGTAGACATGATTCTTAAGTGATGAAGTCAAGACAGTGGTTATAGGAAGGTGATATGGGATGACCCTATATCTGTCCTGTTTTTCTGGCCCAGAGAAGTACTGGGGCTGTTGCTATTGTCAGTGATTTCCTGTGGCCAAGGCTTCCTCAAAAGAGCATTAGCTGTCTTGCAAAAAAAAAAAAAAAAAGGAAGCCTGTCCTGTGATTCAGCTAGATGCTTTAGGAGGCAGTTGTTCAGGAAATGTGGAGAAGAGTTGACCATTACCTCCTGACCCTCTAACTTCACCTCTGTACCTTTTAAAGCAGCTCTATATTAGATCAACAGTGTTTCTCCAATAATGCAAACTCCAGAATTCTAGGTTTGTTACTTACTATTTATTACCAACTCATATTCTCTCATGCCTCAGTTTCCTCAGCCATAAAATGAGGGTATACTGGTGCGGTTGAGGTCTAAATGAGTACATGTGTGTATACATGTGTACCTATGTCTGTTTGTGGTCATGGATTCTCTCACTGGTCTCCCTCTCTCTCCCGCTGACCGAACTGTTCTGAGTGTCTTTTTGTCCCTTCTTCATTGTTTCTCCTCCTCTAGAATTTCTAACATGCTATTCCCTCATCTTAGACCCTTCTTTTGGGGTCTTGCTTGACTCTACTTTCTTCTTTCAACTTAAATGTCATCTCTATGTAAAGACTTTCCTAGTTCTCCAGATCTTGGTTGACATAGTACTCATTCTTAGTGCTCATTCCTTAACTTGGCATTTGTCAATACCGTCCATCGTCCTTCATGTACCTAATGTATCTGTAACATTAATCCTGGAGGATGTGATTGCTGCTTATCAGCCTCACCCATACTAAACTGCCTAATCACAGAGCATGAGAACTACCTGGTTCACGCTGCCTTTCACCTCCAGCACCTGGCCCACCACACCCACTTCAGAAAGGTTATCTAGTATTTCCTAAATGAGTGCGTGCTTGAACTCCCCCTCACTTCCTGTTTCTAAAACACAATACCTGAAGCTGGAACTTTAAAGTTTGTTTAGCTTTTGTTTGAAAACTGAAAGTCCAAGACTGAGCAAGACTGTGTGCTCAGCCTCTGTCAGCAGCATCCTTGGCTGTGTCATAACGTGGAGAGAAAGAGGAAGAAGACCATATAGGAGACCCCAGGCCCATGGGGTGGTGTGCTTTGACAGACTACCAGCTCTCTGGAGGGCTGAGGTCCCATGAAAACCCCATTAATCTCTCTCTTGTGACCTAAGATCTTTAAGCCCCATTTCCGAAGGCTCTACCACCTCACCCCACCATACTGAGGACTAAGCCCCCAGCTTGTGAACCTTCAAAGTTCACAACTTCCAACCCGTAGCATGGCAAATCAGGAAATGCTCTGCCCAGGACAAAGTGACTCCAGTTTCCATAATCATATAAGGCATGTGTCCTTACTAAGCTTCACATTATATTATTATTAAGGTACGGGAATACGGAATTTCAGAATTTACTTCTGATTGTAAGAACTTCTTTTGTTTTTAGATTTTCACCTAAGGTCCCAAGGTTTTCATGACCTAAAAACAACTGGAAATTTTCTCTGAATTCCCTATGCTTATTAATGGTATTTTGTAAAGAACTTTGTAGGCACTCAGTTTGGCCCGTAATTGCAAGGGTCTGGCAGTGCAACTGCCGTTCTGTACGCTTGGAAAGAGGATTTAGTAGTGACCATGAACTTGGCCATGACCTCCAGAATTGTAGTGCTGTGAGACCTGTGCTCAGAGATCCACTCCTGAGAAGTTCTCAGTGCTGTGGGGGCCTTGTCTAAAGTGAGCACCTGGGGGACATCTCTGCATGAACTGTCTCTGTCCCTGATCTTACCCTGTATCTAATTCTCCTGTGCTTATCATATGTCATCAGCTAAATCGCAGGCTTCTGAAGAAGAGGAACTTCATCTCACATGCCTTTCAAATCCTCCTAAGTATCAAGCATAGCTTTGTGCTAAGCAAGTGTTAGGGAGTGTTTCTTATAATTAGTTACAGTATAAAGCCTGGTGCTTTTTTTTTTTTTAATATTCAGAGAAGACTAGAAAAAAGTACAGCAAAATACACAGGTTGAACTTTTGGATCATTGATTATAGGTTCTTTGCTTCCCATAGTTTTCTCGATTGCCCACATTTAGTAGACCTTTTTAAAGCAGAGAGATGGCTTAGATTAAGAACACTGGCTGTTCTTCCAAAGGTCCTGAGTTCAATTCCGAGCAACCACATGGTGACTCATAACCATCTATAGTGAGATCTGGTGCCCTCTTCTGGTGCTCAGGCACACATGCAGGCAGAATGCTGTAGAAATGATAACTCAATAAATCTTCAGTTCAGTGTCCAAGTGGGTTCCATAGTAATGGAGACAGGGACTGCCTCTGACATGAACTGATTGGCTTGCTCTTTGATCACCTCACCCTGGGGGGGGGAGGGGAGCAGCCTTACCAGGCCACAGAGGAAGACAGTGCAGCCACTCCTGATGAGATCTGATAGACTAGGATCAGAGGGAACGAAAAGCAGACTTCACCTATCAGTGGACTTTGGGAGGGGCATGTGTGGAGAAGAGGGAGGAAGGGAGGTTTGGGGAGGGGAGAAGGGAGGGAGCTACCAGGTGGATACAAAGTGAATAAAGTGTAATTAATAAAATTTTTAAAGGCAGAAAAAAGAAGCATAACAATTTAAAACAGAACAACAATAAACCAGTATGTTGGTGGCAGCAGGTTTGAAGTTTTGAGGCCAGAAAGAAGATTTTAAAAGGGGGGGGGCACAGGAGCTGATAGGACAAAGTTGACGCACTGTGTCTTCTCCAGGCTTTTCCCGGTGTCTGTGATTTCTAAGTTTAGCAGGTACATGTGCTCCCAGGGTCATCAGAGGCAGTGTCCTTTCCTCTGGCATTGCACTGCCCCCACTCTAGCTAGTAGCTAGTATCATTCTCATGCGTGTGTTCCTAATATGTGCTGAGTCTTCAGCAACTTCATTTATTCACCCTATATCAAAGGAGGAAGGTTTGAAGATTCAGGGAACATTCTCAGATGGATAGTCAGGAAGTTACGGGCCTAGAAATTAAATCCTGATTTGTCTGATTCCAAAAGTGGGTAGCTTTGACTGCACAGGCCCCAAACTATGGAACTAAAGACCAACTTCTGCCCACTCTATTGGAGCTTTTTCTGGTCCCTACTCAAGTCGGCTCCTCTCTACTTCTTTGCTTTGTGGTTATGGGGCCCTGTTTACTTCTATTAGCATGAGCCCTCCAGTGTACAGCAGGATTCCACAAGTGCTTTGAGGGAAGTCAACACTCAGCATCAGTTGGGATCCTGCAGGAGGGATGATTGCTGGCCTGTTTCCATCACTGTGTAGCTCTAGGGTATGGCTGTATAAAGAAATTTAATTTTGAAATTCCAAAGAAGCATGTTAGGTTTGTTATTTCCTCCTTACTGCCCTTAGAGTTCATGAGGGGATGGCGTTAGTTGATACTTGGGAGCTCAACTGCAGTTTCCATTTCACTTTTCAAACAACCAACAAGCTTCAACTCCTGGGCAAGTTCCAAGTGCCAGGTATGTGTTCAGCTGAGAGCTGCAACTGCTTGAAAACTGTCACTTAGAGGCCCCTGTGAGGCAGCTGGAGTGTCACCAGCAAGCAGTGGCCAGGTTCTCTTGTTTCTGATTTCCTGGTGGGGAAGAGTGAACTCATGGTTAAGAAAACATTTGCGTTTCCATGCCATAAAGTTCAAAGACAGTGAAAACAGTCTTGCATGCATGTCAGTGTCTGCCTTGGGCCTGGTCATGTGTCATGAAGCCTGTGACCACAAGATGTCACTATGGCACTGGTCCTTGGGTGTGAGAATTAAATTTGTGCCTCTGTGGTTTCTAACTCCTGAGGAGAACCCAGACTATTGGATCTCCTGTCGGTTTCCTCTTGCTGCACCATTAGCTATGGGCCACATTTCCTGGACACTTGTTCATTGTCTCATAGCTCCTCAGAAGGCTTTTCCTGCTCTCTCCAAACTAAAGTATTTTTTTTAATTCTTACCTACACTATAACTAACCTCGAGTCCTCCCATGTTGGTACTATATCTCTATATGTTTTCAAATTTTTACAAAGTGATATGAATTATAGCACAGTTTAATCTCTTGTCTAATGAAGGTTTTGATAGGAAGGAGAAAATGATATCTAAGAATTACCAGCCTTGCCCACCCCCAGTGTTCCCTCCTCTGCTTCCTCCTCCTCCTCTTCCTTCCTCCTTCCTGACCAAAACTATAGGGAAAGAAACCTGAAACATCCTAGCCATGCAAAGGTGGGCATGGTACTTGAGGGAAAGAGTATGTGAATGCAGAGGCTTCCTGGGCAACATCCAGAAGGTCATTTTACTCTCAAAGAGGTAGGTGGATTACTGCCACTTTTCTGTTGTGGAAGGAGAAACCATCTTTTCACAATGAACTAATAAAGTAGCACCAGAGCCTGGATTTGGACTTGAGTCTGTTTTTCCAAAAAGCTGGTAGTATCCTATCAAAGCCTGGCCATTTGAACTAATGTTCAAATGTCCATATCAGAAAGCAAACCACAGGAGCGCTAAGAATCCGTCCCAGAACTGGGCTCATACCTGTAATTCTACACTCAGGCAGATTGCTGCAAGTTCAGGGCCAGCCTGGTCTACAGATGAAGTTCTAATAAGCCTTCCCTACAGAGTAAGAGGATGCTTCAAACAAACAAACAACATCAAAACATAATCCAGTCAAGCATTTGTTATACACACTTGTTGAACAAGAGTTCTGGTTATAGCCGAGGCATATTGATCTATTTATTCTCTTCCAATGAGAGACAAATGAAGTCTATGGTGCGTTGGTAGGGGTGGGATGGCAGGACATTCACATATAGGCAGATGTTGGACTGTAGCAGGGTTGGGTGGAAGGACCGCAGGTGGAGGGGAGAGTTGTAGAGCAGCTCCTCCAGCTCTCCTGGAGCCCTTCATTAGAGCAGCCTGAAGTCTACTGAATGAGTGTTGTAAGGTCACTTCTCCCCTGACATTCCATGACTCTGAAATGGAGAGGGGGTAGAATCCAACCCACAAAGGTTGCCACCCTTCTGCCTGTGGAACACAGGGATGGTAAGATTATAATGATCCACTCTTTAGATGGTCTGACAACAAGACAAGTAGAAGCAAGACCGTGGTCTGCCTGATCCTTTTCAGTTTTTCAGTGCTTGGTGTAGAGGCAGAGAACACACTGAAGCTTCTGGAAAGATTTGGGAGGGATCATAGCAGAGGCTTCTGGAATATAACTTTAAAAGTACTGTGTCTGTGTGAGGAACTTGGCGGGCATTTGCAGAGGAGGCACAAGGATGACTGCACATTTGAAAAACAAGACAGGAGAAGAGAGGTTAGGGAAACAGGGTTATGTAACCTGGAGCCCTGCCAAAGGAACTCTGGCAAGCTTCTTTGAGAATAAGACTCTCGGCATCTTATTATCACCAGCCATAACTAGCCCTTTCTATCACTATCAAGACATATTCTAACAGGACCATAGTGGAATTGCCTCCGCCGTGGCTATGGAACAGAGGAGACATCGTGGAAAGAAGTTTATTGAATTTTCTCTGCTTTAATGTAGTTAAGATGCAGGGAAACCTTAATTTTACCCTGTAGAATATATTGAATCCAGCTTTTGCTGGATGTGGTTTAGAGATTGACTGACTGAGAGGCTATCGATGGTTATAGAACCCTGGATTCCTTCCAATAGTTATAATGGGTCACATGTATGGTGCCGCTACAGTTTTTAATCCTTGTGTAACATGTGGTCACTGACTTGGGAGCTGTCTTGTTGGAATGATCTTGAAGTGTAAGTCTCATTCTCGCCTGCCTAGTAGCACTCATGGCTTCCCATTGCCTGGAGTGAAACTCAGTTCCTAGCCCGCAGAGCCTGCAAGAAGCAGCCCGTACTTCTCTCGGCCTCGGCCCTGACACATGGTTCTTTGCACACAACACATTTTCACCCCTAGACCTTGGCCTTGCTCTCTGCCCCAGTCCACCCCTTTCTCTCCTTTGCCTAGCTGGCTCCTTCTTGGTTATAGCTGAACATTGCCTTCTCAGAAATACCTTTCCCATCCTGCCCTCCTCCTTTCAACCTCTTAACCTGTTTTCCTTAGTATCTTTCAAAAGAATGATCATATATCCTGTGGTGATCTTTTTTACCAAAATACCTATGTCACGAGTATAGGCTGTGTTAACTGGCTTTCTGTCCCTATAATGAAATTACTTGAGACAGGCTAACTTTACAAAGAAAGAGGTTTCTTAACTCTTAGTTCTGCATGTCCAGTGGCATGGTGTCAGCCAGCATCAGCTAGTTTTGGTGAGACAGTGATGGTGGATGGCATGTGCCAAAAATATGTGGGAAATGAAATTAAATCTCAAAGCAGGAAACCCAAGAATATTTTGGAGTCATATCATTTGAATCTCAACTCAATCTCTGGAGAACTGACTCAAGGTCCTAAAAGAATGATCTTCATCTCTTGGATGGATAATGCTACAACGAGCTTCTGTCAGTGCTACACCCAGTCCCCAGCGCACAGCTCTCTGACAGATTGATGTGGGATGGAGCTGCAGCAGCTTACCAACCATGACTTCCGTGTAGACAGATCCGTCTCTCCTGTCCTGCAGAGGCCTGAGGCTCTAACATGAATCAGCTGTGATGATTTTTTAGCAAAACTGGCAGATCACCTACTGTGTTCATGAGCCTGTGCCGAAAAAAACTCTACAATAGCTCTGCCCCTTGAGAAAGAATGAAGTGTCCAGCTGAAGAGGCAGTGTGGAAACATTAACTGAATTAGTGTATAATGCCAGGTGCCATGAAAAGATCATCTGTCTCCATATTTCCTTGCTGGGTTCTCTTTTCTTCCTAGAAGGGACCATCTGACATATTATATACAATAGGATATTTACATTTGTCCCCATGGACCTTTTCCCAACCCAGAATGTAAGCCCTCTGAAAGAAGGGGTTTTCTCCTTTCTGTTCACCATTGTATTTTTAGTTCCTGGAAGAATTTGTGGCACATAGTAAATGTGCAAGAAATTGTGTTTGAATGAGACAATGAACAATGCAGAAGAAAGCAGATCCCCCTTGGGGTGTCATTTAGGACTTTAATGGGCTTGTCAGGGAAGGGGAAGGTTTGAGTTCATTGAAGGAGAAAGGTGAGCATTAGAAAGTAAGGTAATGATATGCTCAAGAGCAAGAGCAACCAGCAGGCATGTGAGGTAGTTATGGTTGGTGTACAGAGCAAACTATTAAGCTTTGGTGGTTTTGTCTTGAACTTGAAAACAACGATGAATATCCTTCTCTCTTTTGGTCTAAGTGGGTGCCAGGGTGAAGGTGTTGGAGGAAGGCTGGCCTCTATATGCATTCCTTGGTTTTGGCATTGAAACAGCAGAGCAAAACTAGCCAACCTCAGGAGCATGTGGGCAGCTATGAATGGCGTACTCTTCCAGGGATTTGAATTAAGTTTATGGATTGTCTAGGCTTCTGTGTCCTCCTTTCCCCAGAATCTCCAGTATGTTTTTAATTCCTGGGAAGGCTGGAAAATATAAGGAAGTAGGATGCAAATAACTTGACCTGAGCTTCTGAGGTCTCTAAAATGCTAGGGAAGAGAAAAGGCGGGGCAGCTGGCTGGCTGGCTCACCTGCAGCAGGCTCTCCCGGGGCTGAGGTTGGCCTTGCACTCTTGACCCTCTTGCCCCCACCTCCCAAAGACTGGAGTTATAACTCGAGTCACTACTCCCGAATGACAGGCTGGAGGATTTACCACTGATTTAAGGCCATCCTGCCTTCAGCAAAGGACTGACATAGGTAAATGGCTACATGGTTTGGCTTTAAGGCTGGGGTAGCTTTTCAGCTTGCAGTTCAGAGGTGTAGAGCTCAGTGACTATGATTGTCATTCAGATGCCATTGATCTGTGAAAGGGCAATGTTCCCTATGCTGTCACCCACCATTGGACGAGACCTTGTTCTGTAGCACTCAGAAGAGCAGGCCCTGCACCTCACCTGGGCAAAACAATGGAGCAGGCCCCAGTGGCCAGGGCACAGGGGAGCCAGCCCCAAGGCTGTGAGGTGGAGAGCTGGCCCCGCTCCTCTCTGGAGGCAGCACTTGGGGAAGTGTGAGTGGGCAGCACAGTGGAGCTGGCTCTGGAGGCATGGGTGCAGGTGAGCTGGCCTGGGGGGTGTGAGAGCAGGAGAGCGGACCGGGCTGGGCGGTGCAGATAAGGGAAAGCCTGAGGGAGTGCCGACCAACTCAGCTACCACCCAGGCCCAGATCCAGGGTTCTGAACTGGCCCCCCTCAAAATCTGTATCATCTGCAAATGGTCGGGATGCGTGAAAGGACAGTCCCACTGACCCAGAGCTGCAGGAGCTCCCTGATATAGGGCAACAGCAGCATAACTGGGAGGAGCCCGGTGAAGACCCAATACTGGTGGTGTCCCAAGAGCGAGAGACCTCAAACCAGACCAGGGACTCATTGCAATGAGCATTTGCAAGTGAAGATATATAGACAGAGGGGTATATTGTGGGACTCACTGTGACACACTACAGTTTCCATGATGAAATATTTTCTATACTTTGTCTTTTGTTAGTTTGTTTTGGGTTTTGTCTGGTGGGGGGAGGGGGTTCTTTGGGAGAGGAGGTGGCAAGAGTAAAGGGCATATATGAGAGGACAGGGAAATGAGTGGGATTGGGGTACATGATGCGAAAGTCAAAGAATCAACAAAAAGTTTTAAAATATATATATTTTTTAAATGCTCAGGAAGGGACCGTGTTGGGATGCAGGCCTCATAGGAATAAATGTCCTCACAGGAACGTGTGGAAACCTCAGTGCATATCAGGGAGAGGTGTGGCCTGGGTTGTTGGAGGCGAGTAGACCAAGTCCCTCTTCTTCATGGGACATCTGTCAGGAGCACAATGGCTCCTGTGGACAGGATCCATAACAACAACAGAACGCTGAGGTGTACTTCAGGCCTTTTAGAAGCATAACATTTTTCTCTACACAAACCCTCTCCTCTCAGAAAAGGATTTTTTGAGTATGCGCGGCGTGCGTGTGTGTGTGTGTGTGTGTGTGTGTGTATGTGTGTGTGTGTGTGTGCGCGTGCATCTATGTGTGGATATGTGTATGTGCAAGCATGTGTATATGTGGGGGGGTTGTTTTTATAGCTTCAAAGCTTAAAATATATTCAATTACAAACTCTTCTAAAAATATCTTTAAACATACAGAAAACAGTGCAACTGTGTCTGCCCTCTTATTTTTGTCTCTGAGCACCATCTGTTCCCTCACTTTTTAAACAACGTTTTTGTTTTACTTTTAAGTTTACAGAAAAAATACAGAATTATTTAGCATTCCAAACCTGTTTTTCCATATTGCTAACATCTTGATTATATTAGTATATTGATATATTCTTAACTAGAGTTCATGCTTTATTTGGATTTCCTCAGTTTTGACCTGATGTTCCTTTTTTGATGACCTGTTACATTTATCTAGTTTCCCCATAGACTTCTAGACCGTGTCTGTTTAGTTCCTTAATTTAAAAAAACAAAACAAAACAAAACAAAAAACTATTCCCTTTCCCACATGCTTCCTGGAATTGCCCCCAAAGAATCTATGCCAAAGTGCTCTGTGGATTCTGAAGCTATGTCAATAAGTCTCCGAACTCTAAATGTGGGACTTTGAGAGCTGTAGATTACATTGCTTCACACACACACACACACACACACACACACACACACACACCCCTTGTGCTTATGAGAGGTCCTGGATAGGAGTGGCCGAGGATCCAACAAGCTGTGTGTGGGAAGGTGTATGACTATCCTGTGGATGACCTCACCATGTTCACACTATTGCCTTCCTAGGAACAGAGGACCTTTTCAGAAGCCACAATTTCCTGTTTACTTCTACTCCAGAAACCCCTTAAAGATTAACAGTGGACAACTCAGAAGTATTGAGTTTTCTGACATTTCTATTTCTCACTGCTGGCTGGAGGTCGTGGCACAGATCCCCAGGGGCAGAGAGAGAAACACTGCCCAAGTCACCCCCGGGATGCCCTGTGAACCAGTGGTCAGTGGTTTCTGCACTTGGAGATTACTGGGAAACAGCAGCCAGTGTCCTCTCGAGAAAAGCCGATGCCCTTGGCCTTTCCTTCATTCTCTTTCTATGTCTCTTAGCTGACAGTAGTTGAAGAATGTGTGCATTTAAAACTTAAGTACAGCATCTCTCTGGGTGGCTGTCCGGAGCTGGGATTCTAAACCACTGTTTTTACAGCTGTAGGATCTGCTGCTTGAGTTGGTTTAACAAGCGGCATGGGTGGGTCTCCAGCCCAGGTCTGCCACTAGTTGCTTTCAGAAAAATTGATCTTGGGCCCATTGCTAGGAAAGTTTGCTGTGTTTTTTATTATTATTATTATTAAAATAGTAGTGGCAGTTTGTTGTTCTTGATAGCCACACTCTGTGTCTCCAAATGAAGGAGCATACAATCAGTGATTCAGATATGAGTGCAGTGAAAATTAAGGATTGCTGACTGTCTTGGAGTCCCATAGGACCTTGTATAACTGCAGCCCACAGATAGGATTAAAGACCAATGCCATCAGTCCCTTCTTAATGTTTCTGGTAGTATTACTGCCCTTGGCCACTGCTTCGGAGAAGCCTGTAGCCTTCAGTTCCCCACAACACTGTGTTACCTAATCCAGCACTACCAGACTGCTTTAGTCATTTAAGTGCAGTAGTTCTGAAAGCTGCCCCTAAGGTCAGCAGATTGGAGTCATTGGGATCTTGTTTGAAATGTAGATGGCCGCTGCACTCAGGCCTACACATCAGAATCCCTGGGGTGCCCTGCGCCCCTGCAGCAGGAACTGGTTCTTCAGGCAGCTTGAGAAGCTCTTTGATATTCTAGTACATGACCCATCCTCCTCAATGGCCTTCTGTATATGTAGAAGGCTCACTGCTCTCCAGAAGAGGGCAGCCACAGGACTTACCCTGACCAACACTGCAGTGGCTCTCGGGCCTGGCCCCACATTAAAATCACTGGGGTGAACTGCATGGAGGTGCTTCCCTCAGTGGGTCTTTCTCTCCAGCGCAGTTAGAGTAGCTGGGGCTGTGCTGAAGTATGAGCACATTTTTAAGCTCTGAGGTTGGACCTCATGGTGGATTGTGGCATTTTGGGGCAATGAGGACAGTGCCAAGATGGGGCACACAAGGGAACAGAAGTGTAGTCTCTCTACAGACTTATGAGTTGAGCCAAAGAAAAGGAAGTGCCTGCAAAGCTATTCTCCAAGTCTCATTTAAGGAAAGAGTGACAGGAAGATAAAAATGTGATTGATATATATATGTGTGTGTGTGTGTGTGTGTGTGTGTGTGTGTGTGTGTGTGTGTATCCACATATATATATATGGATTCACTTGCAGTTTCAAAACAAGTGTAGGGAGACCTCTAGGAGATGTGTTTGCTTTCACATATGCCCCTCAGCCTCTGTCCTGGAGCCTTCACTCTCAAAGTGTCTGGCAATAGCGTTGAACCTCAGGGTTCTCCAATGAAAGTACTCATGGGGGCTCGGTTGGTCCTTCAGGCGGCAGTGCCACCTAGAGATCCCACTTCCCACCTTTAGGTCTATGCTGCCCATACCTTGCAAATGTGTTACCAATAATACATTTCCTTCACAGGAAGGAAAGACCTTCTTTCTATGGTTTGCCTAAGAGAGGTTTTCTTAGTGGGTTTGGGTATGTGTGTGTGTGTGTGTGTGTGTGTGTGTGTGTGTGTGTGTGTGTGTGTGTGTGTGTGTGTAGCAGAAAAGAACTGTTTATGTAACAAATACTTCCTTATTCATGAGTCTCTCCATCTTGGACTCTTAAGGTCAGGTGGGGAGGTTTAATGTGAAAGATTAACCGTCGTTGCCAGTTGCTGTACCCTGTTGTCATAGCATATGCCAGAAATAGAAGTTACTGTTTTTAATGACAGATCAAAATTTAGTGTTATGCTGATGGTCCAGAATGATTTTTTTGCACATGAATGAAATACATACCCATGTATTTCTGGCTGTGATTTAGCTGACCAAGTCATTCAGTTATAATTATATTATTTTTACTCCTGGAGATCATTACTCTGAGTGAAAAGTTTCAGCATCCAGACCATTTAGATGTGGATGCTGAACAGTATTTAAAACAAGATTTTTTTTTTGGACTGTGAAACAGTTTTATGGGCAAGTAGGATCTAGAATATGGTTGTTAGCATTTAAAATTAAATGAAAACATGGTAGTATTTTTTGGTTTTTAAGTTGTCTGTCAGTTATTATATGCTGCCTTCTGTGACCTATCTCTTGTCCTTAAATCCTTATACTGTGGCAGAGAAATATGTCATATTAATGTACTGTACCATAAATCTTAGGGCATGAATATTATAAAAGAGCTGTGGGGGAGCGGCCAGAGGAGTTGGTTTATGTTGATATTTGTTTTAGATGCAATGCACGTTAGGATTGATATACCTTTTCTTAGTAAGTATGGGTTTAGTCTTAACTCTGGAGCATCTTTGTCTTTAATGGCCTGTATATTCCAGGCTATGATTATCAAGGTGTTAGAGAGCATCCTCCTCGGATTAAAAAAGCCAGTGATTGTAAGGCATAATGATAAGGTAAAGATAGCAACCTAAATCGGGTTCTTATGACCACTTTCTTCTACCCGCCTTTAACGTAAGAGAGCAGAAAGTGCTGTCTATGACCTTCAAAAATCTTGAGTGATTAAGCTTTTTAAAGAGACCAACTATGAGCTCAGTGTTGTCTCCTTGTGATCACTACATATTTTTGTTTAATATTATTTAATAGGACTAGGGAAATAGTTTAATCAGTAAAGTGTTTGCCTTACAAGCAGGAGAACCTGAGTTTGATCCCCAGTATCCGTATAAAGAAAGCTAGGCCTGATAGCGGGGGCTTATAATTCCAGAGCTGGGAAGGTAGAGACCCAGATAGCCTAGGGCTTGCTGGATGATCACCCTAGACTAGCTAATTGATGAATTCTAGACAGTAAGCAACCCTGTCGAATTTTTGGTAGCTGAGGACATTTGGCCTCCACAAACATACAAGCATGTTCTTAACATAGACTGTCTTAAAACAAATAATCCTGTTATACAATGTGACTGAAGCCCAGGTTTTTAAGCCTAGACTTCTTTAAGAGGCATAGGACAAAATCTGAAATGTAAACTTTCAATAGGCTGTAATTAAATAGATTTAACCCACATTTATGTAAGACAGACCCCTCTAGGCGATTATCTTTTTTCCTACTCTCTAAGGACATTTTCCCCCTAAACTCTGTAGGTCTCTTGTCTGTTGATTTGATTAATGAATATTTTGCCCAGTAAAATTGGCCATTAATTATTTCCTTAGGTTGCAGCAATAATTACATCTTTCAAGTAAAGTGTAATTAGCATAATAAGCAGAAAACACCCTGCCAGGTGATATGGGATTGTGGGGAACTAGTTAGGGAAGACCCACCTAACTGGTTCACTCTGCAGTAATCAGCATTTGTCTCCAGCTGGATCCCAGCAGCTGCATTCAGACCAAATCATCCCAGAGTGGGGGTCACTGTGAAGCAGCTTTGTGAATAGTCTTGTCAGAAAATACTACTTACTGGCACATAACTGTGTTGCATTCCGTAATTAAGTCTTATTACCATTCATTCATTTATTGGCTTTTCTGTAATCATAATTACTTGACACATCTGTGCTAAGTACTGGAGACAGAAGGGAAGTAGGGAAGTGTTTTTGGAGAGGCTGAATCTGCTGGGAACAGAAACACTACAATGTAATTCATCCTTTCATTAGATGGGTGCACTGAGGTGGATTCTACCATATAGTGTGGTAGAACACACTGGAGAGAAGTAACGTTTTCAGTGGACCTTAGAGGATGAATCTAAGGATGATCATAGAGAAGTTGGTGAGGTCTTTTGGGTAGTGAAGCAGTACGTGTCACAAAGGTGTAGTTAAATACACGGACATGGGAGGCAAAAAGGAGCCTGAGGTACCCAGGACCAAGCAAGAACAGGATGTTGAAGGAACGGAAGTGAACTTGTGGCCAAAGCCTGAAGAGAATGGCAGCTTGGAAGAGGGGTCACTGCCGTCGTGTGGCTCCATGTAGACAACAGCAGCCACTGTCCCAAACCACACCTGGGGAGCAGTGGGGAAACAGAACCCCGCCTACCCACTGCTCTCAGACTAGTGTCTCATTCCATCCTAGTGGCGCCACTGAAGAGCCAGCCACAGAAGAGCCAGGACATGGGATTTGGAACAAGGCAGAGAGGAAAAAACAGGCTGTAGGAACAGAAGTATAGTGTACAGGCAAGATGTGTGCAGAAGAAAGGACATTAAGATATGCTGGGGTGTAGGTGCTTTAAGCGAAAACAACTGAGAGATATACTTGGAGAGTTTGATTGGTACAGCCAAATTATAATTAATCTGTGTTCTACCTAAGATTATGTTATTCTGTAAATAAGAAAAGAGGGCTTAATGCTTGACTTTGATTCATAATTTAGCAAGATTTGTATTCTTTCTAAAAATTTATTCATTGTTTTATTAATTACAGTTTATTTACTTTGTATCTGAGCTGTAGCCCCCTCCCAATCCCAGTCTCCCTCCCTCATCTCCTCCCATGCCCCTTCCCAAGTCCACTGATAGGGGAGGTCTGACTCCCCTTCCCTCTGATCCTTGTCTATCAGTTCTCATCAGGACTGGCTGCATTATCTTCTTCTGTGGACTGGTAAGTCTGTACCCCCCCCCCCCTCAGTAGGGAACCCACTTGGAGACTGAGCTGTCACGGGCTACTTCTGTGCAGGGGTTCTAGGTTATCTCCATGCATGGTCCTTGGTTGGAGTATCAGTTTCAGAAAAGACCTATGGGCCCAGATTTTTTTTCTCTCTTCTTGTGGAGCTTCTGTCCCCTTCAGGTCTTACTATCTCTCCCTTCTTTCATAAGATTCCCTGCACTCTGCCCAGAGTTTGGCTATGAGACTCAGCCTCTGCTTTGGTACCCCTCTGGGTAGAGGCCTTCTGTGGTAGGCTCCTGTCCTGTTTCTGATGTCCATCCCATTTGCCTTTCTGAACGAGGATTGAGCAGCAAGATTTGTATTCTTAAACATCTCCAATTAGGACTTATTAGTAGATCATGAGCAGTCTAATGAACTGTCCTAATATTTTAAGAAATAAAATTTGTTAATTAATAAATTAAATAAAAATAAAATTACTTAATTATTAAGGTATATTACATGTTACTAAAGTTAAATAACAATTTCTGAAACATATTTGTTTCTGAGAGATTAGTGTGCTAGTTAGAATTTAAAATGTATATGTGGCTGTGGTTTGCAGTGAAATGTTGAAAAATAGAGTTAGCTCATTGGATGAAGTGAGGGTGAGCTGAGGGAGGAACGGTGCTGACAAGGTTTGAAGAGATTCTGCAACTAACATCTTTAAAGCACTTTTATCTCTACATTCCTTTAAAAAGCTAAGCTTACACACACGCACGTGCGCTGATTCAGCATCTTATGATACTGGGGCCATATCTAGAGTATTAAACGTCATCTTAAGGAAGCCTAGAACCCATTAGCATCTTTGCCTTCCACTTTCTGAACTCTCCTGATAGTAAAGTTTACTAGATCCCCAAAGTTCTGGGGGACTAACTGAGGAAGGAGCCCGAGATCTTATGCTTGCTTTGATAATGCATATTTTATTCAAACATGATACACAACTTTCACATTTTGTTTAAATGTGTGATAAAAATCTTTTAAATGTGCCTTGGCCTATAGATTGAACAGCTTTCCTTTTATAGAAGGCATAGAAGGTGATGACACCCTCTGTTGTGAGTCAGAACAGTTAACTGAGCTGAGGCTAGCCAGAAAGATACAGAACCTCTGGAGAGGTCTCTAAGGAAGGTCAGCACCTTCCAAATGAGAGATCTTGACACAGGCTTGAGTGCATGCTCTACCTAAGTTCCACAGACACAAAGGGAAATGAAATCTAAGACCTTAATATGATGAATTCTGGTCTCTGTGCTTGACTATAGGGTAAGCTTTCTCTGTCCATGGATTACTTGCCAGAAAGTCTTACAAGTGACTATATGACAGCATGGGTTATTCCTAGTGGAGGATAAAAACTGGGAGACCACCTTATTTTGGCAGCAAGAGGGGGGGCTGTAAAGTTTACAGTGGAATGCTGTTTGTGGGAGAGTCTCATCTCCAGCTTGTAGGAAGGAGATGGTATATGTCATCTCTTGCCTTCACAGGTAAGGCAATTAACTTGTAAAACTAGTTAGACATAGGGAGAGCCAGGACTAGAAGCTCTGCTGTTGGTCCTTTTACTGGCCGGAGAGAGTTAATAAAAGAGACATGGATACTCAGGTTGTTTAAGCTTCTGACATGGATCCCAATATGTCTCATCTTTTATCTCTTTCAAAGAATTCCACGAAGTACCTTCTTAGTAGAAAAGCCAGTCTAGTAGGGAAAGGTCAATGTTGGCTATCCTTGTCTGGGAGGAGAGAGGATATGACAAATTTCTGTTTATTTCTATCAGTTTTGCTATGAATCTAAAACTGCTATTGGTGGTAGCGAAGGAGCAACTTTAAGAAAAGAAATGGTTTACCCCAGTGGGTATGTCCCATTCTGCTGATTCTCTGATACACTTCTATTCATTCCATAGTGGTAACACCAGAGCCAACCAGCCCCAAGAGTGATTCACCTTTCTACACAGGCACTGTCAGTCAGCAACATAACATGTTCTTAGAAGATGGGGAGTGGCCATATCTGCTGTGAAGCCACTAGTCCTCTGACTCTAGTACCCCTGACTACAGAGCAGTCAAAGGACCGACATGCAAGGCAGAATTCCTAGGGAATTTCTGAAATGTGTAAAGTGAGGCTAGGCCATACAGGAAGAAAAACAAATTTTACATATTAGTGGTCATATGCTGTTTATTTTAACTTGGCTGTAAGAATTCATTTTAATTAGTGCAAGAGATAAGATCACTTTATAATCCAGAGAGGAGAGACCACTTGGCAATTTAGTCTGAGAGCATTAATACTGAGGGGTGACATAGGACTCAGCGCTGCACTGAGCATGGCACATAAGCCTGTAACCCCAGAGTCTGGGAGCTAGAAGCAGGAGGGTCAGGAGTTTGATGTCATCCGTGACTACAGAGCAAGTCTGAGGCCAGCCAGAGCTGTATGAGAGCCTGTAACAAGAAAACAGAAGCAGTTGGAAAGGGTTTAGTGCTGAGACTGGTTCTTCCTGAGGGAGATGACGAGAGAGGCGCAGTAACAGATGTGTGGAAGTCTGCTGAGTACACTGGCGGGCTGAGGTAGGGCCTTTTCTGATCGGTGCATTTCCGTCCAGAGTCGGCCCGTCTCCTCTGCTCTTCCAGAGGAGCACTGCTGCTGTAGACCTGCCTGTGGAGAGCAACTGGTCTTTTCACTCATAGGTGGTAGGCCCCAGCGATGGTCAGAAGACATTCATATGCTGTTTCTGCCACTCAGGAATGATTGATTGTTCACAGCTGTAATCCCACAATGTGAACACCAACAGCCTGAAATAATAGTATTAGTTAAGATTTATTAGGTATTTGCCATGTACCAACCTCTGTACTCTGTGCAGTGTACAGCTTATCTCTCTTAAATTCCCTTAACAACCTCATAACAACCATATAAGCTGTGAGTCACTGACTTTTGTATCAGAAAAACCAAAGCTCAGCCTGACAAACTTGCTCCAGTCATGAAGTTAGCAGGCACCAAAACAAACCAATAACTTCTATCTAAGGGGAAAGCTTTACTTAAAAAATAAAAAAGAAAGGCTAGAGTTGCCTTGTTCTTCTGTAAAAGTCAACCATATGGCAAGTGCTAAATGAAAGGCCAGGGACTTCCCAATGCCCAAATTCATGCCATCAGCGAGATTGTTCAGTGTGTGTCCCTACTCATTAGCAAGTAGAATAGATGCAACGCGTTCAGGTTCCAAACCATGTGTTGTCTCTGAGGCCCATGAGCTTAAATACTATGTTCCTGGCTCCCATTAGGGCACAGAGACAGCATGTGTGATACCCTAGGAGGCCAGCCAGAGCTGTTCAGATCAGGCTGTAACCAACACACACTTGCAGGTCTAATGACACTGAGGTAGAGCCATTGTGTAACCCTGAATCCAGATGTGCAGGTCTTTCTCTTGTGGCTGGGTTGCTTGTTTGTTTGTTTGGTTGGTTTAGTTTTGGTTTTGTTGCAATTCCTTGACTTTCCTGGGAGACTGAAAGAAGGGTGTCAGGGTTTTGTTTTTGTTGTTGTTTGCCAAATCCTGGATGAAACAAGCTTCCAAAATGCAAAACTAACTTGCTTCATAATGATCTGACTTGTTATTGAGGTGAAGAATGCCAGCACAGGAAAAACCCCAGTCTTACAGAAAATCCTGGGTCCCAAAAGTCATGATGGAGCCTTATTAGTTTTAGGAACATACATCAGTGACCCCCTCCCAAAAAAAATTCCTAGTCATCAGAATACATGAAGACTGCTTCGTATTCAAGGTTTGTGAGTTAATCTTAAAAATACATGGAGATACTAAGCTGATCACATGATTACTAAGCTTGGCCCTTTCTAGAAAATGAAAGTGGAGAAAACCAGGGCTTCGGGTGAAGCTAGACTTTAGAAGAATTCACTAGGGGTGGGAAAATGGCTCAGTGAAGCACTTGCTGCACGAAGATGAGACTTGAGTCTGGTGCCCAGCACCAACATCAAAGCTGAGTGTCAGCAAGGGCTGTGATCCCAGTGGAGAGGGCCAAAGAGCGGGAGGATCCCTGCACTTGCCAGGCAGCCAGTTCAGAGAGCCACCACCTCAAAATATTACAGTAAGGTGGAGAGAGACCAAGGAAAATACCATTCCTATGCATCGACTTCTGTGCTCAGTGTTGCAGTCATACACGCATACATGCAAACACACATAAACAAAAGATTTCACCACACTGGATTTATCTATAAAACTTTTGCAGTCATTTATTTCCAGTTTCACAATTGCATTTTGTGTTTGGAGAAAGACTCAAATTGTTTCTTTTGATAACTTTCCCAAGCAGTCTCTTTTTTTCCTTTTTAAAAGTGTGTGTGCGCGCGCCTCTGTCTGTGCGTGTGTCTATTTGTGTGTGTGAGTCTGTGTCTATGTCTCTCTCTTTGTATATCTCTGTGTAGCTATATCTATGCCTGTGTGTGTGCTTGTGTCTGTATCTGTGTGTGTTTGGAGGGGCTCAGGCACTCAGAGTCTGTGGAGTCACCCAGGAGATGTTCCTGTGCAGTTCTGGTGGAGAACCGCTGATCTCTAGACCTGTGATTAAATGGACGAGAGGATCCCCAGGGTCTTTGTGCAGCCATTTCTGCCTTCTGTGGAAGCTCTGTTCTATCAGGCAGCTCCCGCCATGGGTACCTCTTACATTTCACTGCACTCCTCACAGGTATTTAAATCAGAAGACATTCATACAGTAAACAATTCCCAGCTGTTATAAAAAACAACAACAACAACAAAAACAAACAAAGTGCTTTTTGTAATAGATTGTTACAATCTTTTAAAAATAAATCTGAGGCATTTCCCCTAGCAAGTGTACCCAACTTGTGACCAGAGACCACATACACCTGAGGTAACTAGAGATGCCACACAACGTAAAATTTTAAAACCGACTTGAAACATAAGACTTACGCTTTCTTAAATTTTTGTAACCTGATTGCATGATTCTCTAGTATGAATTTTATAGATGACAACATCTGTTGCAAGAATCTGATGTGCTTGAGAGCTGGGACTTTGTTTCTTTTTGCTTGGGGAGAATGCTTCAGTGTCTACCACACAGAACTTGACATGTGCAGTTGACTTCCCATAAGCATCAGCTATTCTTGGTTATGTTCAGCTTGGTTACTTAGTGCTTTTCTAGTTGAGATTACTTCATTCTCAACTTCTTGTTCTGAACTTATATTTCCTGAAGGAGAAAAGGAAAGAAAGTTTATTTTAATGCAGCTAGGAAAGATGTCACACAGTGTACCCAAGTTTCAGATAAATGCGATTCATAGTGTCAGAGCTGCCCTTTAAAGAAAAAAAAATCTTTCTTGGCAGGTGAGGGTATCTTGGGTTACAAGAAAAGAAGAAGAACAAATGGGAACATATCTGCATTAATAAATATTCAGATTGCACCCACTCCAATGTCAGTGTTCGTAGATGGTATTGGTACATGTAGTATTGGGTGATGGAAGTTGTGCACACTCTCATTTTTCACTTTAATTGCCTGCCTGAAAAGATCCTGACAGCTTCAAAGGTTACTGCTCATCGAATTGTTGATAACTCAGAAGCAATATGCATGTACAATTTGCTTCATTATTGCCCACTAATAACCAGTACTAGAGAAAGGCTTGAGCAACCAAAGCAGCCATAATTTGACATGATGGTTCTCTCTTCTTTCTCTCATCCTTAACCAGGCTACTGCATAGTTAGCCACATATAATATGACAGTATGGGTATTACTTTACTTTTTTTGTTCCATAAATTTAGTATGATAAAATCTAATATATTTTTTAATCCATAAAAACAAAGACACGAACCAGTTCATGTTTCTCAGTAGAACTTTGAGCTAGCATTCTGATTGTTTACAGTACTGGTTTTGTTGTTGTTTGCATGAAGATTTGGCTTCATTTACTGAGAAGCTGTTGAGTAACAGCATCTTAAGTGGAAGAGAATTTCTTTCTCTCTGTCACAGAAGCACTGGAGGTAGTCAGTGCAGGAGAGAGATGGGGCTTTACCTGCTCAGTCACACACAATCCTGCTTTGCTTTGCTGTGGATGAGGTCCATTTACAATATTATCTCCTTTTGAATGAGAAGCATGGATGGTGGTCATTCTTCTAGTAATGCTACAGGGAAACTGCTACAAAGAAGTTTCAGGGAGACTTCTTTAATATACAGTATCTTACAGAGCAGAGAGTAGATTATGAACCCAATGGTTCAGGGAGTGCTGGGAAATGTAATCCTTATACCAGGCATCCAGGTTCCAGGGCACTAAGATGTAAAAGAAGAGTGAAAAGTTTATTGAGCAGCATCTTGCAGACTGTGATAACTCTCATTTGAATGATGAGTTTTAAATTTTTCTATGCTGTTGACTTTCATTTCACAACAGTGCAAGTCTTAATTTCAAAATACTCCATGGGTTAAAGATCTGAGCAACAGAGCTCTACCTCACACTAGGGATTTGCTCCTCATTTCCACTCTAGGCTGAAAGTACTGTTCTTAGCAGTATTTTGGAGATGAAAAAGAATCCTAAGGCTTATGAAGCTTACTGAGTGGAGGCAGCTGGATTTGTAAAGAGTTGCACATTATCTTAACACCAAGAAGAACAGGGCTAGAGACGGCTAGTCCACCAAAGCCTAGGCTCACAGCCAAAGATATAAGAAGTAAAAACAAAGATTCCTGTGAGAGGGTGATTCCCTCAGTAAGCCTTGAAGAATCACATTCCAGACCCTCTAGACACTGAATTAAAGACCCCAGGTTGACTCCCACTCCCCCAGCCTTTTGTTCTCAGTTGTAAACTACACCAGTCACTTGATTTCAAATGCACTGTGCCCCAGGCCTTTCCTTATCCCTGCTGAGCAGACTAGTGGCTGAGTTTCCAGCAGCATCTTTAGTCAGGGTGATTGGATTTTCACTGTTGAGAGGGCATCCTGTGGCTCTGCTTCCTGTTGGAATGTTAGTGGTGTGATGAAGCCTCATCCAGTCTGCAGGGGCCCTCTATCCCTCCCTCCTCCAACTTCTTGGTCCTGCACATCATCTTTCACACAGGAGAAGCAGACCTCACTTGGAACATCAGATGTTTTTATTGCTTTATTGTTTTTGTGCTTTATTGCTGATAATGAGATACTCGGTCTATAACATAGGAAAAATCTTATATTTCCATTTCTTCTTTCACCAGTCTTGTCTTTTATATCAGTTTCCCTCATCTTCCCTACCGCGGTTCACTATTTTCTAACACAGTGACCACCTTAGCTTATTCTCCCAGTAGTTCTGCTTTGCCTCTGAAATTGAGGCAGACTTTCAGACAGCCTTTCAGCCCTTCCACAAGGAAGCTTGCTCTGCATTTCATGCTTCTCACACATAAGCCACTCTTGACTTCACAGACAGTTTGCTCTCTTACCTGCTCAAGCTATTCTCTATCTAGAATCTTAGAAACTTGACTTTCAAAAAGTTGCACTGACCCTCACAAAGAATCATGCCATGTTTCTGGAGCAAGTTATATATTTGCTGGTGTGTCTAGAATTATTGGGGACTTTTGTAGTGTTGTGTGTGTATACATGTATATACCAACTGGTATACAGGTAGGTGATGTACACATGCCTGTGGAGGCCAGAGGTCAGCCTTGAGTATCATCTGCCTCCTTTGAAACAGAGCCTGTTATTGTCCTGGAGCTCATGAGTTAGACTGGTTGACCAGTAAGCCCAGGAATCTTCCTGTCTCTGCTTCACTAGCCCTAGGATTTCAAGTGGTGCTGGTATACCCAGCATATTTATGTGGTTGCTGGGCCTTGAACTCAAGTCTTTGTGTTTACAAGGCAAGCACTTTACCAACTGAGCTATGTCTCCAGCCCTTAGATTGTTGTTAACCAGATAATCCCGATCATCCTTCTTACCCAATTGTGAGCTACGGATTTAGAATCTCCTCTAAGCAATGAGCGCAAGGCAAGCATTCAGGATGACTTTTAGGACATGAATTCAGTCTTTGAGCTCATTAAGAAAGCTAGGGCTCCTAAGATCTAGGTCCCAACCATCTTTTGTGTCAGTGCCCTGTTGCCCACTGACTGATCGTCTAGCCTCTTGATTTAGACTGTGGGAACCCAACAGTCTTCTACATGCGGCAGCTCCATTCTCCACAATCACTGCATGGGTTCCAGCAGATCCTCAGCCCAGCACTGACATCTGAGGTCAGTGGTTTTGTTGTAGTGAGGTTATCATATGATATGTGCTGTAGAATGTCCAGCAGGATCCACTAGCACCCTCCTTCCAGTGTCTGTAGACGTTGCCTTCACAGAGGACTGCCCACACACAGTTCAGAACCACTCTCCTCAAGTATCTCTATTTACAAATATGAGTTTGTCTGGTCAGCCCTACTGCCCCTCTCTAATGACCTCAGATTTCACCTCAGTGCTTGCTGCATTAAAGCTACAGTAGCTTCCCACCCTCACCTATGAATGAGTCACTCTGGGCTCCATCAGTAAAACCTTCCCACATGAGCCCTCTCCTAGGAATCTGTCTCCTTTTGTAGTGCTCTGAACATGTGTGTTTGCTCATCTCTGTCTGTCAGGGATGCAGTGGCTTACACTGGGTCTGTATTCCTAGCCTACATCTGGTCTTGGGGCTCTGTGAACTGGCCCTGCGCTTTGCTTCTCACCCTAGGTACTCATTCAGTTATTCAGCCTTCGTTGTGGTGGACACGAGTTATTGACAGAGCCTTTAGCTTAGATTTGACTTGCTAAATTTGAGTTTCCTAAGTAGCTACTTAATGGCTGACTCTAGGAATCTGAAGGATTGATAAAGACTTAGGAAGCTGAACAGAAGAACTTTAGCCCTCTGGCCATAATGGTCAGGGTACAGTGTTTATGCATAAATCAGCCTCCTAAGCATTGTTTAGAAAGTCCCTGGGTCAGTTGTGTTTAGTCATTGACTTGTGGGAAAACTGAGGCTCCACATGTGAACATGAATGCTTTTTAATAGATGCTGTTATTGTGTTGTACAGAATCCCTGACTTTTAGATATTAAACTCATAAAGTTTACAGCAACACTTAGCTGCATCTGGATTTCACAATGAAGTGGGGAAGGCAAGAGTTTTGGTATAATTTGCACTAACGTTCCTGTAATGGAAATTATGGCCTGGGAAAAGTTTCAAATGATGTGTCTGTAAACTAAGGAAAAGCTGACCCATTCAAAAAGGCTGCTTACATACACTCAGGATTTTTAAAAGTCCAATGCCAACAACAAATATTTATTTCAGCATCTGAAGTAAACCAGCAATGAATTTTAAAAGTTAGTCTTTGTAAATTGTTGGTTCAACAAATTTAGTTTTAAAATGAGTAAAAGTTCCAACAAAAATGTACTGGGTTATAAGCTGGTTATGAAGTTTGTATGGAGTCCAGTGTTGCAACTGGGTGAGAGCAGCGAACTGACTTCACTGATCACTGTGGCTGATCAGAATACTGGCTCAATAAGATTCAGAACGTGGAGCCCGGCTTCACTTAAGGAAGCTTGTCCTAGAACTTTGAAGGCTTCCATTGTTCGCACTTTTGTTCCTGCATGCCTGCTGTCCCTTTCTCTTTTTTCCTGGACCTCTCCCTTCCCGCTCTTCCTACTCTTTTCACATGTTTGTTTTGGCGGCGTTCACTCAGGTTCAAGACGTTGCCTATAGTGATTGGTCAACATTCCTTGACTGTCACTGGCTTATCTTCAGCACTGCAGCACTGAAAAGCTGGTTGAAGCCTGTGGGTGGAGGCACAGAGGGAGCTTATTGGCTATAGATGTAACTGCAGGAACATCATTTCATTAGGGAGTCGCCAGATAGCAACCACCCGGGCTCTCTTTTCTCTGCACTTGCTTAATGGAGTAGAAGAGTCCTGAATGGCTGCTGGTGTTCTGCAATATGGTTTCTAGCCTTGCCCTCTCCCCTCCTCTGTCCCTCTATCCATTGGCACTTGATAACTTGCTTAGTTTTTTCTCCATAACCTTTTTAAAAGTTCTCTGTTTTAAGCACTGAGCTTTCTCCATGTTGTAGCTGGCATTTTTTAGTGCAGGGTCCCTCAGGGGTTCTGCGAGGTTCAGCTCCTGGCTCTTGTGTCCCCACTACAGGGTCTGAAGGTTGTAACTCTATCCAAGCCTCTTTATGTTCTCTTATTGTTATGTCTCAAAACACTGGTTGAAGTAACATGACTCCTATCCCTGCCTCCTGTTTACTCCACCTTGGTGGTTTTCCCTAGCCTCCACATTTTCATGGGGCCCTGAATGGTAAAGGAAACAAATGTGCTTAACCCAAAGTCTTCCGTGTTCCCATCATGGAATTAAGCAGCTGTCTGCCCTGTGTGTATGTGTTGGGCACTGGAGAGCAAAGTGCTGCAGCGATGGAAGAGCTGAGATAAGCCCCTCACCGCCAAGGAGTGTGGAAGGGTAAAAGCATTCCCAGATGCTCTCATGATGTCGGAGGGCCTGAGAGGAAAGAGGAGGATCTGACAAGTCCTGTCCAGAGCGCTACGAGAGAGTGCTGAACAAACCGAGCTTCCGTCTTTGCAAGTTTAGCAGCTGAGGGGAAAGATGGAAGCTGAGTGCACGCACTAATTAGTATCAGAATCACTGAATGATAACAAAGAAAAGTGAAGGTTCCGGGCCAGCCCGTCAGAATAGCTTATCTGGCTGGGTGGACACTTTGACTCTCTGGGCCCTTCTACTGCTTCAGCCTTCAGCTTCCAACTACAGTCTTTTAGCCACCACCCACACACCCACCACCACACAGTTGTGATGTACTTCAACAAGAAGTGGTACTTGGAAACTGTAGAATGTGAAGGAGGTCTCTCTTCAGAACAAAAGTATATCTTCTTCCCACAGTGGCCTCACAACCTACAGAAAGCTCATTGCCTGAGTGAGAGGTTTTCTTAGTTTTGGTTGAGAGGCAGCAGAGCTGGTTTCTGGCTTTATTGAATTATAAGTAATTCTGGGTAACTAAAGTCCCATCAAGGTACACAACTAAGTCATGGCCAAAACCCATGAGTACATTACTGAATATTGGTTGACCCAATAAATAGCATCAATAGAGGTTTTTTTATTTTTTTGTATGTGAGAGAGAGCTTAAAGATGGCACTGGGAATGATTATTTTTTTTAAAAAAGCAAAGAATAAAAACAAACAAAAGCAATGTGGTAGTGCACATCTGTAAGTCCACTGTTTAATTCTAGAAGTTGGGGCAGGAAAATCAGGACTTTGAGGTCATCCATGGCTGAATAGCATGTTTGACTCCAACCTGCACTGTATGATACTTTGCTCAAAAAAAGAAAAAAGAAAAAGGCTACAAGTCCAAAGCATTGGCTCCCAGTAACAGGAGCTGTAGCACAGATGAACAACATGAGCAGGTGAACAAGGTGGGCTGTGGGCCTTCTCGTTCTCTTTTTTTATTTATTGGTTTTTCCAGACAGGCTTTCTCTGTGAAGCCCTGGCTGTCCTGGACTCACTCTGTAGAGCAGGCTGGCCTCAAACTCACAGACATCTGCCTGCCTCTGCCTCCCGAGTGCTGGGATTACAGTTGTGTACCACCATGCCCTGCCACATGTCTTTCTTGTTGAGAGGAGTTTGAATGTTCCTTCCTAATCTCACCCATCATCTTACTTTGTGTTAATTGCAATATTTATTTAAATTCTTATTTGATCATATTTTATTGGCAGCTATTTCTTGAGAAGCAATTGCGCTAATATTGTGACAATGAGGACTTTGCAATTCACTCCAGTCTATTCAGCCTTGAGTTGCTAGGATCACAAGTTGGAAAAGCTTTTACTTTGTACCTGGGTCTGGTGCTGAATAGCTCAGTCCTCATCATAGAACAAAAGGCTGCCCTGAGCTAATGACAGGAGATACCTGCTACCAGCCAGTGTATAGGATGCAGCTTTAGAACCTTAGCCGGGGTGACCTGAAGCAGACGCGGTCATAATCTGTGTTTTCTTTTGGTCCTGCCCTGCTGCAGTGGAAAATTTCTCTTCCTGTCATTTCTTATCTTTTGAAGGTTGATAAGAGTGCTGTTGTGTGTCCTTCCTCATTGGCCACATTATATAAATTGCCAAATGACCTGCTTGAGGAGCATCGTGTGAAGGAGAAAAACTCAGGTGTTTCTGTCTACAGACCACTTTGTAATGGATTACATCTCTGAGAAGCTGTAGCCAACATTTCACTTCATTTTATTGCCATTATGAACAAATAAGCCAGAAAGCTGAGAGATATTATATGGACATTTCTTTTTAGATTACCAAATGTAGTAGCTCACCATGTGCAAACGCATTTCTGAATACCATGGTACATTATAAGGGAGCTTTTTGTTTTAAGCTTAGTGCTACCTAGTGGTTAGAGACTCTCTCTGGTACCAGGTAATTATGTTTCTTTTGCCGTTATAATCTCTGGACAAGATCCTGACAGCGCTGGGGAAGCAGCCTACTTCATAAAGCCAGTCTATCTCTAAAGTCTTTTTTTTTTTTTTTGTGGAGGGTGTTTAGCATCACAAAGTTATGTTGCTGTCAGAGAGGAGGAAATAATGAAAACAGCTATTATACTTTTACTTAACATAAAGTGCTCAACAGCATAATTAAAACCCATAAAATGGTGAGTCATAATCGCTACACAGCAGCCAGCAAGCAAGTGAAAGGACCCACGTCTGTTTTGTGACCAGCAGTTGATGTGGTTTCTCCAGTCGTCTTCTTTGAGTCTCTCCTGACTTGTGCCAAGTACAACATTTCATTTTCAAGATGGTACAGCTTTGGTGGATGTTCTAATCAGGGTTCTTCTGAAGAATCTCTTAATCTGAAAGGTTGAGGCCTGGGGCCATTTTTCCAGAGTGTTCTGGTGTCTCACTGGTTACTAGAGTGCATTCTAGAAGACAAAGGGGGTGAGGGGTGCCTTATGCCAGGAGCTTCCAACGGTTGATTGTTTCAGAAAAGCTGACATTTGGGAGCTCCCAGAAGTCGGCCTCCAACTTATAACTTGAGGCAACATAAGCGTAAGTTAAGCATAAGGTATAGAGTATGTTGAAGCAAAGTAAAAAAATTTCAGAATCTTACTTTGCAAACTAAATGTTGCATATGGCCTATGCTCTGTCAAAAAAGATGGCCGCACAGTTTGTGTGGGAGTCAACAGCACCGCCATTCAGGTAAGCACCAGAGAGTGGTAGCCTGTTATAGAAGATACTTGAATCCTTTTCCTCAGAGTGATACTAGAGCTTGTCCTGCAGTAACCTTATTTCCATTACTATAACAAAACAGTTGAGAGGCTCAGCTCATCACGAAGAAGTGTTACTTTGGCTCACAGCTGCAGTCTCAGGTCTGTGGCTGATTGGCTGCACTGCCTTCAGGCCTGGTGACCGCAGAGCCCACAGCTGGGCATGTGTAACTGGGATGTGCTCACCTCGCCCTGCCTAGGAAGCTGGGGAAGGGACAGGGTCTCAGCATCACTTCAAGGTCACACTGCCAATGACCTGACTCCCTTCCACTAGACCCCACCTCCAAAAGGTTTCAGCACCATCTAAGTGTACCACAGGCTGAGGAACACACCCTTCAACACACTGGCCTTGAGGGAAACTTCCAGATCCAACCTATTACAAGCTTCAAGTAGAAAACTTAATGTAAGTCTAAATGCCTGCACATGAATGCACGTGTGTGCGCATACCCACATGCATGACACTGCTTTATTTGGGGATTCCTTAATGCTTATACCTCCCTTCCAACCCCCAGCTCCAGATAGGAGAAAAAGAAGGTTGTAAGGGAAAGGCGCCATAGCCTTCTTTACTTCTTCCTGCTGGGTAGGGTCATTGGATTCTTTTGGGGGCAATGCCAGAATCCATTGTCAGGAAATCCAGAGGTCCATGTAACCAGCAAAGAGCAAATGCAGCAGTAGGACGAACGAGCAGCCGGTAGTCCCCTTCCGACTCCTCCAAGTGACCATGCTTTTTTCTTTTCCCCTCTGGGCTATCGTATTTATATCCTCATAGTCCTCAGAATTCAACTAATTCCAGCTGACAAAGACCACGCTCCACAGGAGACATTTAACAGCTGTGGACAAACTACCCCCCCCCCACACACTTGGGATTATAATGAAAACATGTTCAAATATCATAAACCAAAATATCCACACACAGGATAGCTTTGGAAAGGACCATTTAAAATCTTTTAGAAAGTGCACAGCTTAATGAGGAGTGGTTTGGAATGATTCGGAAGACGGTTTGTAGGGAGACTCGCTTACTGGAAACCAAGTGGAAAAACAAAGAGAGAAAGGAAATATGGCCTAAAATGTTTACTGGCTTCTTTACTCTTTACCCCTTTGGTTCACAAATTGTTGGTCCCTAGCAGTGTTTCTTTCCTTCAGAATAACCCTGTGTAACACTGCATCTCAAGAGTGCAGCTTCCCTACCCACATCAAAACCCAAATTCAAATTCTTTGGTGGAGACTTGAGAAACCTTCCACTGGGTCTTTTGCTGTGGCGTTGTTTTTCTAACCTCTTCCTTTCTTCCCATTTTCACAATTTTTGATTCCAGTCCCTTTGTCTCTTTGGCCTAACAGTCACCTTTTGCACATGGCCTGTCCAGCTTGCCAATAGTTATTTATTTAGACAAGGCATCTTCCCCTCTGAAGCATGCACATTCTGCAGAGAAAGGCAAAGCTATGTTGAGATTACAGCAGACTTGGGTAAGTGTTAAGGGTTGTGTCCCATTGAGAAGTGCCTACCTCGTATGCAGACAGCCACTGGGGTTACTGCTAGCCAGAAATCAAGCTGCAGCCTCAGCTGCATATGGAACTGGGGGTAAAGGGGAAGGAACCGTGACCTACTGACCTGGTCTTGTTTGCTCTGCCAAAACCTTGACACTGGGCTTGATGGAGCCTTTCAGAGGCTCTTTGTCTCTCATTTCCTAATTCAGCTTTCAAGGGCTTACAGTGGCATAGACCCAAGGAAGGAAGATTTCTAAATAGACTTCCCTGGAATTCTTGGCACTGGAAAAATGATAAAGTGAACATGAGATTCTTAACTTGGACATAGCTAGTATAGTCTGACAGCCAAAAGCAATGTCAACCTGATTATTTTGCCACTGTGTTTTCTGCCATGTCTCTCCCCTCCTCCATCTCCTGTTAATGCACAGTGGAGTTACATAGCTCAAGTCCACCACATGCAACAAACGCCTTCTTGCAAAGGTGCTTGAAACAATGTGTGTCATGATATCGGAGGAGGAGTTACTGCCAAGTGCAGCTTAGAGACTCCTAATCATGTGATGATATGTGTTAAGGTTTTCATGAAAAGAATTAGTATGAAGTGCTTTAACCTTTCTTCATGGAAACAATGCATAGCGACTCCCCTGCCTGTGTATAATTGCTTCTTTTGCACATATTCAGGAAGTGATTTCTCTACATGGGAAGCTTTAGAATGTGCTTCTGGCTGTGAGGAGCACATTCATTCCTGGCCTGTGCTAGAGAAGCACCATTGTGAGGTGTTGTGTGGCGTGGCATTCTGCCCCTCGGAGGGGAAGCCTGCTGGTGAATGTGCTGTTTGTTGACTCTGAAGCACTGAGAGAATTTCTGATTAAGAGTTTAGAAGAGCTATAATCAATTCATTATACATTCAAAAAGAAGAGCCCTCCAGAATATGAATCTGGACTCAGAAGTGTTCAGTGAACAAGAACAATACTCCATAGATTTTCAAATTGATGGAGCTTTTCAATGTAAACTAATTTGTTCCAGTATTGAAGTGAGCATAATTAACAGAGGATTTCTTTCTTAGGCCGATTAACCAGCGAGAACCATGCCAGCATTGTAACTGTATGCAGTGAAAACCAATATTTATGAGGGGGTTGTGCAAGAGCTTGCGTGACAGATGGTTATTTTATCACTGTTGATGTTTGAAATTTCTTGAAAAGCAATGTAATATCTTGTTTTTATGAATGAATGAACAAATCACTGTGCTTTGTGGACTGAGGTTTCCTATTCTAAATTAATCTTTTCTCTTTTTACCCTCTGTTACTTTATATTAGAGAGCCTCATATATTCTGATGTTAAAGAAAAAAAGCTGAACATACGTGTGATTGTGTTTTCTTGCAGATACCGATCCACGTGTTTTAGAAAAGCAAGAACTGCAGCAGCCGACCTATGTTGCCCTCAGTTACATTAATAGGTAAGCCGCTCCACAAGGACAGCTGCTGTTTGCTGCCATGTTGCACTTTCCATGTGTCTCTTTACCAGAGTAAATGCTTTCAGTGTAAAAGTCTACAGATGAGTTCACTGTAAGGCAACCTCCATGTGCAGATCTCATTTCTCTGTTGACGGATATAGATTGCAACCCACTATGCATATGTCTGAAAACACGACTGATTTATAAGCTCATTTTCTAAGTATTTTGTATGCAGAGTTAGAATATGCTCTTTTTACTTCACAGGGCAGTGTGAGAGATTAGTGGATTTATGTTTGAGTGAACCTTTTAAATCTTGGGGTGAAAGGTACTTTTTATGAATTCAAAACATAGTTGGAGTATCAGAATATATTGGAATCTAACAAACTGAAATCATTTAATTTCAGAAAGTCATTTTGTAGCAGCTCATCTTTTAGTAGAAAGACTGTCAGCAGCTGCCCTCATATGTGTAGGATAACATGAGTTTTCACTTAAATTGATTCTGAGCCTAACTTTAGAGAACTGTTTTGTGCTTGAATATCAAACCTAAAAGAAGACTTAGTGTTTCAGCCAACTCAAATAATTAAGGAGACAGTTATTTGGTGGCAAGAACTCAAAGTCACATTTGGGTTAAGAAAACACACTCTCAAAGCAGAGTGGAGAAAGTAAGAGCAAAATTAGTTTTTAATAAGAATGAGACTTCTCCGCCCATAATTCAGTGGGTGGATTTCTGTTGGCTGTCCCTTTTCCATAAGGCAACGATCTTTCCCAGTCTCCTGGTGCCAGAATTTGGGCCAGGGTCTGGAGAGGAAATCCGCCAGTGAATTATCTGCACTCTTCATTTCAGTATCCTTTTAGGAACCGTAGTCACTTCCTGCCCTGACTTGGCTGTGAGCTACTCACCTGTTCTCAGCTCCAAGTGCTTGTAATAAAGCATGTTTTCAAAGGAATTTACCCATAAAAGCATCTGAGTGCATGTCATTTTTGTATTTCCTGCTCATCAGGATTCCCCAAAGAGTAGAATAAAATATCTCTAGACTTCATCACCTATATTTTCAATATGTTGCCAGAATACCTTCAGGTTATATAAGATTACATAAAGATACCTGAGTTTTTTAAAGATCCTATACTATTTCCAATACTTAATAAGAGAGCTGAAAATCTTTAGTTATATATTCATAGAACTGTACTAGATGATGAGCCTACTTATGTTGACAGTTCTGATCTAAAGGAGCAGACCTCTCTAGCAGGCTAAGCTTACTAGTGACCCCTCTAGGAAGAAAGTATGTGTAAGCTGCCAGGTTATCCACCCTGAACAAAAGACCCTCAGTGGGTATGAGCTGTGTTTGGGACTTAGTATTCCTCATGTAGTAGGCACTCTAGATATTTGTTTATAGGGAATAAATAAAAACCTAGAAGGGAGTGCGGGGAAGTGGTTCAAACCATTGAGAGCTGCAGACCTGGCAGGTTGAGTCTTTGAGGCCTTGAGGAGAGAAGAGAAGCATGGTGCCAGATTTTAGACAAAGCCACTGCTGATGGAGGAAGAAATGCCAGCTTGACAGCAATGTCCTGGCTATGATAGAAAGTTATACTTCTCTTTTTCTTTCTTTATTTTTGTTATTTTATTTCCTGGTTTTATTTTGTTTGTTTGCTTTGTTTTTGTTTTTGATACAGGATCTTGCTATGTAGCTTCTGGAACTTAAAATCTAAGCCAAATTGGCCTAGAACTTGAAGCAGTCTTCCTCTGTCCTTGAGAGCTGAAATTATATGCTTATGCTTCCATTCCTGATCCAAGAGATGGATGTTACTCTTTTTTTTTATGATAAAGGTGAAGGTTAGGGAGATGTCTCAAATGAGTAAATCAATCAAGTGCCTTGCAAGCACAAGGACCTGAGTTCAATCCCTAAAACTCATTTAAAGAAGCAAGCATGGTTGTGCACACTTACAGTCCCAGCACTTAAAACCCAATGGACAGAAGGGAATTCTTGGCCCTCATTTGGTGAGTTCCAGACCCCTGTCTCCAAAAACAAAGTGGATAGCTCCTCGAGAACAAATCCTAAAGTTGAACTCCATCCTAACACACAGACACACACCCAAGAGAACACACATACAAGTAAGTTAATTAGTCACTTAATTGATGCTGATCACATAAGTTTCTTTTTTCTTAAATCTCAGAAGAAAATAAATTCTACTAAAGGTGGGGGGAAAGGAAAATAGTATTTCCCTGTTGGGATATTTGTTGGTACCCACCTGATAAACATTTGGCCCTCTCAAATTTGAAGGTGAAACTTTCTTTTGCAGTAACACTGACTAGTCAATCAGCAGAAAGTTATGATTCTTAGTATGGGGTTTCCCCATTATATTGTTTAAAGAGAAGAAAGCAATTGCATAAAGCCCTCTTCTTTGTTTTGCATATTTTAAATTGTTGTATCCTCTTAACATAATATAAAAGGTATACTAGACCTTTGTAGGTAGAAAGAAAATCCTTAACTACCTTTCAAGATAGAACCATTTTCAAATGGGTCTAGGTAATGAACTGCTTCATGGGAACCACATAGATTTGGGATTTTTCATTCAACCTGCTGCAATACTATGTGTCATGTAGGACCTGGAAACCTTATAGTACACACATGAGAAAAAGAAAAATACAAATAAGGGTTAGTGTTGTAAGTCAAAAGGTAGAGGTGCTTGCCACCAAGTCTGATGTCCTGAATTCAATTCCCAGGCCCTGCATGGCGGATGAAGAGAACTGCCTTTTCCAAGTTGTGCTCTAATCCCCACTCATGCAACATGGTCCTTACACACACACACACACACACACACACACACACACACACGCACGCACACACGGGGTGGGGGGAATAAATGAATTTGCAAGTAATAAATGTAAATTTTAAAGGACAGATGATAGTACCCTAGGGAGACTTGGGTTCAAACCTGTGCAGGAGGCTCCAGAATCTAACCATTGTGCAGCCAGATTTATTGGGATATCAGAGAGTTAAGTACTCAGTGAAGAAAAGAGAAGAATTTTGAGGAATAATGTTGCAAATTCAAAATAGGAAACATGGTCAGAAAGGAAAGCAGGTGAACCTCCATCAAGAGCTTCCTCAAGAGTGTGCGGTCCCTGGATACTTATTGTCTGAGAAGTTCAGGTAGCTGCCTTAAAGAGACATGGTAACTTTCTGGCTTTTTCAAGACAAGGTCTCACTGTGTAGCCCTGGCTGTCCCAGAACTCACGCTGTAACTCAACGCTGTAACTCAGGCTAGCCTTGAATTCACAGAGATCCGCCTGCCTCTGCCTCCAAGTGCTGAGACTAAAGGTATTTGCCACAACACCACGTTATAAGGTAACTTTTTAATCATGCGTGACTCTCCAAAATAAGTATCAGAGATAACATTAAAGATGTAATAGCATACACGGCCAAGGTTGTTAATTAGTGTGTGTTCTCTACTGGATATTTTTATTAGAATAACATAAATTGGCTTTTAATCCCAGCACTCAGGCAGAGGCAGGTGGATCTCTGTGAGTTCAAGGCCAGGCTGGTCTACAAAGTAAGTCCAGGAAGCCAAGGCTGCACAGAGAAGGAAACCCTGTCAAAAAAAAAAAAATCAAAAGAAAATAAAAATTAAAAAATAAATTGGATTTTAAAATCTATTTAAATTTTAAATACATATAGCACTTGATGTAAGATGTGGAGATTCACTGTGTGACTGCAAATTAGTACTGTCTGTGCTTCATTCTCTCATTTACTGCTGAATAAAAGTTTAATATCTTACTATTTCACAGCTCTGATTCTCTTGGCAGGACTCACCTTAACTTTTGGTACAGTGAGCTGTAGGTTCGACCTCTAAGAATGATTTTAATTTGGTTTAATGTTCACTCTGAAAGTTCAATCACAGTTTTTCCTAGAACATTAATTTCAAGAGTGATTCAAGAGCCCTCCCACATGGCCATTTATTCTAGGAGGGTGCTATGGGCTTTCATGTTGGGGAGCTTGAGTAAAGTAAAGTAGTTTGCTAAGCTGGATGTGATGTTGCATACCTGTGAACCCCAGCGATTGAGAAGCTGAGGCAGGAGGATCACAAGTTCAAGGCCTGATGGTTGCAAAGGATTCTCTTTTTCAATTCAAAGATTTCTGCACATCATGCCGTATCATGTCCTCTTCCTCTATGCCCGATATCCATTTTAAGTCTCTAAGTGGGATGATATAATTCTGATGAGGTTTTTGGGTACTTTTTCTTGAGGCACCTAATGGAAATTAGTGTTCCAAAAACATCATTTGAGGTTGCTAAGATAATATCACTTCTACCCCTGTCCCCAGGTTCCCCAAGGAATGAGATTTTTATAGAGAATGGCTTTCTGTTATTTTTCTAATTTAAAATGTAAACTGCCTTTCCCCCCCCTCATCATCAGCTAGAGAAAAAGAAGACAAAATTGTGCCCAAACATGCTCACTAAATCACCTTCTAATTTTTATGCTTGAAAATTACCAGTGGTTCTCTCATGAGTTTTCTTTCCTTTCCCTCATGTAGACATGTTGTAAAGTCAGACTGTTCATCTCAGGGTCCTGTTTGCCGTTCATGAGCTGTGTGACAGAGATGGCTTGCTCCTGCCCATTTCCCCTCAACTCTAGTAATTCCTTCATTGCTGTATTCACATGAGGCAACTGTCAGCACCCACGGCATAGTATTGCTAAACAAGCAAAAGGCCTTGTTACTTCTCTTACCGAGGCAGTAATGGAAGAGATGACAGAAGAGAGTGTGGCTTTGGAGGAGGCCAGAACAACTTATACCATGAAATTCGCTTCCTGATTGCAGTGATATTTTCATTTCCCAGCCTCCAGGACAATGCTAAACACATTGTTGACCCTCGGTAATTTTTTTGTTTTGTTTCATTTTTTGTTTTGTTTTGTTTCAAGACAGGGTTTCTTTGTGTAACAGCCCTTGCTGTCCTAGAACTCACTCTGTAGATCAGGCTGGCCTTGGACTCATAGACATCTACATTCCTCTGCCTCCTGAGTATGCTGCGATTAAAGGCATGTGCCACTTTGCCCAGGTTACCCTTCAGTAATTTTTATTGAAGGAATGTACAGATTTTCTTATGGGTAATAAGTGAGTAAATACATGGTTCTGAGAACTGTAAGAATGCTTCTGTAAAAACTGTCCATGTTCATAAAAAGACCTTTAGGAAAAAATGAAAAGTGTACACTTCAGCTCAGCATTGCAACATAAAAATGCACTAAGCAATGGCTACCGCTAATCGTCTCTCTGTAGCTAGAGAAACTATACAAGATAATGTTTTTAAGGCTGTGGACAGAAGATAGTTCAAGACTGGTCCCTAAGAGAAGGGAAGCTTGAGCGGTTGGTGCCATAGTCACCTGACACCACTTACTATAGTGTGACCAGTGAGGCCTAAGCAGGGCATAGCAGCTCCTTAGAGCTGAGCAGCCAGACATCAAAGCTGAAGTTAGAGCTATGGGTGCTGTGGTTCATGTATGTGCTCATGTTTGTATATGTGCACTCAGGCTGGCAGCGAAGATGGCTGTAGATGAGAGAGCTGCTACAAACTTTCTAACAGTGTGCATGAGGGTATGTATTGTTACTTTCCAGTTGTTGCCATAATATATCACCATGACCACAGCAGCTTACAGAAGAAAGGGTTTGTTTGGACTTACAGTTCAGAAGGTGAGCAGAGGCAACATTGCAGTTGGAGCAGGAAGTTGAGGGCTTATATCTTTATTGAAAACTCAAAGCAGAGAAAAAGAAAAGTGGGAATGGCAGCTTGTTTGCTCCCAAAGGCATACCTCCTCCCTTAAGGTCACACCTCCTAAACCTACCCAAAAATCATTACCAAACACAGACCAAGTATTCAATCATCCGAACCCATGTAGGTCAGCTTGTTTAACCCTCCACTGAATCTACTGCACATGATCGGGGTAAGCAGCCCACAGAGGTGAGACTGGAAGAAGGACCACATTGTTCCCGCCTGATCAGCAGGGAAGCGTGTTAGTACTCTGTCATAGCTTCACTGATAACCAAAAGGTCTCAGCTTAGAGATAAATACTTTGTTCTAGGAAAAATCTTGTCTGAAGCCAAGATTTCATAAGACCCCCAGAGGAGGCAGAGTAAGTTAGATGGTCTTTGGATACAGTTGGGGTATCTACAGATTTGGCCTAATCAAATATAAAATCTGTATGAGGTCAGCATGACTGACCTAAAATTGAACTACCTGCTAAAGCAAAATGTAGCTGTCTTCATGGTCGTGTTCAGTATCACAGCATCCAGTATTCAGGAAGAAATCACTGGATGGGAAATTTTCCCCGAGAGAAAGAGACCTCAGTAGAGACCCTGGCTGAGAGGTCTAACCATTGTGTGGATGAAAGAAGTACTATCAGCTTGTGCTCAAGGACTCCGGGTAAAAATACACTGAATAAGAGCTTGTTTTGAATAAAAATAAGTCTGGATTCTTTGTTTTGATTTCTTTTTCTACTAGAATGTAAACTGTTTAATGAATTCTTTCTTCCTTTTCGCCACTTTTCTTCTCACTCCAAAACCTCACCTAATCCTCCTACCTTTCGCTCTTGCTTTTTCAGTTGGCTAATTTTTGCCAGGTTATAGTCAGTCATAGCCTTGTAGAACACGCTATAATTAGCGAAGCTTGCACTTATTCATTCAAACAAGACTGAAGCATTTGACTTGTAAATATAAGTGCACAGGTTTCTTTTTTCATAAAACCACCTGTTTATGGTCTTCTAAGGGCAGTCATATTTATTGCACTACAAACCATGCTTCCCTAGTTCCCTCCTTTGTCTACCAGGTCTGAAGTCTCTGCTGTGTGCCCCAGTCCCAGACTGAAGTTTGTGGCCTAATGCATGCCATAAACATGTTACATGCTGTTAGGTCTCAAATGCCAGACATTGAGCTACCATTTTCTTAGCCCATATTTTATGGACATCCATTGAAACAAAGCTGAGGTGGCTGCTTGCCAATTTTCCCCTGTAATGTCTCTCTCTCAACCTGGCCTGCTCACTCTACTCTGCAAGGGCCGTATACTCTTGTGGGACAACGGGAAGCTGAAAAGAGAACCCTCTCTGGTGTTTTGGTGTGCTTGCTCCAACAAAATTTAGTTGTATTGCTGGCAGAAAACACACTGTAGGAAAGAGAATCTGCAGAGTTGGGCAGATGGTGCACATTCTAGGATGGGCCTCTTTCCTGCAGAGATGGAAGCTTGTTCCTGGGGCAGCCATTGCTCTCAACAGATTGCTCACACCTCACCTTACCTCAGGCCAGTTTATTTTTAGTCTATTGTGTTTACTCATCAGCATTTCTGACTAATAATACATATCTTGAGTCTAGTTCTGTTTTTTTTTATTTTTAATATATTTTTTTTGAGATTAGCTTTTTTTTTCTTTTCAAAACAATTCATTGTTGCTAAGAACCATCTAGAAACAAGTGTGGCTTTCCTCTTGGTTTCCTTGCTTTTTCCGACTCTCCCCTAAATAACTTCCCCATTGACATTCTCCCCTGCTGCTTCTTTTTGTGACTTCCATGGTGCTACACTGGTCTCAGAACTAATCTCAGCCTTTCCTGCCTTGATGTGCCTCCATACTCAGGATGGCTTCTGGGTAGCAGCTCTAAGTCTACCATTCAGTCCTCAGCCTCAACTAAAACTCACATGTACCACTCTATCATGCCACTAACTGGGACTTATTCTAGAAAAGCCCATGGCATTGTGACTTACCCCATGGCAAACATAGGCTATCCAGCTTCAGCTGTACCTTCCATATTGTCTCATAATCTTTTTATTTCTATTGCAACTTACTCAGCTGAACACTCTCAGCTTCTAATGTTTCCAGAATGCCGAAATTCCCAAATGAATTCCCTGTCCCCTCATCAGCATGTGATCTCAGCTAACTAACTGAGCAGAGGCCATTTGTTTTATCTGAATGCCTGTTTTCACTTCCAATTTCACCCAGATCTTCCATCCATGTTCTTTCCATTCTGCTTTCTTGAAAGCTGCCGCCATGGCCAGCATATACATCCATCTCCTCTCCAAAGCTTTGGACCCCTTCTCCTTGGCTCCTTTTAGTCATGCCACGTGCATTATAAGGTGTCTAGCCTAAGAATTCTTCCCCTACTTCTCTCTTTTTCCTATAGATAAATATGGCCTCCTTCTTTAGACCCCACCCTGCTTACACTGATGATGCTACTTTGGTTTTGAAACCTTTTTGTTGTTGTTGTTGTTGATTATATAGCAAGTTTGTGGTAGCCAGGCTACATGAGACCCTGACATAAATAATAAATTGTTTTTGTTTTTTCAACTGTTAAGTAGTTCTGGCTGGTTGCTTGCTTTTTTACCTCTTTGCCACACAAATAGTGACTTCCCTGAGCTCTGAATTCTGGCTTTCTCTGTATTAGTCACTTGTATTTTCCTTCCCTGACTGTATTTGTTATATTACTTGACCTTAGCTGTCATCTGAAGAGGATTCCCTGACACCTCTGTCCCAGTTTCTTCAAATTCTCATTTCTGGATTCCACACTTCTGTGGCCACAGGAACATTTTAGGAAGGTTACACTAACCCAGTGCCTTCCCTTTATGTCACTTTCCCTCTAAAATGGCCTCTTGATAACATTGTTCAGTGGTGTCTGTCTACCAAACAGTCTAGAGAACACTTAGTTTTTCTAGTCTCTAGAAAGCCATCTTCTAATTCTTTCCCTCAGCCCATTTTTTTCAAGTATTTTCCCTGGTATAACATTTGTGTCCACTTCATCTGCTTATCCTGCCACTCCCTGCTTATGCCCTGCTGTTTTGGATTGAAGAACTCCCTAAGCTCCTTCCTTCTGCTGTTCTCCTTACTGCCTACAGTTACCATCAGAAGAGCTGTCAAATGATCCATCTGCCATCCCCATGTATAGAAGCTGTCCATGTTTTGCCCTCTGCTTGGGTCCTTTCTCTCTGTGCTCTAGCCTTGATAACCTTGTTCATCCAGACACACTGCAACCTATTTTTGAAGGGTTCCCACCCTCCAGAAATTATTTATGTTGTTGGTTGAGTTTCTTTTCCAAAATCATAGCATTGACATAATTCACTATAGGCACTAAATAATGTAAAAAAATTAAATTGTATACGATATACTTGAGAACAATAGCTTCTCAGTCTTCTATAAAACGTAACACACCAAGTAAATAAATGTAAATACCACAGGGAGTGATTCAGTTTTATCGGTATTCTCCCTGTATGTACATGTCTGTAGGCAAGCATCTCCAGGGAAGAGCCTGAAATGTTCATAATGGAAGACAGAGACATGTAGTTCGCACACGTGTACAACTCTCTTTTGTTTTTCCTTAATATCCTTCTAGATCATTATAGATCGATTCAGTGTATTTTAAGTTACATTCTAAGATGTAAATATGTAATGTTAGTTTATTTAGGTCAGTGTCGGCCTTGTTAGGATGTTATTTTGTGCCCTTTACCACTAATAAAGCCACAATAGGAGCTAATCATTGGCTTCATTGGCTAATAGGCTAACCACTGTTTCTTTTTTTTTCAATTATATTCCTTTGTTTTTTATTATAATTTATTCACTTTGTATCACAACTGTAGTCCCCTTCCTCATCCCCTCCCAATCCGCCCCCTCCTCTTTTCTTCCCATCCCCTCCCCCAGTCCACTGATAGGGTAGGTCCTCCTCTCCTTCCATCTGACCCTAGACTATCAGGTCTGCATTGTCTTCCTCTGTGGCCTGATAAGGCTGCCACGCCTCAGGGGAAGGTGATCAAAGAGCCAGCCACTGAGTTCATGTCAGAGATAGTCCCTGTTTCCCTTACTAGGGAACCCATTGGAGACTGAGCTGCCATGGGCTACATCTGTGCAGGGGTTCTAGGTTATCTCCATGCATGGTCCTTGGTTGGAGTATTAGTCTCAGAAAAGACCCCTGGGCCCAGATTTTTTTGGTTCTGGTGCTCTCCTTGTGGAGCTCTTGTTCCCTCCAGGTCTTTCTATCTCTGCCTTCTTTCATAAGATTCCCTGCACTCTGCCCAAAATTTGGCTGTGGCTCAGCTGCTAAAGGCTAGGCTCACAACCAGTGTTTCTTTGCAAGTATTTCTGCCTAAATACAGTCTAAGTCAGATTATCTTCTCTCTGACCTGTCACATTTAGCCTTAAAGCAAAACTCATTACCATAATGAAAGCGCTGCTGGGACCAGGACTGCCTCCCATTGCTCCAGCCTTGCCCCGTAGCACCAGCTAAGAACACACCAAACTCCTGCCCACTCAAAGGCTGTGGTCCTTACTGGCCCTTCTGCTGAAACAGTCTTTGACCAGAACCTACAGCTGCTGCTACTTTCTTCTTTTCTACATCTGGTTTGGTATCACCTATACTGTACCCCTGATTCTTTTGTCTGCCAGCCATGAGCCCTCATTTTACCTCATCATTTTGCATAGTACTTCTTGCTGCCTGGAATCCTTCGTTTATTTGATGGTGTGTTAAGTCCCTGCTTCCCCTTCTAACTTGTGAACCTCACAAGGTCCAGACTTTCTCATCACAGTCATTACTACATCCTTAGAATGCTGTTGCACAGTAGGTATGCAATATGATTTAGATGAATGCAGAAATGCCAGTCTGTGTGTGTGTGTGTGTGTGTGTGTGTGTGTGTATGAGTGTGTGAATTCTGTTTTCCTTCCATCATGTTTCACATGTTTCCTGCTGTTTCACACCTGAGTGTATGGCAAATTCTTGGCATGTGGTATAAAACTAAATCACACAGTGGCAAATTACAGCGTAGGAGATGACCTTGATGATCCCCCTCCACCCCCACCATACACATTTATGAAATGACTCAAGGTGCTATACCTCTCTTATTTCATTTGGAAATTCAGATCGCTGGCAGTAATCTATTTGATTTATTGTGTTCCCCTTATGTGCAGCACCTCGAAGTTAATTAAGAAGACCATGAATCTTCCTCTGTAGCTGTGGTGCATTCCGTTTGCAGACTTCCCTCATATTGCTGAGACTGTTGATTTGGGACTCGATTTGAAACATTACTTAATTTTCTCACATTGAGGCTCATTATGCTTAGCCTAAAGCCTGGTCCTGCCTTTGAAGGCCCTTTCACAGGCAAGCTTTAGATCAGCTCCGTGTCCCAGCCTCTAAATAACTTGCTCTCATTTCCTCCACCATGGCCAAGACCTTGGTCATTGGCTCAGGAGCAATACAGCCAAATCAGCTCCCTGTCCCTGTGAGGCCTTCCTGTCCTCAGCCACAGTGCAGGCTCTTCCCTGGAGTCACTGACCACTAGGCTGTGCACAGCTGCTTTCCAGCTGCAGAAGTCACAATGGATCTCCACACAGATGTGCTATCCAACAACACGCAAGGCCACGAGCAAATGAGAGTGAGCCACGAAGCAGCACTAGGCAGCACCTTGTGGGTGTACCGAAATGGTGGGGTTTGCGGGGTGAGATGCATTGTACAGAAGAATTTGTGCCTGCCCCAGGGTCCTCAGCAGTGGCTGCTCACTGAACACATGCTGTATGTGGCACTCAACAGTGTATTTGGCTGTGCCATTAGTCTGTATGGTACTTACATACATTTGAAGTAATAGAACCCATTAGCCTTTTCTGTGCCTTGGACCCTGTTAGCAAGCTGTTTAAAAAAAAAAAGTTTGGACTTCTTCCCAAAATAAGATCTTAAAATATATGAACTAAAATATATAGAATTACAAAGAAAACCAATTCATAAAATACAGTTTTCAAATCAGTAAAAGTGACAAATTTGTGATATAATGACACATATGTTTCTTAACTAAGTCTCAAATGAGAAGGCTTAGGCACTGAGTTAATAGCTTCCAGAATTTCATGTGAATGAGACAGAAACACTCTGAGACTTTGGCTACATATATACTGTGATAGAAATATATATGTGGCATCTATAAGTACATGATATTTCACCAGTATAAATATTTTGAAAATGCTGTGATTAGTTTCATAAACTCATGACTGAAAGACACTGAATGCTACATCCCAGTTGGAGGTTCAGATTCCTAAGTTCTGGGGTTGTCACAGTTTTCAGGTGTTTAAGTCTTCAGGGCTGGCATCTAACACATGTGTTTGTTGGGACGTGGGAACATATAGAGGCCAGAGCTCAAACTTAGAGGCTTCCCCAAAGAAGACATCGACCTACTGACATAGGCTGTCTCACTGGGACCTGGGACTCAGATCATGCTAGGCTGCCTGCCTGGTCAGTGATCATGATGCATTGAACTATCTCTGTCTTCCCAGGGCTTGGATGAGTACACCATGCCACCACACCTAGTTTTTTGTATGTGTATTGGGAATTGAACTCCATTCTACATGCTTACACAGATGGCACTCTGCAGCAGCTTTCTCTGCAGCCTTTACACACAGTCTGTGTTTCCAAAGTCTGTGTTCTTGAGGAATCATGCTAACACCATACCTCCTCATAACTAATTCCAATCTTTCATAAGATATTACATGTACTTTACATATCATCTATACTAAAATATGTATAACCCTTCTGTCTTATAAGAAGTCCATAGATAACTTAAAAAGGTCTGGTTTCTGGAGAAATCATCCTTTTCTTAGATGAGATACAATCTATTTTAAAAGATTGCTCTGGACACACACACACACACACACACCTCTCTCTCTCTCTCTCTCTCTCTCTCTCTCTCTCTCTCTCTCTCTCTCTCTCTCTCTGTCTCTCTGTCTCTCTGTCTCTCTGTCTTTCTCTCTCTGTCTCTCTCTGTCTCTCTCACTCTCTCTCTCAAATAGGCTCAGTGAACTTCATTGGCTTGCCCAAATTCACACAGCTAGCTGCAACAGGCTCAGGCTGTGAACTCCCCCTCTCAGGGTGGCTCTGGATGGCTCAGAGGTGTGGTTGAGTTCTCTCAGGACTTTGTAGGGGTGGAGATAAGACAGAAACTGAGCTCCTGTCTTGCCTAATACAATTGCTTCTGAAAACCTGTAGCTTGGTATTTACTCATGCCTGGTTCTTTAGTCAGACATGCAGACCGTGAGGAATTAACAGATACAAATAGTTTTAAGTATAAAGTTATGTTTTATCTCATTATCTCTAGTTGCTAATAAAAACCAAATGAGTAAGGGTTTTTCATTTCAACCTAAGCAAGTGGTAATTCAGTTCCTAGTCATTGCAGTCATGGCAGCCCTTGTAGGGTCAGGGATGGAGGTGACTTTTCCCCTGTCTGATTCCAGTAGATGCAATTTACTCAACTGTGAGCTCAACTCTGTGCTTTCACTAGGACTGTAGTGAGATGTTTTTGGACAGAAGGATTGACAGAGGCCATCTTCAGCTTTCTCTTACTGGACCCTAACTCTACTGGTAGAATTGGGTGCCAACATGAGCACATATAATTTAGACTGTGGGCCAGTGTAGCATCAGTTCTTGCCAACTCCCTCCTGCCCTCGTGACATCTCTTCAGAATGCAAGGCCCAGAAAGTGGATCTGGCTCCTGGACTGCTCAGCTTTCCTTGGAAGTATCCACGTACATACTTTCTTGGATGTGCCTCAAAGAATCAGTCTCTCAGGTTCACAGGAGTTCAGCCATGGTCAGTGGTGGGTCTTCTCAAGAAACACAGTGTCAACTGGACAGATGTTGGGCTTCTCCTCTGTGTCAGTTAATGTCTAGGTTTGCCTTCCAACCAGACTAAGCAGTGTAGACTTCCTCTGTTGTGAAGAATGTGGGTCATGTCCACACCTCCATAACTTAGGCTACAAGGAAGAGTTGATGCCCTGCTGGTAGAAAGTGAACCCATTTTGCTTTTTCCTTATAGAGATGAATTCATGTGGAGCAGATTGGTTCAGAAGTCATTTATGTTTCCTCACTGTGCCAATACAAACATTCATGCTTTCTTTTATTGCCAATTTTATCACAGGGTTTGGCACCAGCTAGATCTAGTGATGTTCAGTTCTCCTGGACCAAGTGAGTAGACTAAAGGCCAGTTTCTGGGTTACATTGATCTTTGTTAAGGAGCAGAAATTGTTCTGAAGCCTGAGAGTGAAAAGGTTTTTAATAACTGAGGTACATTCTGCCCTTAGATCATTTACTCTTCCTTACACAAAAGAATTTTCTGATCTTTAGCATAATTATTTTTAAGGGCAGAAACATCAAGGTCTTGTTTCCTAAAGTTTTAAAGGAGCTTATTTATATAATATCAAGGTCAAGTCCTTCTATTATTTTTTTGAGAATTTTATATATGAGTACACTGTATTTACATTATTTCCTCCTTTCTAACTCCTCTCATCTCCCAAACAACTCCATCTGGGATTCCTTACCTCTTCTTCTGACTGTATTTGTATTGGGTGTGTGTGTGAACATATATACACATACACATATATAAATGTATATATGTGTGTGTATATATATATATACACACTTATATACATACAGTCGTTCACACACACACACATATATATACACACACACACAACCTACTGAGTCCATTTAGTTTTACTTGTATTATATGTATATTTAGGGCTGACCACTGGGGGGCTAGATAACCTACAAGGTTATTTATTCCTGGAGAAAACCAGTGCTTCCTCCCTCAGCAGCCATTACCTGCCTGTAGTTTTTTACATAAGGGTGAGGCTTTGTGAACGTCTGCCATCCCCACTGGCATGTCAACTGGTACAGTCATTATTCAGTCTTTAGGCAAAGATTTTGTTGAGATTTCTTGGGTTCAATATCCAAGACATGTCTAAAAGACACACTCTTACACTACTGTCCTCTGGTTCTAACAGTCTTTCCATCCACTTTTCCACAGTGTTCTCAAGAGTTGTAGGTGTTGGGGTTATGTTATACATGTACCAGTTGGGATGAGTACCCATGGTCACTTACTCATTTTGACCCGTTATGGTTCTCTGAAGTAGCCTCCATCTGCTGTTAAAAAAAAAGATACTTTGGTGAGGAGTAAGAGCTACACTTATCTATGGGTATAAGGATCAGTATTTAGAAGATAGAAAGAAGCTATATTGATTTAGGAGAAGACATTAGATTTTCCTCCATTGTCTGTTACGTCTCCAGCCATTGGTTGACTAGGTCAAAGTCAATGCTAATTCAACGAGAAAAATTATTATAAGTCCTGCAAGCTCAGATTCCCTGGACACAAGTACCCTGCAGCCACTCAGAGACACTGAGTCTAGACAGGTCATGCTCTGTCTTAGGGACCTGCCTGCTTCCAGCTGTGTTTTACTCACTGCTATTGCCTCTCACATCTGCAAGTAAGTTTACCACATAAAGTGAATTATGGGAGCAGTTTGATTTGAAGAATGATTCCAGCAAAACAAACCTAGAATATAAGGAGCTGTGTCATCTGATCCCCATATAGATCTGATGTCTTTAACCAACATATTATTTTTAATTAATCTTTTTTAATATAATTTTTATTTATTATAATTTATTCACTTTGTATCCCAGCTGTAGCCCCCACCCTCGTCCCCTCCCATTCCTGCCTCTCCTCCCTCATCTCCTCCCATGCCCCTTCCCCAGTCCATTGATAGGGGAGGACCTCCTCCCCTTCTATCTGACCCTAGCCTATCAGGTCTCATTAGGACTGGCTGCATTGTCTTCCTCTGTGGACTGGTAAGGCTGCTCCCCCCTCAGGGGGAGGTGATCAAAGAGCCAGCCACTTAGTTCATGTTAGAGATAGCCCCTGTTCCCCTTACTAGGGAGCCCATTTGGAGACTGAGCTGCCATGGGTTACCTCTGTGCAGGGGTTCTAGGTTATCTCTATGAATGGTCCTTGGCTGGAGTATCAGTCTCAGAAAAGACCCCTGGGACCAGATTTTTTGCTTCTGTTGTTCTTCTTGTGGAGCTCCAGACCCTTCCATGTCTTTTTATCCCCCCCTTCTTTCATAAAATTCCCTGCACTCTGCCCAAAGTTTGGCTATGAGTCTTAGCATCTGCTTTAATACCCTGCTGGGTAGAGTCTTTCAGAGACCCTTTGTGACAGGCTCCTGTCTTGTTCCTTTCATCAACATATTATTAAAAGCTGTAGTTTCTTTAAATTTGCTCACCTATTTTAACATATATTAGTTATGTAGATGAATGGGATTCAGTATGATGTTTCCACATACATACATCATATGTCTGTCATGTCTATCAGTCCTCTTCCTCCCCTCTTCTTCCCCAACCAGCACAGTTCTGAATCCCTACTAAGCTCTCTTCTACTTTCTTATCTTTTTAATAGCTTCTTCATATTAAAGAACGCAATATTAGTCTGCCTGTGTCTTTCTTATTTCACTGAAATGATACGCTCAATTTTCATCTGTGGTCCTAAAAATAAGATTTTGTTCCTTTTATGGCTGAATAATATTTTCTTAGCAACATACTTTAGTGAATCATCCATAACCTAAATATTCTATTCATTTCAATATCTTTATTTTTTACATTTTATTTATTTCCTGGGGAAGGGACCTGTATGGTGTGGGTATGACGGTTAGAGGATAGATAACCTTTGGAATTCACAGATTCTAATCCAGCAACTTGTTGGTCCCAGGAATTAAAAACACTGGTTGGCATGCTTGACAGCAAGCACCCTTACCCGCTGAACCATTTTGCCAGCCATCATGTGCTGTGATGATTAGGTTTTGTTGTTCTTGGTTTGGTTTTGGTGTGCTTGTTTGTCTGTTTGAGGTCCTTACTAAGTACCTCTGGCTGCCTGGCCTGCATCTGGCTTTGTACACCAAGCCAATATACACCAGTATATTTATACACCAGCATAAATGTCATTTATACACTAGTATAAATGAACCATACTCTATACTACATTTTAAATAATTCTTTCTTTCCCTCTTTTTTTTGAGGTAGGTTCTAAATGATGTGGTCAAAACTGTTTTGGAACTTATGATGTAGCCCAGTCCAAAACCACTGGGACTCGTCATGACTCAGACGCTCGAGCCACAGCAGCTAGTACCCTCCAGCTTTTGACATGAAATTCCACAGTGAAGACATTTGCATATTACCAAAATAGCTATTATTTATATAATGTATAATAGCTATTATTTATATAATGTATAATAGCTATTATTTATATAATGTATAATAGCTATTATTCATATAATTTCATTTTCTTGAATAAAAATGTATTCTGTTATTGTAATGGTTTACTATTTGAGTCAGTATCTTATTAGAATAGTTTTCTCTTCCTCAAGTCACATCTAATAAATACGGATATTTGGTAAAACAAAGAGGATAATGGAAATATATTAAACTGCTCCATACAGAGCATTTCCTTGTAGTACATTTTTCTTGTGTAGAGTTTTTCACAACATTGGAATCATGCGTGTGGTGATTTGGATAGGCATGGCCTCGTAGACTCATGTATTCGAATGCTTGGTCCGTAAAGAGTGGCAGGAGAGTGTCAGGAGGTGTGGGCTTGTGGAGGAGGTTTATCACTGTTTATCACCGTTGAGGTCTCCTATGCCCAAGCTCTTCCCAGTGTGGGATACAGTCTCTTTCCGCTGCCTGCGAATCAGGATGCAAAAGTCTTAGGTCCTTTTCTAGCATCTTCCTGGATGTACAATGTTTCCCATCATGATGATAATTGACTAAACCTCTAAAACTGTAAATGTTTTTCTTTATTAGAGCTGACATGGTCATGCTGTCTCTTCACAGCAATAAAACCCTAAATAAGACATATGTAGATCCAAACTTTCTGTCCAGTGGACTTGGATGCCTCCTATCTTATTAGTCAGTGTTCTATTGCTGTGAAAAGACACCATGATCAAGACAACTCTTAGGAAAGAAAGTGTTTAATCAAGGGCTTACTTTCCATTTCAGAGGTGCATGGCAGGAAGCATGGCAGCACACAAGCAAGGCACCAGAGCATAAGCTCAGAGCTACAACCTGTTTCATAAGCTGAAAGAGAGAGGGCGAGAGATAGAACAAGAACCTGGGCCTGAAATAGGCTTTTGAAACCTCAGAGCTCACTCCCAGCGACAAGTTCCTTAGTCCATACCTTCTAGTCCTTCTAATTCTTTCAAGTAGTACTACTCCCTGGTCACTAAGAATTCAAATATATGACCCTGTGGGGGGGGGCAATTCTTATTCAAATAACCACATTCCATTCTCTGACTCCCATAGGCTTATAACCATATCATAATGCAAAAATGCATTCAGTCCAACTTCAAAAATCACCATAGTCTTACTTACAATTTCAGAGGTTTAGTCTATTATCATCATGGTAGAGAGAATGACAGCATGCATGGCACTAGAGCAGTAGCTAAGAGCTACATTCTGATCTGCAGGGGGTAGAGGAGAGAGAGAGAGAGAGTGTGTGTGTGTGTGTGTGTGTGTGTGTGTGTGTGTGTGTGTGTGTGTGTGTGAGTGAGTCAGTCTGGACCTAGAATGGGCTTTTTGAAGCCTCAAGGCCTACTCTGAGGGACACATTCTCTCAAACACGCCCACACATACTTCAATAAAACCATACCTCCTCGTCCTTCTAATCCTTTCAAATAGTGTCACTCCCTGGTGACTAAGAATTCAAATATATGAGCCTGTGGGGCCATTCTCATTCAAACCACAACAACTCCCTTGGTTTTCTTTTCCTGTCTGAAGTTGAGCAGCTAGGAAATCAAGCCGCTGCCTCATCCTTGTACTACTTCTTTGCATGTTATCAGATCAGAACCCCAGATTGCTAAAGAAAGTAAGAAAGAACTGAAAAGAACTTTTCAAGTTAGACAGTATCTTTCTAAGATTTTGGTTTGTTCAAAGGATTCAACTAATATAAAAGCAGAAAATAAATCTTCTTTCTCACTGGAGAAGTTCAGCCACCTGTTAGAGTCACAGGAGGCTGAATCTTTGCTTCTCATTCACCTACTTGACCTCATTTTCGGCACAGCAAAGTACATTTCTACTGCCTTTTCTTCCTTGAGCTCCTGTGTTTCCTAAGCTGGGCTTCCCTCGCTTGCACATTACTCTCCACCTCCATCTGTTGCCAGACTTCCCAGTTGCCTTATTACTGCTTCTGTCTGCACAGGAGAGTTTTCCTCACTGTACCTCAAATATAGTGATTATAAATATGTAAGGCTGGTGTCAGAAAGAGTGGGTAGAGGAAAAAAAAGCATTGTTCCTAAACCTGAGTTAAACACAATATCCATGCAAGCTGCTGCTCCATGGACCTAGTATTGTGTAAGCAGGAGAGACGTGCCCCTCATTCTAGAGTTGATGAATGAGTTGTAGAGTACCAGGGTGCTGAGCACTTCTCCTCTAAGCAAATCTTCTAGAACTAGAAAGTGAAACCAGCTTGCTACTTATGAAACATTCGCTTTTGCTGATTATATGACGATATTTTGCAGAACTCAGATACTCCCGGCAGCTGTCAGATGGAACATCTATGACAAAATCCAGAAACATGTATCCAAATGACATATCACTTGACAGTTAATATTTTTTGTCTTTTCTTGTCTTTGGATGTACAGTGGCTGCATTGCTCATGTGTTTTCATTCATGTAGTCATATCTCTGTACCTTACTGACTGGCTTGTTCTAGAGATGGAACAAGACAAACTTCAGAAGCTAAATTCAAACAAGATGTTCAGGAGTGAGTCTTTTTTAGGGATAAGGGAGGAATGCCTCTGGTCAGGAGCGATTTATGTATCTTTGGCTTTGTTTTTTCCCTTTCATTTTTCATTAGCCCTTAGACTGTCTCAAATCTAAAGCACTTGAGATTTATAAAATACAAGGATCCTTTTTTTTGTCAGGAGTAAATGCCAAGAAGGGTTAATCAACCCTTTATTGATATACTCAATCATATCCTCAAAAGGTGTGTCCCATAAAAATACAACCTTTTAAAACCCAGAGATGCTTGCCAGCTTCTCTAGCAAGTCATGTTTGGGGAAATTCAAGGTGGTTGGTGTCCACAACTCTCTTCTTGAGGAGCAGTTTGGAAATGTCAGTAGGCACAAGGTTAGAATTTCTGTATGCTTAGATAATCTGTAAGAAGAGCTTTTGTATCTGTGCTTCATGCAACAGTGTGAATCTAGAGTAAATATGTATGGCTCTTTATACTTGTCACTGGTTAGACTTTGGCTTCACATATAAAATGGATAAATTTTTATTAGGTACTTCAATTTTTGTTTTCTCCTTTGTGTTAGAAAAAAATACCAAGAAAGAAAGTTGCATTGAGTATAAAAAGAAAAATCCAACATTTTGGTGCTGTCAGGAGTTAGATTTTTGCTTAGAGTTCATGGTGCAGAACGGGGTGTACATGCTTTAACCTTTGTGTCTAAGTGGTACTACAGTGAGAGTGTCAGGGTGAAGGGAAGTCCTGTATCTATCTATCACAGCTGTCTTCAATCTGGAAAATATACAGTACTCTTCTAGTGATTCTTATACTGATAGTGTTAGAAAAAGAAATGCTTGTACGTGTTCTTACAGACATGAAACAGATAAGTTCCCACAAGGCACAGTGGGCATGCTTCTCACCTGCTATTCTCTTTTTAAAGGATTTTTGTTTTTGTTTGGTTTTGTTTCGTTTTTAGGTGTTAGCTTGGCCACTTTAGCAAATATTTTAAATGATAACAGATCATGACTTACCCAGCCAATGTGTATAAGACTTATACCACTAGACCAGATCGGTTCCTCTTAAACTTCTCATCCTCAGCTTCCCATAAAACATTTAAGATGTTGTATGGTCCACTCAGAAGCTGTTTCCTCTGTTGTTTGGGAAAGAATAAAGTCAGATCTGAAACCAGAGAGGCAAGCAGAGACAGTGTTCTAGTTGTCACAGGCTTACATGTTTTCTTCAGTTGTTTGAGTCATATTCTGATTCCTAAGTACTTGTATACAGTTATAAATGGGGCACACACACCAAACGGTTGTGGCATGAAAGTTTTTCATATTGCTACATCTATAAAAATTCTGTTTTCAATGACCACACAACATTCCTTGAGGCTGGGGTGACTAATTGGAGCCCTGGGTTTGCTGTCACCTCTGCTGACTTCACCATTGTAAATAACACTGAAGCAAATGTCTTTCATTGAGCCAGTGTGTTTTGCATATAGATTATTTTTCTTAGAACTTTTCTCAGAAATGCTTTGGAGAAAGAGGTTGGATGTTTTCATGATAATTACAGAGTCTTCAATTTTTTATACCGTAATGAACATTTTGGATGATAATGTTCATTATATATTCTCCAGGGAAATCTTAGATTCTGTAGATGCCAAAACTTGAGATAGAAGAAGTGGTGGGCACCAGAGAAGTCCCCACCAGCCACACTGTGACAGCCATTCCAATGATGGCATCACCACCCCCAATTAAGGTATTATGTTAAAATAACAAAGAGCTGCTCAGGAATCATTAACCTTCAGGGAGGATAAGTGTGCAGACTTTGGTCAGTTTTTTATCACCTGAAACCCTCCAAATGGTGTGAGAGCTCCTAGTACAGTGGCCTGTACTTTGCTGTCTTCCTCTAAATAACTACCAGGATCAGGCAACTAGAATTCAATCAAGGGAATGAACAAGGGGTGTTATGTTTTGTGAGATTTTGTACTAGGTTTTGTCTTTTGGAGGATGTACCATAACAAGTGGAAACAGAGCCCCAGAGCAACATTCTTCAGCTTAGTTAAAATGTTATTGTGATACATGGATGGCACCTGCAGGATGTGGATACCAAACTGTTCAGTCTGTTAGCGCTGGACCAGAATAGCATTCTACCAACATGGGATGACAGCCAGCCTTTGAGGTCCATGACAAAGGATGCAGTGTGCTCTCACAAGAACCTCAGTTGCCAGAGCAGGGTAAACAGGTGTGCCCTGAGGTGCAGTGCTTCACTGGCCAGAGAGCCTCCTGATACTGCTTTCATAAGGTCGCCCCCCTTGTTTGGTGTAGACTCTCCGCTAGCATCAAAGTCACCAGTCAGCTGTTAACTTACCCAGAACTGAGTTCTTCCCTACTCTGGCAAAATGTCACCTTTTTCTCCTTTTCTTGCCATCACTGGCACTCTCAGTCAGCTTTATTTGGGGAAAATATTTCTTGGAAAAAAATTCTTTAATGCCTTCACCAGATATATGTGGGCACATGAGTGATGTCAAATAGAAACTGGTTCATCCTGGTTATTCTGTTATCTGGGGTGATCAGCAAGGAGGAGGGGTTACCCATCCTGTTCACCCATACAGATTAGCCTTGAGCAGTGGTCTAGATTGAGACCTTGAGTAATTGCATATATATATATATGTATATATGTATACATATGTGCTTATATATGTATATATATACATATATTACACACATATACATATATAATGTATCATGCATTATCACACTGTATATCAGTGTATGATATATATGTATATATACATATATATGATGTATCATGTATTATCACACTGAATATCAGGGTCTCTAGGAGATAGGAGAGTGTAGTAATGATACACACAGACTCTGGAGACAGATTGTTACATTGAGATCTCATCTTTCCTCCTTATATTTGTGTGATCTTGGGCAAATTACTTAACCCTTCTGTTCTTTCAGTTTTGACTCTGTAAAAGGTAGGTAGAAATAGTTACTCCCTAGAGTGTTCTAGGTACTAAATAAGATACTCTTTCTAGCTGCCCTTAGGAAAGTGTCTGGGATCTAGTTAGGAACTCCATAATCAATAGTTACTATTGTCCTGCAACTGTCTCACAGAGGAAAGTATAGACGGTAAACCCTTAGTTGCCAGGTCTTTATCCTGATGGAAGGGACTTAGCACAGCCAGCTGTTGCCTTGCCTTCTCTCACAGGCTCCCTATAGCTGTAAGTGTTCCTCACAGTGTCTGTGATTCTCCTCAGCTTTTTTGTTTCTGGGTTCCTTTCCCACAGGGCTGAGATTGAACCCAAGGCCATTCTCATGCTCAGGTTAACAAGCCAATGCTTTCTTATGCTGAGCTGAGAGAGGTGTTGGGGTTACAGCATTTCCTGACCTCACTTTGGAGCTTCCTCGTGCTTCTCCAGGAACATGTCTGCAGTGTACATACCCCCACACCTATTAACCAATCATGTGGAGAATGTCTTCTGCACAGATACTGCATCACCTAGAGAGTGGCTACAATGCACACAGGTGCCACATACTTCGGAAGGCATAAATGTGGTAGGAGTCACACACTAATGCAAGATGGCGCCTACAGAAACTAGAGTGGTGCAAAGTGTGGCAGCTCCAGAGAGTTCCTGCACTGACTTCATTTCTCCAGTCATCAGTGCTAAGACTTCATATGACCCGTAGTAATTAAGGAGGCCTCTTGGAGGAAGGCTACGTGGTTTGAGCTTGATAGTATGAATAGGAGCTGGCTAGCTAGAGAAGAAAGGAATGACACGTCATGTGAAAAGAAGGGCCTGGAAGTGTTTTCTGAGATTTGTTGAGAAAAGCACAAGGGATGTCTGATTTCTAAGCCTAACATCCTAGGTCAACTATTTGCTCTCTGTGCCTTGGGCCGGTCACCTCATTAGAATCAGTTTTCTTACCTGTAAAGTCAAGATAATGAAGAGTGACAACAAAGCCCACAACACGTGTTTCCCAAAGTGACTCACATTAGGTACATGCTGCAAAAGTCACCGTACTGCCGTTGCACGTCACTGCCACTGCTGCAGTTTCTCCTGTAGGTCAGAGCTCATCTCTCTAACCAGGTTTTCCCTTCCCACTTAACCAATGGTCTTTTGTTTGTATGTTTGTTTTCCAAAAATCTGTGTAAGAAAACCTGGGTTGGGCATGGCCTGATAGAGGTGCTGCATGCTGGGCTGCATGACCAAATTTAAAGACTAAACTCAAAACTGAGCGCTGAGCCTGCCCTCCTGAGTCCCAGCTATCGCTCAGAGCTGGGTACTTGAGTTCACTCCAGGAGTGAATCAGAGAGCCTGGCCTGGGTCTGGTCGCCTGCAGGACCACTGTGCACGGCTCCCCAGCACTCATCCGAGCACTCAGCCCACTGGCAAGGTGGATCTGGTGCAAAGGTACATCGTGCCCTCTCCAGCACACACTGAATCACCCCCAAACTCTCTGATTGATTGATTTTCCTTCTTTCTGTTTAACTTAGGGCTGACAGTAAACCACTAAACATTTTTTTTCTATTCTTACATTAAAAGACACTCCTCCCTTACTTACTCAGCCTCTAACCTGCTCTTGTATAGAAGTTTATTGGTGACCTATTTGATGTGTATTTTGGGCATTCTTTTGTTGAGCCACCCTGAACAAGGGCATCCTTTAAGGTCAAGAAAAGATACTAAAATATACAGTTTTAAGACGTGGAATATTTCTTAAATGTGCCTTTATGCTGCTACAGAGAAATGAACCTGTACAAGAGGCAGAAGTAATAAATGCATGAATAAATTAGTAATGGTGCCCCCATTCCTTGCACCTGCTCTCTTGTGTGATAAATAATAATTTCTAGTTCTTACACCTGATATATTAGACCCTGCTCAAGGTTTCCATGCGATGACCTATTCCCTTACTACTTATTTCACTTGCAAAGGTCTCTCCTGTACAGATATGGAGAGCTTGCCTGGTGGGCACATTCAATGTGTGTTTTATTGCTGTATCTAGAGGTCTGAAATATTTTATATGCTATTCTTAGAGTTTTCAATTAGCAAATTTTAATTAACTAATTGAGACTTCTTATTAGGAAGCTTTTATGATTTGTCATAGTGTTTTAGCTGTGTGTGCACCCCATCCTATTAAGAAACCATTAAATCCTTAGCAAGTGCCTTGGCTTCGTTAATCTTACTGTGTAATTACAGCTGTGTTGTCGGTACAGGGCAGAGGCATTGTGGGGTAGTGCCTTAAAACACGAGGCTCTTAGATAACTTCACAAGAGTGGAGCTGAGTTGGGAGGGCACAGCACCCCAGGTCACCCAGAGCACCCCATCTAGATTTAGTTTTGAGTCCGTTTTTTTATTGTGCATGTGCATGTGTGTGTGTGTGTGTGCAGGCACACACATGTATGCATACATTGTGTGCCATAACATGTGTATTGTGTGATTATGTGGAAATCAGGAAACAACTTGTGGAGATCAGTTTTTTCAGGTTATCAGGCTTGACAAGAACCTTTACCCATTGAGAGGCATCTTGACAGCCCAAATCCATTTTTATTCAGTTGTTTTTTACTGTATTTTTAAAATGTATCTGTCTCTGGTGTCCTGGGTATTTTTTTTAAATCCCCCTACAAGCGGAGTCAGGAGTGTGGCTCTGTGGTAGACTATCTCTCTGCCAAGCCTGAGACCCTAGATTCTATCCTTGGTACCACAAAACAAAAAACAAACAACAACAATTTTTTTAACTGCAGAAATATCTAGTCCCAGTAAGATGAAAATAAGATGAGTCATCTCGAGGCATTGCTTCTACAAGATCTCCTTGAACCTGAGTCACTTCTGGAAAATCAAAAGTACAAAATAGCTCCACTTCACACATAAAACCAGGTTCACGTTTCACTGTTTAAGAGCCAAGTGAAGCCTGTCTGAGACACAGAGCTCCTATATTGCATCCCCAATACACACAATCTTTTTTTTTTTTGAATGTCTGTCACAACTCCAAGAAACATGCCATCAATGAGGCTTTTTGGCCAAGTGGCAAAATCAGAAGTAATTTTGGCAGAGGGACCTTTGCTGTTTTATATGGTCACTTGTTTTCATGGAAATATAGAGGGCTAAAGGATAGATCCAAAGCTCTTGGTGTCCTTACTTTACATTCTTCACTGTGGTAGCTCTCGGGGCAGAATAAAAGTCTGGTTTTTTAAGATGCACAGCACCTTACCCAAGGCTTCCTTGACCCCATGCCCCTGCCCCTTCATGCCAAGACTTCACCCCCATCATCAGAACACATAACAAGTTCCCAGCTCCTTTCCCAGAGCTGAGTTATTCTGGTGAATGAGGTCATCCACCTGAGAACCAAAGGAAATTGCTCCCCAGCAGAGGGGTACATTGCTTACGTAAAGCTGGGAACTACCTTAACAGGCACCACTCATGATGCAAATGCAAAAGGTTCATGATACAAATTTACTTCCTGGAGCCCTTTCTTCACTCAAAATAATCACTTAACCTTGCTGGGCTGGGGACTCTCTCATTGCTTCAGCTGGAGAAGCCTGAGCTAAGTCAAGTTCATGCCTTAGTGTGGCCCTGGGTATTCTCAGCACCCCAGCTTGACATAAACATATCCTTCAGGGACCTCTTTAGAATCAATGATAAACTAAAATTGTAGTCAAATTGCTGCTTAGGTTTGTGGCCTGGGCCAACTCCTGGAGGCCCTTAGAAGTAATGGCATCTGTGTCATGAATCTCAGGTTAGTCTTGACACCCAAAAAGCCTAGAACTCAAAAAAGAAAAAAAAAAGCACTAGTAATTTGTATTTTTAGAGGTCAGGAAATGTTCGAGGCCTTGGGGAGGTGATGTCCATCAGGAAAACACTCAGCAGAAAGCTAATTAATTGAGTACAGAAAATGTGCCACAGAAACAATCATTGCAGCCAGATCAGAAAGCTTTTGTCAAAAGCAGCCAAGAACTAACCAAGCAGATGGAAAATCAAACAACGCATTGATCATGAAGTGAAACCTATACCCCAAATTCGTTTCTTCTGCTTGCGACAATTTTACCTATCTCCATGGTATTTCAGCAAGTAGATGGCACTGAGGGAGGGATGCTAGATAAATGAAGTGTAAATATGCATTGTGATTACACAGTGTTAAATGAGATATGACAGAGACCGTAGAGCCTGGGGAAGCAGTGTTGTAAGAGCAGGACTGAGGCAGTCCAGGCTCTGGTAGATCCTCCTGTCGTCTTCCCTTTGGGAAGTAAACTTCCTCAGAGCTCTCTTCAATGTACTGCAGCTCTCAGAGAGGAAAAGAAGGAACACATCCTTAAAAAACATCAACTCAATGGCTGGCTCTTCGACCTCCCCATTCCCCCCCC
>CM053763.1:74818399-74834676 GCA_028658305.1 Pachyuromys duprasi | reverse complement strand
GCCTGGGGAAGCAGTGTTGTAAGAGCAGGACTGAGGCAGTCCAGGCTCTGGTAGATCCTCCTGTCGTCTTCCCTTTGGGAAGTAAACTTCCTCAGAGCTCTCTTCAATGTACTGCAGCTCTCAGAGAGGAAAAGAAGGAACACATCCTTAAAAAACATCAACTCAATGGCTGGCTCTTCGACCTCCCCATTCCCCCCCCCACCCCGGGAGGAGCCGCCCTGCTAGGCCACAGAAGAGGACATTGCAGCCATTCCTGAAGAGACCTGATAAGCTAGGGTCAGATGGAAGGGGAGGAGGTCCTCCCCTATCAGTGGACTTGGAAAGGGGCAGGGAGGTGATGAAGGAGGGAGGATAGAGAGGGAATGCGGGAGGGGGCTACGGCTGGGATACAAAGTACATAACCTGTGATTAATATAAAATAAAAATGAAAACTAAGAGAAAAAAAAAAAAGCAGCCAAGAACATCAACTTAGCACAGTTAGAAATTAAATGATATAAATTACTCTTCTTTTTCTAAAAACTGAATGAATTTGGGAAATGAGTCTTGGCATCGTTTGCATATAATAGGGTGTGTTTCACTGATGACTGGTTTTTTGTTGTTACTTCACAGATCTGGCAGAAACTAATGTTGAATAAAAAGACTAATGTATATTTTGTTTATGTAGGCTAAACCACACAAACTCATTGTCCAGGCTCTGTTGACTGTTGTTGAATTAAAGTCAACTTGGATACTGACAGAAAATCAAGTACAGTGTGAATGATCTGTTCACACAGCAGGGAAGGCTCTCTCCCCTGCCCGACACACACAGACACACACACACACACACACACACACACACACACACACACATACCATCATAGACATCACTGCCATACATTTGGTTGTCACAAAGAAAACGCCTCTCTTGGCCACATTAACAGTGGGTATGCTAAGCCATCCAGTCTCTTTGAGTTGCTGACCTTGGCCTTGTGGATGAGCTGAGTACAAATAGGCTTTTGTTTAGGAGCTGGAGCATGCGGCTGACCATTCAGGTGGACGAGGAGGCCCCACCAAGGCCACCCTCCTGAATTAGTGTTTCCAACCAGTGGTCATCCACTGCTTGCTATGATTTCTCACAAAGTCACTGTCCGACACTCTATGGTATGATCAGCACCACCCTTCCCAAAGGTCTTTATTGTCTCCCCTGCATACCCAGTAGGACCTCACTGGGCCATACAGACTGGGCAGAGTGGTTGGAGATGAAATCCCATTCAGAAAAGCACTATGGTCCCTGTAACCCTAGGTATACACCTTTGAGAACAAGGCTGGAGCGAGTTCCTGGCATTACCTAGAGCAGATTTGTCCTGGTGTCTCCAGTATCTGTAGTGTGCCGTGTGAAGCCTCATCTTGCTGCTTCAGCAGAGGGACTGGGAAGGCAACAGAGGAGTTAAGTGTGCATGGTTGAAGTGAAGGTCTGGTGACTTTTACCCCTGCGTTAACCCTCACATGGGAACAGCATTCAGCACTTCCATGGACTTAGCTCATGACTTACATGGTCTGTTTTATACTTTTTGGGCCTGATCTGTCAAGAGGTTTAAAACATTAACCTCAATATACTTGTTTTCTAGCTGCTTGGCTGAGTTTTTCTTATCCTATGTAACTTTCCCACCACACCCACCAAAGAATGTGAGTATCACCTGTCCCCTAACTGAAGCCATATTTAATAAGACACCCTGGTATCCAAGCATTCTGAGAGAAGGGATCTCACAAAAATTGCACAGCCCTTGGAAACCTGCCCTTGTCTCTCTGTCTCAAGGCTGAGCTTTCAGTCAGCAACCTCTTGAGCTAAGTGCCACGTCATAGGTCGTGTTAACTAAAGCAGCATATTTTGGGTTCTATGCTAAGTGTATACATATAAATTTAAATCTCCAGTGTCACCTTCTAAATGAATGCCAGAATTTGGTTTGGACACTTCATGCTCTTTGGCTGTCATTAACAGAAAGCTTAACACACCTGAAGACATCCAGGCTTAAAACTTACTCACCTCAGGATAAGATAAGTGTAGCCTGAACATGTACCTGGTGGTTGGGCATATTTTCAGTCTTGAGACTAGATCACCTTACATGACTTAAATATTCATTCTGCAAAGTTTGAGTTTGATATCATCCAATATTTGATTCATGTTTTTAAAATAAAGTGAGCCAAGTTCTGATCATGCTGCAACTGAATATCCTACACTACTTGCTGCCTTCAGAGCCAAAGGAAACTGGACTTCTTTCCTACCCAAAGATGATTGTGTTTAATATTATGAGGCTCTTTGTTGATCAGGATGCAGTTCCATTTGGTAACATTTAAGGGATCAAATAGGTAAGACTTTTTATATTGAATATTGTTAGCAGGTGCCTTCAAATCCCCGTCATGTTTGTACTCTCATAAGAATAAAACTATCTTAATGTGTTTTTCCTGAGCATGGTTCAAACATGTTTTAAATGCATTTCTGTGCCTGTGCTTATAAAGAGATGAAAACAGACTGCAGCTGATAACATCTGATTTTAATAGAAAAGGAACATGCCTGCCGCTTAGTCCCAGCCCTGTAGCTGGCTATGGTTTGTCCCAGTCCCGGTTTGCCAGTGATTCATGGCTGGAGAGAGACAGCTCCTCTCCACTAAAAACCCAGACACTCTGGGAAGGCCTGAAGGGATTTGCTTTCTTTCAGCCGATCTGTGTTTCAGCTGTTGGTTTACTTGAGGGCCCCATGAAAGAATGCAAAAGAAAATGCATGGATTAGAGTGTAATTGTGTGCTTATGGGCTGTTTCTGAACTGTCCATCTCTCATCAGAAATGGGGGGACAGTCTTGGGACGGATAGCACAGGCAAAGAGCAGAAAACATTTTACTTAATGTGGGATCAATCTCCTCATCTTTTCCAGCTGACAAACTTAAGTTGACCCCTACAAGTATTTGTTGAGCATCTATTTTAAACAGGGAACATTAAAGTTGAATCATTTCCCCAAAAGAGTAGGATTTTGAAGTCTGTCCTGAGTAAAAAAGGGAATAGGTGTAGAAGAAGTCAGAACCACATTTCTGCTCAACAGTTCAATGTGAGAAGGACCCCCAGATGCTCTGGGAGCATCCTAGGAAACCATCCGTAGACATCTGCTCCCCCTTATACCAGATACCTTTCTCTAGTTTTAGTTGATCCTAAAACTAGAAAGTACCTAGCAGTGCCCGTCCTCCTATAATATGCAATTACTGTTCAACTATTTATTTATTCACTCATTTTTGGTAGTGGGTATATGTTTGACTTTGGTTTTTGGTCTTACTCTGAAGTGAGGTGAACCTCAGAATCTCACATGCTAGGATTACAAGTGACCATACCCACAGCGTTCTCTGCCTTTTCAAAGAAGGGCCCTGTAGGCAGCAACAGCACAACCTAAATACTCCAACAATTCATTTGTAAAGTGATATAGAATCCTTAGTCTTTGCTGAGTGAACTTTTCTTTTTTAAAAAAGAATGGACACACCTAGATTCTAGCAGTAACCAAGGAAAGATGACCAGAACCAGAAATGTAACAAGGCTGCTTCTGTAGCATATGGAGTGCATATTCTAAGTCTTAGTCACGTACAGCTCAGTGAGAAAGTATGTATTGAAAGAACAGACTCATGAATTTTATGAAGGTAACAAGGCTGTCATTTGGTGTAGCAGGGCTAACGTAGCAAGAAATGCTAGTGTCAGAGCCACTGTTCTACGGTGCGCCAGTGTGAGCTGGCGTCGTAATCCTACAGGAAAGCCATCACGTCCTGTGGACAAGAAGTATATCGTTTGCATAGGGTTGATGGGCTTAATAACTATTTATTGAACCCCCACTATGTGCCAGGCAGTGAAAAAAGCCTCCTGAGTACAATCGAGGTATACAATTTAAGTGTATGGAGAAAATTAAATTGATTTAAATAGCTTTACTATCATGAAAGAATGAGCCAAATTGTAGAAAACATAGCAACATTGATTCAGACACCACTTGAAACAGAAAATGTACTTGCCTCACTATTTTCTTTTTTATTCTATTTTTTATAATATATTCATTTATATCATAACTGTGGCCTCCCCCCTTATCTCGCAGTTCCACACTCGCTCCTTCTCCCCCCTCCCGTTGCCCTCCCCTGGTCTACTGAGAGGGGGAGTCCTCCTTCTTTACCATCTGACCCTAGACTATGAAGTCTCATCAGGACTTCCTGGGTCCTCCTTCTCTGGGGCTCTACCCTTTCCTGTCCCCAAATCCCTGGCCTCCAAGCATAGAATAGCATTTTTTTTTCAAATTTTATCTGTACGCCTAGTGGGCTGGGGAATTCCGAAACACAGCATCTAGATAGTTGTAAATTCATGAAGGATGAAGGAGCAACTTTTGCAGGATGTATATGTGGCTGGTAGTGGAGTTTTAACTGAGCCTCTCATGCAGCCTTGTCGGACATCTGTTTCTGTACGTCTCTAAAGACAGAAAAGGTCCAGGAAGCGAACTGCACTTTTCTAACTGTTGCCCTAGGGTGAAACTTCAACACAGCTTTGCTGTGGGCCTAGGTGAGAACACTCTAGAACTTAGGTGTGATGTTTTAAATTCAGGTGGCTGCTGTCCTTTAACTCCCCAGAAAAATGAGATGGAAATCTACCTGAATGCCCTTATGGATTATCTGATTGCCATTGTGGTCCTGTTGTAGCCCCCTTGGGTGTAAATATCCTTATGGATCTCAATGTTACCCATCCTCACTGGGCGTACTGCTATAGTTGTCAGCAGTTCTGGAAGACACAGGGTGTGTAAATGCTCAGAGACTAATGTCGCCATATTTACTACAGACTATTACAAAAGCTTGGATTGATTTCTTTGAGGTTAAGGTCTTACTAGGTAAATAGTGAAGCAGGCCTTGAACTTGTGATCCTCCTTGCCTGTACTTGTGAATGTTGGGGTTACAGGCATGTGCCAACACATTCAGCTTGATTTGGTTTCTTTTTCTGTAAGTGTTGTGGTACAGTGAGAAAAGGAAACATGGGGGAGGACGGGAATAATGTGCTTAGAAACTTTAAGGCCTATAATATTTACTGCTAGAATCATTTGATTAGATGAGACTCAGGTGGGAGGAATGAAGCAGCTGCCCCTATATAAATTCTACTAAATACCATCATGTAGTTTTTATTTCACCATCTTTGTGGCATAAGCCAGAGGGCCATAGCATAGCAGTCAGGAAAATGCTCAGAACTCAGCACAGATGTAAACACCCTCAGGTCCTATAAATCTCCCCGAGAAAAGTCCTTCAGAGACTTTCTCTTTACCTTGCTGCTGACGTTCAGCCTCCCAGGTCCCCTCAGTGGCCAACCAGCCCTATACATGACACAGGATCTCCAAGCAGCCTATCTGCAGCTACATTCACCTGCTTTGACGGATAGTCTCCAGTTGCCTGACAGAGACCTGGGCACAATGGAATCAGAGAACTAGGAGAGCCAGTGAGACTGCCCTGGAGGCTGCAGGCAGAACTGGCTGGTAGAGCCACCCAGCTGTTAGTGATCAGAGTGTCTGTCTCTGCACCCAGGGAACTGAGCAGCCAGGTGGGAGTCAGTGGGCGGACCCCAATAAAATGTCATCAAGCACCCAAGGCTTTGATCTACAGTGAGGAGTGGATGGTGATGGCAATTTATTACCATATGTCACTAGTGATGTAAATAACCATGCGAAGGGTAGATTTGTTACATTTGGAAGTTCATAGGGTTTTTGTTTTGTTTCATTTTTTTGCTCTGGTTGGTTTACAGATCATCATGTATGAAAGAAAAATTAAGGAGTGTTGAGTAAATTATGCAAAATGTCAAGAAATACATGCTGTACTAAAGCAAATTTACTTGAAAGGAATAGCAAAAGCCCTTATGAGCCACAACTGCCAAAAATGGAAAACAGAATGACTGTGAGGGGTGTATTCTTAGCAAACAAATTGTTTCTATTATACTGTTCTTTATGAATGGCTACTAATATTCAGTGGTTATGACTCCATGGAAGACAAACTATACCCAGAGATGAAATGAAATTGAACTGTCAGCACAGAGAAAAATAACTCAAGATGGTTATTTTAATCTTGGAAGCATTTGAAAGCATTTAAAACTAGTTTGCAAGCATGTGACATTGAGAGCATCTCTGGGCATAGTAATTAAATGTTTAATCCTACTAGAAAGCGACAGACACATTGATGTTCTGGAGATATTCAAGATGCACATCGCCTGTTGTGTTTGGTACACTAACAGTCATACCTAACAGACATATGGTTTTTTACTTTCACTACCAAGAAGGGAAATAAATTGCTTTCCAATTCCACTCAAAAATGATCTAAGACTTTAACCAAAACAACACAAAGAACATGGAGCCATTTTTAGCTTAATTCAGTGTATATAGCATAGCTACCCAAAATATTTTGAATTACATTACTTTTCTTCCTTAGGACAATGCCATTCATTATGGTGATAATCTGCCCTCGCTTTATTTAGTTAATGGATAACAGCAGGGCTTAGTAAACATCTAGGCATGAGCTCAGGGACTGACACAAAAGCAAAAACCTTTGCCTTGGGGCTCACAAAGTCTTCATCTAACTCTGCAAATCTGTTTGCAGTTGAGATTAAATAAGGAAGACAAAGTGTGCAAGCCACCAGGAGCTGCTGGAGCTCCGCCCTCCCACCGCCAGTGCGGAAGAGTGAAAGGGGCCAAGGGGCTTGTCTTTGCAACCGCTCCATGGCACTTCACAGAGGCTCCCAGGGAGCTCAGAAAACGACAAATCCTTATCTTAAGTGTCTAAAGACTCTGATGTGTGAAGAGTGACACACATCTCAGGGTACCTTTCCAAGCTACCCAGGTAGCTTCTGGAAGCCTCTCACAACCATGTGGATGTTGAAAATCTTGCAACTTCAAGGAAACATCATCCTGGGGAAAACATGGAGACTGCTGGATTATTTCTGTGTAATCCCTAGCCAGTGTGCTGGCACTAACCATGAGTCACTCCAGAACACCAAAATGCCCCCAGAATGGCATAGTAGGCAGAGCCATTTTAAGGCAACTCTTAAAAAATACCTGTCCCTAAGAAGTATACTTGAATAGCTATTTTTCTTTCCAGAATAAAACAATTTACTAAAATTGTAGACAAATCTCCCAAATATCAATGTAGAATGAGCATTCCACCTGTGAAATGTTAGAAGGTAACTATGGTTGGTGGTGTTGTGAAGGTTGTCCACAATCCCTGCACTCCCAGAAACTACTGAAAAAAGTTCTATTGGCATAGACGGCTTCCCAAAATACAGTGTACACACATCCCATGGTTCAAAAATCTGCATTTTCTGTTGAGGGCTGGGCATCGCTGGGACTGAGAGCCCAGAGTGACAGGTGCAGGTCACTGGAGCCCCTGGAGGGTGGTGGTTATTGAATTGGAGGGAATTAAACAACCATAAAAAAACTTAACATGACCAAACCTGAGTCGTTGAGTGGAGAAGAGGAGGGAGAGGAAAATGGAAAGTTAGATACGGAAGTCTCAGAGACCTGAGCCTGAGTGAAGTGATACAGTGCACCGGCTGGTCTACCTGGAAAGCAGGTTTTCCGGCTCTGGGCAAGGCTTGGCAGATGAAGCAGCGCTGCTCTGCTCACAGTACAGAAAAGTAACAGTGGTCATAGCTCATCCGAGCAGGCTTCATCAGCTGTTTCATTCACTAGCACCATCATGTCATCTGCTTTTACTTGGTTTTCTAGCCTTGTTTTCCAGGCAGTTGTGTGTTTAAGCTCTGGCCCCGAAACAATATTTTAAGACCCCTCTAATGCTGTATCCCAAAAATAACAACTGAGTTCTTGCTCTAATAAAGATCCTCGATTACAGATTGTTTTCCCTTTAGGTTTATGATCATTTTTAAGATGCTAATGCCTGGTAAAGAGATGTCAAAGATTACTTTGCATAATCTAAACTATCTTAAAGGTCAGACTGCAGCTGATGATAGGCTTGCAAAGAGGGTGTGGCTTAGAGAAGTGGAAATCAGGCAAGAGATTTCCTGCACAGCCAAATGATCCAAATTCTTTTTCCACCCCTTGGAAGACTAGTGAGGCCCCAAAATAGAAACAAAGCTCCCCAGGGCTGGCTTTGCTCACACTGCTGGAGTATTAACTGCTGACATGTGTTTTTAGGAAAATCGTTGCTAATGGAAACAGCTTCAGGCAAGTGGTAACGCCCAGGGTTCTCATGTGACCCTTGCAGGAGTTCTGGAAGAACGTGACTTTACCAAAAGTCATCCATATGTTTCGGTCAAGTTCAAGGAATTATTTTGCTGGCCTGAGACCAGAACTGTGAAATAAATAGCAGGCATAATTAATTTTTAAGATGCGGTCAACATTGTAAAGTGGGGGTAAAAAAGTAGATAATAGCTACTCAAATCTGGCAGCCATGTACAAAACAAATTATAGTCCATACATAAGTCACGGTTTGTGCTTCAGATTACTTGTTTTTTTTTTTCAATGGAAATGTGTCACCAAGCTTCTTCTTCTTCTTCTTCTAAAGAGAAAGTCAGTCAGGCAAATGGCTGGGTAGCCAGAAAATGAAGGGCTTGATCTGCAGGGGAGCAAAAAGCAGTTAAAACCGCATACACTCACTGGAGGCACAGACTCTGAGGCACGTGTTTTACCGAACTGGAGTCAGGCTTAGAACAATTTGGGATATAGGGAAGACAAGTGTGGAGCCAACAGCACACTGGGCACATGGGCTGCATTCCTTATTGCTAGTGTTTGGAAAGCGTTAGTCCCCTTAGTAGCATTCAGAGAGAGTTAAACGATGTCAGGCCATTGCGCTCTGCCCAGTGGGGCAATAACTTTCTTGCCCCACTGTAGAGGATATGTTTCCATAATTCCTGAAAACCGGATGTGGAATTTGAGTGGATGTTTAAGAATGTGCTAGGGGGGCATACAGCACATTCTGATTTCTATGTTATAGGAACTGAAGGAGGTGTGAAAATGGAAAGACACATGACAGCGTGCAAGCTCATCCCCAGCTAAAATCTGGGTTTACCTTGACAGAACAATGAGTGATGTGGTTCAGTCTGCTGCAGAGGAGACCCCTGAGGTCTCATGGAGAAAAAAAAACAAAACAAAACTTTATAGCTTATCCCAGAAGACAATTAGCAGCACTTCTCAGAGCATTCAGGCACATTTCCTTTAGGGAAAACATGACCATTCATGACAGGAGAACTGACTGAAGAATCACTGAGAGAAAAAAAGAGCCCACACTACTTATGAGCTACACATGTGGGACACTAGCTGGGTGTTGCACTGAGGACAAAGATTGGCTTCCTATTTGAGATCATTTGTGGAGGAAGTCATGAAGTGGGCTTGAGGTGTCAGAGAAGAGGGAGTGCCTATTTCAGCCGGAAACAATTGCATTCCTTTCCTATATCTCCCAATCTGTCACCAAGAACCACATCTGGGCCTCGTTAGCCATCGGCATGCAGCCTCCAACTATGGCCAAGGCATCCAGATGATTTGGCTTTCCATGAGTGGGTTTTTCACAAAGGCTTTTCTGCCAGTCATCTGGGGTGTGGCCACCCAGGAAATGCCATTTGGACCAGCACAGAGTAGATGCTTTAACCTCTGAATAGACCAGGTGGTCCAGATGTGGGTGATAAGAACATCTTTATCCCAGTAGGGCTCACTTGAGCTATGGTCAACATGTATCTGAGGGGATTTCCCCAAGGCATGCTGAGAGCCATGCTCTTCTGTGGATGTGGTTCCATGGCCTGGGAATGAGGCAAGAAGGTAATAGTATTAAACAGGCATAGTGTTTCACCTTGAAATAGCAGGCTTCTCTAGAAATCTGTGCCCCTAAAATTACTGAATCTAAAAGCACTTCTCTCTCTCCTTCTCTACTCCTCAGGAACCCTGTACCCTTGAAAGAACCAGCTAGGGCTAAGTTGGCTCATATTGGTAATTCTAATGCTCACACAGAAGCTGGAGGATTGTGAATTCTAGGCCAGCCTGGGCTGCATAGTGAGGCCCTTTATCAAACTTACATTTCACGATTGCATCTGGTCTATACTCTATGGTATGTGAGAGCAGAGAGCCAAAAAGGTGTGAATTGTGTCTTGTTCCTGACCATCAGTATGCCCCATAGCCCTGCCGTGTTTCAGTCTGCAGCCTCTGTTGCCTTTCCCTATGGAGGTAAATGCAATATCTCAGTCTCCCTCCTGTGTTAGGAAGTCAGGGCTTTGACTCTGGCCTTCAACTGAGGCCTGAATTTACCAGCTGTGGATATTGGGGACATCACTTAACATCTCAGTTTGGTAGTCATGGGAAGATTATGGAAGGAGCTATGTCATAGGGGCATGTGTAGATTCAACACAGTAGAGCCCTGGCCAGGGTGACCTAGCACTAGCCACTGCTCAACCGAGACAGTGCTGCTCTTGCTGTCACAAAGTTTGGTCCTAAGCTGCCCCACTCAGGCATCCCTTAGAGCATGGAGTACCCTTGCTCTGAGGCCTTTGTACTTTCAGACGGGTCGCACTAGGCAGTCTGTGTGGAGAGGCGCTCCATGGCTCTTCTCTTCAGTGCTGTTCAGGTGAAAGACAAAGAATAAACTACCCGGCTCTACACTCCACGACACTGTGCTGGGCACAAGAAGAGCTTTGCGAGCAGGACTTGCTGTTGCTACCTGTCCCCTAGTCATTATCGAGGCTAGGGCTAGGGGAAGGATACTCAGCACCTCCCTATGAGAGCACTGTGGCAAGTGTTTGCTCATTTTGACTGTGAAGCTACAGACCAAGAAGTGGACAGTGCTGGTGCCATTTTTTTGGATGAAATTATTTAGTCAAAGGCAGATACCAAGTAGGTAATTCAGCTGAAATCTGAACTCAGATCTGAGTCCAGACATCCTGAAAAACAGAGTTATGTGTAGTTCATTGCCTCTCCCTGCAGCCCCCCACTGCAGGAGCATCCCTCCTGTGGGCCATGCTTAAGCTAGCATAAATTTCAGATGCAGCTAATTCTTCCTGCTGGACAGGCCATAAGTAAGATGCATCATAATTAGCTATGTCTGATTGCCCTCCTGTTGTCCTGAGCTGTAGCCCCTAATTGTATGGTAGTGGGGGTTTCGCTATGGTGAGTTTTATCATTTTGACAGTTTGCTAATAAAAGGTCACCACAGGTACAGAGCACTCTGATTTACATATGGCAAGTAAAGGAGCATTATGGGAAGTCAGCGTCTAAGGTAGGCCTGCACATTTGTTGCTATTGACATACATGCTGGGATTCCATAATTGACAAGAAATACTATTATTAAGCAGGTCTGTTGAGATAATTAGCGCTCAGGGTTGCATTTTTAATCGGACTTGAGTCAGATAATTTATCACAGCAGTAGCAAGCTGTCAGGGTCACACAATAAATACTCATTAAGGCTGAATAAAGATTAACTGCAGACTGAAAGAAAATTAGGCCAAGTAGTAACATTTGATTTCAATATTTACAGTGCTAATTTAGACTGATATTGGCAAAAAGATCAGATTCTCCAATGGAGCTCATTTGTGAAGGAAAAGGGGGTGCTGTTGATATAGATGCCTGGGTAGGGGCTCTCTAAAGCTTAAAATCATACTCCCAGCTGATTGCCAAAATACTAATTTTGAAAGGCTCATTTGGTGCTGCTTCTAGGGACTTAGTGTCTCTGCATCCTAATAAGATGGAAACTCAAAAAAAGAAAAATCATGCATCTTGAAAGCATGCCTAATTTGTTACCATTAGTTAGATACTGCACTTTTAATTTAATGCAACTCACTTGTCTTTGGTTCATACATGGGCAGTTTATGGCACTTCAAGTTAATTAAAAACACCTACCATTAAAACATGCACCATCCTTAAAGCAAAAAGGAAGTCATTTCAGGCCACTATATTACCAGGCAAGACATTTATGTACTTGCTCATAATTTACAGTATACCGAAGATTGGGAACCAAATGAGAACATTAGTATTTATGAATACAGTAAATTCTGTTGACAAAACCAGTGTAAAAGGTCAGAGCCAGAATCCACAGTAAATGTGCAGTTTGTTTATCAGACTGAGAGGCTTAGATTTGAATAGTAAATTAGTTTCCAGGGCTGCAGCATTGGTATAAAACCCTCCTGAAAACCCGAGACACCTAAATACCCACCCCAGCTCCAGTAGAAAGTGGCTCTCGGGGGCTGCCTCTGGCTTTACACTGCTCTTGGCTGGGATAATTTAAAGCAGCTCACCATCCTCATCAGAGACATCTTGACAAAGCATAATTGTGCTGTGCTTACTCAGGCTTCTCGTATGACACGTGTGTGTGTGTGTGTGTGTGTGTGTGTGTGTGTGTGTGTGTGTGTGTGTGTGTTTGGGTGTGAGTGTTGTAGATGCCAGCTCTACTGAGGAAATGAATTGCACTGAGGCAGAAGGTCTGGGTCACTGAGCTGGTATAAAGGCGGGAGGAGCTCAACTGAATGTCCAGTGATGAGCAGCAGGCAGGAGTCTCACAGTAAAGAAGACAGTGACAGCCCCTCTCTGCAGCCCAGGATCCTGTGAGGTGTGGAGGGCCTTCCAGCCTTGCATAACCATGGGCAAAAGCTGTGGCCTTTCTCACCAGCCCTTCCCCAGGGCACAGAAATGAGCATGAAGAGGCCTCTGTGTTTGGGCTTGTTTTGACTGGCATGGCGGAGCTGGCAGAGCATCCATAGGGATCAGGTGACTGGAGGCCAGGTGGCACATCAGGATCTCGTCTTCCCAGGAGCCCAGAGACAGTGTGCTGCTCTATATGACATTCTTTGCCCTCAGAACTTCTTCACTGACCACAGCAGCTGGGCCGCTTTGACCTGCAGTCAGGAAGTGGTAGTGTTGCATGCAAACAAGAAAAGAGCGAGCAGTGTTGATGTCTTCTCTGCAGTGTTTGCAGACCAGGGATGGGAACTTAAGAAGCAAAGCCTATCTGAATCCTGAGGAAGGCAGGAGCCTGCCGGAGAGTGGGTGTTCTGGAGGCCAGTCTTGCAGTGGCTACTATCACATGGAAGAAGCGCAACTAGTCCTGGTGGCAAGGAGGCGTTTTCCCTGGCTGGCAGGACGTCCGTCTCCAGGGACAGGCCGATGCTCACCTTTTCTCCAGGGTGTCTCACTTTGGCGTGGTGTTCTTGAAGTCAATCCTGAAGGGTGGGGGAGGGTTGTGGTCTCTCCTCAAAGGCATGGGGCCTTCTCCCCAGGGCCATTTCTCCCACAGCAGCCCTCTCCTTGTTTCTGCCACATTGGCTTAGCTCCCTGTCAGCTTACCCTTGCTAAGCCAGGTAGACTGAAGGTTTCTTCCAGGAACCCAGCAGTGAGTTCCTGTCAACCAGATGGGTCTCCAGGCCCCAAGCCCCAGTCTAATTGTAGCATTTTGTTGGTGTGCTTTGGAGCATCAGCCTGGCCGACTGCCCCTGGCTCCCGAGCATGGGGGTGTCTGGGTGGTATGGCCCTGGCCTCCGTTTTCTAACTAATGAGCAGTGATTCCAAAGAAACAGGCAGGAGTTAGGGGAACAAAAGTAAGAACCACTCTGCGGAAAAAAAAAAGGTAAGATTGGTATTTCAGAGTGCATTGCAAACTTAATAAAGATAATGACGTAACTTTTAACTGCAGTTTGTTGAATACTTGCTGTTGCCAGGCAAAGTTTGGAATCACCTGACATTGTGTCAATTCACATACTCCTCACAGTTTTCTAAAACTCGCTTTCCAGATAGGTAACTGAGGCACAGCAACAGCAAGTCACTTGCCCCTAGCTATAGCACCAGAGAGGAGTAGAGCTGAGAGTGATGTGCCTGGACAGTCTTAGGAGCTGGTGAAAGGGAGACAGGGTTTCTTCCTTCCTTCCTTTCTTTCTTTCGTTTTTCTTTCTTCCTTCCTTCCTTCCTTCCTTCCTTCCTTCCTTTCTTTCTTTCTTTCTTTTTTCTTTCGTTTTTCTTCCTTCCTTTCTTTCTTTCTCTCTTTTCTTTTTTCTTTTCAAAATTTAACATAAACCCATATGTCTTGTGGATTTTTGCTTTGGCTCTTTTAAGGAGAAATCAGGTGTTAGAACGCTAAGGACAAAACCAAGCCAATATGTACAACATAAGGTTCCCAAAGAGAAAGGACACAGAGCAGCCCACTTAGCAGAGGACAGATGCCACACTCCTTCCTGTGTGTGAGACGTGGACGAACATGACACACTTAGAGGTCCAGAGGTGGCTTCCAGTGCAGGAGCTCTAGAAATTGGGTCTGGAAATTTTGTCTTAGGAAAACAAACCCAGAAGCAACAAATGTTGAGTTTGAGATGGACACTGTGCGCTGAGTATTAAGCTGAGGTGGACTGCTCTGAAAAGGTCCCATCACTTGTGCTATGTTTAAGAAGAAAATAAAAGTGCTTTTTTAAGTTGATGAAGAAATGTCCAAAAATTTTTATTCCAGAAATTTCTCCAGTAACTGACAGTAGTTGGAATGAGATTGTAAGCTCTTCCTTTTTCCTTCCTTCCTTTCTTCTTTCCTTCCTTCCTCCCTTCTTTCCTTCCTTCCACTGGAGATAAAGCTCACTACCATGCAACAACATCCCTGTTTTATTGTCATGGCAAGATCTATTCTTTTCAAGTTTCAAAGAAGTAAAGAGAAAAGTTTTAATGTATGGTTCTGTGTAGCCAATATGTGAGAGTTCCTAATGAGATATAAAACTTTTTCATAGCATACTGATTCTCTTGTTAAAACAAGAGAGAACACTGATTGCTTAATCCATCTCCTTGTTTATAAGCAATAAATGTCCTTTACAGATTTTGGTGTGTTTTCAAGTCAAATTTTTTCCAGATTAGTTTATATTCTCTTGAAGAAGGGTTATATTTGGGTAGGAAACTAGAATACAAGGATGTCATGGGTACAGCCTTGAGCAAAGTTCAATAACAGTAACGAGTGCTTGATCCAGAGACTGTGTTGTACCTCCTTTAATCGTGTTGACAGCCTGATGAGCAAGATGGGTATTGGTCCTGAGGTTTTTAGTTAAGGAAAAAAGGCAGAGTCTGAAGTAAAGAGCATTCACAAATCTAGCAGTTTGCTACAGTAAGTTTCAAACTGTGTCTCAGTACTCTGGAGCCCATGTCTGCCACTAAACTTATCTGCTCCCCCCAGGAGAAATTGGCTTGCATATGAGACCTCCTTCCCAATGCGCCAGCCTCAGTGGTCTCAGAGAGGTAAAGTCGAGAAGTCAGGCTGGCAGGCTTCCTGCAGCCCTGGCTCACACTAAGCCACATGAGTACGTGAAGACAGCCAGCACCATAGGCAGACTATCTGGTGAAGATGTAGAAGGACGTAAAATGGATGTCTGGGGACAGATAGAGAAAAACTGATGGTATAGCTGGAAACATAGACACTTGTTTAACCTGCTGAGTGAGGGAATGCTTGAACTTGGGGTTAGCAAGCATGTGCGTGATTGCAAATATTTGCTATGATTAAAGCAGGAAGTAGAGTGAAACTATGTGGAACTCATTCTGCATGGGATAATAAGCAGAGGTTTTAAGAACAGCAAATAAATCAGAACATGTAAATAGAAAGACTGGTCTTAAGAGATGTTTTATGCCACCCAGACAGGATAGGTAGTCCAGAGAGAAAAGCAATCCAATCCTGAGCCTCCATCATCTGCTGTCAGTTTGCAGCAAAAATTAACAAATGCACCCAGTAGTCGTTCACAGACACTTGGTCCCTGAGGGTGTGTGTGTTAGAGATAGACCAATGTGTGGAGTGTGTACTAAGCATCCCTTAGCCTACATAGATGGAGCCCATGAATGAAAGTTCCCAGACTATTGAGAAGCAGTCAGTCAGCATTTTTTAAAGATTTATTTGTTTTATGGGTATGAGTGTTTTGCCTGCATGTCTGTATTTATACCTCATATGTGCCTGGTGCCCACAGAGGCCCAAAGAGGCAGACCCTCTTTGAACTGGAACTGGAGTTACAAATGATTGGAAGCAAGCACATTTACCTGCTAACCATCTTGCCAGCTCAATTTAATTTTTAACAGCTTTGTTGAACTCATAATATCCATTTTCCCTTCCCAAAATAGTTTGTTTTCCTATATTCACAGATACGTGGCCATCTCCACAGTACTACTGTTTTGCCATCATTTCTTTTTTTTTTTTAATTTATTTATTTTTATCTCAATCACAGGTTAGGTACTTTGAATCCCAGGCATAGCCCCTCCCTCATTCTCTCCTACCCTCCCACTCCCTCCCTCATCTCCCTCCTCCCCGCCCCCTCCAAGT
>CM053763.1:74719569-74817899 GCA_028658305.1 Pachyuromys duprasi | reverse complement strand
TGGTTTTATGTTGAGGTCTTTGATCCACTTGGACTTTAGCTTTGTGCAAGGTGATAAATATGAATCTATTTTCATTTTTCTGCATACAGATATCCAGTTTTGCCATCATTTCTTAATGTTAGTTGTTCCCACTCATTTTTCAACTTTCCCAACTCCTGGCAACCACTAATCCACTTTCTGTTTGTAAAGATTTGCCTGCACCGAACATTTTACATAATTAGAATCATAAAAATGTGTGACCCTAAGTCTGGCCATTTTCACTTAGCATTATGTTTTCAATGTCCATCTGTATTATAACGTGGTCAGCATTTTGCTGTTATTGCTGGGTTCTGCTCCAGTATGTGGATATACTGTATTTTCTTTATCTGTTCATCCGCTGAAGAGCAGTTCCATTTTGAGGATCTGCTTTCCAAAAGAGCTGCACCACTTTACATTCCTAAGAACAGTTGGTGAGGATTCCAGTTTCTCTACATCCTCGCCAACATTTACTGTTTTTGGCTGGTCACAGCCATTCTCATGGGTCCAAAGCAGAATCTCCTGTGAATTAAATTTGCATTTTCCTAATTACCAGTGATGCTGAGCATCCATGAGCTGCTCACTAGCCATTTGTACATGGTCTTTGAAGACGTCTCTGTCCAAATACCATTCTCTGCTATTTAGTTGAGTTATCCTTTTACAGTTGAGTTGTAGAAATTCTTATATTGGTTGTATACAGCCCTTACCATATTCATGATCTGCCATGCCCCTTGCTTTACTATGGACTCCCTTCACTGATGGTGTCATTTGTACTGGGGTCTTTATTTTAGTGTGGCCCTGTCGCTACTGCCTCCTCCTCCTCTGTTGCTTCTGTTCTTGCCTGACCCATAGTCCTGTGTCCCTCCTGTGGTTTCATACCCTCAGGCCTTAGGTTTCAAGATGATAGCCTATATACTTGATTTATTCAAATTAATTTTGAACTTTACAAAATGATCTTTCCCATAGAATGGATTTTTTTTTTCAGATGAGATGTGTGACCAGAATATAACGGCCCCAGAATCTACATCAGAGTGCCTCATCTGGCAAATTGCATTTATCTTAACAGTCCAACTGAACTGTATTTAGAATATACATATGTATGTGTGTAGATATATTTATACATATTTATATTTTTATATATATGTATATGGTATGTGTGTGAAAAACAAAAGTCCCTTACTCTTGTCTGAACCATTGTTGTTTTTGATGCTGATGAAGTTATCTTTAGGTGGCACGATAGCATTTGCTGTTTTTCTTTTCTTTTTCTGGTTTCCCCCCCTTTAAGTTAGAGGACTTGCATCTTGTTTTATTAAGTCATAATTTACTAGACAGAATCATTACAGCAACATGGAAGGTTCAAATATCTCACTTAGGCAGTGTAACACTTAGCCAAGAGGCCTTATCCACTGGAACCTCTTTCCTGTGACAGAATGCATACAGTTCTGCCTCTGGGTGACTGGAGTGTATGCCTCACTGTGGTGAACCTGCCAGCTCCTGAGAGCAGGCTGCTGGGTAGGCAAGAGCCCATGTGGGATTAATGATAGTCTTCAGCTCAGCCCTTTCAACTTGTAGGAGGCTAATTAAAAAGTAGAACTTTCAAGTGGTCGACTTTCTACAGAGGAATGCATTCTTCATGTTGGCTATTTGCAAAATGCCTCTTTTTTGGGGGGGAACCTATACAAGTTTTACATCGCATTTCCAGCATTGTCTCCTCTGTGCCAGCTCGCAGTGTGAGGCATTAGGAAGTTGTGTACCCCCACCTCTTTTTAACCACTTAAAAAATTCCCAGGAAGGTTTTTTTCCACTCCAACTGCCTTCCCATTATGTTCTGCAGTCTTCCAAGCTTGCCAGACACAGCAGGTAGCCCACATGGTATGCGTGTCTGTGTGAGAAAGCTCCCCTGATGTGGACAAGATGTTGGTTGTAATATGAAGCCAACATCTTGTCCACAAGTGTGCAGAAACATAGGAACACAGTGCATCCACAGCTCCAGGGCCATAAGGAGTATTAGGCAAATAGAGCCTGCTGAACTGATTCTGTTATTGTAAATGAAATGGCCAGACTATTTGTACCTTTTCCTAAAAACAGAACATCGCATTTGTGTGTATGCATGAAGAGAGAGAGAGAGAGAGAAACTGTGTGTAAATTTAAGAATCTCAAAGGAAGCCCAAAAAGGATTTGGTGGTATATGTCCCAATGTAAAAGCAGCCTGCTGCTCTCTGGAGTTGGTTTTTCAGCCAGTTCTCACTATCTCTACCTGAAGTGTACTCCGGTGATGTCTGTTTCTTCGCTTTTACTAGCTATCTGCCAGCAAGTGATTGTTTCTGTTTTTGCATTCTGTGTTTCCATTCATAATTACAATAGGGGCAAGGATGTGGTTCATTGACTGTATTTGCCCAGATTGTACCAGGCCTGAGTTTAATCCAGGAAGAAAACAAAACATTATATAATATACCTTTTTAAAGCGTACATTAAATACTATCTTTCCGGCCTCAGCCATTGATTTTAGAGAATTATTTTTAAAAAGATAGACACAAAGAAAATTAAAAAAATGAGAGAGGGAAGGAGGGAGAAAGGAAGGAAGGAAGGAAGGAAGGAAATGCACTTAATCCTCCTTGGTTTAATTTTACCCGGAACATTATAGAACACATATAAAGACAGATCATAAGAATGAAAAGCTGTGTATGTGTACTGCAAATAAAATTAAAATTTCAAAAATGGGGTATTTGATGGGAACATTTAATAGTTTTGCTGTACAATGTCTGCTTTGAATTGAATTTGGTTCTGTATTTTTCCCACATCCATGTGAATGTTAAGAGGCAAGACATTCCAATGTGGTACATGTCTCACTTGGGATGGCCCAGTGCAGGCCCTGAGTAGGTGTGCAGTCATGTTGTGGGATGGAATCGTTTTCACAGCTCTTGGGGCAGACAGAAGGGAAAAGAGCAGAGGACTTCTCGTTTGATGTGGTGCTGAGCTGACAGCCTTCTCACTGAGTCTCCTCAGAGCATCAGTGAAACCTTAAGACAGCTGTCCCCCCCACAGCAGAATTAGGACGTGAAAGAAAGAGGGGGAGATGGCAGAGTGGAGGGTGTGTTGTTGTAAAGGAGGCTGTTTGTTTCCTTTTCTGCTTCTATGTTCCTTTTTACCAACTTAAAATGGAAGTGTGGCTTTTTCTTGTCTCGTTCACCATGCCTTGGACTTTGCTTCTGGATGGGGATCCACTGACTGGCCCCATGCCTACAGCACTGGGAAGAACCCTTCATTAGCCAGTGGGAACGATACCCCAAGTGCACTGCTAACTCACAAGTAGCCTTCTGCAGTCTGAGTGGCATAACCACAAAATGTTAAACCAATAAAAAAGCTATTCTTTTACTTTTTTGTACTTCTAGTTCATAGATGGACTGAGTTCCAAAGTCCATCTGTAAATCGTGGGTTGGAAACAGTACATTTTCCATAGGCGCATCGTAATACCCCATGATCATCCCAGAATCCTACCTTTCTGTAGTGTAGTGGAAAGCTGTCCATGTGGGCTAGATACTTAGAAGAGTAAAGTCAAGTGAATGAGTGTCAGGAACATGAATACAAGTGGTATATTGTCTATTATGATAGGTTGGATAGACCCAAAACATCCTAATTAGAGAGACTGAGGAGATGGAGATGTGGTGGCGTGTACTTCAGACGTCAAGTAGCGTGTGCATGGCCCTGTTCAGTCTCTAGCACTGGCAGGAAGGAAAGGCAGAGAAGGGAAAGAGGTATGGAGGGAGGAAGGGGAAATACATTGAAGTATTTATGGAAGTTTTAAAGATTAAACTCTAGAAATATTAAGGAGGAAAAGAGTTGGTGAGATTGAGCAGTGGTTAGTGGTACTTTGCACTAAGCCTTGGGAGATGAGTTTGATCCACAGAACCCATGCAGTAGAAATAGGGACCTGATTATTGCAGTGTTGGCTCTGACACTCACATGTGCACAAAATGAATAAATGTAAATTAAAATTTAAAAAGAAATATTAAAGATGAGAAGGAATGGAAGGTTCTTCTGCATAGCCCAGAATGGGAAGCAAGAAGATAGGCATGTTGGAAAGCAAGGAATAGGTCAAGACAGGCTCCTGCAACACCGCCGGCCCTGGAACAACTGCACCGCTTTAGTAAGAGTTCAAAGATCCTCACAGTATTTGTTTTCTTTTTATTCCAATTTTCTTTGGTTCTAGAATAGATATGAGAGTTTTTAAAGCAGCTATGTGTGTAAAGCACAGTATTTTGAATTTAGAAAAAAATGAATTGGGTGTTCTGCGCATCTCCTTCTTAAGGCGGGGCTCACTCTCTCTAGGATAGATCAGTCATGGTACTCTGGCTCAATGGATTTGAAAATTAGGGTGGCCCAGGTTTGAATCCCGCATCATTGAGGAACCAGACTGACATCTTCTAAGTCCAGCTTCCTTTACTGGAAAATGGAAACCCACAGTCCATAGTAGCATCTCCCCTGGAAATGTTGTGTACTCTGCCTCCTGCCATCTGCAGTGCCCTTCCTCGGGGTGCACTCTTCGGCAGGTCTTTCTTGTGGATCAGAGTCCATGTGCCCTTTCATGTGCGTACAGAATGGCAAAAGTATCATCAGCATGAAGAAGCTTTAAAATCTTTAATGTGTTTGAATGTGTAAACTTCAAAGCTAGAAGAAGCATTTTCACAGGATCATCACCACACAGTGCAGCAGCTCCGAATGCAGCTAGGATTTGCAGAGAGCAGGGGAGGCCTCTTTGAACACAGCTTTCCCGAGCTCATTTTCACATCTTGAAAGCCTTCATTTCTGTCTTTGCTCTGGACTTAGTTCTAGCTGTAGTTGTTTAAGGATGAATTTGCAACAAATGGATACATATTAAAATGGTTTAAAATAAATCATGTATAACTAAAACCTTCCCTCCAAGTCATTTTTTTAGGTTCCTGTTTTGTGCTGAGAATCTGGCCTAATCTTGTTTCCCCCTGACTGAGAATATAAGATGTGCTGCACCCACACCTGGATGGTGGTGGCTGGGCATCTGTGACTCTGCACCTTGGCAGTCTTGTTAAACACTGTGGTATGGGGACACCTATCTAACCATATTGTGTGCAGCAACCTTGGCTGTAGAGCTAAGATCCTGCCTTGAACCTGATGGCATCATGCAATTTTCTACTCAGCGCTGTGCTCAAGAACAACAGGAGAAGCTCCTGTAGGCACCAGCTGCCTCCATGCCCTCCAATTGCAGGCGATGCTCCCGCCCTCAAATCCCTCTGCCTTTCTCACTGTGCACACACGAAAACTCTCTCCTTGCTCCTCTTTCCTGAACTTTCACCTCCCCATGTGCCTCCTTTAAGATTTATAATAATAATAATAATAATAATAACAATAATAATATCAGGCTGGAAAGATGCCTTAGCCTTTAAGAGTACTTGTTGCTCTTCCAGAGAAGAGGGCCTGGGTTCAGTTCCCAGGACCCACATGGTGGCTCACAACCATCTGTAACTCTAGTTCCAGGTAATCTTATGACTTCTGACCTCCATGGGCACCAAATATACATGTGAGACACAGGCATATATACAGGCAAAACATTCATACACATAAAATAAATGAATCTAAGTTTTTTTAAATGTATAAAAAGCCTGTGCTGTGAGTGTGTCAGAGGAGAGTTTGTTCAGAACTCAGCCATGATGGGTCACAGGAAATTCTTTTGAGCACTTCCCAGCAGTCACCCAGTGTGTGCGTACGGTTGTCTGCAGGCATGCATAGGCTGTGACAGGATCCCCATTCTCCACACAGTTTATTCTTCTAATGGACACCACGCTTTTCTTTTTTGTAAAACAAATCTTAAAGAATGGTTTAATAATTTAGCAATTTGGTTCTTCAAGGACTGGCACACTAAGACTTAGGAGCCAAATCTGGCCCTTGGCCCATCTTTGTGAAGAATTTTATTGGCAACAGCTATGCTAGCTTATTTCCTAATTGTCTGTGGCTACTTTCACACTGATTCAGCAGAGGAGAGTCATTCCAGGAGAGACTCTTTGAACCACAGAGCCTAAAATGCTTTCTGACCCTTTGTCGAAAGCACTGACAAGTCTATTTTGATATCTGATCTCATTTCAGATGGTTTTGAAGCACAGTAACACACTAAAAAATCTCCTTTGCCACCAGCTCACTGACTTCCACCAGGCATTCCATCTTCTGTGGCTGGTCTCCACTCTGTAAAGAAGTAATTAACACCTTCCTTGTTCCTCTGAGAGCAAGGTATCCTCAGAAACACCTCCCATTACATTCATACACAGTGTGAGGCTCTCAGATGCTGGGGCTGGAGGGGAGCTACTGCTCTGGGCAGAGCTGTGACTGTGTTTAGTATACACTTTGTTCAACAACACTTAACTCTTTCTTTAAAAAAAAGTCTACTGTCTGTTTATAGGAAGAATTTCATTGAATATTTGTGTTCTGGTGGCATAACATGAATGCCTTGTCCTAATGGAATAAACACAGAAGTACATCATATGAACACTTTCTTGATGACAGAGCAAGCATCTATAAGTTATTTTGAAATCATCTGAGCCATCTATCTTACTAAAAAGTTTGATTTTCCCTTTTTTAGTATATCTGAAAGCTCACAGAAGTATCAGAGAGTGAATAAGTATGTTGCATCACCATTTTTGCTGTCAATGTGCCTTTTACATTAACATCGCTGTGACCACTTGTGATACGTTTGTTCTGTTTGGAAGAAGAAGATTAATGTTAGAATATTCTAGAGACACTGCCCAAGAAGAAGACAGTCAGACTTGTAATAACATTTTGTCATCTTGTTCTTCATAAATATCATAGTTATTTTTCTATTTCTGCAACAAGACAGCATGGCCTAGGAAACAGGCCAAAGGGACAGGTTACTACTCCCACATATGTCCCCAACTGCCACATTCCACAAGGAGGTTGAGTACGGAGATTGCTCAGCTGGGATGGAACTAACATAGAGCACAAGGCTGGACTCCTGTCCTTCAGAGCCTGCTGAATTAATAAATGACAAAAGCGAGCTTTTCACAACTTTGTGCTCTTCAGAGTTAGTAAGGCGATCTAAGATTGGCTATAGTGTTCTAGAGGAAGAGTGAGCAAGGGCCTTGGCTGCAACCAACTTTCCATGGGGAAAGCTAATAAAAATTTGTTAATGCAACATGATTCAAAATTACTATGAAAATTAAGAATAATAGAGCTGCACCTAAGTGAAGTGCCATTAAACGTGTTTATATCTACATTAGGTTTAAGCAGCACTGCCAATGGAGAGCTTTTACCTCTCATTGTTCAACAGTTTCAAATGTACCAGAAAATGCTGGCCACAGACTGTTGTCTAACTGAAACCAGATAGGCTAGACTTCCCAGAGCTACTAAGAGGAAATAAATCCCATTCATTCAAAATAATCTGAACATTTTAAGTACCGCAATCATGTGCCACTTGGCACAATTCATATGAGTCTGTGTCACTTCTAAGTAAATACATAACTAAGCAAACACAAGTGAGCATTTCAAATAATAGACCAGGATTCTGATACAAAGTGATATGTGACCTCAGGTTGTAGCCTCTGCAGAGCCTATTATTATTTTATTTAAGCAAGAGTATATCACAGGAGAGTTTTTCATTATGGGATTCCTTGAAAACTGATTTGAGGGAAAGAAAATGTAGCCTACAAAACTGGATCTGACCTTTTTCTAGGATCCTGCGCAGCAGTTGGGATGGTTTAAAGAAAGCTGAGCTGCTCACCCACACACTGTTCCCAGGGCCACCATGATGAAGTAGTCCTTTGTGGGACATTCTGTTGTTATTGGGGAGGAGTGTGGTTCAGATATTCTCATGAGGATCCAACACTGGTAACATCCTTGAAGGAAGCTAGCACTTCAATTCTACAGATACAGAATGCTAAGGCACAGGGATTTAAGCTTGTCCATGGTCACTCAGAAAACAGATAAATGGCCAAGCTAGTGTTCAGAACACAACAGTATGGTTCCAGGTAGATCCTCTTAAGTGTGTTAAGAGTCTTCCCGGTAGTAAGAAGTTCTTTGTACACATCAGTTGTAAATACTGAAAACTTCAGCAGAGTCAGTGGAGCAGAGAACTCCACAGAGGATTTTCACATGACCAAGAGAGTGCTGCAGCCTCTGCCGCTAGTAATTGTGGGAAACAAGAGGGCAATGGATCAATCCTTGTGTCGTCAGCAGAAACTCCTATGCTTTGGAGGCTGGACATGTTGAGGACATCAAGTCCCTAGTTGTTCTCTTGTTCCTGCCTCCCTTGGCTTCTAAAAGACTTTACCTCATCAGTTGAACAGAAAACTTTGCCCAAGTTTTTACCTGTTACAGCAACAGGACTCCAAAATGAGGCTCTTCCTGGGGAGCCTACCTGTTCCCCTGAGAACCTACAGTAATGTGGACTGCAAGTCCTATAGGAAATGGATGGATATATTCTCCCGCCTAGAAGCCCTACCTGTGCTGCCTCCTGCCACTAAGCCTGGATCTCAAATCATCCATGGTCCAGTACCATAATTACATTAGGAAGGATGCCAGGCTAAAAGGATGTTTGAACTCCTTGTCCCTAGAGCATCCTCTTAGCCATGTAGTACCTTAGCCCTTAGTATCCTTGTCTATAAAATGGACCCCTTAGTGCTTTTCATATATAATTATCACATACCAAATTGTGTGCATTATGGGGTCTTCATCTGCACTGACAAATTCTTTGTGGAATATGTGATAAGTGCAACATAATGAAGAAGATGGCAGATGACACAATATTGAGCTTGTGGTGTCTCTTAATGGTGAAGTCTCTTAGTTTTCCTAAGTAGTGGGACCCTAATAGAGTCTTAGCGGAAAGTCAGCTACCTTCTTAACATGCTCAGCCAGAAAGGTTTGTCTCTTATTAGGCCAAGGGGGAAGAGCTGCCGGATCCTACCTGGCTCTCTTTTGCCAACTTTCTTACAATGTCCAGATAAAGGCATGCCCAAGGCTTAGCAGCCATGGGGCTGAGCTTGCAGATCTGCTCATGGGCCATGCTGTGATCGCGCTTACATGTGGCTCTGGTCTCAGCGTCACAATGTGATCTGTCACCCACCATCCTCCAGATCTTCAGTGTCAAATCATAAGCATGTACAAAGGAGTCCTAAAACCTCCATACTGACCACATAACAGCCTTTCTTGCTCAAGTTGTAACATCAATCCCTTCTTGAGACTCATCATGCATGCTTACAGTGTTTTCACTTAATTCTCAGTATTCAATATGTGTTCGATAGTTTTATATCAACTTATCACAAACTAAAGCCATCTGAGAGGAAGCAGCTTCAATTAAGAAAATGCTTCCAAAAGATGGGGTTATAGGCAAGCCTGTATAGAGCATTTTTTAAATTAGTGATTAATGGGGGAGGGCCCATTAATCCCAGGGCTGGTGGTCCTGGGTTCTTTAAGAAAAGAAGATGAGGGGCTGGAGAGATGACTCAGTGGTTAAGAGTACTGTCTGTTCTTATGGAGGTCCTGAGTTCAATTCCCAGCAACTACATAGTGGCTCAAAACCATCTATACTGGGATCTGTTATCTGATATCTGATGCCCTCTTCTGGCATGCAGGTGTATGTGGGAATAATAATAAAAAAAAAAAAACAAGTTGAAAAACATTCAAGAAAGAGAGTCCTTGTCCCCTGCTTCCCGTACTAAGGGACCCACATGAAGACCAAGCTTCCATTGGGTACTTATCCATAGGGGGCCCAGGTCCAGTTCATATATGGTCCTTGGATGGTGTTTCAGTCTCCACAAGCCCCCTTGGTCCAGGTTAGTTGGCTCCGTTGGTCTTCTTGTAGAGCTTAAGACTCTCTTGCATGCTTTTTGATCACTTCCCCCTGGTGGGGCTGCTGTGCCAGGCCACCATGGTAGAGGGTGTGCTGTCCTGAATGACTTGATGTGCTGGGATAGTAGGCAGGGAGGCTCCCCAGTTCTGAGGGGCAGGGGAAGGGGGAAAGAGGGAAGGAGAGTAGGATAGGGAAGAAAGGAGGGAGGGCTCTACAATTGGGATGTAAAGTGAATAAATGAAAAGATAGAAAGAAAGAGAAAGGGAAGGAAGGAAGGAAAGAAAGAGAAAGAAAGAAAGACAGAATGAAAGAAAGAGAGAGAGAGAAAGAAAGAAAGCAAGCAAGAAAGAAAAAGAAGCAGGCTGAGCAAGCCATGAGGGGGAAGCCAGTAAGCAGTACCCTTCCATGGCCTCTGCATGAGGTTCTCCATAGGTCCCTGCCCTCTTTGAGTTCCTGTCCTGACTTTTTTCAGTGATGAACAGTAATATGGAAGTGTAAGCCAAATAAACCCTTTCTCTCTTACTTCCTTGTGGTCATGGTGTTTCACCACAGTAATAACACTGACACACTGGCACATACAATGGCAGCTCATGCAGGCTGTCCACAGCTAGATTCCCAAGTATTGCAGAAAGCTCTTCCTCGGCATACAAGGCTGCCACTCAAGTGTCTGACCAGAAGATGCTGGGCCATCAGTGGATCCTGGATGGAAAAGTAGCTAAGACAATCAGGGTCTCCTCTGATGGGAATTTAGCTTACTATCCACAGATAATGCATAGTGGGCACGTATGCCAAAATACCTTGTACAGCCAAAATAATGTTGACCTGTAAAAATGTGAGATGTCTATATGTATATGTCAGTAATCCTCTCACTGTCTAAAACATATCTTCAGACAGAAGGGTGGCTCACTGTGTCAGAGCTCTTGCTGCAGGAGCATAAGGACCTAAATTCAAACTCCAGGACTCCTAAGAAGCTGAATGTGGCCAGATGTATTTTGCCTCTTGCAGCAGCACAAACATTCCAAAAGGAGGCTCTCAACACTAGTGAGAACAAAGCAGGGACAAAGGCAAGGAGGATCACCAGGCCTTGCTGGCTATCAGCCTACCTCTAAGTTCAGTGAGAGACACTGCCTTGGGGGCATAAGGTGCACAGTGATAGAACAAGACACTTGATGACCCCCGCTGGCCTCAGCATGTATACACAGTCACATGTATGAGAATCTTTGAGTATTTTCAGCTGTACATTTAAAATGGCCCCAGTGAGATTTCCATTCTGCATGGGTGTTGAAGTCCACATACAGCTTAAACTTACTTGGTCTAGGTTTCTTTAGCCTTGTGGTTTCTGGTCCAAGAGATTTGGGGGTTGAATTCCACACTGTGTTCTCCAAAATTTGATCACAATAAAGCTCAGCCATTTGCCTAAATTGTTTTTAAGAAAATGTCAAAGATGTTTTTGAAGACTAAATTGGCAGAGTGCTAGAGTAAGTGCATCCAGCCCCCTCAGACGACGGCACTAAAGAAGACAGCCCCATCTTTACTGTGGGTTCTGGCCTTGTCACATTACGTAGCGAGCTTGCGTTATAGTTATACATCTTACGGTGCTGGTTCTGTTCTAGGTAGTTCTGGGGCTCTGTTTAGAGAGGAACCATCATTGTTGTGCCCACCAATACGGCAGTTTATGAAGATTTGCCTAGAAAATCCCCACGAAATTATTAAATTCATGAAAATGAGAAGCTTTTAATGCTGTCCATTTTTAAGGTACCTTTGGATGACAGCAAATTGAAATATTAACTGCCTTCTTGCCTGCCTCAATTACAGCATGATATGATTGTCTAAAATACTCATTTGAAAGCACCTCTTTCCCTGCCCTCCTGAAAAGGTACTCTGGACAAATAAACGTGTGTGTACGGGAGCAAATCCTTTTCTCCTAAACCTTTGCGAGAGTCTGAAAATGTCTCTGTGCCCTTGTTATAGAAAGAAAATGTCTGGCATTTCTGAAATACTTGTCTATCAGACCAGATCTGAAATTGGCAAGTGGGCAGAGTATGGCCCAAGGCCTATCCTGCACAACAGAGCCTTTCTGAAGAAGAGAGAATAGTAGTCAGTCCCACAACTGTCCACCCCACCCAGAAAAGAAATGAGGCAAAAATAGTTTCCTGTGCCCATTCATGACTTGTGAGTAAATCTTAGACAACACTTCTCCCCAGACTGATCCATTTCTCTCTGCTTCTTCCATTAACTGAGGACTCACCCATCCCTGCCAGATATCTTGCATTTTATACCTTCCTTGATCTCCCAGTACTCAAAATTAGTGCAGGATTTTTGCAGTATAAAAATTTAGCCACTAAATCATGTCACTGTGGAGTTCATCTCCTTCCCTATGCCGAGGATATGCAAATATGCCAGGCTTAATCCTCATCACCTGTCCTCTGGCCAGGGTTGCCAGCAAGCAATAAGGGGGCAGGAGGCAGCGGGCAGAAGCAGAGGAATGGCCATAAATGTGGCGGCGCCAAGCCTGGGCTGCACTGCCATTCCTCAGCAGCCCACATCTGCTGGGAAGCTGCCATTCTTTCCAGGCAGCCTCAGCCTCCCAGTGGGAGATAAGCTGAGCAAGGGACTCTGTCTGGCAGCCAGATTCCAGCCTGGGTGAATGGTGTGTGACTGAATCGGGATGGTTTGGATGGGCTATGCTGAGCTACACCACAGCCGGCCTCTGCCCTTTTCTAACTGGGGCTGTTGACAGGTCCTGCTGAGAGCCCTTGTTTCTGAATTTAACAAATCTGGGAGCTCGACATTTTAATTTTGAGTTTTCATTTGGAAGTGTCGTTTTATTGGAAGAAAAATTTCTGACCATTCCCCTGAGGACATACTGATCTTTTCTATAGTACTGAGCATCTGCTGGGTGAGGCTGTTGCCAGAGTCTCCAGGGTCCCACTGAGACTACCTGGAGATGGCTGCCAACAACTGTGACCTTGGTCCGGCCTCTTTGGTTCCCCTGTCGTCTCTCTAGAGAGCCTGTTAAATGACCACAATACCATGAAAGGTAGGCCAATACAGAGTTCTTCCGTGTTCAGTGAGAGACTCTGATGCGATGCCTACTCACCTTTATGAGGTGGCAAAACTGTGGGTCTCTTCATGATCCAAGAGGTTTGTAAATGACTCCACACAGAATAACCTTACTAAAAGGTAATATCTGGGCAAAATGCTCCACCTTTCAAATGAACGCTCTCCGATCTTTGATGAAAATGTATTCTGAGTATGCATGAGGCCTAGGACTGCAGGGGAAAAATTAATGTTCCTAACTACTAAGAAAAATAACTCCGTACCTTTTAATACTTGGGCTGATTTGAAAATATTTTGAAAAACATGTCCTCTGAAGAGAGAAATTTAGATCCTGAACAAGCTAACAGGGAGTTCTTTTCTAGGGCTTCTTTGGGGGATAACCAGTGTCAGCCTCAGTAAGGTCTGACTCTAGATTTTGATAATCTTGATATTTGACTTCACTGCTGCTGCTGAATGCAAAGCCACGTTGGCAAGTGACTGCTATGCACGTGGCCTGCAGAGGGCGCTAGAATACCATATTTTCTGAGCCAATCCTTATAAAAAGCAGGAACTGGGAAACTGCTGAAGGGGGAAGGGGGAAGCCCGAGGCTTAATGCGGCCAGCAGTCAGTCTGCTTGCAGTCTGGTAAACAGACCAGGAATTGTGGGCAGGACCTTTTCCCTGCTTTGGCACCAAGAGTGAGATCAGATGACTCTGTCCGGACTCATTACTTTCATAGCCCAGAGCTAGTTCACACAGCAGCAGGAGTCCACCAAAAAGGCATTTAATTAATGAAATTGAAACTGGTATAACTGCTGATTAGTAGTAGTCAGGGTTTTTTTTTTAAAGTATTTCAAGTAATTTATAAAGCACTTACACACATAAATAGAAAGCTTTAAATGCTGATATTCCATAAAAGTAAATAAAAATATTTTTATGCATTAAGATTTAATTAAGTGGCATGATTTCATGTCACAGATTTAAAACAGGGCAGGTGAGACCTGCCAACATTACTACAGCTGCGTTTTACATGAGGAAAGTAATTAAAATGGTCGTTTATGTCTTTTTCCACTTACAGGTATTTAGACTGCTCTGTATTACACCATATATTTTCCCTGCAATCATATTATGGCAGTCTATCTGAGCAGGCGATACCTTTGTTGTTGGTGGAAAGGTGAGGGGGAACACTGGGGAACAAGAGTTATCCTGTGCTGCTGAGACTGAAGAAACTCGTGTGTTTGCTAAAGAACTTCTTCCTGTGACTGAGGGGGCCTTGCATCTGCTCACATGTGCCTCTTTTTCTGTGTCTGAACAGAACTCAATTCATATTCACAAGAACAGTTTTCTCTTGTCAGGAAGAAAGCCACAGAAGGCAGAAACATACCTGCCTGACCATGTGATACCTGACCGCTTAGACCTCACTCCTGTGTGAGAGCTTGTGCTTGAAGCTGATCTGTTTCTGTTGTTTGCTAGGGATAGACCAACTCTTAAAGCAAAGGGAGGCACGCCCAAGAGCAAAGGGAACAGTGTCCTGACTTCATAGATCAAAGCTAAACTATGATTCTCTGGAGAGAACGAAAACAGATCTAGCACTCTGTACTTATTTACTGCTGTTATTTATGTTAACAATCATAGTAAAATTATTACTTGATGAAGTTTTAATGATGTACATAATTTTGTGCCCCAAGAGGCACTGGCTACCAAATGACAATGAAGTCTTAAAATCAAGCCAAGGTCTCAGCACACTAAAACATACTGAGCACAATGTACAGTAAGGGCCTGGAGAGTCCCAGGACAAGTCCAGAGGCATTTGCCGTTCCTCCAGCACGAGAGAACGTCTTAATGCCTTCACGCCTGTTAGGTGTCCCCTTCCTTGGATTCTGTGAGCAGCAGTTGAGGGTTCCAAGGTGCAAGTAGTTACATGGGGTGGGGTAGGACAGCCTCCATAGTCACTTGTCAGCCACCTATTAGGAACTAGGAGTGAGTGCCTCATCTGTATGCCTCGTCCTTAATAGAATTATAACAGTTGGGTCGATTTCTAGTTAGTTGTGCTTGAATCAGTTGACTGTTAATAAACAGCAGCTGGACAATGGATCACCATGAATCTTCCTTGGGTGTCTAAACCTCTAGGCCCACTTTTTCCCACTGTAACCTCATGATACTCGTACCCCGAGATTGCTTTCCAACACTCTGGGCAACACTGTACCTACTACAAAGCTAATTTCATATTGTTGCCTTGTCATCACAAAGTGTGGCCTTCTTGCTGTGTTATGAAATGATGACAAATTGTGCCACTTAAGTGCTTATGACATGATTGACAGCCTTAATTTTTCATTTACTTTTAGAAAAATATTAAATAGCTGTTTGTTTGTTTGTTTAACTCCTCAACAATTGGAGAATGAGTGAACTTATGTTCTTTATCCCTTACTGAAGTTAGCTCCCCAAAATTTCCAACCTTAGTTCCTATTCACAACTTCCAGATCCAAAATATGTGCCTTCTCTATGTTCAAAAATTGTCATTTTGCAAAATATAATCTTAAAGCCCGCACTAATGAGAGTTTCCTCCCCCTTCATTAACATTTAAGACTGCTTGCCTGTGTTTCAGCACTACCCCTTCACTTACTGAGCAGCTGTCCTGCAGTGAGCTACACTGCTTTAAAAATCCCAGCTCTATATGCCTGAGAAAGAGGAACCCACGGGCAGAGGCTGGCCAGATGACTTTACAGGGGCCATGTTTAGACTATTTGCACTAATGAAACCTGAACCAGGCGCAAGCATTCCTTTTCAGCAATCTATGCCATTTCTCACATTTCACAGCACTTCAGTACAAACCCACTAAACCTCGATTTAAATCCCACCAGCTGTTTTCTGCTCCTTAAGTTATCACTTATTCTGCTGTGAGGTTCTATGCCTTAGTTTGAAAGCTACAGTGAACAGGTTATCTGTAGTCAGTTTGCACAGAAAAATGGAAACTTGCATAGTTGACAAAAATTGCCACAGCTCCTCTTAATGGAGGCAGCCATGGGTGCTGGCAAGTCTGTTCTCAGATCCCCGCTTGCTCGGTATCTCCTGGGTGGGTCACCAACACAAGGGTCCATGGGCTATGGAATATGGGCAGGTCCGTTCCTCAGTCAGCACTCTCTGTAAGCTGCTGACTTCTGCCTTTGCCGATGACATTACGGAAATGCTGAGCACATGACTTCTGCCCTTTGGAACTCTCTTGATCCCCTCAGTGAAGTACTGTTAACAAGTATAGGAAAATGAAAATGACCAAGTGCTGAATTCTATGACCTTCTAATGGTTGGAATTGGTGCTCATACACAGGGGGAAATAATTGCCTGGGGTGGTGACGAAAACATTTCTTGAGCCAGAAGAGTGAAGAGGCACTGGATTTTTGTTGTTGTTTGAACTAAAAATTAAAAAAAAAATTTTAAACCACTTAAAATTTTTGCAACCTTCATGTTAGTCCAGATGCATTTGCCAATACTGCAGTAGCATATGATCTCTAGATCCCAATGACAAGAGTTTGGCGATTGCTCTATATGAACCCTAGAGCTTATTTGAAGATGTTTCTTGCCTGTGCCTGGAGATGGTGCACACACCTTTAATCCCAGCACTCAGGCAGCAGATCTCTGAATTTGAGACCAGGTTAATCTAAAGAGCTTACAGGACAGCCAAGGCTACACAGAGAAACCTTGTCTCAAAAAACAAAAAACAAACAAACAAAAAAAAATACGAAAAGCTTTGCCTGTTAGAGCCATGTTCTAGAACCCCTGTCAGGAAGAAGCATCAACAGCACATGAGTGTCACTGTCCATACCAAGCCATATGCCAAATCTGATCTCAAGGAAGGATGAAGAAGTGCTACTCTGTCATGTGCCAAGAAAATAGAGAGCAAGAAATACTTGGTAGATTGCATCAGTGCCTGTCACCAGCCTTCTTTAGGAAGGATAAAATGCTCGGTATACCAGTGACTGAAACCAATTTTTATCCTGGTTATCATGACCTTTATAAAGATCCTACTGTGTGAGGATCTGAACACAGTCTTCTCAGATTCTGCTTCTACTTAGGAGACACCTTTGTGCTTCCCACCAGTGAGTACACAGTGACATAGTGAAGTGTCTGCAAAGAATTGGTTGGTATGTTAACTGCATTACTAGTTTCCATCCCAAATTGTTCTGTTCCTTGAACTCTGAAAACTGTGTGTTCAGGCCACAAATCTTGGATAATCTAAGCTCATTGGTTCTCAGTACCTGTGCTAGCCATATCACCTTTTATCTGCAAGTAACAAATTCTGTATTGATACATTCTGCAAATGTATCCTAGCTGTAAAACAAAATTGTCCCCTTCTTCTTGCTTTGTTTGCCACAAGACTTGGGAGACGTTGTCCTGTGGGGACAGAGACTCAAATCAGTGCTAGCCTCTTCTACTTGAAGACCCCCTTTGGCTATACAAGTTATTCACTCTGTTGGCTCATTGCCTTTTTAGCCCTATGCAATTAAGTATGCTTTGCTTGAAAGGGCTCCAGATTTAAAAAAAAAAAAAGTATTTAAAAGATTCAGGTTTCTTGTCTGGGATCCAAATATGAAGTCTAGAGTGTCCCTGCCTTCCCTAGGGAGTAGATGGCTTGAATAAGAAAGTTCCCTTGCTACTGTAGATCCCTCTTTCCTGCCCTCCATCTCCAGGCATGCCTTAGAACAGACAGAGGATGTGAAGAAATGCTGCCCATCAGGAAAATGACATGGACAATATAAGTGAGCCATTTTGCTGGCCTGTATACATATTTAGAAGAGAGATGAGCCTGAAGAGCTAGATGAAACCATTCAAAATGCATAGAAAACCTTAGTACATTTTAAAAGTAGGCATACAAAACATCAGAGGGCCCCCTAGACATGACCTAAAAATTGTGATACCATCTCCACCACAAAAGCCTTTCTCAAAGAGAGTTAACTTCTTTCCATCCTAGCCATTAGAATGGAGATGTTTTTGTTTCCCAAGATCACATTGGCCACAAGGCCTCCTTCACAGTGCAGCTGCCTGGGGGGTAAGTCTCACGTCATTATCTCCTGACCCCATTTTTTCCTTCCTGATGATTTCTGCTCAGTTGGTTGGCTTTGTTTTTGATATTTTGTCTTCTGTCAAGACTGGACTAGGGTCTCCTGAACTGTTCTTACAGAGCCACACTGCCTCCTCGCTAGTAGATAGCTAATTGCTCATTAAAGAATTGTGGTTAAAAATGTTGTGTGACTGGGGCTGAGGTAATGGCTCACTGGCTGCTCTTCCAGAGGACGTGGGTTCAATTCCCAGCAACCACATGGCAGCTCACAACTGACTGTAACTCCAGTTCTATAGGATCCAACACCCTCACACAAACAAACATAAAGATGAAACGCGAGGGCACGTGAAATAAAAATAAAGCATTTTAAAAAGTATTTTGTAAATATGTGTGACTAGACCTAGGGAAGAATGTTCAAATGTTTAGGAGTATCAAGCAAATGACATAAGTCAGTGAACCTGGCTGTGTTCTACAATAATAGAAAGTGAATTTGCAAGCCCACAATCCTTCTGTAAGACACAGGAGAGTGTTTCTCTTCAGTTCTTTGTCCTCTGTCTGTAGGAGTCTGTGCCCACTAGTATAAGAACCGAACTTTCTCCAGAGAATCTAGTAGTCTGGATCATTATGTAAAATGTCACATCTTCTTTCTTGGATCAGGTACTCTCTGGGGCATGTGTTGGTGATCTTCCGGCCCAGCTCTGAAAGTAGCGATTAAATACTTTTCATTGAATCGCAACTTTCTTCTGTAGAAATGCCGCATGTCACTCATGTTAGGCTATGAATATGCTTCCTCTGAAGGTCAAACAGGAATCTTGGTGTCACAAATGACACTCACTTTGGAGCTATTAGCAAACTTAGGGCATTATGCAATATCCCTCAAGTTAAATTAAGCTCTTCTCTGAAATATGCCAATTAGAAAATATTGGGCCATCTCTTGAACTGTCCTCCAAACACATATTATTTGAAGCTTTGATGTCTAGTACAGTTCTAGAAGGTAGCGATTTCTAGAAATTAATTTTATGATTAATTGAATAATCAGTGTGTGGTCTAGCCCTTCCTGCTGTATGAATGACCTACTGAAGGCTGAGATGGTCCCTAAATGAGAAGAATTGCATAGGAAAACAAGTAAAGCATATGGACAAGTGACTAGTGAAGCCCAACAGTGTAAAGCCCAAGCAGTCCACATTATTTGTAGACTGGGAGTTTGCAAATTTGCCTTCTCACTAAGAATACATCTGTAACCCCAAAATAGTTACTTAAAGCATTTTGTTGTCATTTGTCATCACGTGCCCCAGTTTGGTGTCAGAGAGGGTGAGGCTCTGCCCTCTTATTTCAGCTTGCCTACAAGAGTCTTCTCTGTGGTCCATTTTCTGCCACTTTTTATTTTGTTTTTGTCTTAAACATGTTTTTTGTTGACTTTTTGTTAAAATGAGTCCCAAGTTCTGTCTAGTGTCTGGAAGCACAAGAGAGTAGTGCTACGCATTATAGAGAATAGTCAAGTATTAGATTAGCTTTCTCCAACCACGAGTTACTCTGCAGTTGGCTGTACCTTCAGAGGACCCACAGTGTATCCATCAACAGACACATACATAAAGCAAGTGCTGATGGGGTGACAGAGCTCACAGGAAGCCAGCGCACTCTTCCTAGCAGGGCTTCAGGCTTCTTGAACTCAGCACCACGCTGCCGTGAGTGACGACAATCGGTGGAATGTTGCTTACACGGGTAAGCTAAGAAACCCTCTGCTCTACTCCCTTTTACTGTTAATGAGAGTTTTTCCTTTTTTAAAGACTGTCACTAAATGTTGCATCTGAGATGCTAGCAGCAAACCTTCCTTTGGATGGAGTGTCCTTTCAAGGTTTTACTGTTAGGAACTCATTCCCTAGAGCATTCCAGCTCAGTGTAGCACAAAAAGATGAGGTGTGTGGCTCTCCTCAGCGACCCTATGTGTGTGTACATGCACCCATTTGAAGTTATTTAAGCAACTTGTAAGGCACAAGGATAAGAGGGTTAAGGTCAGAGAGTTCTCAGTAAGAGCTGGCATCTCAATTGGAGTCTGTTCGTTGTTTTAGAGTTACATCTTCTCTAGTGAAAACGCAGGTATTTACTAGGTAATATTTCACTGTTATCTTGAACAGTCAATAAATTATATCCATCCCATCTCAAATTTAATAGCTGCCTTATTAACCAAAATTAAGTATTAATAATAAAGTCAACATATTTACTGCCCCTTTTCAGTGGGATGATTTTCATTATTCATTACTCAATTACTATTGCAGTAAAAAGAAATGAGTTATGATTTGTTGTGGATGAACACGTTATTAAATTAATGGCTTGTTTCAAATGTTTTAACCTAAATGTTGTAGTTGAAAAGCATCAGTAAAACTTTGCACTTCACCTTCTCCAGACAGTAAACCTGTTCCAATCAGAACATTAAAGCCTGCTCTGCTCTTAATTACTCTAGAGTGATATATTGTTATCATTGTAATATGAAATGGAATATGAAAACTTTAGGACCTAGTGGTAATCAAATTGTGCAACAACCTCAGTGAATTATGCCATAACCACAAAAGATCCATTGTTACCACGGGCAAAGATGGGTTCTCTGTTTAATGGCCCATGCTGAAGCCAGGCTGAGCTAAGCTGAAAGAAGATACTTGTTAACTAAGGAAGGATGACTTGTGAGAATTATAATTATCATGGTAAATGGAATGGGTGGTTTATCGTGGCTGCCTTTGGAGCATAGTATTTATAAAGAATCCCTGCCATCAGCGAGGCAAGGAGCTTGATGTCCACCCCTGTTTATTTTATAATTACTCAATAAAATCCAAATGAAATTTGTTGTTACTAGTAATTAATGACAGTTTAATAAAAAAAAAGAAGGTAGTCTGGCAGATGGCAATTATTTTTTAATAGGGCCTACGTGAAGGAGCTGGCCTTGTAGTAAACTCTTAGCCATGATTTGTAGCTAAAATGGCTGGCACTCACCATCTTCTGCATTACTGAGGCTGCTTCTATGCTTGCACCAGTTAAAATCCTTTACATAAGTGGTCCTCTGGTTAGGAAACAAAACAACAACAAACAAACAAAAAGTTATATTAACATGCCAGTCAGAGGGTTCTGCAGGAGAGAGAAGCCCTGTGCATGTCTTCAGGACCCTTAGTCTGTAAGAAAGTGGGGCCTTGGCTGGATTCAAGAGTAAACAGATTGGTGTGGTAGGAAAAAAACCCTGTGTGTGGTGGAAATTAGTTCTCTTCTGTCCGTTTTTGAGGGGTCCAAGGAAGAATGGCAAAGTAAATGCTAGCCACAGGCAGCCGCCTGGATTGGTGAGCTGAATTTTTCCAGTTTTAGAACAGCATGAGAACTACTTAGGGGTGATAAGCATTGTTCATAATGTTCAGGACTCAGTGTGTCCACCTGACCCAACCATCGTCATCCTGTGTTTTGAGCCTCATCTGACTTATAATGCACATCCAATCATGTGCTTGAAGCACTTTTGCCCTCCTTAGGCTCCCGTACCAGGCTGCCAGCAGGAAGTGGAGCAAGTCCCTTTTGACTTAGCTCCCCATCCCTCAAGCCCTGGGCAGCAGGCCCTCTATGAGCACTATTCTGTTGGCCTGTGCACAGCAGTGTCTCAGGAGCTGCTAAAAGAGCAAGCGGCAGCTTCTTACATTTATTCAGAACTGTCTAACTTACAAGTATTTTCAGGAACTTTTTCTTTTTTGGAGGTTGGAGGGTAGAGTATGAGACAGGGTCTCATGTGACATTGAGTTCACACGCCCCATGTAGCCAATGATTTTCCTGCCTCCATTCTGCATGACATGTATGTATCTCCATATCTAGGGCGTGAACAGCCTAACACGCATTTTTACAGTGGGCAGTTCTGCCCCTTGTGGTTTCAGCCCGTTCCTACCTGTATGCTTTGTCCCCTTTGTCTACTTCTCTAGCTCCTCGTATCACTTACACTGTCTTCCTGTGTCCTAGAGAACCACTTCATATTCTTTCAGAACTGATGGAAATAAATGAGTAGACAACACTTCTCCCATTTTTACAGCTAAAAACAAACTCTGAAAGAGGCTAACACCGACACAGCCAGGGCTGGGGGGTGCAGGTTTTTCTTGTCTGCATGTTTCCCTATCTGCCACCTCACTGAGAAGGAATGAGAGACAGTACCCTTCAGAGGGAGACGCAAGTCAGAAATGAAATGGAATGCACTTGCTCCACTTTAAGAGTAATGAAGTGTCTGGAAGTTTCCACCAATGGGCGGCACATCTCTTTCTGAAGATTTGAATCAGGCAGGAGGTAGAAAGAATGGGTTCAAACTCTGCTCTGGCAGTTTCTTAGTGCAGAAGGCAAGCTGAGTGCTGTGCATCCTTGGTGCCCCTCAGGTGGCCAAACCTAGCAAGCTCCCTTCATATGTGGCTCTCTCATTCAGAGCAAAGGTCTTAGGGAAGATCTTAAGCCAGGGCTTAGGGAAGACCTCACTGGCCCACCCATCCAGAAAATAAGGCCTTTTCTGCTGTCATCGAGTTTTCCCTTTTCTTAATGAATTGCATGGTTAGAAAAGGGTTTGTCTGTAAGCTACACCATAGTGACCTCCCTCCATTCTATTAGGCCTGATGAGGAAGCCAACTCCCATAGTGTCAGGAGGTGAATTAATTCCTTCAAAGACATCGAGGTTCCTTTCAATGAATTACCCAGTAAATGGCCTCCCAGTATCCTCAAAAATATGCCGTCTCTTCACAAAATCCTCATGGTCTCCCAGGGAGCGATGCAGACTTGAAGAGAAGCTGGTTAATTGCATAAATGAGGCTAGGACCGGCTGTGTAATTCAGCCGCAGTGGCTGGAAATGCTGTCCAATTACAGGCCAGGGTGGGGCCCTAGGGGCTGTGCTGCTTCCTCCCAGAGCTTTTCCACTTTTAATAGGCAGCCCTGGCATTTTGTCTGACTGCTTCTAGCGTTCCATGAAGAAGCATGAATTCCTTTGCCAAAACTTGCATTGCATCCTGAGGGCCACAGGAGATGTGTGTGAATAGCCACCAACCTCCTGGTGGGATGTCTTAACTGGCTTTTCAAGTTCGTTTCCTTGTTTGTTGTAACCATCACCTTAACCTCAATACCTTGCTGATGCCTTTGTCACCATCCTTGTCCTGGTTCAGTTCCTCTTGCTGTGAAACAGGAACGAGCCAGCAAAGCAACTTAGAGGAGAAAGGGTTTATTTCAGCTCACAGTTCCAGGTTACTCCCTCACTGCAGGGAAGTCAAGGCAGGAACCAGAAGCAGCTAGTCATGTTTGCTGGCAAGGGCAGAGAAAGAGAGAAGGAAGGAATGCCTGTGCTCAGCTTAGTGTTTCCATCCTTATCCATTTCAGGATCAACTGCCCAAAGAATGGTGCTGCCTATTGTGGGTGGGTCTTCCTACTTCAACAACATTTAGACAACCCACCCCAGGCATGCCAGCAGACCAACCTAATCTAGACAGTCTCACATGGACACATTCCCAGGTGACTCTAGATTGTATCACACTAACAGGAACTGAGCTTTCCCTACACAAGAACTGCTCAGTTGGGGCAGAGATGAAGGAAGTCCCCTCAAGGAAGGCCCCTCCCACTACTGAGAAGGTTTTGGCTTTTAATAGCTATTGGGAGAGGGAGAATCATTCTTCAAGGCTGTCCCCTCTAAAAAGTTTCTCATGCTCCAGCAGATGACTTCACTCCCATGCTGGGCACTAATTAGACTTACTGCATTATCAATAACATAAAATAAGGCAGCTGGGAGGAGGGTTTGCTGTTGGGGACACAGGAGGAGGAAGGGGTGTGAATTATCATGTTTCATTTTATGCATCCTGAATTCTTAAGAGAGACATTTTTAATAAATAACTAAGAAACATACTTTATAAGAAACTATGTGCCAGACAGTGTGAAATGCATCTTTTCTGCCTTTAAAAAATCAAACAGATAACACACCACAGCCCCTCCCTGCATCACCTCTGGCCATTGACAGGTAAGAGGGAGTTGACTTTTGAGGCACCTTTCATCCACAGAGCACAGAGGACCCAGGAAACTGGCCTAGTATTTTTGCCACCCTCTCCAAAGGTAAACAAGAGTCTGTCTCTTGTAAAAAAGAGTTTTACAAGATTAAAGTCAGAGGCAGAATTTTTACTTTGATAAAGAAGATAAGTAGAGGATTATTCTTCAGTGAGTAAGAAATCCAGGGTCTGATAACTTCATCCCGATTTTGCCAATTGTGAGTGAAAGTCTGCCTACATTCTTGCTCCTGTTCCCAGCACGGGGACATCTGTCAGATTTTTACATGGAGAGGTGGGGTGGGTAGGGAGTATGCATGTGTACCTGTGAGCACACTCCCTGGAATATTGCACACGTGGAGTCAGAGGTCAGTTTCAGGAGTATTCCTCTGTCTCTCTTAGCAGTATTCTTGAGACAGGGTCTCTCACTGAACCTGAGGGTGGCATTTCAGCTGGGCTGCCTGACCAAGAAGCCCTGGGATCAGTCTGTTTTCCCCTTCCCAAATGGCACCACTTCCAGCTTTTCCATGGGTGCTAAGTAGCTGAGTTCATGTCCTCAGTGCTCACACAGCACACATTTTGCCCACTGAACCATTTCCGCAGCCACATAGTTCTTTTGCTAACATAGTTTGCGGGCATAGTTTGAAGTTCAGTTTCAGCTACGTCTTGTACAAAGCCTCAAGTACCATGACCATGCTGACATTTTTCTGTATCCCGTGTACTTCAGCCAGGCTGGAAGACATGGCTGCTGTGTTCTGCTTCTGTTTGCTCTTACTTGCTTCTCTTGGAGTTTTGAGCCAGGGACCCCATATCCCTGCTTGGCCTTGGACTCATCACAGTCCTCCTAGACTGTAAGACTGCACCACGACTTCAGCCATGAAGGAAAACATATTTTTATGCAAAACAGCTCAACAAACTAATAAGTAAATAATGTGCTTTTTGTTACGAAAGGAATCCTTTAGGACTAGGGACATGGCTTTGTGGTAAGGGTACTCACTTTGAAAGCAGAGGACCTTAGTTCAAATCCCCTTACCCATGTAAAAAGCCAACATGACTACACATGTTGGTGAGCCCAGCAGTGGAGGAAAGGTGGATCCCAAGAGAATGGTGCTGGCCAGCAAAACAGCCTGAAAAGGCAAGCTAAGCAGGTCCAGTTCAAGACATGTCGAAGTGAGGCGGAGAGCAGCGGAGAGAGAACACCTGGCAGTCACTCTGGCCTCCAGGTGACACAGGCACAGACACACTGCTGTACTTGCGCCGCATACATATATAACACATGTAGGAGAAATCGATTTTTTTATTTTTATATCTGTGCCCCAAACATTAACCAGAAGCCTGGCAAACAAGGTGTTGATATTTCTTTTCCTTTTTTTTTTTTTTTTTGACATTTCTTAAAGTGTGAAAACTATCTCTTTCTGGGGGCTGGAGAGTTCCCATTGTTCTGAAAAAATGTGGGTATTCCCCAGACTTCCCTAGCCTTCCCCCACCCTTCCAAGCTTGCCCTCTGTGTTTCCTCCTTTAGCATGTGCCTGCTCACCTGTTTGTTCACACCCCCAGCGTATCACTAATACTTTAGCCTTAGCATTTCCAAACAAAACTCCTCTTAGCAGCAAAAACAGCACAGTGGAAGGGACATTCTTTGCTGGGAGGAAAGTTCTGTTTTGTGGTCTTTACACAGGCCCAGCCACCACGTCCAGTTGTGGACATGTAAACTGTTAGCATAGCTCTTGCCAAGCATGCACAAAACTGTGAGTTTTATTCCCCAGCACCATACAAACTGGACATGGTGGCACATTCTTATAACCTCAACATGAGAGGTAGAGGCAGAAGGATTTGAAGTTTTGATCATCCTTACCTACATAAGGATAGTGAGGTTGAAATCAGTCTGGCTGCATGAAATCCTATCTCAGGAAAGGGAGAAAACACCCAGCATAGAATGTACTAATAAAAAGACTTCTTTAACTCTAGGACTGAAGAGATGGCTCAGTATTAAGAGCATTTGCTGCACTAGCATAGTACAGGTTCAGTTCCCAATACCCATGGTGGTGGTTCACAACCTACTGCAGCTTCAGCATTATCTCCTTGGGCATCTGTGTGTTCATGTTAAAGCCCAGATCATCCCTTCTTCCTTCTGCATTATGAACATTCATGACTCAGTCTGGCCATGCTAAAGATGAGTCACCTTGTACATTATAGAGAGTGCATAAGAAAATGTAGATTTTGCTGACTTTGGGGTCTACTTATGAGGAGTGTTCAGAGCTATACTCTGCAGCAAGATCAATATGAGCGTGCTTTTCGAGATTAACAAACATTTGCTGGGTTCCTTGGAATAATTTACTTAGGTATTTTGTCTGTTTCCCAAGCCATGACAAGAGTGGGGATATTAGCCTTGTTGGGAGTTCTGAAAGCGGCCCTCCTCTAAAAATGCCCATGGCTTCAGTAGACTTTCAGGGATTGGAGCAAGCAGCATGCTTTCCTTGTGAAAACATGATGGGGAGGCTCCAGCTCACTAGGCATGGCATGCATGTTGTGTGCCAAGGCATCCAGGAGCTTGTGTCACGCTGTAGGAAGTCCTGGGCCTGGCTCATTTCTGCGCCGAACAGCAATGGGTCTTTAAAGGAGGTGGCATGCTTTTAAATTCTGGCTGCTATCCATTAAAGCTTTAATTAGCACTAATTAGGAATCTGGGGTAATCAGCTTGGCCTGAAATGGAGGCCTGTGTATGCTGTGAAGAAAGGCTTTGCTACATAAACCAGCAGGATGAACGGTATTATGGGGTGCATGCTTTTCTGGGGAGCAGTCATGGTGAGGATTAGTGCATGCCCTGGGCATGCAAATGAGGGCTGCTAGCTGCAAGCAGCAGAAGAGCTGGAGGCCCCACACAACACTTCATTAACAGCTAAGTACAGTGACATTTTTTTTTAAGTTTAAACACCCTGCTCTTTTTCTTCCAAATAAGCTATAAATTCCCTCATTTATGGAAGCAGTGTATGGGTAGGCATGTGGGTTAAGGTGGCTCAGGGATCTTGTGAAATACAAACTCATTTCAAAGGATCGCTAAATAGTGGCTTTGGGACATTCCTTTTGCTCCTCAACTTAAAGAACAGCAAAAGTACAGCACACAGTGCAGAGTAGCTTCCGGTCTACGCTGCAGCAGCTTCTATTTCTGAAAGAGCAGATGGACTTTGACTCGGCCCTTCCGGAGTAACAGGTCCTCGGCGTGATGCGATGGCAGATGTATCTGACAGGTTTAAAGTTAGCAAACTTAGCAAACATGGCAAATTTCTTCTTTTGAACACTGTGTCCCTGCGGTTATGCTGCAAAACATCTTACTAGATTTTAGAGGCTGAATTGAAGCTTTCTTCTCCCTTGATTTACTTTGCCTTCCTTTCTCTGTTAGTAATCCCTGTGTATTTTTAAAGCAGTATGTGAACACAAGATGAAAAATATGTGACTGATCAATAATCATAATCAAAAAAATGGAAGAAGTCAGTGAAAAAGACAGCAGACGTCCAGACTGTGCAGCTCATCACGCTAGTGTTTGTGCATTTAAAAAACTTATCTCTACTAAAGACCATAAAGTGTCACTGTTACCAACATCCTTCTACTGTCCACACCCAAAACATGCGCATGGTTAGTTTGTCAAGGATTTCTGTGCTTGCAGACTCCTCATCAGGAAGAGGAAGACATAAGAATAGTCACAGTTTTTTAAAGGTTATTCACATGTGTGCTTTCCCGAATAACTGAATACCTAAACACATTCAGCCTCCTAGAAAACAGAATGCCAAAGGTAAAGAGCACAGTTATAAACCCTGAAGGGTCTAACTGGCTCTTACTAGCAATTCTGAGGTGGCATGGCAACCCATTCTGCAGACAAGGCTTGTTCTGGTGGTAAGAGGGCAGAAACGGGCTACAAAGGGCAAAGGGACATAAAAACAGATTAGTTGAAAGTTACTTCCCTTATAGGGTTAATCAGAGAGACTCTGTCATCCTGAGGTGCAAGGAAAAACATCTCTTTTTGGTTGGTTGGTAAGTCTCCTGTTTTATGGAAGACCAACCTGTTCAGAGTTCAGCTGGATTAGTGTCAGCTCACAAGAATGACTGCACTCTGAGTTGGCCTCGTCTGCTGGAGTCTAATGCAGGGGCTCAGTCCAAAACAATGGCCTACCATGGGTATGATTTAATAGTCTTTGGAGCAATTAACCTGAACTCTTGCAATAAAGGGGGAAAATCCTTTGGAAAAAGATCATCCCCTGAGGCCTGTGAAACTTGAAATCTGTAAGTCTCAGGTGCCCATGTGCATATACTATATCAAGAGACAGCTCATGTATGGAAGCTACTTTGCCCCCAAAATAGTTTCACTGCCTAAGAGGACTAATCCATTTAAGAAAACATCCTGTTGCAGCTGGAGAGATGGTTCAGAGGTTAAGAGTGCTTGCTGCCCTTCCAGAGGACCCAAGTTCAGTTCCCGGCACCCACATCTGCAGATTCATAAATTCATAACTCCAGCTCCAGAGGATCGAACATCGCCTTCTGGGCTCTGTGGACATGAACACATATAGCACACACTCACACAGATACCCGTGTATGCATAAATAAAAATTTAAGAAGAAAACACGACGTTAGCTCCACAATACTTCTGAATAATCCATGACCATAGCCCTATATAAATCAACACATATCCAGAAAAAAGAATTCCACTGAGCAGCTGACCATGTGATGTGAGAGACTGGGTTGGTCCTCTCTTTCCTGTTAGAGCAGTGGCTCCCAACTTTCCTAATGCTCTGACCTTTTAAAACCGTTCCCCATGTTGTCAGGGATACCCCACCATAAAATTATTGCTACTTCAATAACTGTGTGAAGTTGCTACTTTGCAACTATAATTTTGCTACTGTAATTAATCACAATGTAAATATCTGATATGCTGGATATCTGATATGACCCCTGTGAAAGAGTCATTCCATACCACATACACAAAGGGATCACTAGCCACAGGTTGAGAACCACTGTGTTAGATAGAATTCATACTTGACTAGTTTTGAAGTGAAGGAGAGATGAAAGTTGAATATGCGTGCTTTTCCTGGGAAAGGTTTGGGGAATTCATACTATATCTGGTAAAGAGAGGAAACTCTTACTGCACATACTGCTTTTTACGCACAGCTCAAAACACACCTAGACTTATGTTAGAACTCCCTCTAGCAAACTCCAATGAAGTATGGTGAGACTCAAGGAAAATCCATGACAGATTGGTCACCATCTTGGTGGTTATTGGTCTTAACCAGTTTGCTTGCCTCCATGTTTGTTTCAACCAGACCCTCAGTCCCAATTTTAGTAATTCGTCCATAAACAGATGCTCTCTGAATCTGTTTTATGTCCATGCTTACTTTTGTGGCAACTTTGGTTTGAGACATAGTCATCTTTTTCTCTCAGGTATTGAGTCCAGCATCTTTAGTCTTAGGTAAAGTGTATGCCAGTCAAATTATCCTCAGCAGAGCTCGGTAGAGCTATCAGCGAGGAAAAGGTGTCATATCCATTGGCATTGGTGCCTACCAAGGTGGAAGACTAGGGAAATTTACAGCTGGAAAAAGAAAATATCACAAAGATGCTGTAATTTACTAGCCACACACCTTGGGCAGAGCTCATGGTGACTGGCATCCAAGTGATCACACTACATAACCAAATCACACTGAAGATCTCATACTGAAGATCCTCCACCATCTCATTCATTTCCCTCCTCTCTTTTCTTCCTACGCACTTTACTTGCAACACCACTGAGCACCCACCCTGGGGGCCTGTAACTGAAGGTTGAGTGCACCATCCTGCCTTAGCAGCAGACAGGAAATGCTCACTTAAGCCCAAGTTCATACAGCATGAGCACTTATGTATGGAAACGGAGCCTTCTGGTTCCAAATTTAGCTATTTACCACAGCCTGTCTCTGGACCATATACTTTTTCTAGAGGAATTGGCCAACCAGATGGCTGCTACACTTACAAATAGTTTCTTGTACTTCCAAGGTAAAAGTCGGAGAGAACCAATATCCATAGAAGTGCCATGCCCAAGAGACTCCCCTGTGATCCAAGTACTGAGAACCCCTAAGTGATCCAAGTACTTCCCTGCGTTCACCTTCTCAGGTCTTGACAACAGCTTTCATGAGATCTTAGGATCATGTCTGGTTTGTAATAAGGGATCCAAGTTGAGAAAGAATAAACAGTTTTCCAAAGCTCAGAAAACCAAGCAAATCAAATTAGGACTATGCCTTCAGAGTCTCAGTTTTGTTTTGTTTTGTTTCAATGAGCAGGCAGTGTTACAAGTATACATATAAACTGCAACAGAAACTCTGAGAGACCCTAGATCCAATTTATTTTCTCCCATTTTTTAATATCTTTCAGCTAGGTAGTGGGGATGCACACCTTTAATCCCAGCACTTAGGAGGCAGAGGCAGGAGGAGCTCTGATTTAGAGGCCAGTCTAGTCTACAGAGAGAATTCTAGGACAGCCAGGACTACACAAAGAAACCCTGTCTTGAAAACAAAAATAAGAATAAAATAAAATAAGCTTTGTTTATGGGGGGATTTATACCTCATTTTGTTAGCAGTATTATGCCGATTTAATTTGCTCTCAGAGAAGGCAAAACAGGAAAACTCAGCCATTTGTAATTTTATACCACAAAATCTCATAAAGGGAATCTCTTTGTTTTGTCCATTGGTTTTTACATGGATGTGAAATTAACAATGAAACCCACGTGTAAGGAACGGCTCCGTTCAGATATGGCAGGAAAGAGTTTCTTAGCGTGGGTCTGCCTTCCCAGCCCAGCTGTTCTGGAGCCCTTAGAACTTTTTTATATCAACAATGAAAAAGACCATGGGGGGCTAGAGAGATGTTCTGAGGTTAAGAGCACTGGCTGTTCTTCCAAGGGTCCTGAGTTCAATTCCCAGCAACCACATGGTGGCTCATAACCATCTATAATAAAATCTGGTGCCCTCTTCTGGTTATAGGCATGCATGCAGGCAGAATTCTGTATAAATAATAATAAATAAATCTGAAAGAAAGAAAGAAAGAAAGAAAGAAAGAAAGAAAGAAAGAAAGAAAGAAAGAAAGAAAGAAAGAAAGGAAAAAGAAAGAGACCATGGTTTAATTTACTTGAGGCTAAAGTAAATAAAAAGTAATTGCTTCGCTGATAATTTCTATTGACCTGTGACTTCTAAGGGTGGTTGCTGAACCCCAGGTGAGCCAGGACTTTCACTGCGGTGAAGCTTACATAAAAGTCTAAATTTAACAAAACACTTAAAAATATGTTACCCATGACTAGGTATATTTCATAATTCATAATTTTCCATGGATATATTATAGTGCAAATATTATAGCCCATATGTTATATGGCATTCCTGGCTAGATTGGAAAGTTGGGGACAGTGTCTTGCAGTCTAGGATGTTTGCGGCTTATACAGTGAAGCCAGTGAACACTTCCACCCCCGGGATGAAGCAGGCTGGTGGCCTTTGAGCAGTAGTCAAGGTTTGTCTTCAGTGCCCTGCCTTTCCATTCCCAGTCTTTAGAGTTTGGGAGGTTTCAGAAACACAGGTGTGCATCTGCTATAGATGTGTGTGCAGCAGTATGGGATTCATTTTTGATCAGAGATGGAGCCAAAATGAGGCGTGAAGAATGCGAGCTGTGCTGATGCTGGAGGTGTCGGTCCTGAGGCAGGTGGAGCAGGCCCAGGCCACAGCCCACCATTTCGGCAGGCAGGGGAACCTGGACTAGGAGATGCTGGGGCCCTGCAAGGCCACACTGCAGCAGGGCAACCTTCTGACAGTATACTGCTCAGACTTCCCTGCTGTCTCAGAAAACCCAGTTCTTTTCATATTTTTCCAAGAAACACTAAAGTTTCAAGTGGTCACTTCCAATTGAAAGACCTCCGGTGTCACTGAAAGCCAAGTGACACCCTCCCCAAGCCCCTGAAGAGACAGACATGAGTGTTTTGGGCCAGTAAATGAGATGGCAGTGGAGTGTCCACCCAGGTTTCAGAAAATACTGTAAATTTCCTGAGATTGGGGTTGCAGCTGGTCTCCCCGGAGCAGCAGCTGACATTCCCCCTGTGCATTCATGGGTCATGTTTAACCTGCCAACCCGAGTGAACATTGTGGTCTACTGCCTTGAAACGTTTATAATGGAGTCTTGAAAATTTACTTAAGATATATGTACTTCCCCTCACAATAACAAATATTACTACAAATGACTGTGTTAAATTATGGTCATTTAGGCATTTCTGATTTGTAGGAAAATTAAAATTAATCTTACAGCAGCTTCAGTTTCAAAATCAAAACATTGCTTTGCTGACCGCAGACTTCCAGGCTGTTAGTCAACAGTGAATGAAGTCTCCAGTGACTACTTTTTCTCTAAAAACTTTCTATGTGGTTTGTGTGTGTGTGTGTGTGTGTGTGTGTGTAAGAAAATCCTGAAAAATCTACTGTACTTGGATCTGAGTAATATTTCTCTTGGGAAAACAAATTATAAAAGAAACTTCAAAGTTCCTGGTAATTTGGAGCCCATGGATCTTAATTTTATTATTCATTAAACTATGTGAGTAAACTCATTTATTCACTTGCCTGTATCCCATAATTTAAAAATCATTTTGAAATGTTACAAATTCATAGAGAATTGTTGAAATGTATTCCTTTTTTATTTTTTAAAGATTTATTATTTATACAATGTTCTGTCTGTACACCAGAAGAGGGACCATATCTCACTGTAGATGGTTGTGACCTACCATGTGGCTGCTGGGAATTGAACTCAGGACCTTTGGAAGAACAGCCAGTGTTCTTAACCTCTGAGCCATCTCTCTAGCCCCGTATTCCTTTTTTATAATGTTACAAAGAAAAGGAAATTTTTTCTGGTCTCTCCCTCATCCTTTCCCTTACTGGTTCCTTCAGTGAGTAGGCAAGGAGCCTGATTTGAATGCTGTCTTTCACATTAAAAATAAGACAAAAGGTCTATTGACCGGTACTTAGTAGCTAATTCTTGAAGAGGAAAAAAATACTGAATGATAACATTTGCCCGTTTTTAGGTGTAAAAACTGTGGCAGTTCCCAGCTACCCCTATGATGCAACCAAACACAGATATTGTGGTGTCCACCCAATAGACACAGCAGTAATGTCAGTAATCTTGAGGTCATAGTAAAATTAAGGACAATGAAAAACCAATAAGCCTTTGTTTAAAGTCCCTAAAATGAGATGGTTTGCCCTTGAAGCCAGTCTTACCAGGCTCCAGTGCTATAGCTGGGGCCACTGTGAAGGGAGAGAAGTGGGGAAGAGGACAGAGCCAGTCCTCTCCAGAGCAGGAAGAGGGCGGAAGAGCAGGCTCTGCAGGGGCTGACCAACCCCACTGCAGCAGCTGGCTGAGACTTGAAGGACTTGCCTCCTGACCACTCAAACAGGTACCACAGCACTTCTACCTGTAAGCTCCATGGGAGTCTACTTGCGCATCCCCGGATCAAAACGCTCTTCCTGAGAACTGCGTGGCACACGTTTACTGCCCAAGAGCCACTGATTCAGTCTCAAGACTTGAGTGGCTTTCACGACAACCCAGTCACTCACCAACCCCAAAGCCTGGGCCGAGTCATCCCACCTCGTTAGTAATTGAAAAGGGAGTGTGCCTGGGTAAGTATGACTTATACAGGGTTTCTTCCAATTTTGAAGTCCTCCTGTCTCCTGTGATTATTGAGGGCCTTGCTGATGGTGTCACCCCCTGAGGAAGGCGTGTGTGTTATTGAGAGTGCATTCTGCAGCTGTGTATTTTGTGTGTCAGATTTCCTGTGATTTATGGCTAGGGAAGATGAAGGAGTGAAGGGATGGCGGTGAGCTTGGTGAGCATGGTTTCCGTTCAGTGCTTTTAACACGAGTGCCTTGTTCTCACTTCTAGAAAGTACTTAGAAAAAGAAAGCCAAGCCAGGCACAGTCCCAGCACTCTGGAAGCAGAGTCAGGCAGATCTCTAATCTGAGGCCAGCCTGATCTTCAGAGCTGCTTCCAGGACAGCCAAGGCTATACAGAGAAACCCTGTGTCAAACCCTGGGCCCCTAGTCAGAATGCCAGACTTCCTGTGAATATACACAAATGGTGATGTCAGATAAGGCTGTAGTTCTCACTTAAGAGTGTTGGCATGTCAGCTTACCAGGTTGCTAAACAAACAAAGATCAAATTCTCCTGTAAAAGAGAGTGGTATGTCTTTACTTGCAGACATTGCAAGTTGCACATCTCTAACTCCGTATGTTCCAAACTCTCTAACCTTCCCTATTAGTGATATTCAACTAACAATGTCTATGCAAATAGTCTAAAATTCAAAAGCCTTCTGCTCTCAAACATATCAGATAAGCACTATCAACCTGTATTCTCATATTAGAGTGAATAAGGCTAAAGTTTGGGAAGTTTATCACTTTGCCTCGAGTCACACCGTAAGTAACCCAGTAGGGTTTAACCCTGGCCCTTCTGATTCCAAATACCACATTCTTAGCCAAAGTACAACTCGAACACTCTTCTGCCCAATGAAATACTTATGCTTATCTTACTATGGGAATTGCCCACCACTGAGGACAGTTGGTCTTCCTGGCAGAAACTGTATGGTTACACTGTGGTTTTGTCCACCCTCTGGCACACAGCACAGCCCAATTTGAGACACTCAGCACTGTGCTAGCTAGTGGTTCTACTTGAAATAATTAAAGGAAACCACAGTTCATTGTCTTTGTGTGTGTGTGTGTGTGTGTGTGTGTGTATGTGCATGTATGTGTATATATGTGTACATATATATATACATATATACATATATATAATGGGTAGAGGTTTTAAGGAAGGGGGAAAGCAGTTGAAGAACCAGTTTCTCACCTGAGAATAAGCCAGTTTGGGCTCCTAGGTACAAACAGTCCTCACTGCACTAAGGTTCCTTTCTCAGTCACTGTCCCGTAACTGTCACATCCCTGTCTTACAGCTGCAACCCTAAGAACTCAAAGCATGTAGCTTTACTACTGTACAGGTCAATGTAAGAAAGTCAATTTGTGTATCTGGATCTTGTTGCGGGAATCATTCCAGATATAAAAGTAGGGATTTAAAGACACTGGGACAGTATTACTCTCATCCCGTTGGGTGTCTGTCTGGTTGACTTTGAGAACCATGGGTTAACTTCTAAACTTTGACAGCGCAGTGAAGAAAAACACTCAGGAATTTTGTAAGCAGAATGTGCAGCAGGTTTGACAAGATGCCGTGATGAAGTACCACGCAGTCACTTTAGAGTGACTGGAGCTGACAGGGAAGACTTGAGAGACACAGTTGTGCTGCACCCCACAGCCTGATAGACACACGCGTCTCTTTTCACCTGGATTGCTTTCACATTCTCGTCACCGTGCGCATCATGACAATGCCCAGAAACACATCTGACAAAGTCTACCTGCCAATAATAAAGTGTTTGGTTTTTAGGTAAAGACTGCCATTTCCAGATTGCTTTACATCTTATGTTACAGGAACATTTGTTAAGTTATACAGGAATAAGAGAACAAACATTGGGAGAATACCTTTGAAATGTCTAGATGAGCCAAGCAGGGCATAAGTAAGTAAGAAAATCAGAACTTTAGCAGGCCCATGGGCAGGGTTGGTTGACCATCCACCTTATCCCAACTTCCTCTTGACTCTGCTTGGACTGGTAAGCACAGCCATTGTGCAGCTATTAGCCTAGCAGGGTTTGGCAGTATGCTAGAGCTCAAGTAACTAGAACACATTTCACTATGAAATTCAGGAAAAAAAAACTTTAAAGGGAACAGATATAGAAGACCATAGCTGTTGAGCATCAGTCAGTAAGTTTGAGCACTCAGTACTATCAGCCTTTGTAGGAAAGAAGCTCCCGACTTGGGAATGACCAGGGATAAGGATGGGTGGATGTCCTCCAAGTGGTAGGAGAAAGAGAACCTCCCAAGAGAAAGGCTCTTGAAACAGAAGGCATTGAAATGGGTACAGACCTGTACCAAGGTTTCCTAGCAAAGATACAGACCGAATTTGGAGGAAACTCTAAAGCAATAAGCTAGAAGGCCGCTTCATTGCATAGGAAAGGACCAGCTTTCATGAGACTTCACAACTTGCTACCAAGTATTTTCCCCCAGGGCATAGCATCTGTCAAACTCCACTATCTGTCACATGTCTTCTTCCAAGGCCTTGGCTGATCACCTGCATCTGTCATTTCAGATTCATGACAGATGCTGCACGCCGAGAACAGGAATCCCTGAAGAAGAAGATTCAGCCGAAGCTTTCGCTGACCCTGTCCAGCTCCGTGTCTCGGGGAAATGTGTCCACTCCACCACGCCATAGCAGCGGAAGCCTTACCCCCCCTGTGACTCCACCCATTACTCCTTCCTCTTCATTCCGCAGCAGCACCCCAACAGGTAAGCCCCTTAGCTGGGACTCACACGCACAGCTCTGATCCTTCATTGGTCCTTGGACTGTGTATCCTTCATCTGTTTGTCACCTTCAGATCATTATAGCGGATGTACATGTCTGTGATGATGGCCTTATAGGTTGTGTGTGAACTGGCAGTATTGTTCTATCTGCTCATTTTTCTAGTTGAACGAGGGTAAGGCTCCAAACTAGTTCACCAGTAAGCCATGGGGCACTGGGACCTTCCTTAGAACTATCTCCTGATTTTTGCTTATTCTTGAAATTTTCATAATTAAATGAGAAATAAAATCTGTGCCTCCCCAGGTCAGAAACTGAGCTACAGAAGCGAGCAGGCCCCATCTCTATCTTACACATGATAGAAGATGGCCTATTCCCAAGTATGGTGGTGATTACACCCTGAGGTCAGGTCAGAGCTGATAAAAACATCAGTCAATTTCTGTCTAAAGCAGACTGGAGGATGGGGAGCTGGCAATGGAGGTTCTTACCACATCTTTCACAGGTTCATTTATTTCCTATACCATCCTTCTAACCACACACCAGGGTGGGAACATCCCAGGGGACCTACAAGTCCCTGAGTTGATCAGTTGATTGTATACTTCACTTCAGGACAGAAGTGTAAAGAAGGGTGTGGGGACCAAGAAGGTTATCCTTTGCCTTGTCTGAAAAGCAGGAGGCAGACCCCCTCCCCTCCCATTGTAGGAGTATGCACCATCACTACATAAGCACAGTGCTGCTGTCTTAAGTTGTGTCATTTGGAACTCAGTGACATGAGCACCTCCAGAATCCATTTGTAGCAAAAGAAGATGCTCATGGAAAGAGCAACGGAGTCAGGAAGGCGTGCTGGGGGAGGAGGGAGTGTCACGGAGAAAGAGGGAAGGAAGTGTGCGCCACTGTCCAACAACCTCATGTGGGGGATCTGCGTGTCTCCCAGCAGGCAACACTGCCAGACTGAAATGGAAGCTCGGGGTGGCAGGGCCCGAGACACCATGGATCATATTTGAGATTCTGGTCAATCCTCAGGGAAAAGAGAAGCCATTTGGGATTGCACTAGCATCTCCTTAGCATCACCTCCTTGACTGAGATGTCCAGCTCCCATATTCCCCTTTATCGAGGGAGGCAGCCAGAGCTGTACTTCTCAAAATGCATTTCACATGTTAATAATTTACAAAATATTGGGGGTAAAGGGGCGCCTCAGTACCTGGGGAGATGCTAGGTTCAACAGGGTTAAAGGAGAGTTCATAGTGTGAGGCTTTGTGTGCATGGTCACACTCAAGGAAAGACGCTGCTGTGTCCTCAGTCCTACTGGCTGTAATTGGGGGACCTTTCTGGGGCACTTCCATCCTCAGATGGATGGACAGACTTAGTTCAGTCAGGATAGAGCACTTGGAAGACAGGAAAGGTGTAGCAAGCAAGGGACCAGAATTTCCTGAGATTTCTTCATGACTATCATTACTGTTAGCAAGCCACAAACATCCCTGCTTGGCCAAGCTGGGATGTTTCAGGGTATGGGGAGCGTGGCCTCAGCATCCTCTTGCCCTCTCTTTTGTGCACTGGCTTTCAGAATCTTTGCTTGGTGCTTACTATGTAAACCTAAAGAGTGGCACATCAGGGGATTGGGAGTGCTGGGTCCTTTTCTCCGTGGTTCCCTATAGTGTTTATTCATATGGAATATGAATTGTGGGACAAGCAGTCTGCAGCAGAACATGTTTCATACTTTAAGTAATGTGGACTGACTCATGGCCAACACCAGATAAACAGGACTGCCCCAATTAGTAACCTGCAGCTTGAGCCCTATGAAAATCAGGACAGTTTGAAGTGAGAGTTTATTATTTTTCATGTAAGAATGTTTGGAAGAAATGGAATCATTTCTTTTCCTTCAGTCATAAAGAAATTTTTATTACACCCTGTCCATTTTAGCAATTTCCCACCAAAAGAATTAATTTATGTCGTGGGAAAGATGTATCATTTTCAGTCTGTCAGGATCACCGTTAAGTTATTTGCTGCTTGAAGAACATTCCACATAAACATCAAAACCAGCAGGGGAAATGGTTTCTTAAACCCCTGCCCTGCACAGTGTTGACTGTGGGTGTTTTTCACTGTTCTGAATGTTATTTTACCTGTAGTTAAGGGATCAGTCTTTCTGCCTGACTCATGTGTTCTAGTCATTTTCATTGCCAGGTTATAAATAATATTCCACAGCTCTGCCTCCTAAATCCGCTCTTCCAGCTTCCATGGTCAAGGTGTATTCCTGGATTGGAAGTAGTGGTAACTTTGTAGAACATTTCATTTATAGATGTTTTTAAGTTCTGTTCTCTGAACAGCCAGGAGCTTAGTTTTTCAGATGGGTTTTAGGTGGTTTTGGCATTGATGTTTGCTTTGCAGTCTCTCGGAGAATCTACCACATGAACAGGCAGACGTGGCATGTCTCAGCAGCAGTGAACACTTCCAATGCAGGACTTGACCGGAAGGCCCAAACTGAAATCATAGAGATAGGGAGATATAAAGAGCATGATTCAGGCCTCTGAAAGCAAGATGTGAGAATAATTCCCTTCCTTGTCCTTTAGAAATGGCAGTATCAGAATGATGTCTAAGGGGGAAGGCAGCTCACATTTATGCTTACTGTGTTCTTCCTGTGCGATGCTGTCCCCAGTCCTACATCAGGACCACAGAGACAGCGTTGTTGTTCCCACACGCAGGTGAAGGAGATCTCCTGTGAGTATCACTCCACACTCCCATCCATGGCTGTCTTTTCAGAGATGTGGTCTTTCCAGTATGCCTCTCCATAGTAACCAGCCTCACACTGACATCTTTAAAACATTTGCAGTTGTTGTTGTTGGTGGTGATGGTGGTGGTGGCGTGAGTCAGGGACTTGTGTAGGCTAGGCTAAACTCAACTTGCTCTGTAGCTGAAGTTGCCCTTGAACTCATAATCCTCCTGTCTCCTCTCCCAGAGTGCTGGGATTACAACTGTGCACCACCATACCCAGGTTGTTCCTTTGATATTGCTCCTGTAATGACTGCTGTTTAGGAGCCCAGAAGTTCTGCTTTTAGACCTACTGTCATTGGCACTGGCCAACTTCTTTATGTTAATTACATTGGGGGGGTGTGCCCAAGTAGAGATCAGAGGACAACTTTGAGGAGTCACTTTTTCTACTCTGGGGGTCCTGGGAATTGAACTTGAGTCATTAGGTTAGGCAGTGAGTTTGAGGGTGGCTTTGGCTACCTAAGGCTGTCTAAAATAACCTCTCATAAACCCCCAAAGATATTATACAATAATCGTGTAATCGGTGAGGTAAGGTAATCATTTTGAAAAGGTCAGTGAAAGACGATGTGCCTTTACCTGCTGAGCCATCTCAACAGCTGGTGGCCAACTTTTGATCTTTCTCCTGATTGATGTAAGAGTACTTGCAAACTGAAACTCCCTATTTTAAGAGTATATAACACTCTGAAGAAGGCTTCAGAACCTCAGTGCGGAAAGTTCTGGAAGAGTTGTTGAATGGCATCTAGATGTAGACACTATTGTCAATTGTGGGAAAACTTACCAGGATAACACAAGGACCTAAGTCAGAGGTCTCAGATGCACTGCATTATTAACAGAGCCATGATACCCAGTAGACGTGCAGTTTGTGTTGGGTTGAACCTTTTCACAGCAGACATCTCACAACTGTGTAGCTAAAAAGCAATGAAAGCAGAGACTGTGTGAAAACATTCTTACATTGTCTTTCACTGCCCTTTTCAAAAGATTGCCTTACCTCAGAAATTACACGATTACTGTATATTATCTTTTGGGGGGTTATGAGGGTTTTTTTAGACAGTCTTATATAGCTAAAGCACGCACACACACATACACGATTTAACTTAAAGAAGTTGGCTAGTATCAGAGACAGGAGATCTAAGTGCAGAACTTGCAGATTCCTGAACACCAATCATGACAGGACCACTATCGAGGGGACCAGCTGGGTATGGTGGTACACAGTTGTAAGCCGACCTTCCTGATCCCCGTGCCTCAACCTCCCAAGTGCTGACATCATACATGTGTACCCCCATGCCCAGCTGCTTAAAATTCTTATTAGACCTTCAGCCGCCCAGCCACCCAGTCACCCCAACAGTTTAACTTGATTCTACCGGAGTCAAAACACAAGGCATGTGGAGGCACTGGGCTGCAGCTAACCCGCACCCCAGCTATTCCTCTTTGTACCTCACTCACTGCTCACACCGCTTGTTATAGCTGAGGAATTTAAGGGTTTCATTTAAGGTTTGACCTAAGAGTGAGCTGACTCCAGAGAACTGGTGCTTGCATATTCATGCTTATAAACAAGCTAGCTGTTAAAGTGACACCTTGAAATTGGCCAGTAGAGATTATACTAATAAAATGGACGCTACATGTCTTGTCTTTACCATCATACCCTTTCAGTGTCCGAGATATCTGATCTGTTCTTAATTCACAGTCTTCTAGTCTGGATTAATCTAAGGAGACCTGAAGTATACAATAGTCAGCAATTAATAAAGAGCCAGCTGAGAAGTGCACAGCAGCCGCCCACAGCAGTGTCAGAAGTCCCCGTCAGCAGGATGGGAAGGTCTTCACATTGACAAGTGCAGATCGTCAGAAAGACAAAACCGCTATTACTGCAAAATGTTCACACTGTTCCATTTTGCTTCATATTTCTTATAGTAGGCTCTTTAGCATTTCTTTATGGAGTTTCTACAGTAAATTGTTCAGACGACAAGGATTTAAATTTTTCCTTAAGGTCCTAATGCACAGCAAGTCATTTTAAAAAATAAAGTATTGAGCTGGTGAAATGGCTCAGTGGGTAAAGGTGTTTGCCATCCAGCCTGAAGACCTGTAGCCCAAAGCCCACAATGTGGAAAGAGAGAACCAGTTCTTGCAAGTTGTTCTATGACCTCCACACATACAGGGTGGCACTTGTGATGTGCCCACACACATACACACGGGAAGAAATAAATGTAAAAAACATTTTTAAAGTAAATACTAATTTTTCCTGACTGTGGAAAAGACTCTATGATTCAGACTTACAGAATGAGCTGGTAGAATTTGGCTCAAGGTATTTGGAAGCATGTGTTGAATAGAGGTACAATGGATTCTTTCTCCATTCTTTTATTTTCAGAAATCAAAATAAATTTTCATAAAGGCAGAAAGGCATTTTTAAAAAGCAGACATAGTCAAGGCCCACATGAGTGTAGCCTAACACAACCCTGAAGAGCAGGGTGGAATGCAGGGAGCTGCGTGGAGAAGATGCCTAACCTAGTCGGCAATGGAATGTGAGGAGAAGTTTGCGGCCAGATGGACGTTGGGCGTCTATTACAAACACGTGAGGCTCTAGTTTGGGCTAAAAGGCCCTGCATTGAAGAGTGGACTGTCTGGATGGAGCCTGAGAAACCTTTCCTAACGCTTTCCTGTGGACAAGTTGGGTCAGTTAGTCATACAAGCTCGCCATGTGGCTGGAGGAGGCTGAGCCTCTGTCCAGCCTGCTTGTGTTTGGCGCCGCTGTGGACCCTTTCTAGCTGTGGGTCTGCCTGCCTGTTTATAATCTGCTTCGTTCTAATCTTTCTCTCATCTGCTATTAGACTAGAATCTCTGTTGCCTGAGAATCTAGTTTCTCAGGGCTTATCCTTGTTCTCTTCTCCTGTGTTCCTGTGCTGGGGATAAAACCTAAGACCTCAAGTATGATAGGCTCCTGTCCTACTACTGAGCCACGCCCCCAACTTGTGGCTGTTTACTTTTAACATAGTCTCTCTTCTCAAAGTATGAGAAGAGTAAAGAAGACAAAGAAACAGGGTTTCATCTATTTTATTTAACTACTGCTAGATATCACCTATAAGAAATCTTTCCACAGTGTTGTTCTTTTTCTTTGCATTTTTTCTTTTTTTATTTTATTTTTATTATTAGTTGCATTTTATTAACTCTGTATCCCAAGTGAATCCCACTCCCTCATTCCCTCCCAATTCCACCCTCCATCCCTCGTCTCCTCCTGCCCCTTTCCAAGTCCACTGATAGGGGAGGACCAACTCCCCTTTCCTCTGACCCTGGTTTATCAGGTCTCTTCAGGACTGGCTGCAAAGTCCTCCTCTGTGGCCTAGCAGGGCTGCTCCTCCCTTGCAGGGTGGGGAGATCAAAGAGCCCGCCATTGAGCTCTTTGTCAGAGCTATATGTCAGAAATAGTCCCTATTCCCCTTACTAGGGTACCCACTTGGATACTGAGCTACCATGGCTACATCCAAGAAGAGGTTCTAGGTTATATCCGTACATGGTCCTTGGTTGGAGAAACAGTCTCATATAAGACCCCTGTGCCCAGATATGTTTGGTCCTTGTGGAGCTCCTATCCTCTCCAGATCATATTAACCCCCCTTTCTTTCATATGATTCTCTGCATTCTGCCGAAGGTTTGGTTATGAGTCTCAGTTTCTGCTTTGATACACTGCTAGGTAGAGTCTTTCAGAGGCCCTTGGTGGTAGGACCCTGCCCTGTTACTTGTTTTCTCCTACTTCCAATGTCCATCCCATTTGTCTTTCTAAGTGAGGATTGATCATCTTACCCCAGGTTCTCTTTTTTGTTTATCTTCTTTAGATGTATGGATTTCAGTATGTTTATCATGTCTTATAGGTCTAAATAAGTGAGTATATACCATGTGTGTCTTTCTGCTTCTGGGATACCTCAGAATAGGATCACTCAGAATGATATTTTCTAGCTCCCACCTGCAAATTTCATGATTTCCTCGTTTTTAATTGCCGAGTAGTATTCCATTGTGTAAAAATACCACAATTTTTGTATCCATTCCTCAGTTGATGGATATCTGAATTGTTTCCAGGTTCTGTCTATTACAAATAAAGCTGCTACAAACATGGTTGAGCAAATGTCCTTGTTGTGTACTTGAACAACTTTTGGATATACACCTAGGAGTGGTATAGTTAGGTCTTAAGGAAGCACTATTCCTAGTTGTCTGAGAAAGCACCAGATTGATTTCCATAGTGGTTGTATCCCTTTACATTCCCACCAGCAATGGAGGAGGGTTCTCCTTTCTCTACAACCTCTCCAGCATGTGTTGTTATTTGAGTTTTTTATCTTAGCCATTTTGATGGGTGTAAGGTGAAATCTCAGGGTTGTTTTGATTTGTATCTCTCTGATGGCTAAGGACGTTGAGCATCTCCTTAAGTGTTTCTCTGCCATTCTATATTCCTCTACAGAAAATTGTCTGTTTAGTCCATACCCCATTTTTTAGTTGGATTGCTTGATTTATTGCTTTTTAACTTCTTCAGTTCTTTATATATTCTGGATATCAGCCCTTTGTCAGATACAGGATTGGTAAAGATCCTTTCCCAGTCTGTAGGCTGTCATTTTGTTTTGATGACAGTGTCTTTTGCTTTACAGAAGCTTTTCAGATTCATGAGGTCCCATTTATTGATTGTTTCTCTTAGAGCCTGTGCTGTTGGTATTCTGTTCAGGAAGTTGTCACCTATGCCAATGAGTTCTAGGTTCTTCCCCACTATTCCTTCTAACCGATTTAGAGTATCTGGTTTTATGTTGGGGTCTTCGATCCACTTGCACTTTAGTTTTGTGCAGGGTGATAAATATGGATCTGTTTTCATTTTTCTACATGTAGACATCCAGTTGGACCAGCACCATTTGTTGAAGATGCTGTCTTTTTTCCATTGAATGGTTCTGGCTTCTGTAAAAAAAAAAAAAAATCAAGTACTCATAGGTGTGTGGGTTCATTTCTGGGTCTTCTATTCAGTTCCATTGATCCTCCTTTCTGTTTCTATACCAATACCATGTGGTTTTTATTACTATTGTTCTGTAGTAGAGCTTGAGGTCAGGGATGGAGATACCTCCAGATGATCTGTTGTTGTACAGGATCGTTTTGGAGATTCTGGGTTTTGTTGTTGTTGTTGTTTGTTTGTTTCTCAATGTGAAGTTGAGAATCTTTCTTTCAAGGTCTGTAAAGAATTGTGTTGGTATTTTGATGGGAATTGTGTTGAGTCTGTAGATTGCTTTTGGCAGGATGGCCATTTTCACTATGTTAATCCTACCAATCCATGAGCACGGGAGATCTTTCCATCTTCTGATATCTTCTTCAATTTCTTTCTTCAGAGACTTGAAGTTTTTTTCAAACAGGTCTTTCATTTGCTGGGTTAGAGTCACCCCCAAGGTACTTTATGTTATTAGTGCACAGTGTTGTTCTTAACCGGAAGAAAACAACCATGATCTGTAATGATAACAGTACATTATATGTGTTTAGCACAACAACATTCTCCTTTACCAAGTAATTTGTTCTTTGTTAACACTTGATGAGACACATTATTGATACCACTTTAAAGACAAACAGACTTGAATGGCTTGCTTGAGTTAGCTGTTTCCCAAGTAGGATAACCCCTGTTTCCCAAGTAGGGTAGCCCCTGTTTCCCAAGTAGGGTAGCCCCTGTTTCCCAAGTAGGGTAGCCCCTGTTTCCCAAGTAGGGTAGCCCCTGTTTCCCACAGCACTGTAATCTTTTCAGTGGCCATATTTATTAGTCTCAGTCCTGTTATAAGATATGAGCATTGCACATTCAGAGAAGCATAAGGCATAGCCCTGTGTGTTAAAATGTGCATCCCTCAGCAGGAGCCAGTTAAACAATGACTGCAATGTGTGTGCACGAGGGAACCGGGGGCACCACAGACTGGGAGGACATGAGAGAGGTTACATATAGCTTGTGTCCATGCTGTTCCTGTGCGTATGTGTGTATAATAGTGAGTGTGTGAGTATTATAGACTGCATCCTTGCCTGCATGAACTGCCTTGTGGAATTCTAAGCCAAACACAAATTCCAGAGGAAACAGGATAGGATGGTGTTGGGGAGAAAGCGATGTGGGGACTTTATAGCCCCAGATCATTGTGGAATCTCAGCTCAGGGAACTAGTAAACAGACATGGATATGTTAACACAGGGTGATGTGTACATCTAGAGTTTTCTGGCTGTTGGGGGTAAAGTAGTGAGAGCCCTTCCTGTCAGAGAAGGCTGGGAGGTAAATGGCCTTAAGCTTTTCAAACCTCAGTTTCCTCTTGGTATAGTGGTAGCACTACCTGCTTTACTGTGAGGCTCTGTCTATGCAACGAGAACAGGGAGCAACTGTGGCAGGGCCTGCTCTGCCCTTAGACCCCCTGCACTGGTAAATAAGCCATGTGTTCAGGAACCACTGGCTGTCAGAGGTGAATATGGCCGCTATGCTCTGCTCAGGCTGGTTTGAGCTTCTTGAAGTAGCTATGCACATTTTCAACACAAAGAAGACATTTTTTGCCCTTAACTGAAAGGACAGACAGTATTTCACTTGTGCTGGTCAGGACTGCTTGTGTGTGTTTATTTTTGGTCTGTGTTAACCTCAGAGGGGGCTGGTGCCAGGAGTGTGCCATACAGGCAGGATCTGCTAATGATGTGCTCTGGCATGGCACAGTTTCAGAGGAAGGAAGGCCTACCCCTTCTTTGTCAGAATGGATGCAGAGTGTATCCAGAGTCTGTAAGACCAAAGAAAACATGGACTTTATAAAAACCTTTTTGTTTAATTTTCTTTATTTATTTTCTTGTTTGTGTATTACATTATTGTATCTGTATGGGTGTTTTGCTTACATGTATGTCTGTGCATCCTATGCATGCCTGCAGAGGTCAGAAAAGGGATCCCCTGGGACCAACATTACAGACAGTTGTAGTTTCTGGGCATCGACCTCGGGTTCTCTGCAAGAGCAGCAAATACATTTAACAGCTGCTGTCAACTCCTCAGCCCTTAAAAAGTGCTTAAAGGTTAGCACAGATAGTGTTGTGGGAAAACAAACAGCAGAACAGGAGAAAATATTAGCTCACCGAAGAATTCTTACAACAAATAATAAAAAGGCAACTCAGTCAGAAGTGGATGGCACCAGTGTGGCTGCAGGAGAGGTTAAGATGGCCTCTCTACACCCAGGATGGGAGAAGAAAGGCTTCTGGGTTTGGGGAAAGTGGGGATAAACCCCTTAGCTGGAGCTTCAGAGCACCAGGAAAGCAGGAGGCTGCCCTCGCACTCAGATACGCACATTCCTATGGCCTCTCTTGAAGACAGTGACCACAAAGGCTCATCTACCAGTGAGGGAGTAGGGAGCCTTCTCTCACCCACTGTGGAGTGCTTTTACACTTCAGTTTCCCACTAGGATGAGATAGGACTGAATACCTCATTGGTACTTTTTAACCTGAGGTCGTAATACAATGTAAAAGACATCACAGTATTCAGGCCACAGTCCTGAATTCATCTCATTTAGTGTATCCATTGACCACAGCATCTCTGAAAGGCCTAGCCTTCTGACTGGGAAGAGCAGGGAATGCCCTCAAAGCTGTTCCAAGGAAGAGAGCACAAGTGTCGTTGTCCCCGTAGTCAACTGAGGAGGGCAAGACTAACAAGGTTAGTTTTTTCAGGCTACAAAGCCATGATACTGGCCTGGAAGTTCCTCTCTAGGTATTTATCCAAGAGGGATAGAAACATATGCCCACAAAAGCCGGGTACTAGGATGCACAGAGTAGAGTAGCTTGCTTCTTAATAGCCCCAAAAGACTGAGTTCATCCTTGGGCAAATGGGCAAGTGAATCATGCTATGGCCACACAGTGACATACTGTCTTACAGCAAAAAGGAACAGAAATGCTGGTGTATCAAAGACAAGCTTGAATCTCAGAAACTGATGCGCAGAGGTAAAGCACACATAAAGGGCACAGGAGTTCAAGAACTGTCAAAGGGTCTGTTCTGTAGGGATCAGTTAGTTCAGTCAGGGGCAGGGCCACAGACAAGAGTCTTTTGGGGTGTTGGATGTAATCCTCATTTTGCCTGGGATGTTGATTCCACAAATTACATTTGCCAAATTACACACTTAAATGCTGTGCATCTCACCAACGGTAAATGTTGTTCTCCTTCCTGGGCACCTTGAAGCTACAAGTAGCATTTCCCCTGCTACAGACAAGCCACTTAAGAGCAAAGAACATCAACGTAAGCAGCGAGGCTGCCAGGTCTCTGAATCCATTGTCCTTAAATTTCCTAATTTAGGAACAATACTGAAGCAGTGACACGAACAAAGAAAGCCATCTCGTCTCAAGTGAGAGACAGATGAAAGACAAAGGGGGAGAGGATGAGAGCTAGCTGCCAGCTGCCTGGCCGAACTATCTTACAGATAATCCATGAGTGGCTGAAAGTGTTTAGCCGCTTAGGTTTTCCAATATTTAAAATATTTTGTGTCCTGTGATATAAAGAATACTCTGTTATATTGAGACATTTACAAGAAAGAAAAATAAGCTATTTCACCCATGTCTAGAGAATCCTCATTGTGAACCCAACACCTAGAATGGAGGCTGCAGATATTCATAGTATTAGAAATTAGATATCTCATAGTCATAGAAAGCGCTGATAATTTAACTGGTGATAAAAATGTTTCCAGACCTTCAATTTTAGCACCACTGTTCCACATTTGTTAGTATTCACGCAATGCTCCCGTACCTAACAGATTACATTTAGTTACAAACCTAAATTTCATCTCCACTATTAACTGTTACTGTTTAATCAAAGCCAATAAAAACAGTGTGTCCACTGTTAGGAATTCATGCTACCTGGTGCTGGAAACAGTCAAGGCTTTTGCCCTCAATCCTGGTTGCTTTTCTTTGTCCCAGTAGAGGCCAAATTTCAGATGGGCCAGACAGAGGACAACGTCGGGTCGCTTTACTGCTCCTACATTGGGCTGTGTGGCCCCCACACCTGCTCCGAAGAGCTCCACCTTTCTCTGCTAAGGTCCATCGCTCACATGAGCCAGCTGCTAAGTTGCTTCTGGAAGCAAGTACAGGCTGTACTATTGGGGCTAGAGTAGCCCATAGCACAAACCTAGGAAACGGTGTGGATACTATGGACAGGGGAGGAAACAAGCCGTCTTAGTGCTCCCCATGCCTCCAGCGTGGAGATGATGCATATCCCACCCCGATGGATTTGCAGACCTGCCAAATGGGTAGGGTTCCAAAGAACCCTTTTCTTCTCTCCCCTTACCCCACCCCACTGTCTAAAACGTGGCACGTTAAAATCAGAGAGGCCCTTTCATCTTTGTGGGTATTGCAGCAGCGAACTCATTTTAATGTCTTTTCCATGTGGCTCTAGTTTTAACAATAAAATGATCCCCAGGCACACCCAGCTGGACAGCATTAAAGAGAGGATCTGCAAGGGGAGTTGGGGGTAAGCTTTGACTTAACTAATTTGCTATTGCTAAAAAGACAACAGGGTACAGAGCCTCCCTGCTCCTGCCCGGAACTTTGCTCACGCTTCTTGGAAATGCACTAAAAAGGAAGTGGTAATTGCCAGGAAGGGGGAAGCTTAGGTTGCTGGAATCTGTTGGATGCCAGGGACGGAATGGTTTCTGGTGGTGGAGTCTTAGCACCTTGCAAACAAACCCACTCTGTCCCTCCTAAGAAAAATGAGGCATTAATTTCTGTCCATGCATTGGTGAGACCTTATCTGATCAAAGGTATAGTTCATCCTGCACTCTGCTGAACGAGTTCTGGCTCAGGTTGCTATGAGGAGCACGTAAAGTCCCACAGGGCAGTGATAGCTCACACCTTTAATCCTAGCATTCAGGAGATGGAGCCAGGTGGATCTCTATGAGTTAGAGACCAGCCTCATCTACAGAGCAAGTTCCAAGACAGCCAAGGCTACACAGAGAAACCCTATCTTGAAAATAAAACAAAACCTGAAGTTGCTTGGACATGACTGTGTGAGCATGATGCCATGGTGTACTATGGTTTTTGTGTCTGTATTATTTTGCTAAGTTACTCAGTTTTATTTTACAAGAAATAAAGGCAAAGGGAAGACAAATAGGTGGGCACACACTGAATGGCTAGGGGCTTAGGACAGATCACCCAGAAAACTGAATAACATTGAATGAACTAGGAAGTCATTCCCTGCCGGAAGTCATTCCCGCACTATGACAGCACCTTGCAGCTTCAGTTGGGTGGCTTAGCATAGTTTCCACATAGATGCACATTTCAGCATCCCCCAGATTTTCAAAGAAAAAGCAGGTGTTTCTCCTGGCAAATAGTGAAAAAGATGCATCTCACACTCTAAGATAAGCTGTGTCTTTAAGAGTGGCTAAGACTGTCACCACAGCTGGTTCTGGAGGCTCTGTGTGTATCCGGGACTCACAAGGCTAAGGCTAAGGGGATCATTTGACAAGGAGGCCAACCAGGTGATAAAATGAGACACCAGCTCAAAAAGAAGGAGAAAGAGGACGAAGAGGAGGAGAAAGAGTCTGTGGTCAGGATGTTTAACCTGAAAACAGCTGAAGAGGATCTTGAGAGCCTCAACAGACACAGAACTGGCATTTTCTGGCAGGTCGCTGCTGCCACACTCGCTGCTGTGATGGGCTGAAAGCAGGCAGGCAGTTTAGGATGACACTTTGGGACATGATCCTGCATCCTGAAGAGGCATCCTACCCCCTAAGGAGTTTCTAATAGTCCATGAAACTTGACCTTTATCATGTTGGAAATCTCCTTTTAGTCTACCTCAGTGGAATTAGTTTTGGACAAACACTGAAAAGATATGAACAGCATTTGGAAACAGCCTGGAAAAGGCTAAATGAAAGCCACTTGGCTTGTAGAAAAACTGTGTATAATTTAAAATATTTATGTCCCATGGGAAAGAAAATTAGTCTATTAATTCTAACAAAATGTGACAAATAATTAATGTAGAAAAGCACAAGTTAAGTTGCCACAGGTAAGCTGTACTTGAGCAGCTGAGATGAACTTGCCATAGAAGTTGGAAGCTGTGGGTAACACAGTTCCACAGAGATGGTCTCCTCTAGAAGGTCTGTAAGCCCTTTTAAAAATGAAAGCCATAATATTAAAATATGAAATAACTACAAATAGAAAAATTGACTAGCTTTTTCCCTTTTTATTGAAAATAGATTTTTTTTCCTCCTCACATAATATCCTGATTATGGTTTCCCCTCCCTCTGCTCCTCCCAGTCCCTCCCCGCTTCCACTCTATCTGGATCCACTCCCTTTCTGTCTCTCATTAGCACACAAACAGGCTTCCAAGGGATAATAATAAAATAAATGTAATATAATAAAATAAAAAGAATAACAAAACCCAAAAGCTAATACATTGGGATTGGAGAAAACAAACAAACAAACAGAAGGAAAAGAGCTAAAGAAAAGACAGAAGAACCAGAGACCCACCCACTGGCACACTCAGGAGTCCTACAGAAACACTAAACTGGAAGCTACAATATATATACAGAGGACCTAGTGAAGACCTACACAGGCCCTGTGCGTGCTGCCACAGTTTCTTTGAGTCCAACGAGCGTTAATCCTGTTGATTTAGAAGGCCTTGTTTTTTGTCTCCTCCATCCCCTCTGGCTCTTACACTCTTTGTACCTCTTCTTCAGAGGGGTTCCCTGAGCCCTAAAGAAAAGGATTTGATAGACACATCCCATTTAGGGCTGAGTGTTCCAAGGCCTCTCACTCTCTGCATAATGTCTGGCTGTGGGCCTATTGTTCCCATCTGCTGCAGGAGGAAGCTGGTGATGGCTGAGCAAGCCAGTGATTATAGCAGAATGCCATTAGGAGTTATTTTATTGCTGTTTTTTTTTTTTTGTTTCATTTTTTTAGTTTGTTTGGGATTTTTTGGTTGGCTGTTTATTTTTGTTTTAGGGGGTAGTTTGTCTGTTTGCTTAGAACAGTGGAATTTGGTTTTACCCTAGATCCCTGGGCTATCTATTCTCTACTTTTTGGTTACTCAGGCAGGGTTCCATTTCATGGAGTGGCCTCAAAGCACACTCCCAGGGACATACTTCCTCCAACAAGTCCACACCTCCTAATCTTTCTCAGACAGTAACACTCCCTGATGACTAAGCTTTAAAATAATGATCCTATTGTGTACTTGAGCGTCTTTTGGATATATGCCTAGGAGTGATATACCTGGATCTTGAGGAAGCGCTATTCCCAATTGTCTGAGAAAGCACTAGATTGATTTCCAAAGTGGTTGCACAAGTTTACATTCCCACCAGCAATGGAGGAGAGTTCCCCTTTCTCCATATCCTTTCCAGCATGTGTTGTCAGTTGAGTTTTTTATCTTAGCCATTCTGATGGGTGTGAGGTGAAATCTCAGGAACATGGACATTTAGTCAACCATGTTCGTAGCAGCTTTATTCATAATAGCCAGAACCCGGAAACAACCCAGATGTTCCTCAACAGAGGAATGAATATAGAAATTGTGGTACTTTTACACAATGGAATACTACTCAGCAATTAAAAACAAGGAAATCATGAAATTTTCAGGCAAATGGTGGGCACTAGAAAAGATCATCCTGAGTGAGGTATCCTAGAAGCAGAAAGACACACACGGTATATACTCAATTATAAGTGGATACTAGACCTATAAGATAGGATAAACATACTAAAATCTGTATACCTAAAGAAGCTAAGAAAGAAGGAGGGCCCTGGGTAGGACGATCAATCCTCACTCAAAAAGACAAACAGGATGGACATTAGAAAAAGAAAACAGGAAACAGGACAGGAGCCTACCACAAAGGGCCTCTGAAAGACTCTACCCAGCAGTGTATCAAAGCAGATGCTGAGACTCATAACCAAACCTTGGGCAGAGTACAGGGAATCATATGAAAGAAGGGGGAGTTAGTAAGACCTGGAGAGGACAGGAACTCCACAAGGACCAAATATATCTGGGCACAGGAGTCTTTTCTCAGACTGTTTCTCCAACCAAGGACCATGCATAGATATAACCTAGAATCCCTGCTGGGATGTAGCCCATGACAGCTCAGTATCCAAGTGGGTTCCCTAACAAGGGGAACAGAGACTGTTTCTGACATAAACTCAATGGCTGGCTCTTTGACCTCTCCCTCCACCCCCACCCCAAGGGAGGAGCAGCCTTGCTAGGCCACAGAGGAGGACATTGCAGCCAGTCCTGAAGATACCTGATAAGCTAGGGTCAGATGGAAGGGGAGTAGGACCTCCCCTATCAGTGGACTTAGAGAGGGGCAGGGAGGAGATGGGGGAAGAAGGGTGGGATTGGGAGGGAATAAGGAAGGGGGCTACAGCTGGGATACAAAGTAAATAAACTGTAACTAATATAAAAATTAAAATTTAATAAAATAATGACCCTGTGGGGTCCATTCTTATTCAAAGCACCACACCTGCGTTTTCTATTATATACTAGATCTTTTGATAAAACTGAAAGGCCTAATAGAATGTTGTCATCTTTATCTTCTAGAAGGTGGTAGCCAGAGTGACATCAGTTCTTATCTAGAAAGTGTCCTGCATTGGTTTGTCCTTATGTGCCATCTCATTCGCTGAGAGTTCTGCCAGGCAGACTCCTTATATTAATCCTCTTCTGCAGGTTTGCCATCTGGTGCTCCATGACCTGGCCTTCACTGTGGCACATGAGCACGCCTCTTCCACTTTCTCCCCACACCCTCTCTCTCTTACACACACACAGATAATAGCAACAATAAATTTGAAAGCTGGGTGTATCGGCATACTCAGGAGGAGGAGGGGTAGGCAGATATCTGTGAATTTGAGACCAGCCTGGTCTACTTAACAAGTTCTAGGAAAGCCTAAGCTATGTAATCAGACCCTGATAGAAAACAATAAAATAATTGTAAAGTCAGGTTTAATTTATGTAGGACGGTCTGTCCCATCAAGGGCCACTAGTGTGTGTCGCTGGTACTGGCACTAGGGAAAGCATGAGCTCTTGGAATTCTCAGAAAGAGAAAGGCGCTTGAGAAGGCGGGAAGAATGGTGAGGCAGCGGACCGGCTCCTCCTGAGATTCACTTGCCTCTGGCTCTGCTTACAGGTGTCAAGGTGAGAATATCGTGGTTACAAAGCAAAGTACTTGTCTTAAGTACATTTTGTATATCAGAGAACTGCACACTTCCGGAGCTCTTCAGTGCTTTCCTGTCAGGAACTCTGAATGGCTTCAATTTGTTCAGTAACAAAGTAGCACTATTTCTGTGACATGCTGTCCATCTTCATGCTCCTCGTTCATGTTCAGTATGTAATATCTTCGCAATGTTAGAAAGAATAGGGAGCTGACAAAAATAGGTTTTAAAAGGGTTGGGGATATGGCTCAGTCAGTACAGTGCTTGCTGTGTAAGCAGAAGGACTCAGTTCAGCCCTGAACACCCACAGAAAACAGCCTGAGATGCTGTGGGCCTAGAGCCCTTCCGCTGGGTGGGCGGGGAAAGAGGGTCCTAGGGCTTGCCCGAGTAGTGAGAGGTTATATCTCAAAAAATAAGGTAGGCTGTGAAGGAGGAAGAGAACCAACATGAAAGCACATATACAAGTTAAGTACTAAAAGTGGGACGCTCCCAAATCATTTTAATTCTGATCGTCTAGAAGGGACATGGATTCCATCTAGTTTGATAGAAAGAGTCACTTCTCCCTACCACAATGGCAGTGTTGAGAGAATGGCAAGCATACCATGTCTTTATAATGTAACTTGTCGTTCCTTTAGACCTCTGCATTTGTGGGCACATGGCTGCTCTAAACACTTTCTTATAAAAGAGCAAAGGGCGATGCCACTGGGGCAGTGGAAGGAAGAAAAAAGACAGATGCACACAGAGATAAAAAGCGAGGATCCGGTGATCTGAACTCTTGGATAGGGAAGCCACAACAGCCAAGAAGCTCAACATGTTTATTATATGGAGTTGAACAGTGAAGTCTAGTTGTTGCATACACCTGAGCAAGCAGGTTTAGCTAATCTTAGTAGGAACAGTCTCCATAGGGCACAGTCTTACGGCTCTAAGCATCCTGGAGGGGAAGCAATGGCAGATATTTTCTGCACATTTGCACTTGGTCCCAGAAGACTTTGCCACCCACCTGAGCCTACGGCTCTGGCGTCCTTGGCATGGCCATGCCTACATCAGCACCACACACTTACTCAGGAGCCTCTGCTCCCCACAGCAGAGGAATAGTGTGGTGTGGACAGCCTCAGATTATCCCACATGTGGATTTTTAAAAGCAGAAGGCTGTGTAGTCTCAGCTCAGCTGCTATTTTCAAACTGAAGTCACATCTCATTGATGAGTTAACCAATGAGAAACTAACCCTAACTTGTGACCACCACCATTTTTACATGGAGAAATTTTAAAACAACACAGAGAACCTCATGCCTACTAAGAGTACACACTGGCTTGAGAAATTTTATTTTCTGAATCATAATGTAAAATGTATTTTTCGCTAAATAAAAAAAATTTTGAAATTCTGGCCTGAGGGCATGTCTCAGAGGTTAAAGAGCACTGATTCTTCTTGCAGAGGACTCAGGTTCAGATCCCAGCACCTGCATGGCAGCTCAGAACTCTCTAACTCCAGCTCCAGGGAATTCAGCACCATCACACAGACATACACACAGGCAAAATGCCAATGCACATAATATTTAAAAAGCAAATCATTTTTTAAAATTGAAATTCAGTGAGTGATCTAGGCAGGCTCACCCCTGAACAAGCACAACGTCAAGCCCCGGAACATGTGGTCAGTAACCCTGTCCCCAGAATTTATTCCTTGATCACTACAGACTACTGTGTTTTCACAGGTATAGCATGCTGAGTGTATAGTTCGTCATTCCTGAGACCCTATCTAATTATTTCCTACTGGGCTACAGGTCCTGGGACACCCTGGATTCACTGTCTCAGAATAGATGCTTCCTTAGAGCTCTTCTGCAGACACAAAGTTTTCTTTTCTTTTATTTTTTTAATGTCTTTTTTGAAAGAAATTGCCCTTGTCTTTACTGGGGTGCTTCATCATAGGCAGTAAGTGGGTCCTTAGTATACAAGAGCCTCACAGGGTCATCAGTACAGGTGGGAGAGGAACCCACGCACACTGAGTTGCTCTAGTCAGGAGAGACAGTAAGGGTCCCTAGTTTTGACAGGGCAGAAAATACAGTTGCTGCTAAAGCTGGGAGCGCTGGCTCTGAGACTCACCCCAGCCTCTGCCTAAATCTAGCGCCCTCTGGTAGCAGCCAGCCCTTCTGAGTGGTAATTAGCTGGATGGGAATTTTCACAGGCACTTCCCCTGGGAGCCATTTCACCAAAGAGTAACCCTCTTGTCTAGACCATGCAAACTCATAAAGTCATTGCTAGCTGGGATTTCCATGTGACAAAGCAGCAATAGAAACCGCTGCCTCCAGTCTTGAAGGTTCCGGAGAATAGAGTGCACACTGTGGAAGACCCTGCACACGGGCCTCTCTCCCAAGTGCCCTGGAAAGTCTTCCTGGCCTCCCGCATCCAAGGACTGACATCTCATTCAGAACTTCTGCTCTGCTTAAATCTAAATGGTCTTGCTACCTCCTTGTGTTTGAACCCTTGTTCTGGATTAAGTTTTGAGAAAGATACAGCCCAACCTTTCACTTCTATGAGTGCCAAAGATAATTAATTGTTAATGACTGAGATAGGAGAAGTTTAACTCTTGATATTTTAAGAAATCAGGGCGGTAAAACTTACCTAGAGAGATATTTAAGAATTCAGAAGCACCAGATAGCGGTGGAAGCGCATGTCTTTAAACCCAGCACTCTGGAGGCAGAGGCAGGTGGATCTCTGAGTTCCAGGCCAGCTTGGTCCACAGAGCAAGTTCCAGGACAGCCAGGGCTACATAGAGAAACCCTGTCTCAAAAAAAAATTTTTTTTCAGAAGCTAAGGCAAGGGCCAGCCTGGGCTACAGACTGAGACCCTCCCTCAAAGCCAACAACACAGATATTCAGACTTCTAATCAACTGTGCTTCCCACTGTAAGTATTTTGAAAAATCTTGATATTAATAATGACAGAAGCATTGTCAGGTCTGGAAGATGACAGTACATGTTGTTAAGCTCAGGACAGAAAGTGACCATGGTCTTTGAGACCCTGGTCAGGTGTTCTGTAAGTGGGGATGAGTTCAGGTGTCCAAAGCCAGGGCACTGTTTAGGAAGTACAGTGGGTGCTCAGAGATGATATTAAAAACCAAGATGAACCAGAAAAAGGAAGCATGGAGAGAAGTCATGGCAGTAGGCTGAAACTACACCCTCTGGTCTTCTACCCACACTGGCAAGAATGTTAGAGAGCCAGCCCACGGGAGTAGGAGACTAACCACGGTTGTTCCCATACAGAGCTCGCGGACTGTGCTGGCAGTATGCTGAGCATGTTGTATACCAATTTTATATGGCCTAGAGATTGAAAGCTGAGAGGTGTCATGAAAACTGCCCCATGCCACACTGCCAATATGTTTCAGTGACCGATCTTACCTGTGTCTGCCTTTTTCCAAAACATGGTCTTAGGTGCTCCCTCCTGTGCCTCGCAGAACAGATAAGGGCCTCAAGCGAGCGTGATTTAGGAATGTGATTCATTTGAGTACCCTCAAAGATGCCCTGCTCATTGGGCAGCTACTGATTTTCTAGATGAAACTAACAGAAGTGTTTCTATTATGCCTGCTGTAATCCAGCATCTGTAGAGAAAGAGGCAAAAACATAAGCCAGGCATCCCAGCATGGTGGGGGAGAGAGGGGATAGGAAGCGGGTAGAGACCAGCTGTGTGGGGGTAGAAGAGCTGCCTAGCGCAGGACTGAGACGGGGAGCCACAGCAGACTCCTTAGGAAGCAGTAATCACCAGACTATGTTCAAACACAAACAGAACTTCAGCCAGGAGTGGTGCATGCATGTGCTCACAGCATCAGGAGGCTGAAGCCAAAGGATCAAGAACTCAGGGCCAGCCTTGACTACATAGAAGATTGTCTTTAAAGGAAAATTAAAAGGCACATCCTGGAAGGAAAGAAGATTCATGCGACTAGCTGGCTCAGATGTTCATGTGGGTGCAAACACCCAGGTGACAAGAATGGCTCTTCTTTTTTTTTCTCTTCTCTACTTAGTAAAACAAAACAAGCAAGCCCTGCACCATCATCACTCTCTGCAGGAATGTCTTGGTTTGATTTTCATTCTTGAAACATTGTTCTGGAACCTGAGAGATGGTGCAAGCCTGATAACCTGAGTTTAGGCCCAGGATCCCATAGGCAAAGAGGAGCACTGACTGTCCAAAGTGGTCCTCTGACCTCCACATGCCTGCCCTCTCACTTATTACATACACAGTAATAATAAACAAAATGACAGTCTGTACAGAGTACCCTGACTGTGGCTGAAGCATTATGGGCAATAGGAACGCCTAAAAGGGGGCTATTGCCACCGTCCAGAGGGGGGACAGAAGCAGTGAGATGCAGGGAGTGTGACAGGAGGGTGGGGAGCGGGGTGTACGTAGATGCTTTGGGGGTAGAGCCCGCAGGAGCTGGGGAGATAACGGGGCTGATGCCTGGACATGTGGAAACAAGGGAGCAGTCTAGACTCAAGGATTCTGCTTTAAAAACATGACATGGTCTTAAGTCGTTGACCTACAATAGAATATGATGTTTTAATCATTCCCCAACTTCCCAGTGACAGATACGGCTTTTGACAGATACGGCTCTGTAGACTCCACCCCCTGACCTGATGAGCCAAAGCCAAGTATGGAGGCTGGAATCAGCCTCCCAAAGTGCCTAGTGACTCTAGTGCTGCTGGCCCAGCACAGGCTATGCGAGTGCTGGGCAGCCACTGCTCTGTTTCTGGTTCCCAAGGCCAGTGTTGCTGACCTGAATGCTATTGAATAGTATCTCTGTCCAGGTGCAGTTACTGCCACCCACGTCCAGCCCCTCTATCACTGTTCAAGAAACCTTGAGGCGCATTCCCAGATAACGAGTTGAAAGTAAAGTGAATGAGTTCGCTGACTGGGCCGACACAGGCCACATTGCTGTGATGTTTTTCCCTAGACTGCAGGCATGTCCTCATAAGCGGAGAACTTTGGAAGAGTGCTTTCCTGAGTGGCAGGAGTGTTCCCATAAATTAATGTTTTTCATAAGGCCCAAGGCTCAGACATCTGTCTGAATGATCCAGTCCTCATAAATCGGGGGATTGGTTCTGGAAATCCCAGGAGCCTGGGCTTTCTGGAGAGATTTATAGCACTTCCCACTCGTGTTGAGGCCAGGAAAAACATCACAGCTCCCTCAGCACTTTCGGGTTTTGTTCCTGTGGGGGCGGTGAGGGCAGGAGAGGTGTGCTGAGCCAACACCACTTTGAAAGAAAACCAGCCAGATTTGTTTTCCGAAACCTCAGAGAAAGCCCCATGGACTCCGCTAAGGGGAACAGCTATACTGTCCTCTGCCCATCTCTCCCCGGGGAGCATCTCGGTCTTGGCTTCCTCACCCCAGTGGATTCTGTGGTATGAGAGCTAGGCCAGAGCTGGCTGGAGCTCACAGCCTATTCATGCCTCAGCCTCTGGGCAGGCATGAACAGACCCAGGCCTCTAGCAGCATTCCCTGTGCTGAACTGAGAAGAGTTCATTTGTTCCCTATTGTGAGCATTTCCTACAAAGATGTTAATAATTGACAAGTAAATTTCATTTGAGCCTGATTGAGAAGAAAGGCTTATTAGGACATTTCCACTCAGAACCCAGGCCTGGCAAATCTAAATTCCAGGTTAACAGTATACTGCTGGAAGAAAATAACTAGTTTGACATCTTACAATAATTTTGTCAGAGTACCTGCTTATCAAGCAAGATTAAAAAAAAAAGTTATACCGACTTTCTGGAAGCTTACAGCAAACAGACAGGTCTAATGCCTATTTGAGAATGGTAGCGCAGAATGGTCACAGAAAATAACTGGCCTCCCCAGCTGGGCGTGTGGCTACAGGGAAGGATATATACCAAGCCTAAGATCGCAGTGTGCTAGCATGGCAAAATGAAGCAGTCAAGTGTCCTTAGCAATGAGTCCTTTGGATGGGGAAAATGAGCATGGGGGAGTGGGGATCAGAAAAGGCTGGGTAGATAGATAGCTTCTTTGTCAGGAAACCCAGCCGGATAGTGCCAGGATGCCTGCAAGTACAAGTGCTGGCATGGCACCCCGTGCGCTGGACTTGCCAAGCTCACACAGGTATGGAACTCCCATGCGCAGGGAGTTTTGTTTAGTAGAGTTGATGGGAGGCGGATGTCTATTTTAAATAAGAGAAGGAATCCAGTCAAAGAATGGTTCTGCCTCTGGACTGTGCCGTCTCAGGAAATGTAATATTACAGCAAGAAGGAAGCTGGGTCTGAGGATGGATTGCCTGGGGCCTTATCAGTTAGGCCTGCCCCTTTTGCCCCCCACCCCAAACCATAGGAAACAGATTTGACTTTCCTGATGAAGTTTCTGGTGTTGGGAGGGAAGTGACTTGATGTGGAAGGATTTTCAGTGTTGTTATGCAGAACACACAGATCCCTCCCAGTGAGAGAAAGAAGCCCAGTGCTCCATATAAGTAAACCCTGTAGACATTGGAATGTTTATGTTTGGCCCAAAATGGCTCTGGTTTTTTACACAGCCGTAAAGTGTATTTAACCCCCAAATATAAAGCACTTCTTGACTACTGTTTCATAGCTTCATAAAACGAGGCTCAGTCGCGTAGGTGCTTTGCTGTTGTCATTCCCTATCTTTTTACGCAAGTCTGTTTCCTGATATTGTTATTCCAGTGGAAAAAAAACGAACCCAGTATAAACTACCTTTTTACAAGCAGCCTTAAGAAGGCCCAAAGACAATAAGGAGCCTCTGCATTTATATTTTTAACCTAAGATTTCAGATCTAACTAGCAGGGAAGCAAAGGCGCTTTAATTATGAATGTTTTTCATTGTGGTCAGGAGTGTAAGTCAGTAACAGATGTTCATTTTCCCCAGCTCAACTGTTTTTAATTCCTTCTCAAACATAGAGAGAGAAATCTTTAAACATTTGCCAAAGTTCAATTAACATGCCTGGCTGATGGTGGAAAATGCCCTACTTTGTTTCTCCTCGGCCGTCTACCTGCCCTGGCTGCCCATGTCACAGAGCACAGGGAGAGGGTCCAGCTGGCATGAGTTTTACGACCACAAAGTTAATTTGCAGAGAAAGCCTTTGGCAGGGAGGGGTCTGTTCACCATTTTATATATTTACTTATTTACCTTTTTCAGTTATAAATAAAATTGCACCATAAAACATTGTGGCGTAATGGCAGGAAGCCCAGTGCACGTTGTTGTTGTTCTGCAAGTGCTTAATAGCTTGCTTTCTGTGTGCAGAGTCATAGAAATCATGTGTAAGAACATGTTTACGGCTAAAGTTGTGTGACTTGGTTTATCATGTTTTTCCTGTGTCACGTGGAACAGAAGACTGTTCATTATTAAAAGGTTTTTTTTCTATGGAGAACAAGATTCTGGAGGTATGGGAGCAGAGTTGATGTATGAATATCCAGTGACTTCCAGAGATTGGGGGCCCTCTTTGAAGTATCGACAGCAAGGTGGGCAGAGTGCTTATCACAGTTTTTCTGTGTTCTTAGTGAGTCTAGTTTCACAGAGCAGAAGCAAAACATAAGTGATAGATGATGACAGACAGATGAGAGAGGCATACACACAGAAAGGTAAATCCAGTCAGTCTTCTAAGGCAGAAGAAATACTCTCTACCCTTACCATACGCTGCTAAATCTAAAATCTACCTCAAAATATTGGGACCATAATATAATTTGAATTTGGGGGTTTAGTTTTTCTAAATTCACTTTTATAAACATGCAATCCTAGAAAACACTTCTCCTAGATGTTGAAGTTGACAAGGATGCCCCAGAGGCTGGCTAAGGTGACCACTTAACGGAGTGAAGCATGAGCCCTGCAGCCTGTGCTGACACTGAGTCTCAACCGAGATTTCCTGAGGAGCTGCTCAACGATCCTCACTAAAACATTGGAAAATGCTTCTCCATAGTCTATGACACACAGGTTGCCCCTTGAAAAAAATCTATCCCTAAATTACAACCTATGGTACTGGCGAAGGGTGTTTGGTTTACCTTGAGACAAATGGAACATTCTCCTTCTAGTACAAGACGAAAACACAGAAGGAACAGCCCCTAGACCTGAGTTCAGAGCTACAGTATTTCCCTAAAGGTGTCAAATAGGATGCCCCTGCCTCCCCAAGGATGATCTAGATGTGTCTGAGCTAGACTGATTTGAATATGTGACTCACTTATGCTTAGCACTGGTCACAGATCAGTGAGCAGAAGGATGGGGCAGTGCTGATTACTCAGCAGTGAGAGCACTTAGAATTGGCAGCGATTGCCTTTTTATTTCCACGGGGTCAAAAAGCACTAGAGCCTTCCCACTTCAGATGAAGAGCAAGCGTTCTGAGGGAGTGTGTCACCCTCCTGTTCTCCTTGGAGTCAGGACGCTCCTCTGCATTTGCAAGGCTTAGCTGGGGCTACATGAATGCAGGCCAAGCTGTTGAGGAAGCTAGCTCTACTGCAGAGTTTGAAAGGAATCACTCACTCTCAGAACCTCAGATTCAGGAAACAGAGTGGGCAGTCATCTGAGTAGACAAAGTCCTGGAGGACAGGGCAGCGTGGTGAAAGTCTACTGCCTGACTGCGAATGCGGTCTTTGTTTGTTTGATATGGGAAGCCAAATGGCAGGACATTGGAGGTCGACATTGGACATGGACAACTTGGCGAAAACTTCCACCTCCACCTAGATGTTTGCTGTGCATCACCAAGGCATGATTGCCAAGGACAGGTCACTTCATCAGGCCTCATCTTGTCCTCTGTAGGACAAAACTGTGGTGTAGGTCCTGAGGTTCTCTACCGTTAAAATGTCATCGTTCTGTGACTTGATGATGATAGCATAAAGTGAAGCATGGGTGTTTAGCTCTACCTCCCAGCCCTCGGGATAATCCAAACTGATGGAATTATTAGAATCATAGGCATGTAGCAGAGAAACATAAAACAGAGTCCAGGCTTCTTGGAACTTAAAACATATGTGGACAACATACACCAAAGACTGAGCTGTGGCCAGAGGAGACTGGGGAGCTACTCAGGGCTTGAGCTGTAGGGAGTGGAGAGGGGCTGGGAGGGTACCACCTCCAGAGTCCCAGAGGAGAACGCTGCATCAGAGCGTTTGGATGTGGTTAAGAAGGTAATGCCAGAATGGGGTATCCAAGAAGAATGAAATTCAGACCAAATTTGCACGGAAGGTTAGAGTTAATATTTCCAACTCCAAGAAGGATGGAAGTTGTAGGAGGGCATTGAGATGACGCCTTTGTTGCTGGATTTCTATTTGTGTCGTTCCTGGACAGAGGTTCCTTTCTACTGCAGGGTGATGATGGTGGGTGGGTATCTTCCTGGCCTGCCCTCTTCTTGTGCAATTCCCAGAAAACGGCCAAAGCAGCCCTCAGGTCTTCCATGGGATTGCCACACAGGGAAGTGGGCCCCACAGAAGTATGGGTCAAGCGGTTATCTGTCTTAGACACAAGGAGAGGAAGCGGGGTGGAGGAACAAGGCACAGCTGCCATGTTTCCACCTCTAATTTGGTGCCAGTGGGACCAGCTGTCTCGGGTCACAGAAGAATCTGGCCTGTCCTTGTCCATTTGTATAAAATGACTCCCATGCAAACTTGCTGCAGGCACTTGCAGCAGGACAGGATTTAAGCACTGGTGACTTTTGTGTTCTTGTAAATATGTCATTCATCCCATTTCCACGTAAGCCTTTGGGTGGCTGATGGGGCTTCCCTTATTTTTATTGTCATTTGTTTGGGGACTGATAGGTGTAGTTTATCAGGGCACAGCTGTTCCTGTTTACTAACTTTAATAGAGGTCTATTAATAAACGCTTAGCCTTGTTTGTCTGGGAAATCTGGTGCTTATCTTCTTGTGGCATCCTTTGTCTGCTGAGCTATTTTGTAGCAAACCGAGAAGCTGTGGACTGAGAATGCAGAACTTACCATCCAACTTCGAGTGTATCTAACAATGACCCTGACAGGAAGAGGTGAGGGCAGAAGGGAGAAAAGTGCCCAGCTGCCCTGTCCTAAAGAAGAAAGATATGCTCCTGCGCATCCAGGTCTGTACTGACTTCCTGCCATCTGTGCGCCTGGAGACAGGCTCTGCCACGCACCAGCCCTGCTGTTAGCACTGCCAGCCAGCATTGTGCAGTTTCTTTTCCAGGGCTTGTAGTTGGGGTGTTAAGGAGGTCATCAGGTCCCTGAGATGCACAAGCAGTTTACTTGTTGGTAGTCTGAGTTAAAGAGCCCTGTTCTGATCCAGGTCATCCCACACGAGAGGAGAGACTTCTGTGCCATAGCTATTGCAGCATCTCTTGAGTCACCATATAAAGTAATGTAGCCTTCTAGGAAGTGGCCCCATGCCCCACCCTTGCTCTAGAAAATACACCACAGTGGTTTGAACCATGGGAGACGATGGAGCCAGCTGGTAATGCTGGAGCAAGGCTTTCTGTGAGGGTTTGAATCTTGTGATGGTATCAGGGAGCGGGAGTGGAGCAAGCCCCAGCTTCAGCAAACACGAGCAAGAGCCTGAAGAAAGGGGGCTCTGGGGAGGGCTGTGAATGTCGGTAGGCTCAAGTCCCAGGTGAGGCAGGGACTCCACAGCAGAGCCCAAGGATGTGCATGGGGCAGGGCAGCTGTGATTTCTGTGCTTGGTGGGCTGTATCATCATCACGCCTATTGTGAGGAGCACGCTTTCAGCAGTCGCTGGAGGGAGAAATTCCCTCCCTTCCAGTTTCTTCCAGTCACCGTTCCACAGTTTGCCATTCTTGTGTCATCTGACTGAAACACAGCCCGGCTGATCAGAAAGCCTGCCTGGTACATACAGCATATAAAACAACATCACTGGTGCTGTTAGGAAGCCAAACGGGCTTCTTAAACAGCAGAAGTACTCTCATAAAACTCATTTTTCATGCAGCACAAGCTGTAGTTTCCACATGGGATAAAGTGTGAAACTAAGCTTTTATGGGAGCGCGCCGAGATCGGCATGAACTTTCAGTGACTCTCATGACATTATTCCCTAGAGAAGCAACTTATTTTCTGTTGTGGCACATTTTCATGTCCTGGGCTCTGTCTGGGGAGAGACAATTGCCCCTTTGCAGTAGAAACTGTGCTTGTTTGCTGACTAATTGTCTCTTCTTCTGGCTACTGCAGTACCTTCTCCTGTCATCCTTTCTTCCCAGGCCCCCTCGTGAACTTCCTCTCAAGGTAGCCTAATATTCTACTTGCTGGGAGGTATATCCACATCTTTTGTTTCATAATTAGGAAAGGCAACACCATACCCATAGTAGCCTCTGGCCAGAGGCTTAGCACTGCAGAGAAAAGACAACTTCAGCAAAGCACATGTGCTCAAACTTCCAGTCATTCAGAGTGAGCCCTCAGGCTGGGGGTGGTGTAATCCCAGCATTGAGAAGCAGAGGCAGGAAGATCTGTTCACGGTCATTCTCTCCTTGCATGCTTCACGGTGTGCTGGGGAACTCTTGCGTGTGCCCAAGGCCTCCAACCTTGTGAAGGAGATGACAGTGTGTCTTGTTTATCCCTGGGTCTCCAATAATATGATTGAATTAATGAAAACATAACCATAAATGTAACATACCTATAATTATATATTCATAATATATTTAATATAATTCAACAGAATCCTAAATCAGCACTGTATTTTTCAAAAGCATTCCAAATTAACATCCTGATCTCCTCTTTTAGAAAAACAAACCATATCTTAAGCATCTCTACTTATTTTTAGCAGATAATTCTAACCAAATTTGTTCCTCCTCACACACACACATATGTACACGTACACAGACACACCTAATTTGAGGTATTAGATGGTCACTTGTGTTCTGGAATACTTTACCACTGGACTGTAAACTGAACCAGCCTCTTAACTAGATCATTTCCTAACTTTGTGGGTCATTTGTCGTTTGTTTCTAGGCCAATACTTTTTAAGTACGATGTAAACAGGCATACCACCCAGCAGTGATAGAATGCATAACTGTGTGATAGAAACGACCCAAGCATGTTTACACACTAGGTCCTCCAGTCTTCACAGCAGCCCAGTGAGCTCAACCCCAGCTTGATCTCTGGTGTCCAGTGAGGGAGGGAGGTCAAAGAGTAGCGTCGCGAAGAAGCTGGGTCCGCCAGATGATTGGAGAGCCTGCGTCTGTGCACGGCACTCCTGAGGCCTTGCTCTCAGCTCCCACAGTTCGGTTCGGTTTCATCAGTAGCGCTAACCTGGTTTTATGGAAGGGTCTGTGTGCCTGTGCGTGTGCTCACACATTGCACCTCTCTGTGTGGGCGCGGTATGTCTGTGTGTGCACGTGTGCTGTCACCCTTCTTGTGCATACCCTGGCACATGTCAGTCCCTAATAGCATTGCCACAGCTTTTCAGTCTGTCATAAACCTCTAGCGTCTATTTAAGCATTATTACAAACACCTCCATGGACTCTGTCACGGCACCATCCTGCAGTGCTGCCAGGCTCTGCCTGGATTTCCTTGTGTTCCCAAGTATGAACTGAAGACCAGCTCAGACCAGGAAGGAGCCGAAAGCGTGGCAACTGTCCTTCCGGAAATCATCATATACACCATACACACATGCTCATATGTACAAGCACATACACACACATACATAAACACACACACTCACATGCATACACACACGTACACACATAAACACTTACACATACATGCCCACACAGAGGACCTTTACTGTGGGGGAAGGAGGGGGATGGAGGAGCCTGCTGGTACTTCCGTGTACTTTTGTGCTCGCCCACGCCCTCCTCCCAGTGAGCCTCCCGCTCCTTTGCCACGCCACGCAGCTGAACTTCCCTGGCCCTGGCCCACCACACTGTCCTCCAGGTGGGAATGCGCCGTCATGGCGATGCCTGGCAGGCCAGCCCTCTCTTTTAGGCTGGAAGACTGGAAAGTGTTAGAGAACCCATACAATTCAGTAGCCTGGAGACACAACAAATCAAGGATCCTAGACTCTCTTCCTTTCTGGTACTTAGGGCTTTATGCCTGCTAGCTAGCTACTCTCTACCACTAGGCTACAGACTAGCCCTCCCCTCACTTTTTGCTGCTCATTTCAAAGACTTATTTTGCTTCTAATTGTATGTTGGTTGAGGAGGGGCGAGTGCCCATGAGCTCAGGTGCCCACAGACACCAGAGGCATCCAATACCCCTGCAGCTGGAGGTACAGGCAGGCGTGTGCCACCCAACACGGGTTCCAGGAATTGAATTCAGGTCCTCTGAGAGATGGTGAGCCATCTTTCCAGCCCTTGTTTTTAAGACATGGTCCCACTAAGCTGCCCAGGCAGGTCTTAAGCCTGCAATCTCCTGTCTCAGTCTCCTGAGTAGATAGGATTGTAGGCCTGTGCCATCATGCCTGGCTGTGTGAACATTCTTAATGAAGAGAACCGTTCTATGTGACTTACGGCCATTGCTTAAAAAACACTCCGAGAGAGCAAAGGCAGAGTTCCCTGAGAGCACGGTCAAGAGTGTGAAAGGGCCGATGGCCCAGAGGCAAGTTGCATATGCGTGACTCTTAGCTGCACTCACCCCCCATCCTCCTGACGCCAAGGAAGTCCGGATGGCAGCAGCTCCCTTCCTAGCATGCTGGCCACGATCCCTCCACTCACCTAAAAGTGCCTCCTTCCCTCTCTCCCTGCTTTTGTTTGTTTTGGTTTGGGTTTTTTGTTTGTTTGCTTGCTAGCCTTAAATTTATACACAGTGTCTGTTGATACTCTTTGAATATTTAAGAAAGAAGTTCTATGAGCTGAGGTGCTTATGGTCAGAAATGGCTTCAAGGTTTTGAACTTTCATGTAAGACACAATATTCTGTATTAAGACACATAAGGACATGGCCTGCCACACTCTCCTGAATACACATATGTCTGTGCCTTTCTGTCCTTCCATGTCATTCTGTCAATGTCAGTCATGCCCTTCTAAAGTGATTTCTGGGCAAATACTGCTTGAAATTGATTTTACTTGGAAATACTGCTTGAATGGCCACGGCTCAGGAATCTCCATACAACTTCATCACATGTCCTTAGCAGCAGCTAGAAAATCAAGGAGAAAAGTCACAATGTCAGACCCCACAGTGAATTACTGGGGTTCCTGGTGGTTAGTCAGATAGGCAAAGTGGTGTCATTTCTGATAACCTAGAGTTTCTTAAAACAATATGGAATTTTTAGACATGGGACAAGACATCACATGTGAGAGGGATAAAGGGGACAGTATTTCTTGTACTTCTAGGCACTTCCTTTCTCATGTCTCAGGAGGAAGAACCAGGAAGTAGCACCATGTACTGTACTGGGAGAAGCTGGGCTAGACTCCTAGTGACAGGGACTCCTGCTGGGGACAGTAAAGGAAACCATACTTCCAGCCCCGAGCCTGGCCAGTGTGACTCCTTGGTGGGAGGAAAGTGGGAAGGCCTGCTTTGTAGTCTTCCAGAGGAAGGAAAGGATAACGAGGCTCCGTGAGGTCTTCTTGAGAAAAGGACTAGGTTTTTTCCTAGGTGTGTTGTTTTTCATCTTTTCCTGAAAGCATGGCCACTTGTACACAGAGTATCTTACTGTTGCATCATGAGACTGCTTCAAAATCCATTCCCCATTTTTAGATGTGGATGTGAATAGCCTTAAGCTTGCCTCACATTAAGCCTGGGACCTTGGGCCTGTGAGGACAACCATCCTTCACACTCTACTACTGGAGGACGAAGGTAAAGTTCTTAGTTTTTAGGAACCATTCTGGGTAGCTGGGGGGCACAGAGCAGTGCTCCGCTTGCAGACCAGGCAGCTGTTGGGTAAACTCACGTGACCTGGTAGAAGGTCTGCTGCTCAACCATCTTATGAAACAGGCAGGATGTAAATTGAATCTCAGTAAAGCTCTTAGATACTTACCAAAAGAAATTGGAGCGGAAATAAAAATAAATGTTCTATAAAATAAGCAAAGACTATAAAAAAAAAAAAGAAATGGGAGCAAATGGCACCTCTAAATGCAGGGGTATAAGTAAAAGTGACTTTGCAACAACAGGCAGTGGCTTCTCACAGCCCCCAAGAGATGCAGGGGGTACATTCTTGGGGATGCTGAGCCCCAGGCACTAGGCAGGGCCCAGGGTCTAGGTGTGGTTCTCAAGATGTAGATATTAATTGAAGAGCCATCCCAAATGACAAGCGCCCAGCTCCCCACCCAGTAGTGCTAGCAGGTGCCTTCATATCACCGAGTTGAGGAGACCTAAGACCTATAGGTGCCATCTGGGTTCAGGATAGTCACCCTTGGCAGCTGCACTAATACCTCACCATAGTGTACGAACAGATGCATAGAGATGTGATCCAGTACAGCATGGTTAGCTACCAGATTTCAGATAGCAAAGACAGCAGCAACACATGGAGCATAGGGACATACGGACTACTAACATACAATGGCACAATATATATATATATATATATATATATATATATATATACATATATAACCTTTCCATATATATATTCCATATATATGTGTGTGTATATATATATATATATATATATATAACCATTCCAGAAGAGAGGAAATAGGGCATAGTGAGAAGATACTGGACCAAAGCAAAACAAAAAACCAGCAAAGCCAACTTCAAATTCTTTATCTTTATTTCTGATGGCAAAGGACTTAAATGGCTTTTCCCTTCCAGCTTTGCTGAGTGAAACATACTTTTCTTTCTTGGTCTAGTTCTATATGCAGTCTGCCCTTTTCCTTGGCAAATTCTATGGTTCTGACATCGCCAACATATTAGGGTTTCCTATGCAAAACAGGCTTCAGCTTCACAAAATTGCTTCTTCAGGCACCTATGCAGGCCCCCACCCCTGAAACACTCCTGGTTCTGGTGGCTTTCCTTAACCATGGAAGAAGGTCCTACAACCCCTGTGTCATTCTTGACTAAATCTAGAACCACATGGCTGAAGCTGCCAAGTTCTTCTGCATGCTAGGCTGGAACCTTGGCCCCTTCTTGAATTACATTTGCATAAGCTTTCCACTGTTGATGGCTTCCTTTGCTGCTTAAACTTTCCTTAATTATTTTTCACAAGTTGGAAGCTTAGCTGGTAGGATCTTACCCTGAGGTCAACAACTTCTGTATTCCATTTTGAATCAGGCTTTTCTTTAAACTTTACCTTCTTAAGCACTGGACTTGGCTCCAACATTACATTTCCTGGTGCTCTTTTTCTCCTAAAACTGTACATTTTGTATTTCTGCTTGTCCTTTTATATTATACATCTGCATAAGAGTATATAGCCACATGAGTCAATACTAGTCTGCCTTGAGATTTCCTCTGCCAACACCATTAATCCAAAACTCTTCAGTTTAGCCTCAGGCAGGTTTTTAGGACAAAGACAAAAGGCAGCCACATTCTTTGCCAGAATATCAGAAGAATGGTTTCTAGTACCATTCCCGTCTGAAACCTCTCGAGCCAGGCTACCATAGTCTACATTGCTCAGCATGTCTGTCTTCCATGCTGCTTCTGCCTACATTAAGCCCCACTTAAAGTATTCAACCACTTCTCTAGTCCAAAGTTACAAAGTCTTTCATATTCCTCTAATAAACATGGTCAGGCCTTTCACAGCCATACCTCAGTCCCTGGTACAAACATCTATCTGTTACTGTTGTAAAGAGACACCATGACCAAGACAACTCTTGTAAAAGAAAGAACTTAATTGAAAGATTCCTTGTAGCTTTAGAGGGTTAGTCCATGCCCATCATGGTGGGAAGCAAATCGGCATGGCGCTGGTGTAGTAGCTGAAGTTGTACTTCCTGGTCCACAATCAGAGAGAGACTGAGCCTGGTGTGAGCTTTGGAAACCTCAAAGTCCATCCTCGGTGACATACTTCCTCCAGCAAGGTCACACCTACTCCAGCAAGGCCCACACCTCCTACTCCTCCCCAAGCAATTCCACTAACTGGTGGAGTGACTCAGCATTCAAATAAACTGGCCTAGGGGAGTCACTATCATTCAACCACCATTTAGAGGTTAAAATGTCGAATAAGGGAAATGCATCTCTGTAGAGACAAATTTTAGAATAAATTTCTCAAGGGGGGTGGGATCAGATTTAAAAAGCAAAAGTGAGGTAAGGGCCAGCAGGATGGCTCAGCAAGTAAAGTGCTGGCTGTGCAGGCCCGGCAACTCACCTTCAATCCCTGGAAACCTCCTCCCCACCCCCCACCCCGAAACAAAGAGCTGGATGTGGTGGTGCGCAAATGTAATCCCAGCAGTCTTGCAGCAAGATCTGGGACAGGAGAATCGTTGGAAGCTCACAGGGGGTAGAGTGTCCCAACACGGCAAAAAAAGCAAATGGACTCCCACAAGTTGTCCTCTGATCTTCACACATGTGCTGTAATCCACATGCTAGGGCACATAGTTACACCCAAGTAATAACCTCAGAAGTGAAAGCTAACAGAGCAGCTTGGTGACAGAGCACTTGCATAAGGCCTTAGGCTTACACCCAACACTACAAACAGAGGTGATTAAAAAAAATACTGGAGAATAGTGAGAAGAACCTGTGCTCCACAAGCATATGACCAGGCCCTAGCACCCATGTAAAAATGTGTGCATGGCTCTTTATGTGTGTAACCTCAGCACTGGGGAACAGTGGGGAGCAGTAATAGATCCTGGTTATGGCCAGCCAGCCTAGCCAAAGCAGCATTTTTCTGGCTCATTGAGTAACCTTATCTTAAAAGGACACGACAGAGAGCAGTAGAGGGGTGCTCTTGGCATCCTCCATGTGCACACATGTGCATGGGCCACATATATGCTGTGTTTGAATAATAATTTACAGAAAGATAGGTAACAGAACCCTGAGAAAGGGGCAACACAGTGGGCGACACAAGGAGATGTCCAGTTAGGGACAAAATCTAACCCCAGGGCAGAAGCCACCAAGGCCTGGCTTGGAAGGATTAGAACAAGAGTGAGCATGCTAGGAGAAGGTGACTCATGAAGAACAGCAACAGAGCCAGGAGAGGGAAGGTAGGGTGGGTACCTGAGTTTAAACACAGCAGTCTCCAGTTCTGTTGGAGACTGCATTGGATCCGTGGAAGCAGTGTGGGTACTGTGAGACACAGGCCTTGGAGTGGGACCACAGGCACTCCCTCGGTCTGCCACAGAGGGGCATTGTGACCTCAACAAGTCTTTCTTCTTCTTGGCCTGTTTGAAGTAATGTGAAGAGAATTTAACCAGATGTGGTTGCACATACCTGTGATCCTAATACCCAAGAGGCTGAAGCAGGAGGATCACATGTTCAAGGCAAAGCTGAGCTACATAGTAAGGCCATTTCTCAAAAATAAGTTAAATAGAAATTAACATCAAAATAAGTTAAAAAGAAATTGACATCAAGATGATATGTAAAGTATTTAAGATATTTACAGTACTAGAGACATGGCTGAGCAGTTAAGACAAGTTTTTTTTTTCCCCCAGGACCTAGGTCATATTTTTGACAACTTCATGTATTTCCTGGTACAAGAAGATCAAAAGGTGGAGATCAGAATGCACAGGCTCATAAACACACACAGACACTGATATCACATCATCAAAATTAAAACAAATTGTTAAACAAATATGTTTACTTAAATGTTGTGAAGCAAACAAACCTTGATAGACACAGTCTCGAGTCCAAACCAGGAAGTAAAGCAAGGTTACCTTCATCGTTTTCCAGTTGTCCCGACCAACTGAGCCTCCATGTTCTGCTAGCCCAAGATCAGTTCTCCCCCCTTGCTCTCTGCCTGCCTCCATATCCCCTGGCTTCTCACTCTGCTCTGTGTCTAACATCCTTTTACATAGCTTATTTTAAATGTATTTGTTTGACACAGTCTTGAACTACCCCTGGAACTTAGCCCCCTCCTCAGCCTCCTATACCAGGAGGACTTCAGGAGTTCCGGCATTTACCGTCAGCCAGCCTCCTAGTCCTCTTAGGTCTTGAAGGTTCTTACAACCCCAGGATAGCCACAGCCAAGCATAGAAATGATAAAGGTGTGAGTCGAGCCTATGGGAAGCCAGCATGTCATGTGTAGGTTTTTTATAAGCATCATGATCGGTTGTTTGACTTGCCTGTTTTAAAAGCATTTTTCTTTATTGTTTTTAAATAAATGCTTATTTTTCAAATTTTTATTTTACACATATAGGTGCTTTGCCTGCGTGTCTGTTTGCCTCTTGCATGCAACATTACCTTGTGCCTTAGTTATTTGACACTGTATTTAGAAATGTTTAGATTTGTTCAGTGGAAACATTTAGGAGTAAGCAAGCACAAGTAGTTCTTAAATTTTCTTATTTTAAAAAAGTCCTCTTTGGGTGTGGTAGCATGTGCCTGTAATCCTAGCACTGAGAGTCACGTTCAAAGCCAGACTGCTCTGCATAATAAGTTCCAGGCCAGCCAGCTACATAGTGAGGCTCTGTCACACTAACAACCCTTCCCGCCCAGGGCTAGAAAGATGGTTCAGTTGTAGGAGTACATCCTGCCTCGCAGAGGACCCAAGTTCAGATCCAAGAATCCACAACAGGTCTCTCGTGACTGCCTGTTTATGCAGGCTCCAGGTCCCACACTCCTTCTTGGCCTGTGAGGGCCTCACGCTCATGTGCTTGTATCCACATACGGACACACCCATACAAATAATCAAACATAAAAATCAGTCCCTTAAAATTTCAACCAGTTAAGCAAGCACAAAAAAGCAGACCTTGCCTGAATGTGGTAGAGTAAGCCTATAATAGCGGTATCAGAGAAGGAAGGGAGGAGGGTCCAAAGTTTAATGCCAGCCTGGGGACCTAGCAAGATCCTATCTCGAACAAGTAACCAAAACACCGGGCCTTTACCTAATAAGGTTTCCGGCGGCAATGGTGTGAGGTAAGGTGTTAGTTTGCTTCTTGTTTTAGGGGGGTGGCCAGTGATTGTAGGGGTCAGGACGGGAGGCGGGGGCTGAGATTAAGTATGCATACTGCCCGTGCAGGGGAGCTGAGTTCTGTTCCCAGTGCCCGCACTGGGAAGTTCACCACTGCCTGTAACTCCAGGGGACCTGGCATCCTTCTGAGCTCTGCAGGCACCTGCGCACAGATATCCACACGTACATCTAACTTAAAACAGGAAGTAAATCTTCACAAACAGGAGGACTTGCTGCGCAGTCCTGCGCACCAGAGTTCAGATCCCAGCGCGTGACAAGCCAGAAGTCTCCACAAAGCCGTAACGGGAGCTCCAAGGGTGAAGACAAGACGGTTGCTGGGGAGGGGTAGTGGTATCCCACAATGAGCTGAGCCTGGGAGCAAGGAGGTGAAGAGTCTTCCAGGAGCAGCGCAGGGTCCTGGGGAGCCACCTTGTAGCCAGCATCCATCCCCGGTTTGTGGGGACTGCTGTTCCAGCTCGGGGAAGGGGCCCTTGCTGATGAGCTGATTAATGCTAGACACATGGTGCGCAGAAAGGTGTCCTGCAGATATGGCTGCTAGAACCTGACACCCAGGAGAGTCTGAATTTGCTGTTACTGCAGTTACCACTGCTGCTTGAATATTAACGACCTGCGTTCTAAAGAGTGGCATATTGGGTTTCTGGAAAGGCTGGCTTATCTTATCCAGATGTCACTATTAAGTTTAGAACTACAAAGGATGAGCAGAGCTTTCCATAGAGATAAAGGGCTCTGCAAAGGGAAGCAAGAGCAGAAAGTGGAAGAGAAAGGACAAGATTGGAAAATGACCCTGTGGCTCTTGAGAAGAAATGGCACAAACAGCAGGGCTTGTGGGCAGCGACGTGGGGTCTGTCCAGACAGCAGCTGTGAACAGCTGTGTGTGGTTAGGAGACCACCTTGATATTTTCCCTGTGGTTCACAAACCAATTTCTTTTAAAAACCTTTGCCAGCAACCTGTAGCAGTTTCCAGGCTGTCCCATGGAATATGACTATCCTATCCCAGAATCTTCTAGGCATTGCTTATTTCCCAAACTAGAAGCTCTGCATAGCAAGCAAGGTGCAAAAGCCTTTGCTATACATTGTACCAACTCCCATCATGCCTGCCCTGTGCCCCTGTGGTGAGGAGTGTGAAAGTGGGGGATACAGAGGTGGAAAAGTTAACCTAGGAAAAGATCATAGTCACTAAGTTTTCTACACAACATAACAGGTTAATTTACATCTTGTGGAAACATTGATGGCAACCATGTTCACACTGCTGAATCTTTGTCTAAGTTGCTCAAAGAAGAGTCACTTCCCTGGGCTCACAAAGCTTGTCAAGGGCAGCACATGGGTGCATGTGCCCCAGCCTGGACTCTGCACTGGAGATAAAAGGGGGCTCTCTACCAGCACTGCCATGCCAAGGCAGACAGGACCTGACTTCCTGTGGACTCCTTCCTGCCTTTTCTTTATGATGGTATAGAATGATGGGAGGCCGCTTTTATGCAAGTGTATAACATAGTTTGTGCATATTACCCCCAGTTCCCTCCCTTCCTCTTTTCCTACTTCCTGAACTGGCTGGTTTGTTTATTTGTTTGTTTGTTTTGAGACAGGGTCTCACAGGTTCCCCTGGCTGCCCAGGAACTCTCTTTGAAGACCAGGCTGGCCTCAAACTTATAGAAGTCCACCAGCCTTTGGCTCCTGAGTGCTGGGATTAAAGGCATCCATCACCGTGGCCAGCTTCTGAACTGGCTTTTCTAATAGCATTATCTGTAATATGTACATGTAGTGGGAGGTAGGTTTTCTTCCTCTTGCCCTTAGCTCCCAGAATAATGACTCATGTGACTCATTAAATATTATACAAATACCTAGGCCATATAGCTAGGCTCTTCTGACTAGCTCATAACTTAAAATAACCCATTATTCTAATCTACATTTTGTCACATGGCTGGTTACCTGAGCTCAGGCACTATCTTGCTCACATCTTAGTGTTGAGTCGCCCACACCTGGCTCTATCCCAGAATCCCTTCTGCCTGCTGGAAGTCCCACCTATTTCCTCGGCCATAGGTTTGGTTTTTTTTTTTTAATTGACAGGTGTTGCATGCATACAATACACAAGGCATTCCTTGTACGTGTAATATTTTGACTAATTTTCTTACATTTTATCCATTTATTTGAGTACTCACTACATGTCAGCCCTCCTATGCTGGATGTGCTGTTGACAGTAGTTATAATCTTTAAATTAAACTTGCAAAGAAGATACATGTACCACTTTCATGAAAAATCAAAAGGCAAGTAACCTGTCCCTCAGCTAACAAAAGCATCATGTGAACCCAGCTTTCACAGCTTTTTGTTCTAGGAGGTCATTCTTATGTATCACCTCCCAGACAAGGGAGGTGAAGAGTTCCATGAAGTCCCCTCAGGCTCTGTGGTACAACAGTGAATAGGATTATGCATACACTTACCCAGTCCAGTACCCATAGTGCATAGTACTTCATATTCTCACACTACCCTTGACTCTGAAAGTATCCTACATTATGACATCCCTGCCTGTCTGCTTTGGCTTTGGCCCATGTGGTTTCCATCATCCCCACTTTTGCCCTCTCAGGGTCTGGTCCCTTTTGATCCAGTTTAGTTTTAAAGTTTTATCTTCTACTGGGCTTCATTAAGAGGGTTCCCCACCTCCTCCCCCAAGTTGTAAGTGCTGAATGGTTCTTGCTTTTCAGGTGAACAAATTAGCCCAATTAGATGGTAAATCAGTCATTCTTACTTTCTAAAGTCTGCCTAAGAGCTTTCTAGCCATCAGGCAAGTCAGAGGACAGCAGCATGTGGCCTTTGTTTAGGAGGAAAACATCTTATGCAGTGCCCTAGGCAGAAACAGCCTTAGAGGCTTGCTCGGGGACAGACTGGGAAAGCGGTGGCCAAGGGACATTCATCTGGTTATGAGCATTTCCAAGCTTGCTTGAGCTTATTTTAGGTGGAGGTGGGTGTTAGAGGCAAGTATGGCAGGCTTGGCTAAAACCCACTTTTAATGGAAGCCTTGTTTTAGTCATATAATTCCTCAGTACCTTACCCTCTACCACCCCTCACTCTTCTCGAAGAGTTCCTAGTAGGCACCAAAACAGAAAAGCCTGAATTCTATCCAAGTAAGCGGTAAGAGCCAGGGACCCTGTGCAGGCCTACTGGTGAGCTATAAGCCTTAGGTTAAGGAGGCAGCCCAGGGGAAATGGCGTCTCTTCAAAGCTAATCAAGAGCACAGGCACATCTTAACCTGCACCGGGCTCAGCTTCTTCCCCCCTCATAGTTACTACAGGAGTGAGTGAGATAAGGCAGAAGGCTTACTTGAAACATAGTGGGCACTCAGTAAATGCGCAGTACCCTCCTTCCTGGACCTTTTCAACTCTCAGCCTCAAATGATGGCGTCCTTGGCTGCTGGCTCAACTGCTCTTCAAACAGTCTTATTAATGCCTATTAAAATGAAACCCAATAAAAGTGCCAATATTTGGTGTTGAAATAATTGATGTTGCAGAGCAAGCCTACGAAGCACCTAGGCAGGCCACTGGTGCAATTTAGCCTCACACCTGGGGGATGAATTTCACAACTGTAATTGCTACCATATAATTCTTATTAATGTTGTGCTATAATTCCTATTTATTCCACGGGGCTTGTAAATGCATTAGGACTTGTCAACATATTATTTTACACTGTTTATGATCTGTAGAATTATGTCCTTCAGGGTTGTATTGTGCAAAAGTGCAAAATAAATGGCTTTGGGCCTCTTTCATTAAAAAGAGTAAAATGGGACCACTGTTGAAGTGGTCCTCCAGCCCAGCTGTCCCAAAGCCAGAAAAGCTGAGTCTTGATTCAATTCCTGGCAAAGCCCCTTTCATCTCTAGGAATATAAAAGGGTTCATCTTCCATTCTGAGCAGTGCTTAAGTCAGGCCTTCCGGGACGTGTGTGGCTAGAAGGCAGATGAGATAGGTAGGTGGGGAAGGACTGTTGTCTATACCAGACACCAGACCTGTACCTCAGAGCTCTTGGCATTTCTGGCCCCCTTGCTCCATGGCTTGGGGTGGCGCCCGCCTAGTTCCACAGCGGCCTCCATAGACTGGCTAAAGCTCCAACACAGGTCCCTTCTTGGGCAGTTACCTAAACATATGAAGTGTAGTTCCCTCCCAAAGCAGAAAACCAAGGGACAGAGTTCTGCCTGTGTTGAGATCTAGCTGGGATGTATATTGAGAAGGGTCTGTCATTTTTGATGATTTGTGCTTGGGCCCTTGGAGCCATCCTGGTCCCTTTGCAGCCACAGGTGGGCCTATCTGTCATCTTGTTACAGAATGAAGTCCTTGTTCCGTCAGCTCCTCTCTGTGGATTGCTGGGAAGCTTTTACTCCGCTCTTTCCCTCCGCAGGAGTATCTGCAATCGGTTTGGGTCTAGGGTGCCCTCTCCTAGAGCACCTATGGCTGCCACCACTGCTGGTCCTGCTGCCCTGTGGCTGGGACAGGCCAGCGGGGAAGAGGCAGCTTCTGATGGCCCTCGCACATGTCTTCTGCTCTGCAGGCAGCGAGTATGATGAGGAGGAGGTGGACTATGAGGAGTCAGACAGCGATGAGTCCTGGACCACAGAGAGCGCCATCAGCTCCGAAGCGATCCTCAGCTCCATGTGCATGAACGGTGGGGAAGAGAAGCCTTTTGCCTGCCCAGTTCCCGGATGTAAAAAGAGATACAAGGTAAAGGGAAGGTCTCTCCACTCCACTTTGTGTAGCTGCCCCTTAAAGTTGTAAGATAGCTGCCCCTTAACGTTGTAAGATAGCTGCCCCTTCACTATTCCTTTCTGTTTGTTTGTTTTTGTTTTTTGAAGACAGGGTCTCTGTGTAGTTATGGCTGTCCTGGACTCGCTTTGTTGACTAGGTTAGCCTTGAACTCACAGAGATCCGCCTGCGGCTGCCTCCCTAGTGCTAGGATTAAAGGCATACTCCCTTCACAATTCTGAAGAGCCTGCCCAAAGGCCAGGGATAGACACCTCCTCTCCACTGTTCATGGGTACAAGGTCCTCACGTACATATGCCCAGTGCTCTCTGACGAGCATTGGCTGGGGCTCTGAATGGTGGCAGGGTTTCTCCTTTGACTTGTGTGGGAGATTAAAGTGGATGAGCTCTTTTGTAGGAGGCCTCTGGCGGGGATCCTCTGAGCCGGTCAGCATATCCAGTGCAGGAGCTGGGGCGTCAGCGGTGGAGACAAGGCTTAGAATGCAGGAGGGACTGACTGTGCCCCATCCGGCACCACAGACGCAGCGACGCTGTGTCAGCCTGCTCATGTGCCAAACGCTTTTTTCAGTGGACAGAGCTCCCGGTGGCTGGGCCGTAAAAGCCGCAGCCAGTTTACAGAGCGCTCTGGAAAACAGGGCAGGGTGTTTACCTTCCAGCTGAGCAGGTCTTGCCCCTCCCTGCTCCCATAAAAGACCAGGAGAAGAAAATGCTTTGATTTCCCCCACACCAGCTTCTGCTCCGTCCACCTGCTGCGCCCCTAACAGCCCTAGCACTAGGCGACTTGGGTAGCTGGTGGTACTAACTTTTCTACTGCTAGGGACAAAACAGTAAAAGAAACCAACAAGGAGAAATGTCTGCAGGAAGTTCCCACAGGTGTTAGCAGCTCTTTAAAATTCAACTGTGGTAGAAATGAAAAACTCCCAAGCCTGCCTGCTAGACTTGACAGCACACTGACTTGCCCTGTCTATCATACTGACTATTCCTAAAGGCTTGGAAATTGGTAACTCGAGCATGTCTCATACTGTTCCTTAAATATGTGACTTTGAACCCAACTGAACAATGTAATCTTTGCTATTAGACCAGCAGAAAGCATGACAGCATCACCCAGGTAAGTGAGCAACTCCCCTGCCCTGTGAACTGTTCAGATGGCCTTCATCAGCAAAGACACAAACCCCAGGACAGAGATTTGATGAGCAGTCCTGAAGGCTGCTCAGGCCACCCAGCACACATCGCAGAATACGCATGTGCAGCTTCTGTATCAAAACTGAGAGGGACCTCAGACTGTCACAGCACAGTACACCAGAGGGCAGCTCTCGCTGCAGAAAGCTAGACTGGACACCATGTTTGTTCTGCCTGTGCTCCTCTCCTCGCCTCCTCACCGGTGCCTGAACTCTGTTAGCAAGCCTGGCACATCAGCCACACTAAGGGCAGATCTAAGTGATAGTTTGCATTAAGGGGACCTCTGACAAGGGAAGAGGAGGTACAAGCCCCCCCTTTCATTCTGGGCCAGGAGAATGGGCATTCTTTCCCCTTCCCTCTAGCTACACTCTGTTTTGTATTCTGTACCCCTAGGCACTTCTGTCTCCTTCTTACTCTTTATATGGTGTCCAGCAATTTATTCCTCTAATTATCTACACCTGGGTTGACAGAGGCTCAAATGTTCTGTCCTTTTAAGGCCAAGGGCAAGCTTGGTGACCCTGTGCTTCAGGGGCTGTTTTGCTTCAGGCACGTTCTCTAACAGATGACACAGGCAGATCTGTGGCTGCGAGGGAAGTGTTTCCCTTTCTGCGGCAGACCGCCAACTGAAGCTACACTACAGAAGAGACCTGGGGCCACACCTCCCAGCGATGCTGAGCTTCCCTCAAGGATGCAGAGCAGCAGAACTGTTGTGATGGGATTAATGCATGTTTACTAAACGCTTAGAGGCAAGAGGGTAGCAACCAGCTGCTATGCTCTGGAATCAGGCAGAATCCATAGGGGCAGCCATACTGTTTATTCCCCAAACCAGTCAGATTTTAATTTTGCACTGCATCCAGCAGGGCATCTCTCACAAGTTAGCCTCTCCCTGGACACTGACTCGGGAGCAGCTCTCGTCACTCTCGGTTCCTGGACGGCACAGTAAGAGTAGGATGTGGGGCACTAACAGGAGGGTGAGTGCCGGCGTTCCCTTCACCTACGGTGAGCTTGTAGAGGAAGAAAAATCCCTCCCACACCAGTAACTAATAAAAGATAGGCCAAAAGGAAAGACACAAACAGCTTGTTAACATGCATGTCTCACACGTGTGCACACAGGAGACAAGCAAAGAGTGAGTAAGCAGTTTCCAAAGATGGCTTTGAGTCCCAGTTTGACCCATCATCTTCCAACAAAGAACAGTGATTTTTAAAGACATGAAGGCAAGGGCAACCCTAGCATAGTGCACAGGGGAGCAAATGCCATAAAGCTTTGCTAGCAGCTTCTCTGGCCAGCTCCAGGCCCCCAGTGTCTGAATGACTTCAATGTTGAACCGTCATTCTCCCCAGAGGAGAAGGTAGGATGGATGGGCAGAGGGAGAGCAGAAAGCTCTGTCTGACATACAACTGCTTTCTGCCCAACATCCTCAGCGACATGCTCTGGGCCCCACGCTTTCCTTCCTCCTCAGCACCTCCTCACGTAGCTCTCCTGCCTGTCAGTCTGCCAGTGCCTGCTCTAGACTGCACAATCGCCCTACCCAGTGCTCGCAGGCGCCAGCTGCTGAGACAGCCCACAGTTCCTCTCGGGCCCCCAGCGCAGGCCCCCGGAGTGGCAAGTAAGGCACGCTGGCCGCAGAAGAGGGGCGCGCGGCTCTGCACGCTGACACCCTGGCATGGCAGCATGGTTTGTGTGTGGTTTTTTTTCTCTTCCAAATCCTTCTAAGTGCTCCCTGCCAAGACCCTGGCCCCTCCTCACACCTGGCCGTGCAGGTTCCACCAAAGAGCAGAGACCCACACCCTACCTCACCTCACCGCAGCCGCTCTCTGGAAAGAAGTGTCAGAGCAAGCCAAGGCTCAGGTCTTCTTTTTGAAGACTTGTACACTCTAGTGGGGAGGGGGTAAATGTTTGTGACAAGAAATGTAAAACAAAACAAGCCCGTTCCAGGTGTCCCTGCTGAGGTGGTGGCAGGCGGGGAGGCCTGTGTGAGCAGTCAATCTGCTCAGGTGCTGGGGTACTCCTGTGAGGGGCTCCCCAGTGGATCCAACCTCCTTCAGGGCCTTCAGAAGCCCTGGTGGGGGCCTAAGTGACAGGAGCTCAGCAGGAAATGACCAGAACCCTCTGTGTGCTCCATTAACTCCCAATTTTCCTTTCAGAAATGTGTCCTAGTGTGTGCAGCGGCCCCAGCCTCCCACTCATAGCCCCACAGGAAAGTCTCTCCCAACCCCTCTTAAAAGCACTAGTTTAGGAAATATCAAACTTCTAACAGGGGAACAGAATCAAATTCTGCCATCAGGATTCTGTTCTTGAGGGGTATTTGACAATGAAGGACTCATAAAGAAGCATGGTTTATGAGGAGGGAAGAGCTGTTGAACACACTAGGTGCTGAGCCTTGTCTGACGTGAGCCACGTGCCTGCCTAGCACAGTCCCTCGGAGCCTTCCACACACACACACACTGAGCACATGACAGGCACTGAGCACACGGGCAGGAGGGAGCAGCCTCGGTGTAGGCACTGAGCTGTGGAGGCCACTGTGTACCTCTGCAGTGCTGCTGCTAAGAATCCCCAGTGCCTGAGATCCCAGCACTCGGGAGCGGAGACAGGTGAATCTCTGTGGGTTTGAGGCCAGCCTGGTCTACAAAGCAAGTCCAGGACAGCCAGTGATACACAGAGAACCCTGTCTTGGGCGGGGGGGGGGGGGAGGCCCATTCTGAAATATTCATAGGATTTCCTACTAGCTTTCTTCCAAATAGAAAACTTTAATACCCAAGAAGCAAGGCATCCAGAAATCAGGGAATTATACCATTAATTTTCTTACACAGGCCTGGTATACACAGCCTGGGACACAGGCCCACGTGAGGCCCACCCTGTGCGGATGCCACCCAGAAGCTACTTGACTGGAACCCGACCCATGCTGAGGTTTGCAGAAGTGTGACAGGACATTTGGTGACTCTTCCTAATGGGCAATTTCTTATCTTCTTTACAGAATGTGAACGGCATAAAGTACCATGCTAAGAATGGTCACCGAACACAGATTCGAGTCCGCAAACCATTCAAATGCCGGTGTGGGAAGAGTTACAAGACAGCTCAGGGCCTGCGGCACCACACAATCAACTTCCATCCCCCGGTGTCTGCCGAGATGATCAGGAAGATGCAGCAGTAACGTGCTGGTCAGAACTGTGCCAAGAAATCCTCACCAGCAGTTGCTGATTTTAAAAACAGCCACCTTTTTTCAGGGGAAGCACTCAGCAACCCTTTAATGAGAAATAATTAAATGCATGCTTTAAACTTTTCTGTAATTTTGGAATGATGTATCTTTGTAGAGTTAATGATTTTGTACATTTGCACATGTAATCATCATACCCATTTTCATTACTTTGATATAAGGTGCTAAACAAAAAAGCTCTAGGTTCTTCAGCACATTTTCCCTAAAACAAGGTAAAATTAAGGGCATGTTGCATATTGTTTAACCATATTGCAGTGATGTCAACTGGGAGAGGAGGGGCTGGCACTGAGATATTTTTCAAGATTGTAATGTGATTGAAGCTTTTCAACACATCAACTCACATAAAACCAAAATACCTTCATTATCAAACTGGTTACCATGCCTTACATAATGGAGCTAGTATTTGTGAGTAGAAAGACTTTAGGTAATGGAAATATAAATAAGAATGTTTAACATAATATGCTAAAAATATTTTCATATTTAAATAACATGCAAAAAAGGTGTGCTTTTTTTTGTTATTATCTTGCCCTTTAAAAAGCTGAAACTCTTGCCATCAAACTTACCAATCATTTTAGTGTTCTAAATGACATCTTTGTGCAAAAGACTCAGTTCACTCATTAATATTAAACATGCTCCTTGAGTGCCTGCTGGGTGCAAGAGAAGAATTTATACCTAATGTTACTTGTGGACCAAGATAGCAGTGTCTGAATACTTTCCCTGAAATGTTAGGAAACACTTTGAAATACTTAAGTGCAAATTGTGTGTGTGTGTGAAACTTAGTTATAGCTTCATCAACAGATGAGGCTTTAAAGCACTTTGTAGTTCTCTATTGCCAACAGTTTTGTTTAGATGTTGCCAATTCTTGCAACTATTGCCCTAAGAGATCTGTGGGTTGCAATCCGAAATAAAATCCGAAACATGTTTGAAAGAGGAACTGTTAAGATCCCTATTGCCTCCTTTTCATGCTCACTTTTGACTTCTTTTAAAGGCACTTTGCCCATCTCATTGTAGGTGTCTGCATTTTCATTAGAAGTATCTGTTTAGCTTTAGAGAACATTTTGCCAGAATATGAAAATAAGCCTTACTGACAATTAAGTGCTTCTTGCAGCAGGTGGTCAAACAAGAGTGACTAATACAACCCACTGAGAGTGACCTACATCTGGATCATTCCTGAAGTTTCTCTCACCGACAGTACCATCATGTGTTGAGTGTTCTTTTCTCCCAAGTGCTATTCTTTAAGAGTTTACCAGTTGCCTAATACGCAATAAAAGTTGCTTTGACACAGCTAACTGCACACAGTACAAACTGGTGAAAGCAAATTCAATTTCCCTCTAAGATGACTTTTTTCCCCCATGTTCCCATCTGATGAAATCTTAGGCATTGCTAGAAAGTAGTGGTCCCTCCTCAGTTTTTCACATTGTGAAGACAATTCTGTTAAACAGATGGGTAAGTTTCTGCATAATCCCTCATGGTGAGGGATTTTAAGGTATTTATAAAGCTGCTGCCCAGTAAAAATGTGTCCTCAGCTATGATAAGTAGTCTTGGTCCTGACTATATAGTGTTAGCCCACATGGTGTTACAAGGATGATCCAAAATTGAAACTTATAAGTTGGTGCAAAGAAAGCCCTACTTGCTCCATATCTACCTACAGTTGACCAAAAACTTTTAGGCCAGCAATTATTAGTTAGCTTTGCTCCTTCTAGTGTGAGAAACTGCAGGCTGGATCAGTAGTTCAGCAGCTACAGTCATAAACAGTCATTGTGCATGTGAAATCTTTCAGTGATGACACCCAGTTTCTACTTCTCCATTGTGACAGTATTACCAAGCAGGTAAGGAAGGGGATATTTTGTTACACCGTGTATAGTGAATGTATTGTACCGTGTCTGTGAAAACCGTGCTTTAAATTATATTTTCATATGTTTTGTTGGGGACAGAGCACATTAAGTTTGAAAGCAACAAAATTATCAGAACTGAAGGCAATTTACTCAAAGTTTCTGTCAAGAAAAGCTGCTTAATAAATGTACCTGAAATCACATTTAAAATAAACTGCCTCTGACCCAAAATAAACATGGCTCTTTATTTTAATTAGCTCCACTGTGAGAAACTGCATCAAGTTTACTGTGGGAACTAAAACATCTTTCCAGTGCCTGTTCTCTTAAGCTCCTAATTATTTTGCAAAATCTAGACGCTACATAAAGAGTTTGTACCCTTACATTTTGCTTACTTTTTCCGTAAATGATAATTTATCATAAGCTTGGGTTAACACCCTACATCAAGATGAGTAGCCTGGCTCCACTGACAGTAGTTTAACACTCAAAAACCACTTTCAGGCAGGAGACATGTCCACAGTGTGTGTGCATACACATGGAGACCAGAAGTCAACACCATGTGTCGTTCTCTGTCATGTCTCCAACTTGACATAGGGTCTCTCCCTGAACCTGAAGCCCAGAGATCTGTCTAGACTGGCTGACCAGCAAACCTCAAGGATCTCCTGTTTCCCTCTCCCCAGCAATATGTCTAGCACTGGGGATTGGATCGGCAGAATAGGCCCTTTCCTAACTAGGCTGTCTCCATGGCCCCAGGGCCTCATGTAGGGCCTATTTTGCCCAAGGATAATCTATCCAGGAAGCTGAAAGGAATAGCACTGCTGTTCCTGCCTCCCGGGACTGCCTGAAAGCTGGTGTCTGATTACCTCATATCCACCTAGAATTTAGGTCAATTTGAATCTACAGCCTAGATTTAAGTATATTTTCAAATGAAATATGCAAAATAACTTTTAAAACATACACAGATACCTTTTCAAATGATTCAATAAACAAATTCTGCTCCTATAAGTATCAGCAACATGGTATTATACAGTAGATCACATACAGCAGCCCAGAATGCTACTATTTCTGAATATTTACTTAACATCTTAAATATCCAGTAAGCTCAGAAAAGGTCTCAACATTTTTGTAGCTACTAAAGCAGCAAACGAAAAGGACTTTAACAGTCCCATCATAAAGATAAAAGAGTATAGGTCAGAAGTTTAAGGTCCCCGCCAAAAGCCTCCAAGATGCCTGGTTAATGAAAGCCTAATGCAAATGTGGACAGCCTCAAAAATGTTTCATTAATGTTCATGGACACTACACTGTGTAGCTAAACAAGAAACACATTAGCTGGATTTGGGTTGTGCATTCTATTTTTAATCAGTTACTGCGGAATGTTATTTCCAATTTGTATTCTCATCGGGAAACTGTGAGAAAGATACCAATACACAGTCATTTTTTATGCCACAAACCATTTACAAAGGTCATTTAATGAAAACAGATGATGCCTTGATTTATCTTGGTCCATTCTCTCACTGGTTATAAATACAAATTCAATAGTTTAAAAATAGTCATCCAGATTATGTTAAAATTTTTATCATAAATTAACAAAATATGCCTCATATTAATTCCTAGAGCCAGTGTTTTGCATACAAAAAGAACATCTTTAAACCTATGATCTCATTCTTCATGCAGCTCCATGACCAAGTAGGATTTTAAAATTTATCATTTCACTAAACGATTTTTCTATAGTCAAAGAATTATTTCACAGAACTGTTATGATCAATGCTTTTTATTACATAATAGTAGTCATGCTCAATCACCAAGGTGAACAGAAACTTGTAAATGTGATTGTACTAAGTAATCTACAACTTATTACATAGATGTGTGTTTTCAATTCAGTAACATTAAAATAATTCCTGTGTCCTTCTTCATACACTTATTCTTACCAGGGAATAAACAGATATGAACATACAAGAACTTTCTTGAAGCAGACAAGATTAACAGAGGTTACAGCTGTATTTACTGTAGTCAAAGCTGTGCCCTGCCTAGTGACGCCACATCCCAAAGCAGCTCTCAATCAGAAAGGTGTAGCGCAGGGCATGAGAGCGACATCTGTGGCTCCCTCAGTCTCGGAGGGTTTCTTTCTCTCTTTTTAAACTGCTAATTTTTACTAACTCATAATAAAAGCTAGTCAAAGTTTAGAACATTCTGATCAAAATGGGTCTGAACATGCCTTTCAAACCCCTGCTGGTCGTAGTCCGGCGGGAACTGCTCGCTGCACATTGGGCACACCTTCCAGTGACTTTCAACATGTTCTTCAAATTTGATCTGATCATAGTTGGGAGGGAACATCAATTCACAGAGGGGACACTTCTTGTGAACATCAAAGCTTTTAAAGAAAGAAGAAAATGAAAGAATTAGGTATTTCCTAATTAGTTGCAGCAGTACCTGTCAGTGTACAACAAGCTGCATTAATCTAGTTAGCTATTACTTACACCAAACAACCTATCCTCAAAGTCTCTACAAGTTTAGTTAACTTTGTTCTGCTTCTAGATTCTTAGTGCTGTACACAGCATCTGTCTTCTTACAAAACCACTACTAACTTACTATTGGACTGACAACCCCCAAAATCAGACATTATGTGAAATGAGGCTTACTGTAAAAAAAATTCTCCCACTTTTTAACTAAAATGCTTTTTGTTTTCCTTTTTTTTTTTTTTTTTTTTTTAACTCCAAGGATGAATACAACTCATCATTTTCTGCCAGTGTGTACAGGGTTTAACAGCCAAAGAATGTTGGGGCTTGAGTGAATAGGAGTGCTGCTCCTACAGAGGACCAGCATTTAGCACCCTCTCTGAATGGCTTGCCACTGCCTCAACTTCAGCTCCAGGGGAGCAGATGCCCTTTTCTGGCCCCTGTGAGCACTTGAACTCAAGTGAACAAACCCACACACAGACATAACAAGACTATCTATTTCACAGTTTCTCTGCCACCAGCTCTTTCAAAAAATGGCATGTCTGAATTCTACAGAAGGCAAGTAAAGTAAATGGCTGGACCTTGACTTGGATTTATGCTCTATATGCTAGGTTTCGGGCACTGTAATTTCTAACAAGTTCCCAAAAACTATTTTTCAGAATCACTTGTCTTATATAATTCTGTGTAATTCTACAAAGGAAAAAAACTTGCCTGGAATCAAAGCAAAAGCCTGCTCCATGACCATGTAAATGCTGATTTGCTGGATCAGAAGGAATGGGCACATTCTCATCTTCCTGGAACAACAAGAACAACAAAAAAGCAGAGCAACTTTTTGAGAAAAGTGAAATCAAATTCTTTAATTCAAGATGTTCATAATAACACAATTAAATTTTTTAACTCTATTATAATGTAAACTTTCATGTAAGCACACATTTGAAAGAATGTTTATTATACAGCATTCATTCTACTAGGGACAAAAAAATGTGACTTTTTTTTTGGAAACACAAACTCCTCCCTCATTCCAGGGCATACATTCCAAGATGCCTGAAACTTAGATTCAGACCAACTCTTTCAATGCTGTTGGTTTTCTTCCATTCATGGTTATAAAAAAGTTTATTTTACAAATAAGGCATAAGTGAATGTTATTAAGAAAAGAAAAACAATACACTGAAAACAAAAATTAAGTGAAATTGATCTCTATTCATCTAAAACTACCTCATTGTGTTTCAACTTGTTGTTTTTGGTTTTTTGGTTTGGTTTGGTTTTGGTTTTGGTTTTCCGAGACAGGGTTTCACTGTGTAGCCCTGGCTGTCCTGGAACTCACTCTGTAGACCAGGATGGCCTCAAACTTGGAGATCTACCTGCCTCTGCCCCCTAGTGCTGGGATTAAAGGCGTGCGCCACCACCTCCTGGCTTGAATTTCAACTTTTAAAGAGAGTACTCTATGGACATTCCTTTGGCACCCTGTTGCCAGCACCACTTCTTAGTGCTTTAAGGTCCATCACTAAGTAAAGTAGTTACTTGAACACAAATACTTCAATCTGAAAACAGAGTCTTCTACTAATGGGCATATAGCATTACAAGGTGGATACACTGGACAAAACAATGACTTTTGTTTTTCCCCAGTGTTTCAAGACAGGGTTTCTCTGTGTAGCCTTGGCTGTCCTGGACAGGCTGGCCTTAAACTCAGAGACTGCAAGTATTATTAGCTGAAATACTGAGGCACATTCAGGAATCTGGCTCAGCACAGAGCAGATCTTTGCTAGTTGGTAATTACTTCTTTAATTCAAAAGCATGCATCCTTTAGGAAACGTAAGTATTTGATGAGATATCAACTTGCTAGACAGAGAGGATATGAGTGACTTAAGCCAGAAGATACTCCTGCCTCTCAAAACCTTTATTAGATGGTATTCGTATAGATTCCTTTTCTTTTTATATGATGTTCAAGTTTTATCAAACATAATTTATCAGTTAGTGAAAGAATATGCTGAACTATATAATTTAAAGCCATTTAAAAATCAAAAAGCACACAATTTTACAAAATCTCTAGTTTTCAAACCTTTACTTTTCTCTATATTCAAAAATCAAATTGAGCACCAGAGCTGCATACTTTACGTGGTGAGCTGCAGATTTCAATAAAGCTAATACCCAACGGCACCATTCTAAGGTAAACTACATTTTAAACACCCCAGTAAGTAAAAACAGTAGAATCAGGAAGAGGGAGATCTATCTCTGCCTAATCAAGAGAAACAAGACTCTACAGAGGAATCTCCCTTGTACTTTTCTGGCTACTCAGTAAAGATGCCACTTTGTATCATTTTTGTAAACACACTAGAACAAATACTATTGTGATGACAATTTAAAATGAAGCCACAAGCCATGTACTGTGACAAATGGGGAACAGCCCTGATTTTCAGTAATTCTGGAGTCAGAAGACTCTTTTGAGAACCACACTTCTGACAAGAAATGCTAAAATTGTAACAGAAAACTATGTATCAGCGAAACTATTTTCAGTTGAGGAGCTCATAAGGACTCACGGAAAGCTGCAATAAAACATCTTTATTAATAGGAATAAAAATGAAGAAGGAAAACAAAAAAATGTAAATGTGTATTAAGGGAGGAAAATATCTAGTCTTAAACAGAAAGATTGTAAGTTTGGATCGCTGCAGGTGAAACACAGACCATACAGCCCGATTCTCAGGGGGCTGCAAGGCAGGAAAGCCTCTTGCAATCCTGGGACAGGACTGCTGCTTATATGCAAATCGCACTTAGTGAGAAGAAAAGACTTAGATCATGCTTCCAAAAACTCAGTATGAAGGTAGCTAGGGTACCATAGAAATTCACATGGTTTCCATGGGATTTTAATTTTGAAGAGGTATTAAATTGTACAAAAATATCCTGTATTTGTCAGATAGCATGTGAAAACCAATCTGACACACCGCTCAATTTCAATAGTGAAACTGAATAGTGCTAACACCCCTTTCTGACACCCTAGCTTTGAGGAGCTGAGTCTTCTGGCATTGCTGCAATTTAAAGCAAGTGCTGTGTAAAAGCTAATGTGAAGAATTAGCTTGTCCACTCTGATCCCAAAGCTCATGACACTGTACAGTGGCTAAGAGTCACACACATCTCGTTGGTAATTATGGTTATTTGAAATTAACATGAAATTTTAATTTATACACTTTTGTAGTGGTTACTAAATATATTAGGACATAAATACTTACTAGTATGTCTTTTGGCCTAGGAAATGTGATAAAGGAAAATGTTCACGGTGCTATGACCTGAGAAATCCAGGAACTCTGGTACAGCCACAGCTTTCACAGATGACCTGAAAAGGTTCTGATCCTCTGCCTGCTTTACTGGTGGTGTGACTTACGTCTAACTACGTAATCAGTGCCTCAGCTTCTTCCACTAGTAACTAGCAAAGCTGACAACACACCTCTTAGAACTACTGTGAAAAACTAGTGAGCTAGCATGTGTATAGGGCTCAGCAGGCAAACAGCCAGAGAAAGCTTTGCTGCCACCGCTAACATTGTGACAGCTGTTGCAATTATTAGATAAATGAAAGTCACCAGTTTCTACCACAAGAGAGGAAGTGGCAGATAGTGTAGGCGGCAGCAGCACAGACTAACAGAGTTGGACATCTCAACTTTGACTCTAAGGTGACCACTGGGGCACTGTGACTATTAACCATCCCCTTGGCAAAATTTGCTTTCCATATTCTTACTAAAACTACGTAATAAAACCCCGCATTTGCAAGTGGTTTTGCTGTTAAAAATTACAAGAAACTTAGAAATTTTAGATGTACATAAAAACTACTTTCTAACATGGAAAATATTCTGTTTATAAAATACAAATACTCCAAGCATGCATAGTAAGAACCCTTCTATCTCATTACCAATCTAAGTATCTCAGCAAATGAGCTCAAGACTCTAACATTGCTTCTCACGGGTTTGCAAGAGGGCAAGGCATACAGACCAGAAAGAACATTCTGCTAATTAAGCTGAAGCAGGTGATTACAGAAGGAGAAAGGCGTGTCACATGTAACATCTGCCAAGAATGATCAGATTAAATATGCAAAATGTAAAGTAAAGTTGTAAAAAAGCAGTAAGATGATACTAGAGACCTTAAGAAGGCTACAAAAGTTCTGACAGTTTTCCTAATTATTCCCAGTAATGGACACAGAAGGCCAAAAGGCAAGAGAGAGAAATACATTTTTCTCCATTATGAGTGTTGAACACTAGGTCTAAAATCATGCCTGTCTGAACACTGATCAGTTTCTACAAAGGTTAATAGCAATTAAATGCAGCAAACTATATTAAATGAGAAACAGGTCATGATACCACTGTACTTGCAAAGAGCACGATAAACCATTTCTTTGAAATTTATCTCAATGCACAGGAAATCTAAGAGCTACTATGAAGAAGAAAAAAAAAAAGAAAGAAAGAAAAAGGAGCCCCACCCCCAAAAGAGCTGCCCTAAGGAATTTTAATTATTAAATGGTAGGGGAGAAAAAAATCCTTAAAAATAACATTTTAGCCAGACATGGTGGCATATGCCTTTAGTCCCAAGCCTGGGAGGAAGACGAAGGTGGATTTCTATGAGTTGGAGACCACTTGGACTATGTAATGCAGTCCAGGTCAGCTGGGGCTTTATGGAGACCCTGTCTGAAAAGCAGAAAACAAAAATCTATGACATATAAGCTAATTTAGTATCATCATTTTTATGTTGCTACCAGAATAAAAAATGTCACGTAAGTATTAAGGACGTCTAAAAATGGGATTTCTCCAAAAAGAAAGAAAAATAATAACATTTACCTTAAAATGAAACTGAAACGGCAGCTTCATACTATGATTTGCATAGTTATCTTTGTATCTTCATACTTTGTTTTTTCTAGTACATCAGAGCCACAATCAAAAGACTGCAGAAAGTTACTTAGGAAGTCATAATTAGGATTACACTAATAAATGATATATCCCAATCATCTTCTAAACATAATCTTTAGTATATGAATCCTAAAGGGTCTAAAAAATATATACTATTTTTGCTTTTTTTTTTTTCTTTTCTTTTGTGGGGGTTATTTTGAGACAGGGTTTCTGTGTGTAGCATTGGCTGTCCTGGAACTCCCACAGTAGACCAGGCTGGTTTCCAACCCAGAGATCTACCTGCTTCTGCCTTCTGAGTGCTGAGCACAAGTTTAAAAACACAGGTTTTTTTTTTTTTTTTTAAACCAAGCAGGCATCACGTGCAAATATAAATTCAGTCTTTCCTTAACATACAACCATAACACTCCACCTAAGCCAGAAAGTACAAGAGCAGACAGGCTGAAACAATTAAAACTCAATTTACTCTGCTGTCCTCAGGGTCTTCTAAACCATCCGGCCGGCTAAGGTTTCGAGCAGGCTGGCTACAAACAACATTGTCTTCCCAAGATGCAACTCTTACAGGTGGCCTCTGGATTTCATCTGGATAAAAAGCCCCATCTGCTCCATCTGTAGGACGATTTATGACAGAAACATTCAGGGAAAAACAATGGATGAAACTAGTTACATAAATTAGCACCTCTAATACATAGCTATGACACAGGGAAGCAAATAGGAGCTGTAGGGTGTGGCTCAGTGGCAACATGCTTTCCTGGAGCACCAAAAGGCCTGGGCGCCTCAGCACTACACAGGAAGAGGAGCAGCAGAGGCCACATGGGCATGCTAGCATATGCCAGACTGGGGGACAGAGCGAGACCCTGTTTCTTATGTTTTATTGTTAACCCACAGTCTAAAAACTGAGTCTTGTGATAAGCAATTAAGACCCCTCATTCATGACCTATCACCTGCAGATGATGTTCAGTACTAAACTCTAAATCGACAAATTACACGAAGAAAATGTTTTTATTAGAGTTGATTATACCCTCAGCTCTCTAATTCCATGAAAATACAAGCCAAAGCTCTTAGAGTCAGCTAATCCCAAGCACACAGTCAGTACTTGACTAACCTCTCATTTCCTGTGCTGTGTAGGGGTTGCCGTACTGCAGAACTGGCTGTGCACCTGAGAGTGTGGGAAGGAGCCCGTTTTGCTCAGAGCACGTGTTGAGACACCTCGAGACTTGTTGGGGGCTCTGACCTTCCATTTTCCTGTCTTTCTGATCTTCTAAACTCCTTTGAAGTTCCTAAAAATTAACAAAACAAGACAAGTAAGCAAAGCAGCCACATGCCCTATGAGGACGCGTAGACTCAGCCCAAATAGAGCACTAATACCTCTCTAGCCTGTCACCATGACAAACACCTACAAAATTCATGTTAACAGAATAAGAAGGGGGAAAAAAAACCAATATATGCAGAAAATTCAAGATCTATTCAGGGTTTTTAAAAATCTAGCCAGCTAAAATAAAAACAATTTCCTTAAAAGATTCTCATGAAGTCTATAAAAGTTAAAAAAAAAAATCAAAGGATTCTACTGCCAATGAAAGAAAGGATTCTGTTCTCCCTAATTTTCATCAACATAATTTGTGACTAAGACAAGATTAAAGCAAACAGACCAGAAACAAAATTGTCTTTATTCAGGTGCTACAACTGTACTTATAGAAAGAACCTACAGCGGAGAAGCTAGGGGAATGAGCGAATTTAAGAAGAATGCAGGATTCAAAGTCAACACATAAGTCAATTATATCCTCTCTATAAACAACAAAGAAGAGAATGAAAATTATAACCCTACATAGTGAAATCAATGAGAGAAAATGCCTAGGGAGTTAACAAAAAGATGTACAGTGCCTATACACTAAGAATAGTACAATATTGAGTGTGACTAAAAAGAGCACGAATGGAGAGATATATACCAAGTACACAAATAGAAAACATTGTTTTTACACTAGTAACTTGCCTTAAACTAACTACAGATACAATAAAATCCTAATAAAAAGTTACAGCAGGCGCCTCCACAAACTGACAGAATGATTAAAAAATGCAAAGATGTCTTAAACTGCTAATATTTAAAATATCCAGCATTTGGGAGGCAAGGAAAGGAGGATCCCAAGGTTGAGGCTAGCCTGAGATACAAAGTAAATTCAAGGTACACCTGAGTTATAATGAAAACCTATGTCTCAACATTGAAGATATAGCTTAATGGCAGAACACTTGTTTAGTCTGCAGAAGGCTCTGGGTTTGATTCCCCAGCACCGTCTAAAAACTATGAGGAGGGGAAAAGGAGAAAAGAGGGAGAGAGGGACAGAGACCCCTAAACAACCTAGATTTCAAATCTTCAACATTTTTCATGTGACTCAGTCAAATTAACTCTTATTTGTTGTATAAATATATATGCATAATTAAAGTTATGGAAAACATCATGAAATAGCAAGTCCAGGTCCTACTGTTTAGTATGAGTACCTAACTGAACTGCAGTAAAAACAAGCTTATGCAACCGAGCCCCTAGCCTGTGAGGGCTGGCAATGCTACACCCCACAGCAGCACCACAACTGACTGCGGGATACTAGTAGGTTAGCAGACTACTGTCAAACCACAAATACATACACAAAACATGAAGACAAAAGGTCTTCCCTGGTAGGAGAATGAGAAAAGACAACTAGGGAAGTGATGAAGCCGAAAAATGCAATTCTGTAGCAGTTACACCATCCAGCTGGAGACCCACTCCCTAAGTGTATCTTCCAAATGCTGCACCTTTTATTTCACCACTGAATTCTTCCACCTATAAGGTGAACTCTGGATACACTAGCAAGCATCAACTAAACACAGAAAACACAGATCTTCAATAATTTAGTTGTGTTTAAGAGCTTGAATTTTATCAATGGCAACAAACTATCTATTGTTTTCCTTTAATTAACAGGTTCACTTCTTTTCAAAAAAAGACCCAAGTTGAAGACCCACTTAAAAATTCTTTCTTCCCTAAATTTGAATATTTTAGACCTAATTTATTGTTAAATGCACAGTACGTGATAAAAACCAACCTAGCAATTTTTAACACTTGGCATATTTCTTAACAACTGGCAGACGTGGAATGGGGGAGTGAGGGTGGTACACAGATTCCTGTTCACTGCCAGAGAGCAGACAGTGGAAGACAACTTCCAAAGAGAAGACAGACAGAAGAGCAGCTATAGGATGTCCATTTTTTATTAAAGTGCATTGCTCAGTACCTTCTCCCTTGAGAGATTTTCCAAATGTGAAGCCAGACCATTTATTTCTTTGTCTTTCTCTGCCAACTGTAGCTGAATAAAAAAAAAGAAAAGATCATTAATATTTTTATTATCTATTTTCTCCTTACACATGAGATCCACTTAAAACTATACTATCAAGCTCATTTTCTGTACCAGAGTAAGTTATTTTCCTCAGTCCTCAGTCTTTGTATTAGCTGCCATTACCACCCAGACTCCTCTTCTTTTCTGTTTTTGGATTTATGTAGCCAGGCTGGCCTAGAATGTGCTCTGTCCTGGGTTAGTCTCATACTATCAATTCTCCTGTCTCAGCCTCCTGAGAGCTGACAGCAATGGTGTTTATCACCATACACCTAGCTTCCCTTATTCTTTTAAAATTTATTAACACATTAATTATGCATAATAAGTTTCATTATGGCATCCTACATATATAGTGTATTTTTAATCATATTCCTCTCCTACAGTTCTCTCCTGTTTCCCTCCTACTCCCGATAATCCCCCTTCCTCTTCCCACCTCATCCTCCTCCTACTTTGATAGAGTTACTGGTGACCCAGTGAGTTTCATGACAGAATCCTGGCTGGGGATGATGGGTTCCTTACTAGTGGCTATACCACTGAATAAATTCTCTCTCCCCCTCCTAGCAACTCTCAGAATATTCAGAGAGGGGTGGAGGGCCCTATGAGGTCCTCCCTCCTAGCTCCCATTATCTGTCTCTAGGTCATTGGCCCTTTTTCACCCATGACAGAACACTGACAGACCCAATACTGTGCAAGTCTTCTGCCAATAATTTCAAATGCTGTGGGATTAAGAGTTCAACAGTAACGTCATGGTCTGAGGACCCAATTCTGCCTTGCTCCATGCTTTCCTCTAGCTTTTCATTCTTTCCACCCTATCTTCCAAGATGTTCTTTCCACCTTGGAGGCCGATTCCCTTACCTTGAAAATTACTACTTCGGCTTATGTAAAATTGCACCAATATTGTTATCCCAATACCTGTTCTTTGATGTCTAACTGTCCTTCCCAACCACAAATAAAAATATTCTATAACCATTCTCCTTTAGTTACTTTTGTCTGTCTTATCTCTGAAAACTTTCTTCCATTCTCAGCTGTCAAATCCATAATAAACCATAAATAAGAATTCATGTACCATTCTCATTCCCAAGTTCTAAATCTGCCAATTATTATTTTAAATCAAGGTCTCATCCTGGGTTCCAGGCTAGCCAGGAACTCAAGATTTAGTTCAAGTGGGACCTAAATGATCTATAACCTCCTGCCTCAAACTTCCAAGTGTTATGATTACAGATATGCTACTGCGGCTAAGGAAATCTGCCATTTCAAGTAATAGTAAAATGTTTTCCTACATGTCAACGTAAAGACTAAATGTCTTAGAGTTACTTGATTAATTAACAGATACCATTAGAATCAACAGTGTAACAGAAGCTTAAAAGCTAAAACCATTTCCTCTTCGGCTCCCCAGCATTTTCAATCTATATCACTCATTTATTTAACAACTACCCAGTAATCAACCATATGAGTAACAGTACTTGGGAGGCAGAAGAAGGCGGATTTCTGTGAATTTGAGACTAGCCTGGTCTACGAAGAGAGTTCCAGAAACAGCCAAGGCTATACACAGAGAAACCCTGCCTTGAAGAAAAAAAATTAAAAAAAAAAGAAAGAGCAATAGCATTAATGGCTATTCTTAGCAGGGTAAGGTAACACACACCCCAGGCAAAAGGAGGCAGATCTCTTTGAATCTGAGACCAGCATAGTCTACATAGAGTTTCACACTAGCTAGGGATATATATAGGAAGAACATGTCTTTAACAAAATAGCTAACAACAATAACAACAAAATCAATTACTTCACTAGTTCTTCCTAAGGTATATTTCAGATCAATCTTTCTAGGTTCATGTCCCTAGTCTACAATTAGAGATCAAGAAGCTGCCCAAGGGGGTTGGAGAGATGACTCTTCCAGAGTTCAATTCCCAGCACCCATATGGTTGCTCCCAGCTCCAGTTTCATGTAATCTGATATACTTATTTGGCTACCATAGGTACCAAGAATACAAAAATCTCAGATACACATGCAAGCAAAACACCCATATACGTAAATAAAAATAAAAAAGGGATCCAAAAGAAAATGGACTTTGTCAACTCATTCTAAGAACACTTCCATCATCAGCTTTAGCCCTTACTACTCATAAAGCCTCTTTAGACCTTAAAGAATTACTTTGAAAGGACCCACTATCACTGAGTTCCTTTCCTCCTAGGCCTCTAGAACCTGATGCCATGGTATTTATTCAAGTCTAATCTACTCTATTATAGATACAACTCTCCCCCAGCAACTGTGGTCAGTCGGTCGGTCAGTCTCTCTCTCTCACATTCTCTCTCCTCTCTCTCTCACACACACAGACAAAAATAATTAGGTAAAGATAAAGTTAAGTTACTTAGAACTTCCCAGACTCAATCACAGAAATAAGTAAATTATATGTAGATACCTTAAAATCCATCATATACATTTTATTCCTTAAAAGGATAATACTTTTGACATGGTACTCCAGTAGTTTGCTCTTTTTTCCAAACATTCTACAGATAAAATTTATTATTGGGACTGTTACCTAATATTACACTAGTAAAACTAAGTTTCTTTAATTAATATTACATCACTTAAAACAGAGTATTTTATTTAGGATCAGAGTAATCTGCATGATAAATGTTAAAGCTACCAAGCTAATGACAATATACCATTACACTTTAAAAAGTCAAGTCCCAAAATAATTTAGTGTGCATACACATTTACGACACAATAGAAAAATGAAGTGATAGCTTTTAAAGATACAGTTTTTTGAGTAGGCCACTCCCTGTGGGTTGCTGGCCAGTCCAAAACAATAGAAGGTATTGCCATTGGTGTTGGCTTATGTATCAGAACTAGAAGAACTTACTGCTTTAGACACCACATACTTTTGGATCTCCTTTGAAGGGAATGCCTATCTATGTAGTAATATATACCTAGTCAAAAGCCCAGGACCAGCATGTTTCCCAAGGACCAGGCATCAAGCCTGTGTACTTACTTTGTACCTGTCTTCTACTTCAGCTAGTTCAAGTTTTACATTTTCAGCAATTTTCACTTGTTCTTTCCACTTCAGCTCCATTTTTGCAAGTTCATCAGCATATTTGTTACATTTGGTTTTCTCATCCTAAATAAAATTAGTATAACTATTAAAAAACTTCTCATCTCCACAGAGTAGCCATCTATACAAACACACACACGTGCTGATTACTGTAACAGTGTACCGAGACAATAAATCATTTATAGCTACAAGATGGAATAACACCTATCTACTTAAAAGGTGTCATATTAACAGCACATTGCAAAAGAGAGTATATCATAAAATCCCACTTAACTTATAATTTGTTTTAAACCGTTAAATACCCATAGCCCATGTACTCTGGATCAAGATTGTGGGTATACTTTTTTTTTTCTTTTTCTTTTTAATTTATTTATTTTTATATCAATCACAGGTTAGGTACTTTGCATCTCAGGCAGAGCCTCCTCCCTCATTTCCTCCCACCCTCCCACTCCCTCCCTCATCTCCCTCCTCCCCGCCC
>CM053763.1:74650369-74719069 GCA_028658305.1 Pachyuromys duprasi | reverse complement strand
CTTTAGCTTTGTGCAAGGTGATAAATATGGATCTATTTTCATTTTTCTGCATACAGATATCCAGTTGGACCAGCACCATTTGTTGAAGATGCTGTCTTTTTTCCATTGAATGGTTTTGGCTTCTTTGTCTTTTTATTTTTATATCAATCAGAGGTTAAGTATTTTGAATCCCCGGCGTAGCCCCCTCCCTCTTTCCCTCCCACTCTCCCCATCCATTCCCTCATCTCCTCCCCGCCCACTCCAAGTCTACCTACAGGGGTGGGTGGGTATACTTTTTAAACACATCTCTTCTTTACATTTCTAAGACCATATAATGTTTCACAATTAAGTATCATTTCACAAAAGTACTACTTTTGCAAAAAGAGAAAATCTAAACCATGCACTTTTATGATGGCTCTTTTTTCTTAAAAATACAAACCACAAGGAAGAATTTGCAAACATTGACCAAAAAGTAAACAGGCCAATTTCATTTTAAATATTTGTTCTTTCAAAGTGAAGTTCCAAAATATATTATGAGCAATTCCATGGTGAAAGGATCAACCTTCAAACTCCACTCCCTACATCCTACACTTCATAACATACACAAAAGCAGCTCCAAATGTTTCAAAACCTAAACGTCAGAGCTGACTACAAAGGTTCTGGATGGACCAAGAGTGTGGCTCACTGACAGGTCACTGGCCTCACATTTGTAAAACCCTGGCTTTAATCCCCAACACAGCAAGAACAGAACAAGTAATTCCTGGGGACAACACAGGAGAGTATGTTTAACACCTTGCAGGATGTACTTTAAAAAAATATTCAAAATATAAACCAATACTCTATCACAATTAAAATTTGATTTCCTAAAAACATTAAAGAAATGAAATTAACCACACACATGTAACAGAGAAAATATCTACAAACAAGGCAGGCAGGCAGCTCTGACACCAACATGGCTAGCACTCTGGTAGTAATATTAAATAATCTGTGATGTTCTTTCTACTCTAATCTGAAGAAGTGAATTCTTTGGCCAACTTGCCAAAATCACCCACCACATATACACAATAAATCTAACCCTGCTCACATATGTACTTTCTCTAAAGAGAAAAATCTGGTTTCCATTCTTCTAGAAAGAAATAAAAATGCATAGCAAGATGAACAACTTTTTAAACAAAAGATTTTAAAAAAAATATGTGAACACTTACAAGAAGATAACTGTGGGGTTAAAGAGACGACTCAACAGGTAATATGCCTGCTACATAAATTATGAGAACCTGCATTTGAACCTCCAACACCCATATAAAAAACCAGGTGTGGCAGCCTGCATTTGCAACCCTAGAGCTGAGGTGCACAGGGAAAGGCCGATCCCCAGAGCTCACCCATCACCCAGTCTAGTTGATTAGTAATCTCAAGACTCAGGGAGGAAGCCTGTCCGCATAAGTAAGGTGGAACACAATCACTCTACAATGAACTCATCTCCACAGAGAAACACTCAAATGTGCATGTGTACCAGCATGCACAGGCACAGCACACATATACTGCATATACAGACACAAAAAACTTAAGGTAGAAATGTAGACATTAAGTCATTATGGAAATGCAACTTATGCTAAAATGACATTCTCACCAGTCATTAACTTGACTGTGTAAAGTGACAAAATGGTATTAAAGAAAATCTGCTGATTCCTTATACATACCCCATCCTATTGCCAAGGCATTTGAATGAAAATACCTAATCCCCTTTGACCACAAAAGCCTTAAGTAGAAATGCTCAGAGGATCTTTAACAATCAAGATCACCCCAAACATCAACACCATATCCTCCCCTTTCCAGACTGTTTCCAAGGCCACACTCACTCACTCGGCTAGCCACTCTCCAGTCCTGTCAGAACACTGGGCTGTCCAATCACAGAGGAGCTGCACCTGCTAGACAAGACCACCTGAACACCAGTTGCCTCACAAGCCCAGTCAGTCGGACCCCCTTAGTTTTGGCCATAACCATGTCAGAAACTGAATCTGTAGTCCTGCAATCGTAGTACCAGGTAAGAACACTGAGAGGTAACTGCTGCTATTTGTTTCATCTTTTTCACAAAGCCAGATCAAAACACAGTAAGTTGAAAAAAGAAGCAGTTACGTTTGCTGAGAAAATGACTCTACTATTTCCAGAGAAATACAAAAATCATTGGCATCTAAAGAAAAAAAAACAATCAGAATTGATCCTAATGTGCATTAGAGGCTGTGAGAACAGCAGCATCTTGTAGGAATAGCAAAGGAGCCGCCCAACAGGTGGACCCTTGTGACGAGTGATACTGTCACGGGAGAAAGCAGTGTATTCACTGTTGCCAGCTTTGAAAACAATGAGCACTCCAGTTTCCAGTGATATCTGCTACCACATATTAATGTACATACCCCAGGAGGAGTCTTAAGTATTACACACTGTATAATCATGTGTAATGATTGTACCCTGTCCTAAGACTGGCACTGCACTAAGTTTCTTTACACCAGCAGCAAGAAAAACACAAGCACTGCATCACTCTAGAACATCAGAACTGTCCTCATCTGTTCTATTGAAAGATCTCAAAAAGTCAAGTTTAAATCTGATCAAAACACTTTAATCATTACCTTTAAATCAAGTAGCAAAAAGTATCTTATTATAGTAACATTGAGCATATCTATGAATTTCATTCTGTTTTAAAAAAAGTTACCTCCCTTTCCCATTGCAATAAAGAAACACACGCACACAAACAAAACCTTAAAAGCCATATATACAAATACAAAATAACTTTGCTCTCTATTCTAAATAAAATATTCCTATTTTAAAATAAAAGCTCATTCAAGCAAGAACACTTTATCATGTATATGGTAAATGCTGTCTTTAAACCATGATTTTACAAAAAGGCCTACATGTACAAGTACACAAAACAGCCCTTTCATCATCCCAAATGCAGTATCAGAATAAAAAAATAGGAAAAGAAACCCTCTTTACATCAACAACAAAAAACCCAGGGCACAGTATTAACATTTGATAAATCTTTCACTAAAAAAGGAGCTAACTTACCTGTAATAGTTGTTTACATTTATTATACTTTTCTGTTTTTTCAGCAATTTCTTTGGTCATTTCACAGACATAATCCTTTGTTGACATGTCAAAATCTGTCTCTGTTGTAACACAAACAGAAAATAAGTAATATTAATTAAAATGATATTAAAAAATATTTGCTGTATGGATACTGGAGAGATGGACCTGGGTTCCACTGTCAGCGCCCACATGGCAGTTCACAAGAGTCTATAATTCTAGTCCCATGGGATCTGACACCCTTTTCTGGCCTCCACAGGTACTATGCTTGCATGCATGTGATGATTAGGCATACATGTAGGCAAAACACCCATATATTATTAAAACAGATTGTTATTTTGTTGGTTTTGTTTGTTTATTTTTGAGACGGGGTTTCTCTACATAGCCCTGGCTGTCCTGGAACTCCCCTTTAGACCAAGCTGGTCTCAAAATCACAGAAATCCACCTGTCTCTGTCTCCAGAGTGCTGAAATTAAAGGCATATGCCACCCTTGCCTGGCCAAAAATTAACTAGTTTAAAAAACTTTTAAGTACTCTAAGGTTAGCCTGGTCTACATCTCCAAATCCGTGCCAGCCAGAGCTACAAAAGTAAGAGATATTGTCTCAAAACATAAAACCGTCAATTTTTCTTTTATCTTTCTGTAGAAAACTTGAGTAAATGTACCTGAAATGTTACCAGGTAGTACACTGTACTACAATCCCACTATTCAAAAAAATTGGACAGAGAACATCAAAAGTTGAAGGGACACAGAGGGCTCAAGGGCCAGCCTGAGCAACGTGGTAAGATACTAGCTCAATAAATAAACAAATAAGCCAAAAGGAGGTGGTTTGAGGATTCAGAACAGTGTAGTGTCTTTAGCATGTACAGTTCAACCCAATACAAAAATGAATTCTATGTGAGATCTGCTTGTTGTTCTCTCCCATGTGTGTGCACATCCCTGTATCTGTGTGCATGCACGTGCGTATTTGTTTTTGAAACAGTCTTCCTAGATAGCTCAGGGCAGCTTTCAAGTCATACTTACTATATCTACTTCTTGGGTGCTAGGGTTACAGGCACGCTTGCATCACCACACCTAACCACTACATGAGAATTTTTGAATGTTATTTTTGACCAGAAAAAAAACTCAAATTCAATAAGAAATCCTTAAAAAAAAAAAAAAAAGTTGCTGAAAGTACTTCCAAAGCAGCATAAAAGTCGCCATCCTTACTACGTAACTGGGTAGACAGCCAGAAAGCCACTCTCCTGCGACCAGCCTGTTTTCCACCCCTTTGTGTCCTCAAAAAGCCAATGCTATGTAGTATCACAAGGAGGTACTACACCTTTAATATTATTATCCTAAAATCCAGGATTCAAATTCTACAACGAAAAGCAATGTTCCAAACTCTCGAGCTTTTTGAGTGCCAAGATGCACTAGAAGAGTTTCAGATATTAGGTATTTCAGGTTTTTAATTTTCAATGGGAACAATGAACTGTTTACACAAACATTTCAATTTGTAGAAAAACTCTTGAATCTGAAAAGCATTTCTTTTCCTAAACATTTCAAAGAAGAAGGAGTCAACCTGAACAGAAAAAAATTAAATGGAAGCTGAATATGTTCAATAGGATTGTTCTTATTAAATATTGAGTCATCACCAGATGAGGTGCACACCTTTGATTCCAGCACTCGAGAGGCAGTAGCAAGCAGATCTTTTTGAGTTTGAGGCCAGCCTTGAGTTCCAGAACAGCCAGGGCTGTTATACAGAGAACCTCTGTCTCAAAAAATGAATGTCTAAAAGAATCTTACTTCAAAAACTAAATCATCAGTTAAACCACACACTAAAAATGGAACTACATGTTGGCTGGCCCTTATTTTCCTTATTGTCAAATATTTGATTTATATAAAAAGGAGAAAAAAGCACAAATGAAAAACTCAAAGTTAATTCAAACTACATTACTCATTTGGTATACCTGAATCTGTTTATCATCAACATCCATTTATTAAACAGATGTACTAACACAAATGAAAGATGTATTCTAATGACACAAAGCAGTAGGGAAAAGAAGGGATTTAGAAGAATGGAGTATTTTTCCCCTACAGAATTATTTCTAAAATTTTTTAAATGTTACAAAATAATTAAGGTAAAATAACTACTCAAAGTGCATGATAAACCTCCAGTTTGAAATGTTACTGTTACAAAACTTGGATTTTCTTTTTTAAAAATTTTATTTATTCATTTTATTAATTACAGTTTATTCACTTTGTATCCCAGCTGTAGCCCCCTCCTTCATACCCTCCCAATCCAGCACTCCTTCCCTCTTCTTCCCTGTCCCTATCCAAATCCATCTGACCCTAGTCTATCAAGTCTCATCAGGAGTGGCTGCATTGTCTTCCTCTGTGGCCTGGTAAGGCTGCTCTCCCTCAGGGTGAAGCGATCAAAGAGACAGCCATTGAGTTCATGTCAAAGACAGCCTGTTTTCCCATTACTAGGGAACCCACTTGAAGACTAAACTCCATGGGCTACATCTATGCATGGGTTTTAGGTTATCCCCATGCATGGTCCTTCGTTGGATTATCAATTTCAGAAAAGACCATTTTGCCCAGATTTTTTTGGTTCTGTTGCTCTTCCTGTGGAGCTGTCCTCTCCAGGTCTTTTTGGTTTTTTTAACATTTTTATTTTATATTAATCACAGGTTATATACTTTGTATCCCAGCCGTAGCCCCCTCCCGCATTCCCTTCCTATCCCTCCCATCCCTCCCTCATCTCTTCCCTGCCCCTTTCCAAGTCCACTGATAGGGGAGGACCTCCTCCCCTTCCATCTAACTCTAGTTTATCAGGTCTCTTCAGGACTGGCTGCAATGTCCTCTTCTGTGGCCTAGCAAGGCTGCTCCTCCCTTGGGGGACGAGGGTGTCGAAGAGCCAGCCATTGAGTTCATGTCCAAAATAGTCCCTGTTCCCCTTACTAGGGTACCCACTTAGATACTGAGCTACCATGGGCTACATTCAAGCAGGGGTTCTAGGTTATCTCCATACATGATCCTTGGTTGGAGAAACAGTCTCATAAAAGACCCCTGTGCCCTGATATATTTGTTCCTTGTGGAGCTCCTGACCTCTCCAGGTCATACTAACTCCCCCTTCTTTCCTATGGTTCCCTGCACTCTGCCAAAGGGTTGGTTATGTGTCTTAATATTTGCTTTGATACCCTGCTAGGTAGAGTCTTTCCACAGCTCTCTGTGCTAGGCCCCTGTCCTGCTACTTGTTTTCTCCTACATCCAATGTCCATCCCATTTGTCTTTCTAAGTGAGGATTAATCCTCTTACCCCAGGTCCTCTTTCATGTTTATCTTCTTCAGGTGTATAGATTCCAGTATAAAACCTGGATTTTTTTTTAACTCCATCATTTTTTCCACACTTGTCTGTCCTTTGTCACTCTAAGTACCTTCTTGGGTCTATATTTATAATCATATTTATAACAATTTTGAGTGTAGGGAATTCTCCCATTTCACTGTTTCATATGGTTCAAATTAGTACTTCTAGCACCAATTCAACTTTTAACATGTGAATATTCTTCTGAAATATTACTTTACACTCACATTGCATAGTCACCACACACATAGCTTTAAACCTCATGTTAATACCCTCATGTCCCCCGCGCCCTTTGCCTCTCAATTCTCTCACTCATAAGAATTTATGGAAGCAGCCTGAAATTCTCACACATGGAAGCAGACAGTATCAAATCAGGGTACACAGTTTTCAAGGAAGGTCACTCTACACAGAAGTAGATTTTTACCTGCAGAAGACACTGCTGACTTCATATCCACCGCAGAGGCAGAAGCGGCTGGGTCTGTGTTCATTGAGGCATCATTCACTTTCTGAGTCCCGATTCTCTTTGTGAAGACACTGCTAGTACTGGCCTATCCCAAATGTTAACAGTAAATTACTATGAGTCATATTGGTTTCCTTTACTAAACATGTAAATAATCAAAAAAGTTCACAAAACTACTCACTCTGAAAGCCTAAAAGAAATAAAGCCACATCATTTTCCTAACTGATGGAAAGCCTGCAAAAGAAGAGTAACTCTGCTTCTTGCTCCATTCACAGACATCTCACAATCTCACAAGTCAACATGTGCTCAGTGGGCCTGGAGAGATGCTAAGAAGAGCAGCTGCTGCTTTTAATGCAGAGAACCTAGGTTTGATTCCTAGCACATCATCGATAACTACAATTCTAGAGGATCCAATAACTTCTTCTGACCTCTACAAACACCAAACACACATGGTACACACATACATGCAGACAAAATACACAAATAAAATGAATAAATCTAATTAGAAAATTTAAAATATGTGCTCAAAAACCCACAATCTACGTGTGAATCACAATGTTTCTTCACAAAACCCTTGCTATTTGTCTCAGAACCTAAAGCACAGAAGAGTCTACATATGGTGACCGTGGAGCCACTCAATCCCGCATCAGAAATGTTTTTTTGTTTTGTTTTAATACGTTACTTCCAAGATTCTCTCATATAAAAAGTCTTATATCTCAGTACAATTTGGGGCTTTACATCACTACATAAACCCATTCAAATAAAATGTCTGTTATGAATCTACCTACTACTCTTACATCAAATATAAAAGAAGCTAACATATTTTACCTCTTCCTGAGCACGATGGAAGAGACAACTGAGAAAACACTGAGAGCAGTCAACTTTGTCACAAGTGACATTTAATACTACATACTAAGTTAACTGACAAAAATACTTACCAACGGCTTAAGAGAGCAATGGCCTAAAGACAAGAGTGCTTGCTACTGTTTGTTTTTGCTGCTAACCTTATTGGATCTCAAAAAAATAGAAATCTCAGATTTAAAAGAAAAAAGATTGCCACTATAGTATTAGGCCAATGATTTGAAATCAAGAAGTGACAAAAACAGGCCAGCAGAATGGCTCAGTATGTAAAAGCACTTGACATCTATCCCTGAGACCCAGAAAGTATAACCAGTGAATACCAACTCCTGCAAGTTTCCTCTGACCTTCAACTAACCTACCTACAGTGACCTACCACCACACAACATACACATACATAAATAAATATAATAAAAATACGATTTGTGTTTAGAAAAAAGATGTGATAATTTACATTGAAAAGGCTAATAGTTATAATATTAAACACTTTGTTTGCCAAAAAGAGTCTGACAAGGGAAAATTTCAGTTCGCAGGAATTCAGAGGCACTTACTGACTGGTCTGAAAGCTTGTTTACTTGCTTTTGGAGCCTCTGGCATTCCTTAAACTTTTCTTTGTAATGATCTGCAGCCATCTGGAGCCGGAGTTTCAGATCTTCAACTTCTCTTCTCAGTTCATGTTCCAGTGTATCACTCTTTTCCTTAGAAAAAAATACTTCCACTAAGAAAAAAATCCTGATAGTTCATAAAATAATAGTAAGTCCTAACTCCATTTCTCCCTGGCTTTTAATTTCCATTTATTTTGGAATATGGGCTTTATATTTTAAATGTAATAAAAGCTGAGGAAAAACCATCCACCTCTTGAGAAGCAATTATGCAGCTCATGTGATGCCCTTAAGTAACCATACTGCCACTGTGCGTTAGTAAATAAAAATTCCACATGAAACAAGCTACATCTGAAATGAAAATGTGTACTAGGGCAGCTTTTACTTACAGTAAGAGCTGAGCCTATAGACCTTCCCTTCTCAACTCCTCTCTTTTATGCAGCTTATAGTGTTTGTGGGATCAACAGATTAACTTGCTTTACCTGATCTTTTTTCGCAGCATTTAACTGAAGCTCTGCCAGTGCGTCAGCCAGCTGCTTTCTCACTCTCTCATTTTCTAAACGTGCAGTATGGAGATCTGCCATTGTTTTATCTCGCACATTCACAGCATCACTGAGCTCTTTAGCCAGAAAGATAACTTCTTGACGTGTTGCCTGAACTTGTTCCTCTGCTTTACGAAGTTGCTCCTTTAGAAAAAATGTATCTTCCTAAAGGAAGGCAGATAATATAGAATTGCAATTAAAACATTAATCTTTTAAAATTTAACAGTTCCAGAATTGTAAGTTAAATGTTTTCCACTCATGAGTGGGATTCCTATGACAGCCCTAAACTGTGTTCACTGTGGCCACTTTATCTATGACAGAAAGTCAGTTAACACACCCAGTGATTAGAGTTCTGACTGAACCAAAGCACAAATGAAAGCTGCTGAGACCGAGTATCTTCAGCCAGACCCCTGTATCTTCAGCCAGAACTCTCATTTTTCACTGGACTCAAAATAACTTCAAAGACTTCTTTGTAATACCAAGAGCACCAGTTCAAAGATGTTTCCTTTTTTCAAACCTAAAAGATGGCTAATTTAGCTACCACCACCTCATTAGGAAAACATGGAAGAGACATACAACATTTTAAAGGGAAGTCTAATGATCTAACAGTCCTCTATTTTTAGTCGGCTAAAAATGATGAAAAATAAAATAAAACGCAATCTTGGATTTGAACGTGTTAGATCCACAGGAAAACAAGGAAATGACCATATAATGCTGATGTGTACAAAACCTTCAGAAGTCTCACCATACTAGTTATCCTTGTGTGTTGGTTTTGGGAACAGGATTTCATATAGTCCAGGTTAGCCTGGGGTTGCAATGTAGCAGATGATAGCCTTACACTTGTGATCCTCCTGCCTCTAGCTCCTAAATGCAGGGTTTACGGGTGTGTACCACCATGCCTCATCATGCAGTACTGGTGACTGCACAAAGGGTGATCCACATGTTGCACACGTGTTCTACCACTGAGCCGAATCTTGACTCCTAATATTTTTAATCACACATCAGCTTCTAGGTCAAAAAGGAAAAGAAATAACTAAAGGAAAATGTCTTTTAATATATTTAAGGAAACTTTAATACTACTGTGAAAATTTTTCCAACCAATAACAAGGGAGTACATATACCCCCAAAAAGCCAAACATATGAAGATTGGTTTTATTTATTATTATTTTTGTTTGTCTGTTCTGAGACAGGTTACTCTACACAGGCCTTAGCTGTCCTGGAACTCACTTAGTAGAGCTGAAATCACCAAGCTCCACTTGCCTCTGCCTCCTGACTACTGGGACTAAAAGTGTGTACCACCACCACATACACCAAGGTTAAGTTTTTTAATAGAGAAATGTCACTATACACAAAAGTTTCAAATCAACAAAGTCAAATGTTTTCTTTCAATTGACCAAAATAAATAGTTATCTATTACTTAGACAAATTTAGAGAAAACAGGCACATTCACAATTGCACTAACCCTAACTGGGGCCTCTTGGCCAACTTACAAGACTCATGAACACCTTATAAGCAATTTCATCTTGACAACACAGTCAAGAAAATTCTAAATGATGGAGACAAAGTTTTGTCTTTCAGAATTCAGTATTTTTTTAAAAAAATGAAAATTGTGACGATTTTAAAGTGTCTAAAATGAACATGTTTTGAAGTAAATAAACTGTGTCATATCATACTAAATCAAAAGCTATTGAAGCCACTATAAATAGTAGTATATATTAGTTATATCACTGGGAGAAAAACTTTAAATAGAGTATTTTTTGAAAATGCAATGTGAAAATAACTCACCAAAAATGCCTACCAACTGCATTTGAAGGAATTTTTTCTATGGACTTAACCATGTGCCTACTGTTTAGCTATACCAGAATACGGACTGCAGTATCTTCCGAAGAGCTGAAGACAGTGAACCACACAGACAATGAATGACAGGAAAGAATACTATGTAGCTATACCTGGGAATGGGGCCCCAAGCATCTTTAATCCCAGCATTCAGAAGGTAGAAGCAAGCCAATCTCTGAGTTTGAGGCTAGCCTGACCTACATATCAAGTTCCCGGTCAACTAGGGTTACATAATGAGAATCTGTCACAAAAGCAGAAAGAAAAAGTCCCGATAAACTAGACACATACATTCTCATTTGAGTTAAGACGTAAATATACATGTATAATACACGTAACTCTTTAAAATCCTACAATCATACAGCAAAAAAAGGATGCTAACTTTTAGTTTGTACCCTCATTACTATTTAAATTATTTTATAACTATAAATTCACATTGCATTACAAAATACTAAAACATTTTACAATTAGCAATGATTTTCCTCAGTACTTAAAAATTATGTTTTTCACTGAAGTCTTGCTTAAATGCTAAAAACATGCTTTGAGATATTTTAGTATCTTACTGAATCAAATATAATCTAATATACTTTTCACATTTGCAATCTTTTAGATTAAAAAAGCAACTTAATCAGGAATTTAAATGTCATGTACTTCTAACATTTTTCAAATTGCATTAACAATGTCTCCAACATAATTCACAGCAACATGCTCAAACAACCTAACACTCATCCATAAAAGCTAAGCAATAAAATAAGTTAAATGCATTCATGCAAGACTATGTAGGCACCCAAAAAGATGAGAATGAGCTCTGTACAGGGATAGAGTAGATACAGCATGCTACCTAACACAAGTGCCCAGGTAGGTAGTGGGCACCTACAGGCCCAGCACTCGGGAGCTGGAAGCAAGAGGAGTTCTGTAACCCTGTTGTGATTTTAAGCTTTTTCAAAAGAAATGGTAGAGATTGGCTCCACGGTTAAGAGTGCTATTACTCTCCCCCAAAACACTGTAACCTCAAACCCAGAGAATCCAACTGCTTCTTCTGGCCTCTGCAGGTGTTCACATGCATCATACACAGGCATATAATATAAAAATAAATCTTAATACAAAAAGGAAGGATTTTTTTAAAAGGAGAAATAGCTGGGAAGAACTTAAAATGAGTAGAAACAATCATATTAGGCAACTTTCACAATCTTCAAACACATTTTTCTTTTTTTTATTTTATTTATTACAGTTTATTCACTCTGTATCCCAGCTGTAGGTCCCTTCCTTGCCCTTCTCCAAGTCCACTGATTGGGGAGGTCCTCCTCCCATTCCCTTTGACCCTAGCATATCAGGTCTCATCAGGACTGGCTGCACTGTCTTCCTCTGTGGCCTATCAAGGCTGCTCCTCTCTCAGGGGGAGGTGATCAAAGAGCCAGCCACTGAGTTCATGTCACAGACAGTCCCTATTCCCCTCACTAGGGAACCCACTTGGACACCGAGCTGCCATGAGCTACATCTGTGCAGGGGTTCTAGGTTATCTCCATGAATGGTCCTCCTTAGTTAGATTATCAGTCTCAGAAAAGACCCTGGAACCCAGATTTTTTGGTTCTGTTGCTCTCCTTGTGGAGCTCCTGTCCCCTCCAGGTCTTTCTATCTCTCCCTTCTTTGATAAGATTCCCTCCACTCTGCCCAAAGTTTGGCTATGAGCCTCAGCATCTGCTTCCATACCTGATTTTTCTATTAATACTTACTTTATTTGAGGTTGTAAGCAGGAGAGCCCTATGTAAATTTTCCTTTTCAGTCAAACACAACTGCAGTTTGCCAATCTCTTCTTTGAAATGAGTAATCATGCTTTCTTTGTTTCCATCTAAATTCTTTAAAGTCTGAATCTCTGACACAAGCTTGGTATTTTCTATTTCTGTATTCTTCAAATGTACCTGCAACAACAGTGTTTGAAATCAACAAGAATAGTCTTGCTAGCATCATAACCCAAGTTAGCCAAAGTTTAAAATATCATTATTTTGAGGACTGGAGAGATACCTCAGCAGCTATGACCACTGACTGCTCTGACAGAGGTCGCAGGTTCAATTCCCAGCACTACATGGTTCAAAACAGTCTCTAACTCCAGTTCCAGGGCTTCTGTCACCCTCATACAGATATACAGGCAGGCAAAATACCCGTGAATATAAAATAAAATCAAAATAAATTAATTAAAAATATTATTTCTTTATTATCCAAAAATGCCAAAGGAGGAACTGGAGGTCAGGAGACCCAAGTTCTGCAAAATGGCTATGCAGACATGCAGGGGCAGAACACGGCTTTTAGAAGGTTTTGTTTCCCACAGCAATTCATTCTAATGTCTAAATGTATTATCTGATCTCTAAAGATTTTTCTATCAGTTTAACCGTTTATTTTCTACTCTAAATGTATACACTTGGGTGTTTAGGAGGGAGAAACATCATACTAAATATCATGCTAAACATCATGCTAAATGGCACATCCAAAAATTAAGAGTGTGAAAAATTCTGAAAACTAGAGGGCTACATTCAAAACCTCAATTATACTAAAAAAAAAAAAAAAAAACAAAAAAAACCCTTATCTTTCTTTTAATGATGTATATACATGTAGGTCTGTGAGCATGTGCATGCAGATGGTAGGTGCCTAGCAAAGCCACCTAATGTGAGTGCTAGGAACCACACTCCAGTCCTCAGTAAGATGGCCTTTAAACCACTGGGCCATCTCCAGCCCAATTCCATGTTTTGCTTGTGAAAGTACTATGTTGTCTATTTTCCACATGACTGAAGTTGCCCTCTGACTTCTATAAGCCAACTGTGACAGACCTCCCAGCCTCCCCAACATCATATATTCCCACCATGTATGCATATAAATACGCACATGTACATACATACACAATCTTTTTATGTACTAGAGAGAAATTAACTGTTTTGAAGTTCACTCTTCAAATCTACAGAAAGCTAAAGGAATAATTCCTGTTCCTTGGGATGAAATGTATCTGGTTCTTTGGAGCTGTCAGCAGCCTAAAACTCTGCAGCATCATTTCTAAAACACTGCCTAATGTCCATAATTGATGCTCATGAAAGTGACTTGACAACTTAGAAAATTCATTGCAAACTTTTTACAAACACCTTTGTATATGTATGTGTATCCATGATTGCGAGTGTGTACATTAGTGGCACAGAACATACAAGCTTTGGGGCAGTGTGAAGGTCGGAGGACACTGTCAGTGGTTGGTCATCTTCCACCATCTCTGGATAGGATCTCCTGTCTGCCACTGTCTGCCACTAGCTGGTCCACAAGCCTCCACAGATTCTCTATCTCCATCTTCCACCTCGTCATAGTACACTGGGGTTACAGTCACATGCCAGTGTGTCCAGCTTTATATGGCCACTTAGGATATGAATTCAAGTTCTTACACTTGAGTGCCAGTGCCTTACTCATTTACCTATCTTCCCAGCAACTTATTTAGAAATTTCTATAGGAAATGTTTCTTGGATACTTAATCAAAGGTCAATATGAAATATGATCAGGGTCCTGGCAAAGAGATTAAGGAACTTGTGGCCAAGCCTGACAGCTATGCTCAATTCCCAGACCCCATATGGCAGAGAGAACAGAATCCTCAAAGTTGTTCTCTGACCTCCATACATACCATGACTTCTGCATGCCCACACTCACATACATATAAGCATGTACATACATGTACACACACACTAAATAAATGTAAAAAATTTAAATACTATCATCTCTGAAGAAATATCTTAAAAGGTGAAAATATGTAAATTCTGATAATTATCTTGTTATCATCAAACTTTGATTTATTATACTGCACCTCTACATATCTAAAACACCAACAAATTTCCTCAACAGCAGCTTTCAGGGACAGTATGCATTATGGCTGTGATTTCCTCTTGTCTACTTCCATGCTGGACTACTCACTCTGGAGTCAACTGCAATAATTATGAGATACTCAGGAGACCTTTTAGAAATAGCTAAAGGACCTCCTTACAAAAGCCGTGAGGATCTCCCTATAAGAGCATCATAACCAAAAAAGCACACTCCCCAAACCCCATCGAAGCCTTTAGCAGACTACAGTCTGTCATCCTCCTGACAGTAATGAGACAAATGACCATGAGCTCAGCTGAACTGCTCTCAAATCCCCAACCCAAAAAACCCACTGGGAGTAAGAAAAGTACAGGAACACGAACAATAACTTCTTTACCTTATAAAGTTCCTTCTCATCCTTTTCTGTCTTCAGCTGACATTCAAGTTGTTCTCTTTCATGCTGTGCCTTCCTGAGTTTATCCTTCAGACTGTGTTAAGATGAAAAACATTAATAAAAGCCCTAAAGAACTGTTAATAACTGAAGTCATGTCTTTAAAGCAGAGGTTTTTAAGCAGAAGTACCTGTCTAGCTCAGTTTCCTTTTCAATTGCTTTATGTGTCACTGACACAATGTCTTCTTCAAGTTGTTGAGCTTTAGATGCAGCATCACTGTATCTCTTCATAAACTCTTCATTTTCCATTCTCAAACTTTGTGATACTTCAAGAAGGCTCTTAGAAACAATAAAGTATTTTTCAGTAAAACAAAATTGTGTATACTTCTGAAACCTCTCCTTTAAAAAAGATAGACTAAATGTCTCAATGAGCACCTTTGATCCCAGCACCCAGGAGGCAGAGGTAGGAAGATCTGTGAGGCTAGTCTATACAGTGAGGTCCAGCACAACCAAAACTATGAAGAGACCCTGTCTTAAATAAATTCAAAAATAAGGGTTTTGCTGTTGGTTGGTTGGTTTGGTTTTTCAAGACAGTGTAGCCATTGCTATCCTAAAACTCACTGCATAGACCAGGGGGGCCTCCAACTCAAGAGAGCCACCTGCCTCTGCCTCCTGAGTGCTGGGATTAAAGGTGTGCACCACCACGGACTAGCCTTAAAAAAGGGTCTCATTATATCTTTTGTTATATTTTTTGGGTGGCGGGATTACAGGTATGTACCACTACATCTGGCTTTGAATTCTTATCATTTCAAGATTAACAGGAACTGACATTCTTAGGGCTGAAGAGATGGTTCCGTGGGTAAGAGCACTTGCTGCTCTTGGAGAAGACCTAAGATCTATTTCTAGCATCCAAAGGACCCAACCCCCAATTCTAACCGCCAAGGGTACCAGGCATGCAAATGTTATACAAAGAAATACATGCAGCCAAAACAGCCATACACATGTATTTATGTATGCAATAAAATACATACATAAATAATTATATAACTACGACTCGCATGCACACCTGTACAGACACACACTACTTTCCTCAAGACCTGATTCTCAGTCGTCCCGACTACAGACCTTCTGCTCGGCCTGCAGCTGCTCACACCGTCCTTTCTCACGGTCCAGTTCTCTCTCCACTCTTCCAACTTGCTCTCTCAACTGTGCTGTTTCTTTTTCAAGGACAGCTATCATCTTTAACAATTCTTCTTTTTCTTTCAGGGTCTTCTCAATTTTCAGCTATTTTAAAAAAAACTCAAATTGGTATTTATCATAAAATGTTACAATAATAGTTTCCTACTTTTAAAATGTGAATTCACAACTTTTTACACTTTACCTAGTGTGTTATCATTCAGCCTATTATCCTTCTGTTATAAAAATTCACAAAGTGTGCATAACATATAGCCAACTGTACAGCGGGCACATAGTACTTGTGCCCAGATAAGCACCAGGGAAACCTGGAATGTTAAAGTAGGGTTGCCTCTTTAACTAAGGGATGTGTACCTGTTTTCTGCCCAGAAGGCCAGGAATGGTGACCTCTGTGCTATCTGCAGGGCCTGGCCACACTTGAATCCTCCAGACTATTATGTTTATCCCAGACTCGTCCTCCCAAGACCTTTCCCTTGAGCACTGTTTCTCAATCAACAGCCCCATCCTCAGGGGAGATGTCATGTGTACTTTCTAGCTTGGTGACCACAGGCTATCTCTGTATGACTGAGACTACACCAGATTATCACGTGTACTTTCTAGCTTGGTGACCACAGGCTATCTCTATGACTGAGACTACACCAGATCACCCCACGGTCCTTAAGCTATAGAATCCATCTTTACAGAAGAGGTCACGTGTATTTTGTACAAAGGGTTTCAATGTAGCTACACCTTAAGCTTTAGTGTGAACACAGAATTGAGATCATTGTTACTAGGAAATTTCTTTCCAAAATTGTACTGTGTTTAAATATGCTTAAAATAAATTGCTCAAAGTCAGACTCAGAACACTAGCTACTAAGTCCGGCTGAACCAGACTTCTTTCTTGCCTCACATGGATTGTTACTCTGCTGCCCCTGGTGTTTGCAGAGACCTCACACAATTGTTTTAATCATAAAATACAAATTTAAAGACTACAATAATATACTAACTGCAGCTGGTTCTTATGGGAATTCTGATAATTACTCAGTTCAGGAAAATAGAAACTCCAGCAGGAAAACACAAAACCAAACCTAAATCAAAGGACCAAACGTTGTCATACATAAAATTTTTAGTATTATATAACAAGAAGTCTTTGCTTCTAACCAGAGAAAAATAAAGACTCACGGAATAATTTATAAATGAGGTATTTAGCTGATACGTGTGTTGAATCTTTCAAGAACAAACAGAGCCAATATTCCTCATATTAAGCTTTCCAGGGTCATTGAACCACAGATATAAGTGACTAAAACCTAAAATAACTTATGAAAGCTCAACTGTTAAAATCTTTTAGAATACTCTATTTGTACCAACATACCATGTCAAAATGCATAAAATAAATGTTTTCAAAATGGAAAAGCTGATGAGGAAGGATGCTAAGGACAACTGGAGGAAAAATAGTGGTGGGTGTAGATTAGCAAAATTATTACATAAATATATGAAACTTTCAAAGAATAAGTAAAAAGGTAAAAGTTTTTTACCTATTAAAAATTAACTGTAATAAATGATACCCAATAAGCCAATGGAAAATGAAGATCAAGCAAGCACATCAATCTTCAACCCTACAGGTTAATATATTATTAACGTAATATTATATCCAGCTCAAAACTTTCTAGCAGATTAGAACTAATGCTCAATTTTCAACTAGTACAATAGAAAAATTATCAAATAAAACTTTTTCAACAATTAATTTACAACACTTCAGGAAGGATTTACTAAAACTTAGCAGAAAAATTTTAAAGAATTTAAGTATACAAACTGTCACTGACCATACCACCATGAATGTGCCAGATCTCTTCTGATCCTATAAGCTAAGCAGGGTTAGGTCTGGTTAGTACTTGGATGGGAAATAATAAACCTATTTTCTGCTCTCAAATTTCTATTTTGAAGTCTTTTAAGAACTATACTCAATTCACCAATCATTAATGTGCTGTCAAGTTCATTTCCCATTTTATTCTTTTGGGAGTAGGGAACAAAACAGGGTCCTGTATCATAGCCCATGCAGGCCTGAAATTCTGCCTCCTGTTTTTGCTTCCCAAATGTCGGGATTACAGATGTGTGCCACCACATCTGGCTTGTATTATATTTATCAGTTTATTTTGCCAAACCATTAAAAATAAAATTATGGACACTCTAACCCTAAGTGCCTCAGAGCAAGCACCTCTGTAAACGCAGTCTCCTTTCAAACCACTCCTGTGGTCTTAACTAAGATTCAGAATAATTGTTATCATTCAACAGATAGCCTTTGGTCAAACATCCCTTACTATCCCTAAAATGCCTTTTTATTTTATTTATTCTATTATTGACTCCAGGCTCACAGGTTCTTAGACTATTCCTCATTAATCACTTTTACTGAGATTAAAGATATCAATGAATGTAGAATTCTAAAAGAACTTGTCAGAAAACAAAACCATTTTATCTCAAAAAAAATTCCCAAGAAACAGCAAGTAAATTTTTCTTTATAGTACACATTTGTAGAGACAAGAAAAAGTGCAAGTAACCTGGGCTGTGTCTCCAGAGATATGGGTAGCAAAATGTCAATCATGTGCAGGGCTTAAGATAAGGGTGCTCTGACAAGTATTCAAAAAACACACATCAAGGCTTACTGCATTCCTAGGAGCAGGCTTATTTCAGTATCTCTAGGTAACATTCAAATACCATGCTAAAAACTCTGATCAGAGGCAGTTGTCACTACAAAATGTTTCAGCCACCCTATAAAAGCTACATCTCTTATTTAAGATAAGAAAGGAATTCCTGGGAAAAGAAAGAAAATTCCCGTTCCTTCTCACTCCTGGAGAGACTGTCGTACGACAGTGTGGCGGCAGCAGACATGGCAACCTCACAGTCTTTCCTTTGCTAGTCTCAGTTCTTAAAGGTAGACAAAGAAAAATCAAAAACACAAAATGTGTGCTTTTAAAGCTCCACCAGTCTATAAAGAAAAAACAATCACTTTCAATATGTGAAACAAAGATGTAACAAAAATGTAGTGAACCAATGTAAAATGCTACTTTAATAATAAAAGCACTAAGTACAATTTAGTCACATCATTTCAAACAGCAGTCTAGCTTTCAGATATAAACTAGAAAATATGATCTTAAAACAAGGCTTTTTTCTCATTTCATAATTACTAAAAAACTAAAACATATAGCATCCTTAGACCAATGAACACACAATACTCAGTTTCAAAAACTGAATTACATTTGGGTGCACTGCTTCATTGCACTCTCCCAGCCAGCTCCACCCTAAATCTGTACAATTCGGCAATCAAATGAATTCAGCCACCTGAAGAAGAAAAGCTCAGGGTGCGGAACAGGAGACTAGCCCAGATCTGAGTGCTTCCACAGGAGGTAACTGTGCATAGGATACTTTGAGGCCCTAAATCAAGTATCTTCCTGGCATTCATGTGACAAGCCTACCACAAGAGAACCACAAAGTAACTGAGATCAAAGACTAGTCTCACCAGTTAATCTAGGTCAAGTGGCAAACTACAAGTTCAATGAGAAACCTGCTCTCAAAAAGTAAGATTGAAAGTGACTGAGAAAGCAATCAACATTGATTTCTGGGCTCTACACATACATTCACTTGTAATTTTAGTTTTAACGCATTTTGTTCTGGTAGCCATTCTTGGCATAACCCAAAAATTCTCACAATGTCAGTCAAGGTGATCTCTAGGTCTCACTGTAGATGCTCACCTCAAGGAGGCCAGCTTTTGTGGTCACCACCAACATATCAGAACTTCCTTCATCTTCCATAGTGAGCAGCTCCTCGACTGGAGAGGCAGCTCGGAACTGGAAAGGAGTACTTGCTCCACGAATCTCACCCTTATGGGTGACGTAACAGAACTGATAAAATTCTCCGTCATCATTTGGAAGGTAATATCCTACAAGGTGAGTAATAAAAACGATTAAACTTGCTATTATAAAATGCTAATTTATTTAACAATACTTTTCACCTTCCATATTATTATTCTGAACACATCTAGAATAAGTCTTTCCTATTGTTCACAAATTTATCAGTCCAAGCTATACTTTCTTCTCAAATATACCCCCAAAGGTTTACCTCTTATACATAAATATACACAACTATTCACCTTTATTTTTTAATTAATTTTTTATTTACATGTATGGTTTTGTGTATATGTCTGTGTACCACCTGAATTTGTGATGCCTGCAGAGGTCATTAGGAGGAATTAGATCAACTGAGGCTTCAGTCACACGGTGGTCACACGTGTTGCCACAAGGATACTGGATAGACCCTGGGTCTTCTGCGAGAGCAGCAAGTGTTCCTAACCACTAAGCCATCTCTCCAGCCTTTCCCCTGACAGCTTAAATATGGCATAATCACCTCATGAAGAGACAAGTTCATACTTCACAATGAGAAAAGGATGGATGGGGGGACTGGGGAATACCAGATTTAAGAATGCCTCCTCCAATTTGCCATTCACTTCATGTAAAAAAAAGAAATATTAACTATAGGAATATGCCACATATGTGAACTGTGTAAAAGAAAAAAAAAAGATAGATGAAGCCCATTGATGCAACACAAGAAAAATTAGTAAGATTTGCAACTACTGAGCTCTATTTAGCATATGAATGAAGGTATCTAAGTTCTTTTGGCTCTACAGATAATGTATGTATAACATTAGTTACTATACAAAAATTACTATGTTCAAAATTTGGTTTCGTTTTCAATGTTACCCTCCCTTTTTAATTTTGCTAGATTGTCCTAATTAAAATTAATCTTCAAGTATCCACACAGAATTTTTTTTTTTTACTTAAAAACCTTCAATTCTCTACTCTATAGTACTACTCACAATGAGATGTCTTTGGTGGTAGAGAGGCTAGTGGTATAGGAAATTGAACTCAGGGCTTCATGCCAGCTAAGCAAGTGATTTACCACAGAGCTTTGTATCCAAGCCCTTCAAAAAGAAGTTAGTGTTGAGACACAGTCTTATATTTATTCCAGTACTGGTGAGACTGCACTGGCCTACCACATAGTTGGAAAATACATGCATGTGCCACCATGCTCAGTTTTGTATACGCTTTGTACCTTAGATCTCCAAAACACTGAGGACAGGTACAGATGTATAACACAGGGAGTGGGGGGGGGGGGGTGCAAATTCAAGTGACTATAGCACATATATGATTGAATCCTAGAATTAAAGTAACTTATAAGAAAAAAGACTATAAGCCGGGCATGGTGACATATGCCTTTGATCCCAGCACTGGGGAGGCAAAAGCAGTCAGATCTCTGTGAGTTCAAGGACAGCCTGGTTTTACAAAACAAGCACAGGACAGCCAGAGCCATTAAACAGAGAAACCCTGTCTCAGAAAAAGAAAGAAAGAAAGATAGAAAGATAGAAGGAAAGAAAGAAAGAAGAACGAGAGAAGAAAGGAGGATCTGAGTATACACAAAAATAAGTACCCCAGAATCTAAAACCTATACCTACTAATCTTTCATGTCTTAAATTTTTAGATTCATTATTATGATACCTACTTCATTCACCTGACTTGAACCTTTTAAAAAATAGGTGGCTTTTCTTCTTAGAGACAGACAGAAAGACAAGACAAACCAGAAACTATTTGTGGTACTGTTCGTAAAGGCACTATCCACCAAGCGTGCCAACCAGACCTGGTGACCTGAGATCAATACCCAATACCCATATATTAGGAGCAAATCAATTCCTGTAAGGTATTCTCCAGCCTCCACATCACTCCCCCCCCCCCCCAACACACATACACACATCTAATGATTAAAAAAAAAAACCCTACAATATAGACATTTCGGGTATGATGATTTAAAAAATTATCTAAAATAATATGGCTTATAACTATTTCAACTAAATGTAATCATTCAGTGCTACAATTTAACAATATTTGTCTAGAAAATAAAACAATAAAAAGAATCAGCCAATCTGTAATGTAACATCAGTGATTAGTAACATAGATATAAATAAAATTCAAACTAAAAACACTACTGAATTTGTAAAATTTCTTTATTGCTTCTGTGCTTAACATCCAGGAAAATGTCTTCAGGTATAGACAAACTGGATGATTTTGCATTCTTGCTAAGTCACTAATAAATGCAGCAGTCACTAAAATAAATCCAGTAAGTTAATTTATTAAAAAAAACTTTCACAATAAGACAAACAGAAATAAATCCACACCTTTTAAGAAAAAACTTAAATGTTATAAACTCCAACACATGCTTAGACTTGATCAGCTAAAAAGCCTAATTAAAGAAATACAGTGCTGACGGCAGGTGCAGAGCATTAAACCCAGAGCCTTGTGCATGCTAAGCACACCACCATTAGATTATACTCCCAAAACCTTGCCTATTAATACTACAAACATGATCCTTTGTGGAGAAAAAAAAATGTTAATGTATGTGTGTTTTGAGTTGGTTCTCTTCTTCCACTTTGCTTTTTAGAGACCATCTCAAACTTCTGAAAAATTCTTCTGTATCCACATCCCATCAAACTTGAAAAGTTCTGGAATGCATGCACCTGCCATGTCATTTTTATCTGGGTTTCATCTTAGCTGAGCATGGTGGTACATGCCTATAAATCCCAGCAGCACTCAGGAGGCTGAGCAGGGTTACAAATCCATGGCTAGTCCTGGCTAGTGCAAGACCCTGATACACATATCCATTCCTATTCTCTCTCTCCCTTTGTCTGCATATATGTTTATACATGTGTATACAGAAGCATACATGTGTATGTATATCTATGGTGTCTAGGAGCATGGTGCCCATAGGCCCATGTATTTGCATGTTCAGTCTTCGGCTGGTGGAGCGATTTGGGAAGGATTGGGAGATGTGGCTTTACTGAAAGAGTTGTGCCACTGGGGGCATGCTTTAAAGTCTGAAAGGTCCAGCTAGCTCTCTCTGCCTTGTGGGTGGTCTCTACAAGCTACTACTGCACTGTCATGCCTGCTTGCCTGTTGCCACACTATCCACCATGATGGCGATGGTATTTCTGTGACACTGTAAGCCCCAATAAAAATCTTTCTTCTATAAGTTGTTTTGGTTACAATGTCATATTACAATAATAGAAAAGACACTATTCAAGACACTATCCTTTTATTCTATCTTTTGAGACAAATAGTACATATTCACTACCTACAGTTCTAGAGTACAGTAATAACACAATAAAACTTTTTACTCTTATCTAGAGATAAACATTGGCCTAAGAACCCATGATGAAAATCTCTTGGTAGCTGTTTCCTAGTGCATAAGATAAAATCATAGTCCTTCTCCTAAATACTGCTAGTAAACACAACAGTGGACTTGCTGAAACCATGGATATAGAGTTCTGTGAATAACTGATCCCAAAGGAACCAGAAAGAGGAAGATAAGACCTCTGAAACAAGGCACGCTAACTTTATGTCCTTCTAGTGACAAATCAAAACCTAGCATAAATGAAAAGGTCTTTTGAAAATACAAATGAATGAGTATAACTTCAACTTCATCTCTGGTCAATATTTTTTCCTAGACATGCGATCAATCCTCAGCTTGTGTGTGTGGGTATGTACTTCTGTCCTCTTGCCTCCCTTCCCTTCTTAATGCTTACACTTACATCTGTACCAAAACTTTTCTTAAGAAACTCCAAGTTTAAAAACTAATTTAAAAAAAAAAGAAACTCCAAGTTTGCTTCTTAAAAAGAAAAGTATTCTGAGTAGCTATGAAAATATCATGTGCTCCACATTTGGTATTTATATTCATCTGACTTTTACTCAAGACTCATTTATACATGTTTGAAACACATAACTACAACAGAGGCTGCTAGCTTGATCAAGTCCTTCAAGTTTTCAGTTCTTACCTTGAAATGACAGCACACAGTTGACTGTTGATCCTTCCACATAATGTTCAGGCATAGGAGACCATAAAAATGTGTAGTAATCCCGAGAAGTACTCCATCCAACCTAAAGGAGTAAAGTTTTAGAAGAAATGTAAGTAAATACCTTAATATTAGAGAAACATAACATTTTTATTACATCCTAAAGTTAAAATAGGCATTTCATATTTACAAACCTTGAGTTGTTATCAGGCATATCATTATGGTTAAAATGTGGCCTAAAACTGCAGCACTTTACATAAACCGAATGAAGCTTCAACTATATATCCAAATGCAAAGTGCTACCTAATTTCTCCAAGACAATCTATAAACACACATGATCATATAAAAAGTCTTGTTTTATTTAAAACAATTATGTCACTACACACTGTAGATTTGTGTGTGCACAGGTACATGATTATGCACAGAGATAGCAGAGGTCAAGGCTGACTGTCTTTCTCAATGTTTTTTTTTGGGGGGGGGTGAAGGGGGTGGTTTGTCTTGCTTTGTTTTGTATAGTTACTCTCCTGTAATTTAAATCACTAATCTTTTATCTTTGGCAAGTTCTGCCTGAAAGCCATTTGTGCATCTTCAGTGGGGGGAATATTTACATTCGAAGAGATTACTTACACCTCACCTACTAACATATTTTCAGTGGTGGTGCGCCAGGGGAGATGCTCAAAGCACACTGAATTCTCATATGAGAAAGGCCTTACATAACACAGTCACACACACAATTTGAAAATATGTATATATAAAATTTTCAACTTACAGATTCCAAACTACTTTTCTAACTAGATTAGACTTTGTTAAATACTGAATATTAGAGGTAAATTTAAAGCAAGTATACTGCTAGCAACAGCACATTAAAAGTATATGTCCTTCCCAGCCTTAGATTATATGTTCTAACTTTTCTAATTCGTGTGTGTGTGTGTGTGTGTACGCACTTGTGCACACACACAGACATCTTTTGGGAGTCAGTTCTCTTCCTTGTGGGGACTGAACTCTGGCTACCTGCCATTGTGTTACTTTCTGAGCTATCTTTACCAGCCCCATGTCCTGCGACTTTGACTAATCAGTTTACAGACAAAACAACATTGAAGCTGTGTGTGCCATTAATGAGAACAGGCAGAATTTGAGCTAAAAGTTCACACTCGTAAACACTGACTTCTCCTCGCTCCTTTCCTGGCAGAACAGGAGACACTCTTCAAACTGTCTGAAATTCCAGCTTTCCTTCCAACACTGGCACTAACTATTTAGTTCCCAAAAGAAGTATTCGTGATAAAAGACAAAAAAAAAAAAAAAAAAAAGGAAAGGAAAAAAGGCTCCTCTGTTGTCTGCACTGAGAAAAATACAAACTGTATGAAAAAGAATCTTTTAGCAAGTAAGTGAAAGTGAAAGTAACATCAAGAAGATAGGAGACTGAACAGCCCACTCTCTGCCCCAGCAGCCATGGATTTAACAGTACATAATCCAGAAGTCTTTGAGAGAACTCCAACAGCCCATTACAAAAGCAAGTACTCCAGGCGTGCTAAAATTCAAAAAGAGAAATTATTTTTTTAACACCACAAGGGTCCTTCTCAGCAGGCTCAGGGGACAGATCTTGGGGGATTTGGTCAGGGCAGAGCAGAGCATGTATCTAACATACAAGCTTTCCAATATACAGAGCAGGTTTCTGTGTCCTAAAAGTTGGCACCAACAAAACCAGGTGCTTTGGGTGCTTAGGCACTATGGAAAAAGGCCAGTTTCAACAGAGAATATGCAGTACCGCAGACAGACACAAGAGGGAGAAAGAGTACAAACTCCTGATTGGGAAAGGGAACCCCAAGAACCTTTTGGCAGGATATATGCTGAAAGTCTTCCCTGTACAAATCAAGTCTGAAGTGGCTAAAAAGGAAACTACTTTATGGAATTCACAAAATGAGAAAGTTCTTCTGAAGAATGGAAGATCTAAAGAAGAAAATAAATCTTAAGAAACGTCATTAAACTAAAAGAAAATAACCTCAAGAAGCAGAGACCAGTGAAGCATACCAACAACAAAACAGTCACAGGACTCTGGAGACGAAGAATACAACGACTGAATTAAAAATTTCACAAGGTTCCCACAAATGATTTAAGCAACTTGGCCAGACATCAACTACACAGCAAGTCTGAGGCCTCCTGGTTCAATCACTGGGAACCACATGGTAGAAACACAGAAATGAATCCTGAAAATTGTCCTCTGACCTAGACAGACAATCACACACACATGCAGCATACATATACACATAATATATATTTATTAACTAACTGTAATTTAAAATGTTAATACAAATAACTGGGTCAGGGGACTATAAAGGGTACCAGGGGGGTGAGCATAAGGGAACAATAAATAATAAATAAATAAAAACAACATCAACAGAGTAGTGGCGCACATCTTTAATCCTATCACTCACAAAGCTGAGAAGGGACTGTGAATTCAACAGCAATGAGCAACAGTACAAGAGTCACTAAAAAGAAGATGAGGAGGAGGAGAGGGGAGGGAGGAGGGAAGAGGAAGAAGAGGGAGAGGAGAAAAAAAACAAGAAAAATATATTCATTGAAAAGTTTTAGAAATAATCAGAGCATTAGAGCATATATTTACAAGTAGCTGAAATTTAATGGGTATGAAAAAGGAAATGAACAAAGTAAATAAACTCAAAATAGCTAAACATGGTGGTCTATGAGTAGAGTCCCAGAATTTGGGAGGGTGGGGTAGCCTGGTATATAATGAGTTTGAGGGCAGCCTGGACTACATAGTAAAATCCTGTCTCTACAAACAAAACAAAACAACCTCAAGCACCTTAACTAGGAGAAGCCCAAAGAGACACCAAGACACATTATTATCAAGCTGTCAAAGGTCTAAGGAGTAAGGGAAAACTAAGTTGTCATACAAGAAATCTCCTGTAAAAAATGTTTGCAGCGTTCTCAGTTAAAATACTAGAATCCAGGGCGGCTACAGCCAGGATACAAAGTGAATAAAATATAATAAATAAATAAATAAATAAATAATGTTTTGAAATATTAGAATCCAGAGGGAACCTCCATCACACCATAACGGGTGACTTAAATCACTTCTTCCAACAAAAGGTTATGAGACATAACAAACACATGAAACAAAGACTCACGCAGTTTGAGAGCTATTTTCCACAGAAGTTAACTTGGTTACCTCTGCAGAACAAGTTTATTTGTAAAACCAGCACAAGATTCCTCAAATTGGCAGAGGCCTTCACTGTGAGGTCTTCATGGAAGCCTAAATTCTGAGAGCTTTAGGTGAGCTGGGGTTAGAGACAAAACTTTAAGTCTGAGCCTTGGCATTTTGTGGGCAGGGACTGTGGGAGGGGCTTGCATGCTCAAGCAAGCAACCCAAATTTGGGCTAAGAGCTAGTTAACAGAACTTTCGATAGACACTCTTTGGCTTACCTCTTTCAAGTTTACAAAACCCTTTACATATTCAAGACAAGCCTGGGCTTGGGCTACACAGTGAGATCTGGGTCAGAGTTCTAAGTCAGCCTGCACTAGCCATAAGGCTCTCAAAAACAGAACAAAACAAAACAAAGAAAAAACAAAGATGTTAGTTACAACATAAATGTTCTATAGTAAGAACCTGCTCCAATTAACTAAATGAGCTGATTCAAGGACAAAGTACATACATACTATGACATATTTGGCCACTATCCAGAACCTCCACTTTTTTAACCCCTTTTGCTGATGCAAGTAAGGGTGATGACCTGCTTTCTTCAGGCACAGACAATTATATCCATATAAAAATTCAACAAAGAAAAGAGCAGAAAGACTCTTACTACCATCTAAGGGATCACTGATAATTACAATAAAAAGAAACTAATGAAGGCCTTTAAGAAGTTTGCCTGCAATAGTACTGTGACTGAGCATCCAGAACATGGAGAAGGAATTCAGCTACAGGAAGACCAGTGCAAGAATATATGCCAGCTCCTGATAGAGACGGGACTGCTGAACAGTCAGCTGAAGGCTCGTGGGTTCAGTGCTTGTGGCTCCTGAAGTCTTGCAGTAAGTGGACTTTCTCTTCAGTCTCCTACCACAAGTTTAAAAACATCACAGCTTCTGTAATGTAACCACTCAGGGTCCACTTTTAACCTGGACTAGTGTAGTTCTTTCATACAATAAACAGAAAGAGCTAAAAAAATTTTTTTCAAACCTTTTGAAATTTTATCTATGTTTGGCTAGCTGTGAATTACTTTCACTGATCAAAAGACAATGTTTGTTAATCTCCTGCACGGAGTATACCAAAGTTGTAACCATTGAAACATAATTTTCAAGTAGGTATTATGAAAAAAATGATTGGTGACTATATGAACTAGCCAAGAAAGAATTTACTGTTCTCTCAACTAAAATAGAATATTCACCTAAAAGCAGTACAATCACAAGATGAGCAATATTTAAGCGATATATAACCAAAGAAGCAATACATGGCTACAGATGACTAATCGCAAATTACTAGGAGAGTATACAATTTGAAAATCTAAAAAAAAAAAAAATCGTTATTTTTTCCCCTTTAAGTGTGAAATGGGAGAAACTTTGAAATATTTTTTAAAAAGGATTCTGAGCTGAAGATGCAGCTCACTTGTACAGCATGAAGCCCTAGGTTCAGTCCCCAGAACAGACAACACGGGTGCATGCAGACACACAAAATGATTCTAAAAAGTTTTCACAAATACCTTATCCAAGTTGGACTTTTGGATCACAGAGAAGAACTTTGAGATTAAGTTCCCAGTATTTAAGTGACTGTATGGTGTTGTATTATCCCATGGTGATATTTATAAAACTGAACCTTAATGCAGTATTCGTTAAGACAAGGCCAGTATGAGCTGAAAGCACCTGAGATGGCTCAAGTAAAGGCCCCCAAGCATGATGACTACAGTTCAATCCCGGAAACCCATACCGTAAAAGGATGCAACTAAACCAATTCCTTCAAGTTGTCCTGACTAGACACAAGCTATGGCATGTGATCACGAGTGCGCACACACATGCACACATGAACACCACAAAATAAACAAATATAATGTCTAAGAAGATAAAATGAATCTACATGGAAGAAATACTCAGAAAAGGTTTTCTTACCTTGAATATACCAACCCAATCTTTGGAATGTGGATGGATATACGGAGTTAAAGTGTAGTGACACTCCAAGTGTGCATTAGGGAGGTAACTTTTAGCCACATTTTGAAAGATGACATGGGCAAAGTTGGAAGTCTGTAATGGGACTTCTTGAAAGGATGTCATTGTGAATCTGAAATGAGTAATTCACATAGGTTAAGCACTGTCAACTATGAATAAGCTTGCACTTTAAAAACCTGTGTGTCCTTTGGGGATAGGGATATAACTCAGAGTCAAGCACTTGTCCCTCACATATGAGGCCCACACACAAACCTAACTTTTTCAATTCTAATTTTAAATATGTATATGCCTTGAACATGAGATATGTTCCTTTAAAGTATGACCAAATACAAAAATACAAACTGAGAAACTAAACCTAGTATGAATCAGGAAGCTACAAGTGAGTTTAAAAGGCAAAAGATCTGTCTTGAAACAAAACTCAACTCAATGCAATGCACTCTCCTTGGAAAACCAAGCCATCTTTCCTAACAAAAGTCAAAGAAACCAACAGTAGCCAATATAAACCTGATGGCCTCTCTCTAGTAACAGGTACTATTTAAAAAAAAAAAAAAAGGAAAAGGAAATCACTTCTGGGAAAATATACCAACTCAATGTATTATTTAAACTTCTACAAGTATTTATAAATGTTACTTATGTTTGTTTTAAATGACCATACTGATATAAACCTTGTTTTAAATAAGTTTTTAATAAACACACACATACATATTCATGATTTTCACATAAGAAAAGTAAGAATCTGTGCTCAAAGCAGGCACGGTGGCCCACAACTGTAACCCTGGCACTTGGGAGTTCAAGGTCATCACTCAGCTACACAGAGATCTTAAAGCCAGCCTAGCCTGATACCCCCACCCCTGACCCTGAAAAAAACAAGGGGACTAGAGAGCTGCCTTAGTGGGTAAAGTATCTATTTTGTAAGCATTAGGACCTGTAGGCATATACCTGCAGGCCCCAGAGCTTTGGGCACAAAGAAAAGCAGATCCTAGGGACTCACTGAATCAGCAAAATCCAGATTCATCTTCAAAACAAATAAATATGGTAGACAGCCACAGAGGAAAACACTTAACATCAAACTCTAGCTTCTACACAAACACACACCCAAAGATCTGGGAATGTAGTCAGTTGTACTGAAGCCCCTGGTTTTGTCCTCAGGAGCACAGAAGAATGCTATTAAAGCTATAGACGTATTTTACAAAAGATAGTCTATTATTATTTTGGCTTGGGTTTTTTTTTTTTACCTTCATGAAAATATAGCTTCTAATTTTAAAAAGTTAACAGATATATACAAAACCTGAATCATCAATTTTAAATTTGAAAAAAAAAATTCTAACACCTACACAGTAACTCTACTTCACTCTTCCCATAGGTAAGAAACACAATGATGACAGGAAAGCTACTAAAAACATTGCAATTCACTGAGAATGCCAAAGCACTTAGCCCAGAAGCCATGTGCAAAGTCACTGCATCACCCTGTGGTAATGCCTGGGAAGTGTAACTCCACTGACATCCAGAAAGAACAAGCCTTGCTTAGCTGGAAAGAGAAATACAGTAGGCACTATATTTACCATGACAGACTCTGCTTCCTTGTCTCTACAGAATCAAGTACAGTAAGTTGGGAAGTGATAAATAAAAAATTCCCAGTTACTAACTGAAAGGCCTAACATTTGTGTCTAGGAACCAATGTCTGAAATGTTACAGTGAACTTCCTAGTAAGGTCTCAACATTCTAATATCAATACAATTCCTTTAGGTGTGTCAGGCTGTAAAGTACATTCCATGACAACAGTCCTCAACCTGCGGGTCTCTTAACAACCCTTTCATGAGGGTTGCCTAAGATCATTCAAAAATACATATATTTACATTACTATTCATAACAGTAGCAAAATTACTGTTATGAAGCAGCAATGACAATAATTTTAATACTAAGGGTCACAAGAACAGGAGAAACTGTATTAAAGAGTAGCAACATTAAGCAGGTTGAGAACCACTGGTCTGACATCTTTGCACTAAAACCCAATTTTATTGTTTCTACAATTTGCTATTCTCTAAAGGGAAGATAAGAGTAATAGGCATTCACCTAAGCAAATGGCTAAATTAACACAGAAAAGGCATTAACGTCGTTTTTACTTACCACTCTTGGGCTTTTACTAGCCCCAAACAGAGCAGCTTTTTGTAGTAGTAATTGTTCCAGTGGCTCCATAGGAAATTAATTTTGACTTTTTAAATTTTAGATATTTCATCAATTCTATCAATTAAAAGTTCTGTGTAATGTATTACATGATTTGTTTTAAATCTTCATTACTTAACTACTAACTATAGGTGAAAAGGCTTGATTTATAGCATTTGCTTTAAAAACTCCAGAAGAAAAAAACAAATGTGTCGGAAAGGAGGACGGGAGGGAGCAATAAAATAACAGCAAAAATCTTAATTTCACTGCTCCTGTTCCTTTTGTGTACAATCAGAAATTTCAAGGATAAAGTCAATAAAAGCAAGCTAGTAAAAAGAAGAAGACGAAGAAGAAGAAGAAGAAAGTGTCTAACTTAACTTCATTAGGAAACATTATACTCTTCCAAAGTATCATAATTAAGATAGTGGTTGACAGCCAATGTTTTTAAAAATCTTCAGTTAGAAAAACAGGAACCTATTTATAGCACTTGGGAAACTGACAGACAGACACTCTGTGAGTTGGAAATGGTCTCATCTACATAGTAAGTTCCAGACCAGCCAAGGCTACAAAGCAAGACCCTGCCTCAAATAAATAAATAAATATGAATAAATAAATAAATGGATAAATAAATAAATAGATTATGCGTGCGTACGTATGCGTGTATTAATTTCTTCAAACTTAAATGTAAAAGACCGAAACATCTGAAGAGGAATAAAAATAGCCTGGTATTCAATAAGTTCCCTTACTCACTGTTCAGCTCTGCATAGTTTGGTGAATACCATATTCTCAAAAAGATATTATCAGCCAACTTTCTAGGAGGCAGAAACAAGACTTGTTAATTTGCACCCTGAAGACATCTCTAATTTCCAGGAACCTTAGCAGCTGAGTATCCCCATATCCTGTCCAGCTGCCACGCAGTTATTGTTTTCTTTTGAGAAAGGCTCCGTGTGCTGTAGTTCAGGCTGGCCTCAAGCTCATGACACTCCTCCTGCCTCAGCCTCCCAAATGATTCCAGGTGATAAAACATCAGGTCTGACTTAACTTACTTTTTGTATTTTTTTTACAAACTCATTTCTAAGACACTATGCTCTTGGCCCACAAGTATTAGGGGACAGGAAATGTGTAAACTTTGGAGCCACAAGTGCATAAAATTCCAATTTACATTCCAACAACCATTCCAAAAGAAAATACTACAATAAATTTAACCAGCACTCAGAAGGTAGGTAGAGGCAGGCAGATCTCTGTTCAAGGCCAGTCTGAATTACATGGAGAGTTCCAGATTAGCCAGGGATACATAGTGAGACCTGCCAATAAATAAGTAAAAATAAACCTTACAGGTAAGGTAATTCTTCCGAAGAAATATAAATGTATAGTTAGGAGCATGCATAAAAACTTAGCAGCCAAGCTGGTCTCAGTGCCCAAGACTGTAATCCCAGCACTTGGGTAAAACAGAGGTAGGCAGATTGCTGTGAGTTTGAGGCTAGCATGTCTGCAAAGAGAGTCTAGGTCAGCCAAAGCTACACAGAGACACCCTGTCTCAAACAAACAAATAATAAAACTAGGTGCTGAAGAGATAACTCAGGAGTTAAGAGCACTTGCTGCTCTTGCAGAGGACCCAGGGTGGGTTCCCAGTATCTACACGGTGGCTCACAACAATCTATCACTCTAGATCCAGAGAACTCTGATACCTTCTTCTGACTTATGTGCAACCAGGCACACAAATGGTGCACATACATAAATGCGCGCAAAACACTTATGCATATAGAGTAAGTCTAAAAAAAATTTTAAAAAACACAACCTTTAAAAGTTCTAATAATGCCAATTGTACTAGAAAAGATATTCATTGGCATACATGGCTGCGATCCTTAAAGCAAATGGCATGCAGCTAATTAATAACCTGAAAACAAGTAATACATAAAATTTTATTTGAAATTTAACAAAGGGGATGAGGTTAACCAGTCATTTCTAGCGTAGTCAAATATATTCTTGCAGAAATCTAAGTGAAATCCTGGGTGTTGCTATTTGCCTGTATTCCTAACATTCCGGAGGAACACAGTGATCCAATTTGCCCCTGAGAAGAGAGCGAAGGAGAGCGCTCGGTCACGGCCCCTGCCTCCACTCTTCCTCCTTAAAGAGAGTATCTTAAAGCTCCTTAAAGATCGCAAGCCCACTGAAGCAGGCCATTTTAACGAATGTTATTCAAATAATCTTTGTCAAATGTTTTGGATTGAACAATAACACTTTAGTATTTGTTCGCGTACTGATCACGAAAGTTAACCCCTTGGCAGGAAGCAGAGATCAATACCTCCCATCAAAATCTAACAGATTAGCATAGCTATAAAGCCAAAAGCCTTTCACAGTCAAATGCCACCACGTTTTCTAACCAAACTTTCAAGGAACAAATCTGTACTTCATACTTCTCAGTAGAGAAACACAAGCGTCCGCCCCTGCTAAGTCCTAACAGTCCAGTTTCAGGGCGCTGAACACGACTGGCACCTTCGGAGGCGTCCAAACACCGCAGACCGTGGGCAGGGGGTGGGGCGAGGGAGGCGGGGTCGCGACAGAAAGTCCAGAAGGCCGAAGAGCGAAGCGAACCTCCCCAAGATTTCCTAACGCCTTCTCCGGGCACGGGGGGCGAAAGGGAGGGAAGCTGCTTTCCAAACGGCCAGGACTTAACCAATCCCCTCAGCCCGGGAGAAGCCGGAGATCCGGCCAAAACAGGTAAACCGCAAAGCCAGGCGGCGCAGGGAGTCCCCGCCTCTTCCTCCAGAGGCGACTCAAACCAAAACAGTCCGACTCGTCACCGGGCTGGGTCGCCCCCGGCTCGCCGCGGCCTAGCGCTCCTGCCACTCGCGACGCTGTCGACCAGTCTCCTGCCTGACGGACACCCCGGCCAGCCGCGGCCTAGCACGCGCGCTCCCGCCGCGCTGCCCACTCCGCGACCACCCCAAGCCCGGCACACGTCACAATCGCAGCCCGGGAGAAGCTTGTCCTTGGGAAGGAGAGCTTCGTCACCACGGAGACGGTTCCCAACACTCGCCAGGCCCAAGTTCCAGGGCCGAAACGGAGCGCGAGCCCCGGGTCCCCCACCAGGCTCGCGGCCCGCCCTCCAGCCTTACCCGTCAGGGCCTCCGCCCGGCACGCTACACGGCGCTCCGGAGCTCAGCGGCCACCACGGCCGCCTCCCTGCGCGGACCGGCTACACCTCCTCGAAGCGGAGAACCGGCGTCGCGTCACTTCCGGCCCAGGAACGCTCGCTTCCGCCACTGCCTCTGCGCATGCTCCGCGGCGGCACGCCCCACCCGCCAGCTGTGGAGAGCCCTGGGTGTTTTCCCGGATTGCTTTTCTCTGGGGCTTTTGCTCAGTGATGCAGTTACCAGAAAACGCAGTCCGTTTGAAACAAGTTAACTGACTTACCAGCGAGGTGGGAAGGATTGCCCAGAGGTGACCTGGGTCTTAAACAAATGTCTGAGTCAATACATGTGTTTCAATAGAGAAACCCCCACCCCCAAGAACTGTCAGAGCTATCACGGTTTAAGTCATCATATTCCCGGGTTGCCATGAAACTGATGACATTTACAGTGTCACCAGGGAAGAAAGGATAACAGATACGTTAAACATTAAAACACCTAATAATATGCAGAAATCTGCTTTCAAGTTCTTTCATTTCCAATATAATATCATGTAATTAATACAATTATAATAATATAATTAATATAATATAATGATCCTACCAAAATTCACTCTGGGGAACCACTGAGTTTATTGAACTTACAAAGCATAAGAGGGATTTCCTCATGGGTTGTGGTGCTCTACCCCCAAGTGGGTGCACTTGGAAGTCTTTGCTTAGTGGGGATGATGGCTTTCCCCTAGTGGCATAGGTGGAGGTCCCCTTTCCCTAGTCTTCCTCAGCCTGTATACTCTAACTAGCCCAGTGGTTATTAACCTATGGGTTGAGACCCCTTGGGGGGGGGTCTCATAACAGATATCTTGTATATCAGATATTTACATTCTGATTAATAACAATAGCAAAAGTACAGTTATAAAGTACCAACAAAATAATTTTATGGCTGGGACAAATCACAACATGAGGAACTGTATGAAAGGGTCACAGCATTAGGAAGGTTGAAAACCACTGTTTCTCTAGTCCCTTATGCAATTAAGGCAGAGCGGCATACGAACAGGTGGTAGGGAGTGGCTAGATACTCAGGTTAGGGTCTTCCTGCTCTTTCAGGAGAGGATGTGGTCAACAAAACCCAGCTGAGACAATCCTTTTGCAAGGAGGCACTGCTGAACTCCCCAAGATGGCAGTTGCTTGGCTTAGAAGACAGTCATGAACAGCATCAAGATAGGTAACTGATAGCATTAGAGCCTGCATTCTAGTGTTAGTGGCTGGGTAACTGGTCAGATATTGGGAGGTTTAAAGTTTATTGAAGATAAACTTCTCCCTCATAATTAGCTGTTTGGGATAGGGAGCTGGGGGTGAAGCTCATTTGGTAGAGGGGCTGTCTAGAGATTGTCTAGAATATCCTGTATAAACAGGGCCTGGTGGTGCATGCCTGTAATCCCAGCATTCTGCAGAGAGAGGGCAGAAGGATCCGAATTTTAAGGTCATCCTCAGCTACATAGTAAATTCAAGACTAGCCTGGCCTACATGTGACTTGAGTCATCTCTTAGGCTGGGTAAGAGATATGATATTCTGAAATGGAGGAAGATCATAAGACTACTGTCTAGCCCAGACTTTCTGCTAAAAATGAAGAGTACCGTTGTCCCCTCCCTTAATCCAAATGGGCCTGTCAGTTGCCTGGGCAGGGTTCCTTGTAAGGAAGCTCAACATGAAGAGCACTTGCTACTCTTGCAAAACACCAGAGTTTTGTTCTGTTCCCAGAACCCACATTTGGTGGCTTACATCTGCCTGTAGTTGCTGAATCCTGTGATGCTTGGTCTTGGAAACCTGGCTAGGGTGACTTTGCAATGAAGAAATGGCAGACACCGGAGAAACCACAGACACACATACAGAAAGCAGAAATGAGGTGTGCTATGCTGGCTCTGTGAAAAGTCTGTGTAGGGGAGTAGTCTCAAGCTGTAAGCACTCAGGAGGAGGAAATGGTGGTAGATGCTCTTATACACTCTGTCAACATTCAAACTCAGATTAGGGGAAGGCTTTGCCATCTCCATGGATCTTGGGCACTGGGCACAGCTGTCCTCATGTCAACCACACATATTCTCTGAGGACTTCATCCACTTGTAACTCCAGCTCCCAGGGATCCAATACCCTCCTCTGGCTTCTGAGGGCACTCAAATGTATGTTTGTAATCAGACATATAGACATACATTAAAAAAAATAGTACAAAGCTACCCAAAAGAAATGTAGGTTGGCACAATTGTCTCTTTAGTCATTGTCCACTTTCACTCCTTGAGTGTGTGTGTTCCTTCACTCTGCAATAAACTACCTATCTTCTATACTACACTTTGGTGTCTGATCTGCGTTCTTTAGTCAGATATTAAAAGGACCAAAGAAATAAGAAGAAACGAGCAAAATCCAGGTAACAGTAGAGAGAACTGTGTTCCTTAAGAAATGTGAACACAGGAATTCTATAAGCATGCTTTCTGCAAAAGGAACCTTTTTTCATTCCCATCAATACTTTTACATACTAGTTAGAATACATGCAAACTACTTAGCATAAATTGCAAATCATAAGTTAATTCCATTAATGAAGCCAGAAAAAAACAATGCTCTAACACAAACCATAGTTGAAAGATGAATTTTCTGCAGGTATATTTATTTTATTACTTGTGATAGTTTCTTGGGTTTTTAGATCACATTTTCCCCATGAAGATCTTTATTTTGGATTTTCAACTTGCTTTATTACATGTAAAATGGTTTCCTGAGTTTCTAGACCATATTTTTCCCCGCAAAGATAAATACTTAATATCCTCTTGATACTTAATTGAACTTTCTGTTGGTTTTTTGTTTTATCTTTTGTTTTGTTTTTTTTTTTTTGGAGACAGTTTTTTTCTGTGTAGCTTTGGCTGTCCTGAACTCACTTTGTAGACTAGGCTGGCCTCAAACTCACAGAGATCCATCTGCCTCTGCCTCCCGAAGTGCTGGGATTGCAGGTGTGTGCCACCACGCCTAGCTTAATTGAACTTCTAAGACAATCAGTGAAATACAGAATGTTTTGGAATTTAGACAGGTATTTTTATGTTATATGACATCTCAAGGGGTCTGAGGCAGGGACAAAAAAATCACATTAATTTTTTTATTAAAAAACATGGTCATTACACTAATAAGAATACATAAGACACACAGCAGTTTCTCTTTAGTTCAGACAGATTTTTTTATCAGGAAGGTCAAGTTTAATATGAAATGAACAATGTCAGGACACAATTTGTCACAAAAATTAAGAAAATATATTATTTTCAATGTTTTAATGAAATTAAAATAGTAAATAAGGGGATGTAGAACTATTTAAAAATAAATTATTGAGCAGCCCACAACATTTCTTGGGTAACTCTACTTTGAAGAATTTCTTTTCTAATTAATTTACTTAGACATTTATTTTGTTTTGTTTTGTATTTTGAAACAGTGTCTCACTGTTTGACTGGCCTGGATCTTGCTATATAGGACAGGCTGGCTTCAGAATCTGCCTGTCACCATAATGCGGGGATCAAAGGCATGAATCATCACACCCATGTTGAAAAGTTTCTAAGCTGTCATCCTGACCTATTATGTACTATCTGTCCTTCGGGTTGTTGGTTTTCTGTTTTGTTTTGTTTCATCGTGTGTGTGTGTGTGTGTGTGTGTGTGTGTGTGTGTGTGTGTGTGTGTGTGTGTGTGTGCCTGTCTGTCTGTCTGTGGGTGTGGTTTGTGGGTCTAGAGTAATTTTAATTCAGAACATGGCTGCTCTGGCAAGAGATCACAATCAAAGACTTTCTAGGTCTGTGAAATCTGGCTGAAATACAAACAGGACTTTAATCCAGGAGACAGAGGCAAGCAGATCTGAGTTCAAGGCCAGCCTGGTGTAGAGCAAGTTTCATGTCTAGGCTTGGTGGTACATGCCTTTAATCCCAAACAATGAAGGTAAAGTTAGTTTGTAGAAAGAAGCAGCAATGGTTGAAAGTAAAGTTTAATTGAGTGGCAGAAACAATGACGAATAAGAGAAAGACTTGACAGAATAGGATATGCCCAACTCCCACGAGAAGGGAAGCTACTTAAGAGGCAATGTGTGTGTGAGAGAGAGAGACAGAGAAAGAGAGAATAAGAGGGAGGAGAGAGGGAGAAAGAGAGAGGAAGGAGACAGTTTTACAGGGACAGTAACAAAGAAATAGGTTGCAGAGAGAGAACTCAAGTGAAGACTGAATGAGACAGAGATAGAGAGAGGAGCCAGAAGATTATAAAAACTTGAGTCCAAGCACAGTAATTCAGAAGTGGAGAGAAAATCCAGATTGAATGAGCCAACTGGAATAGAAGTTTGAGCCAGAACAGCTGAGTTGAACCAGCCAGGACAGAGCTCAGTAAGAATAAGCAAAGGGTGAGCTTATTAAGCAGTAGGTCTCAGGCTGAAAACATTCTAGGCCTAGGTTAATAGACAGAGGCAATAATCCTTGGAGACAACAATTGTAACAGGTGAATAAAAGTTCCTTTTATAGGTGTGGGTGAGTGCGTAGGCATGTGTGCCATGGTGAGCACATGGAGGTCAGAGGACAACTTTGTGGAACTGACTCTCTCCTTTCATCTTTATGTGTGTTCCAGGAACTAAGCCCTGTCCTCAGACTTTCACAATAAGTGATCTTACTTACTGAGCCATCTTACTACCCTCTTTCCTTCTGCTCCCCACTCCAAAAAAAGAACTTTGGTCAGGAGTAATGCTGATCTTCCCACAGTACTGGGAAGACAGAAATCCACAGGGCAGGGAGTCCATGTTTCACAGCTGGACAGGCATTTGAAATATGAACAGAACTTGAAAAGCTATATAAAAGGCATGCATAAGGAAAAAATATCATACAGGAGTATAAATAGTGATCAATAGATTGACTATCAAGAAACTAATAAATTTAATGGACCCAAGGATGTGATGACTCAGGGTCAGAGCCTTTGGCTAACGTATGAAAGTCCCTAGGATTGATCACAGCAACACAAAACCAAAGAACAGACAAAAAAAAAAACAAAATAAATTAAAATTAAATTCAAATTGGCAGCTGAGAGCAGTGGCACACGCTTGTAATCCCAGTGATCTGCCTAGATCATTGTGAGTTCGAGGCCAGCCTGGTCAACAAAGCAAATCCAGGACAGCCAAGGCTACACAGAGGAGCCCTGTCTCGGAAAACAAAAACAAAACCAATACAAAACAAAAAAAAGTCAAATTGCCAAACTGTTGAAAAACAAAGGAATTGTCTTTACCTTTTAGAACTAAAGGTTTGTTTTGTTTTAGAGTACATAAGATTTCTCTTAGTGTAGGTTTTATTTTCTTCTTTAAAAATGTGTGCACAGCTTGGCATGGTAGCACACATTTTTAATTCCAGGACTTGCAAGGCAGAGGCCAGTCTGATCTACATAGCGAGTTCCAGGCCAGCCAGGGCTCCACAGTGATACCCTATGACAGCAAACCTAAAGTAAACAAAGAAACAAGCAAAAACTACATGTGTGTACTGCACAGAGAGGTGCATTTCCGTAATGTCAGCAGCCCAGGGACCTGAGGCACGGGGATTTTGAGTTCAAGACTCTGTCTCAAAATAAGTATACATCAAGACAGATAGATGGGTGGGTGGATGGATGGGGATGGATGGATGGATGGGTAGGTAGCTAGATATGGTTACCAACATGGTGGCACACTCCTGTAATCCTAGCACTAAGGTACTGAGGCCAGAATATGGTGAATTCAACAAAACCTGAGATTCACAGCAACTCACTTTTGAAAAAACAATATTTATTTTTTGAGATTCGTTTACTTGTATTTTATATGTATATGTGACTTCTGTGCCTGGCATCCAGGGAGGCCACAGGAGGATGTTGGATCTTCAGAAATTACAGTTTCAGACAGTTGTGAGGCAACACTTGGGTGCTGAAAATCTAACCCATCCCCAATACATTTTCTTTAAAAAAAAAAGTTAGAGGGCCTAAAAAATGGGAGAATGGAAAAAATTAGTGACTGGTCATTCTAATGATCAATGAAATACAGTTCTAATCATCATCATTATTATTATTATTAATTATTATTGTACTTGAGTTTGCCAGCTGGCAGTGTTAAAATGTCTAGGACAGCTAAGTGCTGAAGAGGCTGCAAGGAAAAGGATTCTACTTCCTGGCTCCTGTGTTCTCATTAAACAAACTCTCACAGTATCCGTGGCTTTTCTGATGCCCAAATCTTACACCCACACAGCTTTCCCAACGTCCTGTGTCTGCAAGGCAGAGACTTCAGTTCTTGCATGTCTCCCTCCTACGGGCCCCACTCCCTAACGCAGTGCTTTCTGCCTTAAACAGTTTCAGTGTGCAATGTACCCAGTGAGATGTTCTCCTGCCAAGACTGAGCTGCACAGTTCTAGGAAGTTCCCAAGGACAGATTTCCGAAAAGTCCTCGAGTTCTGTGGAATTTCTCCTGGAGAACTCTCTTCTGCACTTAGTCATTCAGGGGTCCCCCTGCAGCCCGTCATGGGTAGGTCTCAGGCTTGAAAGCTGCCCTTATTATGGGCATCTCCACCCTGCATGTAGTATTTATTCCTTGTCACTTCCTTTGGGTTCCCTTTATTTCTATCAGCCTGAGCCTGATACAGTTACATTTTCAATTAAACTCTCCCCTGTTCAAACACTATGTGTTTTCTCTCTGCTGATTGGACTCTGACTGATAAACCACTTTCTTTAGCTTCCGCTAGCTAGCTCAGTGAGTTAATCTACTTATGAACAACCAGAATTGCTGCCCCAAAATCCTTTGCTCTACTGCCATTTTGTACTGTTATTTGATGTTAATTATGATGCATAGGTCTAAGAATTTCATTGATAATACAGTTTAAATTGTAGAATTCAGAAAATGATGATTTATTACCATTTAGCATTGGGTCTAATAGATGAGAAGATGCCATAATTATAAGCACATTGTCACAAGGACAAAGGAAATATGAAATAATTACTCAGCACTCTATACTGACCATGTTTAGAGCAGGGCATCTTTTCTAGTAATTTGTGAAAGTTTATTTAAAGTTGTTTAGCATGATATGGCAAGTTCCAAGACAAGCTATGAGTTGATGAAATTTCCTTTCTAAAAACTAATTAATTTAGTTCTTTTTGTGGTGCTAAAGATCAAACCCAGAGGCTCACACATGCTAGACAAGGGCTCTACCACTGAGCAGCAGGTAGGTCTTGAACTCAAGACCTTCTTGCTTCAGCCTCATGGGTTACTAGGGTTAAAAGTGAGAACTGTCAGGCCTGGATGATTAATTCATGCTTCCAAGACAGGATCTCACTGACTAGTCTGGGATGGCTTTAAACTGCTATGTAGTTCAAGCTGGCCTTGATTTTATGATTCTCCTGCCTCTACATTCAAAGTGCTGGGATTAAAAGCAAGCACCACTAGGTCCCAATTATGCTGCAAATTTCCCAGACTGGCCTTGCGTCCACTCTGTAGCCCAGAAAATTCTTTTTAAATTTGCAATCCTCCTGCTGTAACCTCCTGAGAAGCTGGGATTACAGGAATGAGCCATGGGCCTGGCAGAATTTGTAGTGCTGGAGAGTTGAACCTAGGGCCTCAGAAATACTGGGACATTATTCTGCTGCTGAGCTATATCCCTCAGCCCAAAGTTTCCTTTATATACTATCCCTTCCCTTCCCATTTCCTTCCTAGGTTCAGTAGCAGGTACAGACAGTCTTACCCAGGGAAAAGAAACTGACTCTCAACAGTCATCTCTGTGACTGTGAAGAACTAAATGCAACTGACAGATCTCAAGGACCAGCATGAAGCGGTATGTCACTGAGGCTGCGTCACCCATGGGAAGGATGGGCGGGTTCGGGACCGCACATGCTGTCACTGCAGGAGGCCTTCCTTTCTCTCCATATCTCCTTCCAATTTGCATCCACTTCTTCTTCCTGTCTCAACTCAGCTTCTTCAAAGACTAATGTAAAGCTAGTCCTGTGGGCACAGGCTGCAACCTTAGCTACTTAGAAAGCTGAAGCAGGAGGATCACAAGTTCAGGGCCTTCCTAATCTACAGAGTGACTTCAAGGCTAGCCTGTGCAACTTAGTAAGACCGTTCTCAAAATAAAAGGGAAAACGAGGACTGGGGACAGAGCTCAGTATCAGAGCAGCGGCCTAGCTGGCATGACACCGTACGTGATATATGCCATACCGGAAAAATATTGAAACCTGGGCGGCATGATACTTGATATAGTAACCTGCCTACCCTTACCCCCGAAATTTTCTCTATCTGTTGCTTGCAACCTTCCAACCCTTTCCCTTATAAATCAGTATGCTTGCTGCCGTAGGGATGGGAAACAGTTCATTTCCAAAATCTCAAACCCCACAGAAAATGGCTTGAGAGGAAGCCAGGGACAAGAGTGTTCTAAGTAGAGAAGGAATGTGTGGTGTCCTCTCTGCCACCAAATCCTGTGATTTCTCTGAGTTGGCAGTGTGGGGGAAAAGGTAGATATTCACACACATCCTGGCCAGCCCTCCTGCATCTCCCCTGCTCCATCTCAGTCATGAGTGACACTCAAAAGTATTTAAAAAACTTGGAATTGGGTTCTTTAAAATAGCAATTGAAGTGTTGAAGTATGTTAAGATGTATATGTTCTTTGTTTTAATTTGCTCTTTATTTTTTTCTGAGACAGAGTCGCATGGTCGGGTCCTTCTTTCCTTTGTGATCCTCCTTGAGTATGAGGATCACATGCTTGCACTACCACAAATGTACCCACATAAAATGTGCATTTGTTTAGAGGCTTGATTGATGGCTTATATATTTGTTCTGGTGCATGCTCATTAGCTTTGTCCCCCACAAACACTTTTTCTTTTTAATTTTCCATCTGTGTAGTGTGCTCAGTTTCTGCCCGTACACCCAAAGGTCCTGTGACAAATCATCACTAATCGTCATGTTTCCAAACCCATTCAGTTCTCAGAAACTATCCCAGAAACTCTTCAGTGATTAATAATGCTTTTTCTTTTCTTTCATTTCTTTCCTTTTTTTTTTTTTTTTGGCAGGCTCTCTGTATAGTCCCAGCTGTTCTGAAGCTCCTATGTAGATCAGGCTGGCCTCAGACTCACAGAGGTCCTCCGGCTCCTGCCTTCCAAGTGCTGGGTTTAAAGGCGAATGCCACCATGCACCATGCCTGACTACATTTCCCTACTTGTCCTCTGTCACACAGTGGCATTATGGTCTCTCGCCTCTCCTACTGTCCTTGTACTCAAAGTCTAGTCTTCAGTCCCTTCAGTTTTAAATTATTGGCTATGATTATGATATTATATTAACTGTCAAATATGTTGATATCTTTGTTACAGCATCCCTAATCTAAAAAGTTGAAAATCTGTGTAATCCAAAAGTTTTTGAGGGCCAGCATAATACCAAAAAATGGAAAATTCCATACCTGATCTGATGTAATGAGTCACAGGTGAAAATCAAGTGCAACAAAAACATTAAGCAAAATTATCTGTAAGGTATGTATGAAATAATGAATGTCAGGTCTCAGTCTCATCCAGATGTTAGCTCATTGTATATATGCAAATATTCCAAAATCAAAGTAATTCCAAAATCTGAAAGTCTGGTCCCACCAGTTTTGGATAAGGGATAATTAACCTGTGCTAACTCCCAGATCTATACATCTACGAAGGCTGCCTTCCCGACATCACTGTAGTATAAACATCACCATGGAGATGCCACACCCAGCTCTATTTTTACACAGGGATTGGCTATGTATTCCAAATTGGCCTTGGCCTCTCAATTCTTCTGTCTTAGCTATATTGGGTCTATAGGCATGAGTCACCTATGCCTGGTTTAAAATACGCCGTTTCTTTTTTAATTTTGTTCTATCTTGTTTTGTCATCTTTATGTTTTAGAGGAAGGTTATTTGCTTGTGTAAGTTTTGGTTTACTGCGTCAGATTAACCCAACTTGGCCTCCAACTCACAATCTTTCTGGCTCAGCCTCCATCAAATCCTGGGATTTTAAGCTTATGTCATCATGTGCAGCTTTAAAATACAGCTCTAGTTTTGTTCTGCTGCTGAGAACTGAACCTAGGGCCTCGTGTATGCTAGATAAGCACTCTCCTCCTGAGCTATATAACCAGTCCTGTAATACATCATTTCTTATGTTTTTGGTTGTGAGCCTAGTCTTTAATGGCTGAGCCGTCTCTTCAGTCCAAACCATCATTTCTTAATGGGCTTTACCATCTTCCTCGCACTTTACAACTCCATCTCTATTCACTTTCTATACCAATTGGGGTCCTAGCTAGAAACAGGGCACACTCAAGAAGTCACTGATGAAAGTTCAGTGACATAATAGTTCAAGAAATCTGCTAAACTTCTCTAACAACATAAGAAGTCTAAAGGTCCCAAGGCAATGAACTTTGGATACACATGTGACCAAAGCTGTGACGGTAATGATGACAAATCTGTGCTCTCCATGACATCATACTGATGCTACTGGCTGGCTAAATTCAACCTGCGACAAGAAGCAACGTGATTAATTCCTTCCCAGTTAGGTTCATGGGGCAGAAAGCAGAGAAGTCTAGAATGGAGAAGGGTTTGGGAGTGAGGGAGAGCGAAGAATGGCCAGTCTATAACCTCAGTAAATGGTACCATAAAGACCCATTTCCCTAGCCAAGAACCTGGAAGTCTTTCTTACTGTACTGTGTTTGGTAAATCACCAAACTAGCACACGCTGGTCTCTAATGTTCCTCATTCTCACCCCTTCTTGCCAGCTGTCTAGCCCAAGCAGGCATTGAAGTTTCAATCCTCCTGCCTCAGCCTCTCAAGTGTCTAGAAGTAATTACCAGCCAGCCCCATCAGCCTAGCCATCCTACTCATCTTAATAAATACACACTTTTCTTATCTAGTCTCTCAGCTTCTGGTTGCAAAGCTGCCCTTTACCACCTCTTCAGTTCTTCATGTTGCTACTGAAGCTCTTTCTGAGAGACTAAGTGCCAGTCTCTGTGATGTTAGGGCCACCCCTCTACTCCAATTTTGAACATTAACTATGAATAGCATGTACCAAAATTTCAAGATACTGAAGTGTATTAAAATGTCAAATCCTCCCCAAAAGTGACCATCATTAACAATTTCAATATGACTTTCTAGTTAGATTTAAAAAAAAAAAAACAACATTATCTTGAAATAATTAGAGGCTTCCAGAAGTCAGGCAGAAAATGGTTCAGAGAGTCCCCAGCGTTATGAGTCATGTCCTCCCAAGAGATAGGTTCCAGTTCTAATCCTAAGTGCTTATGAATGTGACCTTATCTGGAAATAGTCTTTTCAGATCTATCAGGTCGAAATGAACGCTTTATATTAAATTAAGTTGAACACTAAGTCCAATGACTTATGTTTTCATAATACATGAAAGATAAATCACGTGACTACACAGACACACATTATAACATGTCTATGAACCCAGGAACAGAAAACATTGTTTGGTAACCATTAGCAGCCAGTAAAAGAGGAAGGAAGGATGCTTCTTTAGATCACCTTCAAGAGCATTACTCATCCCTCCAAGACAACATTTTGACCTTGGACTGCTAGACTGTGGGGTTCTGAGCTCCAGAACTGTGAGAGAGTAGATTTCTGTTGTTTCAAGTCATCCAGTCTGAGAAAGTTTAGCAACCCTACGAATCCAGTTTTAGGAGCTTCCTCCAATGGGCGCATCTTTTTATACTGTGCTACAACACCAAAAAAGAAAGCGCTATTAACATAACACGGTTAACTAGTCAACAAGCTTGCTCAGATTTCAGTCCAGATTGTGTTTTGTCAGAACTGTGCATGGCACAAAACACACACACACATACACAAGCACACACTAAAGAGAAAGAGGGAGTTCCTTTTTCCCATAAATGCCAGGAAAGTCCTGGATTTCCAAGCTGTACCCTTAACCCTTCCTTGCTTATAAAATTCCTTAGTTTTCAGTTCACATAAAATTAACTATCACTAACATAGGCAATGAACAAAACTTTTTTTTAAATGAAGAATACCCTCAAATCAAGAAAAGTAGCAACAAATTAGAATGGGTTAAAAGTAGAAATAGCCACTTCACAGAAAGAAGAGCATAAATGGGCAATGGACACATGAGGAGCTGCTGGACTACACTAATGCTCAGGTAGGTACACATTACAATCACCATGAAAAGTTTCTCCAGCCTGGGTATGGTGGTCCAGGCTTCTAACCCTAGCTTTCCAGAGGCAGAGACATAAGGATTACAAGTTTGATTTTGGTCGGGTCTATATAGTGAGTTCTAGACCATCCAAAGCTATATAGCAAGACCTTGACCTCACAATTAAAAAAAAAACATAAATACATGTGTTTCCAATGGATATAATCTTTCAAGACAAGAGGCAGGGATATTTATATTCAGTGAGATGAGATATAATTTAGCAAAATTTTAAAAATAATTTAGAAATATACATCTCTAAGATATATCATTTGATCCAGCAATTACACTTTTAGGACTCTTGAGAATATTTATGTAAATGCAAAAAGTGATAGTCAAAAAAATGATAGTCAAGAGGATGTACTGTTTTAAATAAGAAAAAAAATCAGACAAGCTAAATGTTGATCCATAAAAGAATAGTTATGGGCCTAGAAAGATGGCTCCGCAGTTAAGAGCACTTGCTGCTCTTACACAGAACCTGAGTTCAATTCTTAGCACATACATGGTGGCTCACAACCATCTGTAACTCCAGCTTTAGGGAATCTGGCACATTTTTGTGGCCCCAAGTATACTAGGAATATGGTGCATATACATACATGAAAGAAAAACATTCATGCGTGTAAGATGAATAAATCTTTTTAATTTTTTAAAAGAGGATGGCTAAACTGTAATGCTCCCTCATTTTGCAGACTCAAAATAATGAAGTTGACAAGCATATTGCTAAGTGATTAAACAAACTCATAGCACAGTACATAGTAGCGAGGCTGGGATGTAAGGAACAGAGGTGCTGCCCCTATCCATGTTCTGGGGGTTTGGATAGTTTAAATATTTACTTCACCTTTGGAACTTCAGTTCCCTCACAGTAAATGAGAATGTTAACATTACTATCTCAAAGGCTTATGTTCACTATAAGTGAGCTCATACATGTATTTTAAAGTGAGATCTGTTACTTAGCTATTTTTAGTTTAACTACTATCATCATTATTGCTTTAGCACAAAATCTGTATGTTTTATTAGGTGCATATCTATTTAGATTTATCTGTCTATACACACACATACAAACACACAAACACACTTCTGCTTAACATGGAGGCACACACTTTCAGTAGAGAAAGAGGCAGAAAGACTGTTTGAAGCCAGCCTGTCTCAAAAGAGAAAAGCCTACATATGTATGCATGCGTGCTTGCACGTGTATGTGTGTGTGCACATGAGTATGGATGCCGGAGGTCAGCCTTGGGTGTCATTCCTCAAGAGCTAGGCACCATGTTTGCTGAGACAGGGTGTCTTGCTCGGTCCTGGGGAATCACTGCTTAAGCTATGCTGGCTGGCTAGTGTATACCAGGGATGTGCCAGTCTCTGCCTCCTTGGCACTAGGATTACAAGCACCCGCCACCATGTCTGTTTTTAGAAGGGTGGTGGAGATCAGACTCAGGTCCGAGAGCTTGCGCGGCAGGCACTTTACCAGCAGAACTGTCTCCCAGTCCTCTACATAAACTTAGATGTTGGCAGCTAATACTGGGTCTCAGAGAGAGACGCAACAGCAGCAGTTGGGTCAGCAGACTAGCTGTGTGGTCACTAGGGACAAGGTGACTAGTTCTCCATGAGACAAGACCAGTAGCATGTTTTTCAAGCCTTCCCCGAGGTGGGAGCCACCCACTTCCTGTCTTTCTTCCTTGCTTTCTTCCTTTCTTCCTTCCTTTTTTCCTCCCTCCCTCTCTCCCTCTCCCTCTCTCTTTCTTTCTTTCTAAGACAAGGTTTCTCTGTGTAGCCCCAGCTATCCCAGAACTCACTCTGTATACCTGCCTGGCCTCAAACTCAAAGATCCACATGCCTCTGCCTTCCAAACACTGGGGTTAAAGGTGTGTGTCACCATTACCACTGCCTAGGAACACTTAATGTCTTTTTAATAAACATTTTTCCTTAATTATATGGGGTTGATTGGTTTCTTACCATATGTTAAGAACTTCGGCAACTAGGATCTTTTAAAACTCTCTTCAACCTTTAATTATGAACAATTTCAAACACGTATTTTGAAAGCAGAATAAAAATTGTACAATGTGTATCCACATTCTATACATCCGTACTCAACAATTAGTAGATTTTTTGTGTGTATGTGTTTTGTTTATTTGGTTGATTTAGTTTGGGTTTCAAGACAGAATCTTGATCTACAACCCAGGCTGGCCTAGACTCAAACCTTCTGCCTCAGCTTCCCCCATGCTGGCATTACAAAAGGCCATCAGGCACAGATAGTAATGTGTCCATTTATAGATACTTCCTCCTGAATATTTGAAAGTTAGCTGCCAACACACAAAAAATAATAGTGATTTAAAATTTTCCTATTGGGCCATATTCAGATTTCCTGACATTTCCTAAGAATTACCTTTTCTTCCTTTCTCTTAAGGTAAGGTTCAGAAAGGCACAACATATTTGGTTGTCTGATTAGTGGTTTCTTTTGGTTTGTCCTGACTGAAAACAAATGTAGTTCAAACAAACAAACAAACAAACAAACAAAAATAGAATATATGAGATTTAGGCCTTCTTTTATGGCCCAGCCTCTACCTGCAAATCAAGAAGAAACAGAAACTAACAGCTGTGACACATGCAGGATGTGGTGGACTTATCAGTGTGAGTAGAATAAGGTTGGTGACTGCAGGACACAGGCTCTGTGTTGCTCCAAATGCACATAATTTGCTGCTCTCACCTTCAAGCAGTTTAAGGAACAGATACAGGGGGCTACAAGTGTAGATCATTTCCTTGGCTCAGAGCCACATTCCTGGGAATGCTAAGCAGAGCAGACGCACACACTTGATAGCTTCCATTCATCGCTGTCAAAGCTTGGCCAAACGTCTCAGTGTGGTGATCAAGAACTGCCGCAGCCTGATTACAATCTAACTGTCCAGTTCTGGCCACTTCCTCTTAGGAAACCCCAAGAACATACGGTTTCTAGAATGTATTTCAGAGTCTGTGCCCAGACTCCCGTTCATTCTGCAAAGCCTAAAACGCACGGAAGCCTAAAGCTCAGGGGAGTGTTTGCATATGTTTTCTTTTGCTTATCAGATTTTCATATTATCATCTTGAGCTTTTCTCCAAATTAAGTAAATTCAAGAAGGTAAGAACCTTATTTTAGTACTTTGCCATAGTACTCATCAGCCAATAAGCAGCCAATTTTGTGACTGCTTTTTATTTAATTAAAATTAGCAATCTAAAATAGCTTTGAGAATAAGTACCAGTAACTAAAAGGAATTCTAATGAAAAAGAAGTTAAACAGTCAAAAAAATTTTTGAGCTCGGGATTCACTGTACAGTACAGCTGGCCTTGACCATCCTCCTGCCTCTGCCTCCCCAAGAGTAGCACGACAGCGCCACACCTGGCTCAGACAGATGGTCAGTTTTCTCTGTTTTTTCTTCCTCACATCAAATAACACATCCTTAGGGAAACCTCCTAAGACCCTAACTAAGAATTCCCACTTTGTACATTTTTTTTTCTTTTGCAGCATTAGGACCTTCTACATGCTAGGCAAATGCTCTGCCACTAAGCTATGACCCTCTTTTCCATTAGTTATTTTGAGACAGGGTCTCACTAACTTGCCTTGAGCTTTTCTGTACTTCTGCCTCAGGCTTTGAAGTAGCTAGAATTTCAGGCCTGTTACCACCAAACCCCAGGACCCTACTACAATCTTTTGACACTGTACACCTACTGTTTATTCACATTTTATAATTATTCACTAGTTTTTGTGATGATTTTACTAATGTTCTTTGCTACCAGGAGCAGATGTTTCTATGTGGTAAAAGATCACATTTGATTTTGTTCATCGCCATAGCCTTACCAACCAATATGATGAATGATACCTAACACAATGCCTGAATGTAGAGGCAGCCTAAGAGCCAAGACTTTATACAGAGAAATACTGATAACTATGCACGAAATTATCCTAGAAAAGAGACCAGAAATTTGAGTTACAGAATGATACACATGTCATGCTCTGTGTGACATCTTAGAACAATAATCAAAAGACTGGAAAACCACTAGTGAATTAATTTTTAAAAATTCATTAACAAGTTTAATTTTTTTATAAATCAACTGTTACATGTTCTAGTGGGCAGTGTTTTTAACATATATTTTCCAATTGCCTGTGGTGATTTATGCCTGTAATCCCAACACGTATTGGAGACAGGAGGGGTGGGGTGCAAAGGGGAGGTTCAAGGTTATCCTCAACTACAGTTTGAGTTCCAAGACAACCTGAGCTACATGAGACCCTGCCTCAAGAAACCAAAAGCGAAACAATTTTTATACAGACGTGTCTGTGAATATGTGCTCGTAACACACGCGCGTGCGTGCACACACATACACACACACACACACAGTGGTGGGGGAGGAAAAAGGAGGAAGGAAGGCATAGCTATTGTGATGGCTTCATTAAAGCCATTTTTTTAATTTGCAAGAAAATTGCCTTCATAGCCCAAATCAATTATTGACACTCCATCTAATTTAGAGAAGGTAAAATGGAGAAAAAGCAATTATCTGATTTTCATGATGAAAACATTTAATTGGCAACATGAAGTGAAACCCAGAGTGTCAGAATAACCAAGTTATTTATATTGATCATATCTTCAAGATGATTTAAGAAGTATTCATTTTCATTGTGACGAGAGTAAGCATAGATTTTTATGGTCTAAAACTTACTTTAAATGATGAAAAATTGTTCTTCAAAGCTCTTTCAGTATCCTTCAGAATGGTCTGTGACCTTAGACTCTAGCACAAGTACCTACTGTGTTTGGCACACAGCTTAAGATCAGATGTTGGTAATATTCCTAATCAAGGAAAAGGCCTCTCTGTATGTTTTTGATGTTCATTTCTGACACTTAATTAGAATTAATGAACTTAGCCATTTACAGATTGCAAAAGCTGCCAGGACTCCAGATACCAGAAAGATTGATGAGATTTGTGACTTTTCCTCACATAAGGCCAAGTGAGATCAGAGGCTTTAATTCTACATGTGTAGCTGAGAATGCGCGTCTCCACAGCTTTGTAGGAGACCAAGTGAGCCTCAGGCGTGATCTTTTGCAGCCTTGTGCCTTACAATAGGCATAAAGGAAATTGTTTGTAAAAGAACACGTTTGAATCCCTGGAACCTCTCAGCGGGATCACTATGTTGTCAAACAGTAAAGAAACATTTAAATTCAGATAAAGTACACTTTTCTTGTGTGGCACACACTGTGTGCGTAACTACTGGGTATGTATTTTGGGAATTCTGACTTTGAATGAGTGTTTTATTTCTCACTTTTGGGTCCAGCTCACCACTTGGCACCCATGGCGCAGTAAACGACAGCCTCTGGGTGCCAAAGCGCTGTTCTGCCAGCACCAGCAGATGGTTGGGTGGATGGCAGACACGAAACCTTCGCCCACAGCGCCATCCCAAGCTAGCTGGCTCATTTTCTTTACCTGATTTGACGCATACAGAAGAGGCCACACGATTCTCTTCTGGCCTTTTAAACAGTATAATCATCATCATCATCATCCCAGATAACTTGAGAAGACCAAAAAAAAAAAATCAATTTCTTTCATCTACCTATTCTAGGTTCCTCTTCTATTAGTCTGACTCCTCTTCAAAGGTAACTGCCATTTAAAAGTTTTGTTTTTATTTTTCTAAGTTTCTCCCCTCACCTCCATCCCCTCTACTCCAAACACCTCCCACCCCACCCCCACATAAAGGATGCAAGCCAGGGCCTTGTGCATCCTAAGCAAGCACTCTGCCACTGAACTACCCAACTCTTGATATATATTCTTTTAGCAGGTCTCCCTGTGTAGCCCAGGCTGCTCTTGAGTTGAAGATCCTCCTGCTTCTAGCCATGCGTTGGGATTATAGGCAGGTACCAACAAGCCCAGCTTCTAAGCCTTTTCAAAAGCAGGTCTATATAGTTAAACTCTGTATTGTTTTATTTCCATTCTTATAACAACGGTGCTTTATAAAAGTTATATCATACTTAATGTAATTTTCTGTATTCTCATTTCTTCTTCACCTAACGGAATGTGTTCAGGATTCATCTGTGTCTTTGCTCGAAGCCGAAGCTCACACACCACGCCACTGTTCTGTCAACGTCCGATGACAGCATGGTTTGTGAATACATTCTTCAGTCTCTGGCCACTGGAACTGCCCATAGGTTTCAGGTTTATTGTTTTGGTTTTGCCTTCATGAATGACGCTACTGTGAAAATGTTTCCTGGAGAACAGGGCCAGATTTCTCAAGGGATAAGGCCTTGGCGTGAAATAATTGAATTTTACAATCCACAGCAAGTCAGTGTCACAGGCAATGCCAAGCTTTTGTAAAGTGATTACCGGATTGCTCTTTACCACCTTTCTTCCGGCAGGCAGCCCTCGCCATACCATTCATCGGGTACAAGATCTACTTCAACAGGGTTGGCACTATGCCAGGACGGACGAGAAGGTTTCCCAGTTTCTTAAGGCAAAATGGGAGTCTGCGTTCATTTCCAAAAAGGAATCCTCGGCAGATCATCTGGGCTGTCCTCTACAGAAGAAAGCAGAAAAAAGGATAGTAGGAAGAAATCAAAAAGAACCTGCCACATAGCCAAATGCCAGCGGGTTATCACTGGTGTCCCTCTCGCTGATATGAAGGCCAAGAGGAATGAGAAACCAGAAGTTAGGCAAACTCAGAGCGTGCTATCAGAGCTGCCAAGGACGCAAAAAGGCCAAAGCAGCAAAGGCGATAGACAGCAACGGCTGCTGCCAAGGTCCCCACAGAGGAAGCACCTAAGCAAAGAAGGCCCAAGTCGGTGGAAAACGCTGAACTGCTGGGTCAGAGTTTTAAATAAAGATCCTTCTGTAACTCATTAAAAAAATAAAAAAGTGATTGCCAGGTTTACAGTAACACCAGCAGCATGTAAGAGTTCCTGTCAGTCCATCTTACATCCAGCACTTGAAATTATCAGACCTTACAACAATGCAGGAGGCGAGAAAAGTATCTCATTTGGAATCATTCCTTGCCTTGGCTGTCTCATCACGTCCAGTCACGATGACATTCCAATCCATCTCAGAGCCGTGGCCCTGGAGGGAATTGGAGGAGATAGAGAGAGGATGTTTCTTAGTGAGTCACTGAGAATTGTACCATCTGTATAGCTGTTCCCTGCAAAGAGCCTTTTCTAAGACATTTACATGCATTAATTTAAATAATAGCTTTAGTTTCTTCTGTGTGCCAGCCACTTTCCTAGACCCAGGAGTAACACAGGAAGTGACATAAGAAAAGTCCTTTCATTCGTGGTGAGAGGGGAAACAGACCAATGAATATTTGAGCTAAGCATGGTAGCACAGATATTTAATCTAGCACAGGGGAAGTCCAGGAAAGAGAATAACCAGAAGTTCAAGGCCAGCCTGAGCTACATGGTGAGTTCCAAGCCAGCCTGCACCACATAGAAAGAACCTTTCTCAAAACAAAAATTCCCAGAACTGAAGAAAACAATGTGTACTGTAATGAAGGTAAAAACCAGTTTGGGGGATAGACAGAACAGATTTAAATTCATTTTCAAGCTATACCAGGCATTTGATGTCTCTGAGCTGTCACCATTCTCGAGGAGGAGAGACCTGGGAGAATGGAGTGGGTAAAATGAGGAGGACCAAAGTCTCCTGCAATAGCTAATTTTATTCAGAGCATCAGACAATTTCCACTATTGGATTAAGAAAGGTAACCTGACTAAAGCGCTCCTCTGTACAACTATCACAAAGACAGGCTGCACATGGCAAAAACATGTTTTCCCATCGAGGAATAAAAAGGATAGTCTAAACATTTCATTGAATAACAACAGCAAGCAATAACGAGTAAACTGAAGTGAACTCACTCCTATCCGATAAGCCTAGGAGGAGCATGAAAACACATGCCAAGAATGATGCAGCGTTCTAAAGAAAATGAGTCCACCAAGACTTTTGTTTCCTTGGCAAGTCCTCAGAATTCTTCTCGAACACCTCCATTCTGGGATCATGTTCTGACATGAGCCTGTTTGCTATTTTATCGGGAAGTATGTAAAGAGGAGTGGTACTCTTTTTTCTTGTCTTGGGAAGAGGGTTCAAGGATCTCAAGGGTGGAGCAATGGCATCACCTCCATTGTTTCTCCTGGGGCTGGACCACAGGGCAGCGTTTCCAGTAGCACAGAAGCCTGTACACCTCAAGCATAGATCTGTGCATTGCAACCCACTTGCCTTCTCCTTAGTTGAATAAATATCTTGAGTCTGATTCTGCCTTTGTTCTTGCATGAGCCTTGGTGTTAACTCTGCTCTTCTTAATCTCCTTAACGTTCTTCTTGTCCTCCTTGTTGTTTTCCTGACATCACAAGTAACAGTGTGCAAACACCCACCATAGCAGGTTTGTGCATGTAACAGTACGCAAACATTCACCATAACAGGGTATGGCCATGCACCCTGAAGATCAAGAGCTCCAGGTCAGCCTGGGCCACACAATGAGTCCCTGCCTCATAAGAAGCAAGGGTTGAGGTGTAGGGTGGCCAAGTGTTTATTCGTCAACTTGATGGAAACCTAGACATATCTGGGATGAGTGAATCTTAATTGTAAAAATGTCTCTATAAGATTGACCTGTCAGCAAGTGCATGGGGCAGTTTCTTAATGATTAATTCAGGAGGGCACAGCCTATTTCTGGTGGTACCATTTCAGGTAGGGGATACTGGGATGCCTCTGCTCATGTGATCAAGCAAACCAGAGTCTTAGCTTCCTCGGTGAAACCAATCTTGAAGGGCAAGTACCTGAAGGTTCCCTTCTGGGCCTTCATTGCCCTGTTAATCACTATCAACTTCTGGACATGCCTCAGAGACTGTGACTTCCTGGTCCTGTTTCCTCTGTGCCCTCAGCTCTTTGGAGTGGCTAGTGGAAATGCCAACTTGGCCGGGAGGTCTTAGAAGTGCCCATTCTACAAAGACTGCCTCCCAAGTAGGAGGTAAACGGCACCAGCAAAAACTGCCTGTTGTCTTTTATGAAGTAACACATTTCAAAAAATCTTGATTTCTTTGAGGATTCCAAATTTGATATATATTTTACGTCAAAGGAATAAACATATTTCTCCAAGATTCTGAGAGCAATCACATTAGACACATTACACACAGCACATATGTAGCATATGTATATAATACCAAAGACTCAGACTGGCTCTGTAACTTATGATTCTCTTGCCTCCGCATCCTGAGTATTACAGGTATGTGTTATCTTTCTTGGCTTCCAAAGACCCTTCTTATCTGAACGTACACTCTTGTAATGTCACCCAATTGCTGTAATAATATCTAAAAGGAGAATAGAATTTTAGTAAGAGAAGCTGTTCAGTGCCCTGCAGTTTGTACAGACGGTGCTTAATAAGCACTGGGAAATGTTTGTTTTAATATTTGCCTGAAGGGAGGTTTTCTTATTTGCTCTGAGACGAAACCAAAGAGACCCATGATTATGCTCCCACATCTTATAAAGGCTGACCAGTGTGGACTCTGGCTGTTATTTTGCATATAAATTTTTTTTCTAGAAAATAGCCTTGGATTCTGGGAAACTCCACTCCCATGTAATAATGATGTCTTTGTTTTCGATAGTATCTGTGAGAAAGGAAGCATAGCATGATAGCAGCATGGCCAAAGGCTCAAAGGTGATGCCATGAGGAGATATGCGAACACTAAACAAAGGGACAGAAATGGTACTGGGCACTGGGCTTTGGGTAAGGCCAGGAGCTCCTACAGGGTTTCCTAGCCCCTTCTAAAAAGAAAACATCACACTTCCTGCTAAAATGAAATATGTTATAGACTGGGTAGGAAAGCCTTTCTCTTTGTCTAATAATAATTCTTAAAATTCTGAGCATGGGAGTAGAAATCAAGAAATATGGAAAAACCCAAGGAGCAAATGCATGAAATAATGGTTGGTTAAAAATAACATATCATTAGCAAAATGAAACAGAAGTTTATTCATTGAAATGACACGTCAATATTTAATTTATCATAAAACAGTCCAGACATTCAAAGAAATATAGAGGCGGGATTGAGGTTATAGCTCCAGGGCACGGTGCTTGCCTAGCATGCAATAGACCCTAAGTTCAGTTCTCAATACTGTTAAAAGCTTCAAAAAGGAACTGCCCAGGTATAGGTACAGTTTAGGATAAGGGCTATAACTCAGTTAGCAGAGTGCTTGCCTAGAACTCATGAAGCCCTGGGTTTAATTCCCAGCACCACATAAAACAAGCCATGGTGTCACAAAGTGTATAATGCCATCACTCGGGGGTCAGGGTGAGAGAATCAGAAACTCAAAGTCCTGGAGTTTCACACATTGCGCATTATTCTGAATTGAGAGTTTATCATCCCTTACATTCCTTGGGGATTGTGTTTGTACCAACCTTGTAGAAATTATGAGCATACTCTTTTAATACCCTAGGGCATGCTTTAAATTATGCTAAAAATATCTTTTTGCTCTAATAAGTTAATATTAAAATATTGTAGCATAACATGTCACTTTCTACACTGCATTATTTTAAATGGTTCAGCTAATTGGTAGTAAAAATAAATAATAATTGTAAGCGATCTGAGGACTCAATGGACTACATTTATAGTTTTTAATTCTTTTTTTTTTTTAAGTAAAAGGAAAAAGCAGCCATTCAAAAGTAGAAGGAGCCCGGATGACCTGGAGCTTGGCCAATGAATGCTTGTTGTATGTATAATCACCCAACGGTAGCCAGAATGAACCACTTCTAAGGGGCTAATGACCGAGGACTGTACGCTGCTCTCCTCAAGGCGGGCAAAGCTCCCAACAAGCTCAGCCTCATTCCTGACCTTCTCTGGTTATAATTTAGGTGTGTTTCAGAGTTGTATGTAAAAGCCTATTAACAGCCTTAGTAAATCTCTCTGCTATTATAGTCATTTGAGAGGCCTTCTCTCTTAGACACCAATGACTCCTGCCAAAGTGGCAGAACAAAACAATTGATGCACTTAGAGGGAACTCTGTCGTAGGCTGCCCCAGGAAAATATGAATGGGTCAAACAAAGCACAATTTATTTTGGAATGGGCTAGATCAATGAGGCATTGATGGGAACCAGCAGTGAAGAGGGTTATAGGGTAATGACTGGGTTTTGGCATTTCAAGACTGTAAATGGAAGTTTTTGGTGTCTTTGTATGTTATGAAAAAAAATGCTTTTGTTTTAATCCCAAGTGTGGGATTTTAGTTGGGCTATAGTTTGTCCACAGCTGTTAATTGTCACGTGTGGGTTGTGAACTTTGCCAGCTGGTAATGACCGTCCGTCCACATGCAGCATGAAGAGGGGCGTGGTCTAGGACTCTAAGACTGTAAACATGAGGCCGAGAAAGAGACTGTGTGGAGTTTGTTGTTGGCGAGTGGCATGGAGCAGTTTGGAGAGACCAGAGACCAGAGATGGTGTGGTGGTTTGGAGCAAGCAGAGAGAAATGCTTTGGGGTGCAGTGGCGTGGAGGAGCCTGCTAGCTGTGTCTGTGGTTGACAGAGATTTGTACAGAGCCCTAAAAGAACACCTTGACCCTAAATATCTGGGAGAAGTAAAGGGGTCTGCGCCACCTCTCCCCACTAACCTTTTCTCCTACTTAAGGTTGGGGGGTTGGCAGAAGGGAGGGTGAGGCGTAAACACCCCCAAATAAAGTAGAGTTTTTAAAAGGACCACTACGGATGATTTTCCACTACATAAGACACAGATTTTTATATTCTTAGTACAATTCTACAATATCTTTTTCCTGAAAACTGGCAATAATTTGTTCAAAATTCAATACTAACATCTTACATGGGTCTAGGGGACAAATTACACTCCTTATACCACTGCAGAAATAGCCATGTACTTACCTAGAAAGTTCAAGGTAGCTCTCAGCTACATAGCAAATTCAAGGCCAGCCTAGGTTACAAGAGACCTAATTCAAACAGACTAAACAAAATCAGGTGTGGGGCTGGAGAGAGTCTTAGTAAAGTGCCTGGCATGCTAACGTGGAGACCTGAGTTTGATCCCTGGCACCCACATAAAAATCTGGGTGCAGCCGGGCGTGGTGGTACATACCTCTAGTCCCAGCACTCTGAAGGCAGAGGCAGGCAGATCTCTATGAGTGAGAACAGGTCAGCCTGGCCTATACAGAGAGTTCCAGGAGAGCGAGGACTGTTACAGAGAGAAACCAAGTCTTGAAAAAATAAAAACAACAACAACAAAAACCTGGGTACAGTGATGTACAGTTATAATCTTACTACCTGGCAAATGGAGACAGGAAAATCTCCCAGGAGTGTATAGCCAAATTGAAAAATTCCAGGCTCAGTGAGAGACCCTGTCTCCAAAAATAGAAATGGACTGAGAAAGAGGCTCAACACTGACCTCTTGACTTTCATACATGGGCACACCTGAGTGAGCATACATATACATACACATACACAAAATTTTGTTCCTGATTTCCTTAGGGAGTGACACTTTACAAGTAGAATTAGTATTCTCACACACACACAAAATGTGAATTCTAGACCATGCTGGGTCCTGTGGGTTTTTATATGCCTTTGCTGTCCCTTTAGTATATATCATTGAATGTTGAGTAAAATTTTTCTCCTGTCACCTCTAAATTATGGAGAGAACTCCAAGCTGGGAAAGATGCTAAAATTAAAGAAAAAAAAAAGATCTTTGTATTTTCCAGTGTAACTTCTTCAGAAAAATCTTAAGATATGTGCCATTGGATGTGCTGAAAGCAAAGCTCACTTTTCTTCCTCACCCATCACTCTCCCACCACCAACCTGCACACAGAGGAATTCTGAAGGTATGCAGCATTTTGAGTTTACTCTCCTTACATCTTTATCTCTCCTGCTTCTGTAAAGAAAAGAGACTTCTTTGTTTGTCTGGGGCCTGGATCTCTGCCACTTGGCTCCCGGGTGAAGAACAGGTGTTCAGGGGCAGCCAGAACACCTTAGCGTGAGGCCTGTGTGCACTAAGCCTGGGTGTAGAAAATGTTTTCCAGAGAGTGTTACAGTTTGGCTCTTTCAGCATGAGGTCGCAGGGGGCAATGGAAGCTCCGGCGCTCCAAGGCCTATGGCAATACCAAGGTGTTACAGCTCTTGGTCAGGCTGCTGTGCTGAGCATGGCAGAGTCACGGACCAAAGCACATGCCTGGTCAGCTTGTAGCCAAGACACAGGCCAGGCTAAGTGGGCCAGAGGGCAGGCCCATTATAACAGGACTCAGAGGAGGATAAATGACGAATCTCAGACATCCTTGGGGTGAGAAAGCACAAAAATTTCTATTTATATGAAATAAAGGGCAATATAAACCCTGGGCAGAGGGAGGGATTTGGGCGGTGAAAGTGTTTGATTCACTGGGGTCAGAGATACTTAATGGTCTTATCACAAGAAGGAAAATACAGGTCTTAATTATTCTATGGGGTGAGGGGGAAGAGGACACAGGATCTCCAAGTACAATTGAAGGTCACTACTGGGCTAAGCTCCTTAGCAGGGTGGGGAATTCCTAGAACAGTTTTCTTAACAGGGAAGGGTCTGGCCTGTAACCTGTCCTGAGGGTATGTGACCTCCTTACAAGACCTGGGATTACCCAGATTGGGGGGGGGGGGGAGGATAGAACCCTACTGAGAAAAAAAGAGTCTATCACTGTAGACAGAGGGCAAATAAATTGGCTATCTGTACATGACGGACTTCAACCTTATCCAGCAGAGCCCCACGAAGACTCATTACCCTGAAATGGCCGGTGTATCCTCTGCACCTGCTTGGGCAGGAGGACAGAAGCGCAGTCATGAAGGCAAGCTTAGAACTTTCAGAAAACAGCCTACTCTTTCGCCCTAAGCCTAACTCAAATCTACCAAACACTAACACCATCCACGGCCCTGGCCTCAATCATAACCCAAGTAGGACCATCTAGGCTCTGAAAGATGGCATTATTTCATAGTTAACTGTTAAATCAAAGACAGTTGTGCAGCTTTTTTTATGCATAATTGGTTGGATTACAAAAGTAATCTGCCAAAAGGGCAGGCGGGGATAAAACCAGTCATTTTTTGGTTAACTAGGCAATGAGGAAGATAGACAGGCTTGACACATCTTGAGAGTACTCCCAAAAATGGGTTTCCTGGTGGGTAGGGTGACAAATACCATGGATCAGAAGGATGAAGGAAAGGAAAGAAAATTGGTAGATTTTTTTTTAATGAGAGAAAGTAGGCATGATGGTACATACTTGGCACAAGTTCCAGGCCAGACTGGCCTATGCAGAGAGTACCAGGCCTATCAGAGATACATAGTAAGGCCATGTCTCAAAACCAAAACAATTAAATCAAACAGAACAAAGTGAAAGGCTAGTTTCTTTGGCTCCACAGAACTAAAAAAAAAAAAAAAAAAACAAAAACGAGGAAGTCCTGAATAGGCATCCCCAGAGAATTCACATATTCTCCATCAGCCTGTTTCATAGAAGACACCTATAGTCACCTACAGAGGACTGCATAACATGACGGTGTTTGTTCCTCTTCATTGTCTGCAACGTATCTGTACAACACAGAGCCCACGACTGTGTGTGTCATATGGACTGCCCACATAGGCATCTCTCTGACATCCACCATTACCTCCGCCCTGCCTACACCCTCACCTCATCTGATCCTTTCACTCTTGACAAAGAAATTATTATTCCCTTGTGACTCAAACACTCACAAAAGAACATTGTTTCCTGTGTACAGCAAGGCAAGCGGAAATTTTTATAAGAACTAGATTGAAAACAAAGAGGCACATACAAAGGAACCACGGACTTCTTAAACACAGTGAAGCCCACAGAGTGCAGGTCTCCAACCCAATAATAAATAAAGACCCGGCTCTCTGGGGATCCTGTTCAGGGCTTTCTCTCCACATTCCCTTTGTCTGTATGTCTTCTTGGAGCATGGAAAGACATCCTGGCTAGACAACCAGTGATATAAACATAGATAAAGAAAGGCATACCTTTTCAGCTTTGGGGTCCAGCAGACCTAATGACCTTATGAAAGCTGCCTGACTTCCATAAGCCTTAGTTTTCCTCATCTTTGAGGAATTTATTTGTAGTTATAAAATTCTAACATATGTGTCTTCATATGGTGAGCACTTGAGACCATTTGATATCCTAAGGCACTGGATGTGTATAACCACCCCGAATTTCTATATTGAAATATTAATCCCATGTTATCATATATGCAGACGTGGTCTCTGGGAGGTTGTGCGGGTAGAGCCCTCATAATGGGATTGATGGCTTTATGAAAGATGTAAAACAGATGACCTCGAGAGCTCTCTCTTATCCTCTTTCTGCTGTGTGAGGGTACCCTAAGAAGTTAGCAGTCTGCATTGTGAAAGGGCCCTCCCTTGAACTCAACCATGCTAGCACCCAGATCTTGAGTTTCCAGCCTTTCTGTCTCCCTACCTGTCTGTCTGTCTGTCCTTTCAGCCATCCACTCACCCTGAGAACACCTGAGAACTTTAAGGAACAAAGTTCGGAAGTTTATAAGCCATTCAGTCTATCATGCCTGGTTATAGCCGTCAGAGCTAAACCATCACTATTGTTGATTTTCATACAGGAAGAAATTAACCTGGGAATGCTCTATATTTTCTTCATATTTATATATACATCTTCCCATGCTCTTTTACATTCTTTTTATTTCCTAAAGGCTGCTAAAAGTTATTTCCTCTGTCTTATTTAACATCTTGTCCTATTGATTTCACTAAGCCACTTGTTAGATTTGCTGTAATTAATCAAGTATCAAATTCTCAGTCCACTTGTAGAGGAAGGTTGGCTTTTTTTTTTTTTTTGCTTTTTTTTTAAATCTGAAGCTCTAGCCTAGTGTTTGAGCCATGAGACCTCAGCACCACAACATACTATTGAATTCTAGGACTGGCTGAACCTTTCTATCTACCTCATCTCTGAAGGGCATCATTATTCTAAACTCTAGCTGGTGGACATTTTCAAAGTCAGCCATGTACCTGTACCACACATACCCAGACTCATATGTTCATGTTTAATACAAACAAACCTCTCTCTTCATCCCATCTAGGAATCAGACAAATCTGAGGCCAAACCCTGCTCAATACCAAATGACTAATGGAACTTAATGTTCACAAGCTTCAGTTCTTTCTTTGTGAAATGGTGATTAGACTGTCTTTCTTCCTCTGGGAATCTGTGTGAAGGTTAAATGAGAAAATGAATGTCAATGGAGCACCTAGTGCTAGCTCACGAAGATGAAGGCGCCGTGAAAAGTGTATAGTTTCATAGTTGCTGTGCACCACCAAATTTTCACACATACAAATCATTACTTTCTGACTGAATTTCTCTCTATAGCCCAGGCTAAACCTCTTCAAGGATCCTTTTGCCTTGGGCTCTAAAGTAGAGAGTTTACAGATGTCAGCCACTACACTTGATCATTGTTCTATTAATAGTTAGCAAATAACTGTATATACTTCATGGGATAGGATGTGATGGTTTGAAGTTGGGGGCACAGGCCGCTGTCTCTTTGTAGTGCTGGGGATTAAAGCTAAATTACTGCATGTGGTAGACAAACACTGCACCATGGAGCTGCTGCTCCCCAACTTTTAGTGTGATGCTTTCTTACACATAGACATCTACACACACAATTAAATGGACCAGTTTATCTCAAAAGAAAAAAAAGGCTTTTCTTTCAATAGTCACTTGGCCATGTAGAACCTACCCAATATATCAGTGTTTCTCAACTTCTACAAATATAAGAGTTATCCATTTACTTCTGGATCTTGATAAGTGTCCTGATCACAAAAGCTAGAACAAATAGCACATTTATAGACTTGGGTGTTGTTGATTTCCTAACCATGGTCCATCTTTATTGCCAACCCCAGTCACTTAACTGTACAGTGTTCTTCTGCACTTACTGTTCCTGGAAACTTGTTAAAGGAAAAGGTTGTGATCAACTAATGTGCTTGCCTTTCACACATTTACCAGGGCTGTGTGTTCCATCTGCCCTTTGCTTCTGTCCAAAGTCCCTCCTACAAAGTATAGCCATTCCTGTTACATAGTAGCAGCTAAAATGTTTACGTAAATGAATTCAGAGGAAGGGTTTATTCTAGGCAAAAGATGACTGTCTTTTGTATTCATTTGGGAAGAACAATGGGTCGTTCCTGGATAGGAAATGGGTCATGCTGTCCTTAAAATAGTGCGTGTATGGGGGCGGGGCAGGTACACCTAGATTGGAAATTTGGCTTTGTGTGACTCTGGAACCTCTCTGAGCCTCACTAAAGAAGAGCCTGAACAGTACGAAATGCCATGAGTTTGACGTTACATATTCTCTCTTCCTCCCTCCTTGCCTCCTCCCTCTCTCTCTCTCTCTTTCCTTTCCTTTCACTCTCCCTCTTCCTCCATCTTTTCCCCTCCCTCTCCTTTTTCTCCCTCCCCCTCCTTCTCCCTCTTTCCCCTCACTTCCCCTTCCTCCTCTGTTCTCTCCCTCCTCCCCCTTCCTTTCCTCCTACTCTCTATGTCAATTTCTCTCCATCTTTCTCCTTTCCTACTTTATAGGATGTCTCCTTGAATCTTGAACTCCTAATCTTCCAGTCTCCACCTCCCAAATGGTGAGATTATAGGTATTTGCAACTTCTCTTTTATTTTTATTTTAATTTTTATTAATTTTACTTTATTCACTTTGTATCCCCCCATAAACCCCTCTCTCCTCACCTCCCAATCCCACATTCCCTCCCCCTTCTCTACATATGCCCCTCCCCAAGTCCACTGATAGGGGGGTCTTCCTCTCCTTCCTTCTGATCCTAGTCTATCAGGTCTCATCAGGACTGGCTGCATTGTCTTCCTCTGTGGCCTGGTAAGGCTGCTCCCCATCAGGGTGAGGTGATCAAAGAGCAGGCCAATCAGTTCATGTCAGAGACAGTCCCTGTTCCCATTACTATGGAACCCACTTGGACACTGAACTGCCATGGACTACATCTGTGCGGGGGTTCTAGATTATCTCCATGCATGGTACTTGGTTGGAGTATCAGTCTCAGGAAAGACCCCTGTGCTCAGAATTTTTTGTTCTGTTGCTCTCCTTGTAGAGCTCCTGTCCTCTCCCTGTCTTACTATTTCTCACATCTTTCATAAGATTTCATGCACTCTGCCCAATAGTTGGCCATAAGTCTCAGCATCTGCTTTGATAGTCTGCAGGGCAGAGCCTTTCAGAGGCCCTCTGTGACAGGCTCCTAACTTGTTTCCCGTTTTCTTCTTCTTATGTCTTTCTGCTTTGCCTTTCTGGCTGGGGATTGAGCATTTTAGCCAGAGTCCTCCTCTTGATTAGTTTCTTTATGTGCACAGATTTTAGTAGGTTTATCCTATTTTATATGTCTATATGAGTGAGTATATACTGTATGTGTCTTTCTGCTTCTGGGATAGCTCACTCAGGATGATCTTTTCCAGTGTCCACCATTTACCTGCAAATTTTATGCCTAGGAAAAGTATTTCTCTTTTGATTTTAATTTGTCTTCTAGCTTCTAACAAGGGATAGGTTCTAGTCAGATCGTAAGTGGAAAATCATGTTTATTTCTGGGCTTTTTTTTTTTTAGCTAAAAGGTATACACTGGGGGTGGGGTGCACGTGTGGAGGTGAGGACAACCTGTAAGAGTCAGTTCTCTCATTCTACCATGTGTGTTCTGGGGATTGAACTCAGGCTGACACCAAGTGCCTTGACCTGCTGAGCCTTGCTGACCCTATTTCTGAACCTGTAAAGAGAGCTTTCTCAAGGGTTATAAAAGGCAAAAAAAAAAAAAAAAAAAGCATTTTGAAAACATGGACTTTGGCGGGGGGGATGCTTTCAAATCATAGTGGGTATTTTTCTTGAAATGTTAGCAATGAAACCGAGGGCTTTAGTGTACTAAGCAAGTGTCTTACCACTGAGCTACATCCACAGCCCTTCGGAGCAGCTTACCGAAATGATAGAGTCGATACTCAGAAAACAACAGTATATGTACATGCCTGAAATTTATTCCTTTACATACATAATGAATTATTGGGATAAAATTTTTAAAAATTGGGAAATAGACCTTTAACTAGGAATCACATGCATTTGGGAGAGATAAAACATTTTAAAACGTTCTTTTGTGTGGAAGAAAAGACATCTGCTGAAGTAGCCAGTCATAATGACACATGTCTGCAATCCTAACACTTGGGAGACTGAGGCAGGAGAACACCAATTTAGGTAATAAGTTTGAGACCAGCCTTTGTTGCACAGCAAGACTCCTTAGCACAAAACAAACAACCCAACACACAAAAAGCTATGTACTACCAAAGACACACACATAAACATAAAACACAGAAGATTCAGATTCAGGATTTTATTTATTATTTCATTTACTTATTTGCACACACGCTCACCCTTCTCCATATGTCTACCAGCCCCTCTTTGTCCTTTCTGCTTTCATCCTTGAGACTCTTTGCTTTTCATTTGGAAAGGACTTCAGAGACCATCTAGTTCTTATCTGGTGTGTGGATTTTTCTAATGGTATTCTTGGCCTTTGGTTTTATGCAAACATGTCTCTTTGTAATCTACTTGTTCAGTATAATCAACTATTCTTTGTTCTTTCTAAGTCTGGCTCAAGATCCTTGTTTCAAGCTTCCCCTGTTTTGACAACCTACTCATGCCTCCATCCCTGACTTCTGAAGACTCCAGGTTTGTTCTTGACCTTCCAGCACACGAATGAAGCCAAGACTGGATCTGCTACCCATATGATCCCTGGCACCTGCTTAGCAATGGATCACTGTCCAGGCATGGGCCTGATTTCTAGTCCCAGTAATTATCTTCATGAAATACTTGTGATTTGGACCATGACCTTTTGTGCCTTTCTATATTTGCACAAATGGATCCTAGAAATGAAACAAATGCAATTTGGAAAATACATTGTGACTCAAAACAGATAAACTGCAGGAAACCATGATGCACCACAGACTCTGTCAAGACCAAATTGATCATCTCCTTCAGATTCTCATCTTCCAAGAAAGATCACAGACTTAATGAAAACTTTGCAGACTTTATATTCTACACATAGGACCCCCAACTCTTCCAACATACATCTCATTTCCATATTCTCACCCACCTCTGCACAAGACATGCTTCTTTACTGCTGCCTTAAACCACTTGATGAGTAGTTGTAGCTCCTACCTAAGTATTTGTCTGGAGCACCTCCGTTTTGAGACAGTATCAAAGCTGTGCTTTGCAGTGCTGTTCTGTGCCTTGGCATCATCTGGCTGCCCCTGCACCATCTGGGTCACCAAGGAGCAATGCAGAACCAGACAGAAGGCATCGTGCACGGAACTTCACCTGGCAAGCCTTCCTCTGTGTTCTGGCACGTTGGGCTCCTGTAACATTCCTCTTATTGCAGTTTCAAAACTTTGTTTATGGTTGTCTCCCCCTTTCAGCTTTCCTCAAGAGCAAGAATAGACACTAAACAAATATTCATTAAACCCAGATTATTATTTATGTCAAAACAGCAGCCAGAGCCTTAACGGCTGCATGCTAGTCATTCTTTCTCCTCCAACATGTTTGTATGCAGAAGTCTCCCAGAGAAGAAATCTCCAGTCTACTCCTTTGTCATGGAAAGAGTCTGTATCACTATGCACTAGGTAACCAGACTTAAGATATAACAAGATGGTAGGGACCCACCCACTGATGGGCATGGCAATTCTATCTTATAAAGAGAAAAATCAACCCCATTAAGAATTTTCACTTTAAAAAGTATTTTATTTCTTTATTTTTATGTGTATTGTGTTTCGTCCGCATGCATGTATATGCATCCTCAGGGCAGAAAAGAGTGAAAGATTCCCTGGAACTGGAGTTGCAGACACTTTTGAGCCACCACCTGGATGTTGGAAACCCCAACTTGGATCCTTTGCCAAGAATAGAAGATGCTGTGAACCTCTGAGCCATCTCTTCACACTCATTTTCATTTTCATCTTAAGTTATTTTAATTATAAAAATAACATATGACTCTTAGTTTTTTGTAAAGATAAACAGATGATAGTAAGATAAATCATTATGTGACAGATAAAACTAACTTCCTCCATTCTGATGCCATCTCAACTCTTCTAAAGCTCTTCCAAGTAACCATGAATAATTCAGGTTTGTTTCCATGCATTTGCATATGTAGGCAAGTGATAGTCCTGTTCTGTGTATGTTTCACATAAATTTAATTATCAGTAAACGTGCTTAGACCTCTATCATCACGAAGCCTTGCACTTGAGATGATAACACAAAGATGGCATAAAATTTACTTTACCTTCTTATTGACATCTATGTTTCAATAATAATGCAAAAATTCAGCACATTCAGAATGTATTTCTATTTAAATGTGGTATTTGAAATCATTAGTTTAAGTGATCAAAAGTATGTTAGGCCACAAGAGCCATATATTATCATCTTAGAGCAGTGTTTCTCAACCTGCTAAAAAGAGAACTCTCTGTAGAGGAGTGTAAAATGGCAGTAAAACACTTAAAGAAATGCTCAACGTCCTTAGCTATCAGGGAGATGCAAATCAAAACGAACCTGAGATTTACCTTACACCTGTCAGAATGGTTAAGATCAAAAACTCAAGTGACAACACATGCTGGAGAGGTTGTGGAGAAAGGGGAACCCTCCTCCATTGCTGGTGGGATTGCAAACTGGCACAACCACTCTGGAAATCATTTGGCGCTTTCTTAGACAATTAGGAATAGTGATTCCTCAAGACCCAGCTATACCACTCTTAGGCATATATCCAAAAGATGCTCAAGTACACGACAAGGACATTTGCTCAACCATGTTTGTAGCTGTTTTATTTGTAATAACCAGAACCTGGAAACAACCCAGATGTCCCTCAGTCTAGGAATGGATACAGAAATTATGGTACTTTTACACAATGTTATACTACTCAGCAATCAAAAATGAGGAAATCATGAAATTCTCAGGCAAATGGTGGGACCTGGAAACGATCATCCTGAGTGAGGTATCCCAAAAGCAGAAAGAAACACTTGGTATATACTCACTTATATAGACCTATATGATAGGATAGACATGCTGAAATCTATACACCTAGGGAAG